>JBBDGP010001332.1:2457500-3057500 GCA_037952835.1 Lithobates septentrionalis
TTAGCCTGCTCTATCAGGATGGCGAACCTGCACGCATGGCTACCCCATCACTGTTGGTGACAACTCTCTCTTTTTCCCTTTCTATACCCTGCCCCCCCCCCTTTCCCCCTATCCTTCACCCTCCTCTTTTGTCTGATATACTGTCCACAGCTCTCATGATATGCAGTGGTCGACTCCCTCTCATGGCCTGCTACTATACACCCCCTATCCCATGGCGTCCACCTTAGCTCTTCAGATTTCCTTGCTTAACTGCCGGGCATCAACATCTCAGAGAAACACAGACAGCTGCTATACCACTTCCACAGAGCCCGCACTCAGATACTCTTTCTCCGGGAAACACTTTTGGTCGGACTCTATCCCACCCCTTCCAAATAAATATTTCACCACCTGGTATCATAGCACCAATCCCTCCGCTAAGTCGAAAGGAGTCTCAATAGCATTCCATAACTCCTTCACCCCGGAGGTTCTTGACTCATATAATCGATCCATTAGGGCGCTACTTGTTCTTGAAGTTGAAATACATGCAAACAATATTCACGCTGGCTAACGTTTATCTTCTGTAACCTGGGGTAGCTCTGTAATAACCACCAGCCAGTTTATTGAAAGCAAACATGAACAAATGGGAAACATTGAAATGCATACTAAGGGGAATATTTATCCAGCATGGCTCTCGGCTGAAAAAAAGCCTGCATAGCTGACATCAAGCATTTATTTGCCCTCATTGCTTCCCTTGAGGCAACACACAAGTGCACACTAGAACCTAAAACCCTAGCAGAACTCTCCAGTGCGCATCGTGACCTACTCTGCCTCTTAACAGAGCACTCTCTAGCTACCCGCGACAAGGGGATACACCTACATTATGTTTAAGCCAACAAATGCGGCAAACACCTAGCGCAAATCCTTCACCCATGACAATGCAGACAAACCATTCCACACATTCTTGCACACCCTAATTGTAAGCTCTACAAGAACTCCGAGATAGTTTCCAAATTCCAAAACTATTATTCTTCACTATACAACCTGCCCCCCCCCTCGAAACTAGGTGCACCCCCCAGTTCAGGCAACACCGACATGTCTGCATACGTCCACAGCCCTGAACACTATCCCTACCAATGCTATTGAGGATCTTGAAGCACCTATCACCCCGATTGACTATCTAATAGCAATCAAAAGCCTCAAAAATGGCAAGAGTCCAGGGCCTGATGGCTACAAACCATGCTTTTACAAGACATATGCCCATCAGTTAGCCCCAATCATGGCATGGGGCTTTGAGGAAGTGGATGACGCACATCCACTATCTTCTCATTTACTACAGGCCCAAATAGTTGTCATCCCAAACTGGGGAGGGACCACGCGAGCTGCAATAATTACAGACCCATCTCACTACTAAATGTGGACCTCAAACTGTTCTCCAAGATAATCGCGTACCGTCTTGGCCCCATACTACCTGACCTAATGCACAGTGATCAGGTGGGCTTTGTCCCGGGCCGAGAGGCCAGGGACAACACCACAAACACCCTTCATCTGATCACCTATGCTCAACCTTAACATATTCCCGCCTGCTTGTTAGCATGCGACATGGAGAAGGCATTTGACAGGGTCAGCTGGCCATTTCTTAGATTATCACTACAGCAGATCGGACTAGGACCCAGACTTTTAGCGAAGATTATGTCCCTCTACTCCAACCCCTCAGCGAAAGTTACGGCTAACGGCGAACACTCAGAGACATTTGAGATCAACAACGGGACCAGACAGGGCTGCTCCTTTTTGCTATCACCATTGAACACCTAGCCCAAGCAATTCGTCCCAATGAATCCATACATGGTATCCCCACCCCCTCAGCCCATTGCAAGCTCTCCCTACATGCAGACGACCTACTACTCTATGTGACACAACCACACATTAGCATCCCCTCCTTTCTCCATGAACTCGAATTCGACGCTCATAGCAACTTTAAACTGAACATAGCTAAAACAGAGGCCCTGAACATCTCCTTACCCAACCACACCCTAACACTGGTCCAACAAAACTTTTCCTTTCATTGGCAAACTAAATAAATCAAATATCTAGGGACTGACTAAAATCTGATGATCACTTGACTCTTGGCACCACCTCAAGCTACCATGGCTTGGGCACATCAATGTCCTTAAGATGGATGTCCTCCCCAAACTACTCTACTTGTTCCAGGCCCTCCCAATTACCCTCCCAATGTCCTTCTACTGAACACTACGCTCCCTAGCAAGTAAATTAGTATGGCAATACCACCCCTCTAGATTAAAACACAAAGTTCTATGTCCGCAGTCTCTGACCATCTCTTGTATCATGTCCGCAGTCTCTGACCATCTCTTGTATCACGTCAGCAGTCTCTGACCAGCTCTTGTATCATGTCTGCACAGTCTCTGACCATCTCCTGTATCATGTCTGCACAGTCTCTGACCATCTTCTATATCATGTCTGCAGTCTCTGACCATCTCCTGTATTAGGTCTGCAGTCTCTGATCATCTCCTGTATCATGTCTGCAGTCTCTGATCATCTCTTATTTCATGTCTGCAGTCTCTGACCCTCTCCTGTATCATATCTGCAGTCTCTGATCATCTCTTGTACCATGTCTGCAGTCTCTAACCATCTTCTGTATCATGTCTGCAGCAGTGTTGCCAACCTACCAGATTGAAATTTACTGACACGACATCCAAAATTTCCTGGCACAGCCAAGTTTTTACTGGCATTTCCAAAAGTTACAAAACTACAGTTTTAAATTTAAATTTTAGTATTTTGGCTACAAACAAGTACAATATACAATAAGCAATGTGATTTAAGGTAGATATTAGGGCAAAAAAGATATTTCTTATTTTATTTTTGATATAGTAAGTAAGTAGCTCAGGGACAGGACTCAGGTGGGCAAGAAATTAGAATAGGAAGGCACACACACATGAGGTTGACTCTTGGTCCTTTCAGTCCACTCCAGTCTAAACAGAACTGACAGTCCCACTCCCGACCTGCCCTGCTCCTGTCCTGCAGATCTGCACACGAGGCTCTAGCCGCTCTGCTTGGCTCCCTTGCACCATGACATCACACGACACGCTCGGGCGCTGCCTCCATCGGAGCTGCCCATACACACTGTAGCAGGGACTCGGATGGTCTCAGCTGGCTCTGGACCTAGCCAAACATCACAGCCATATTTTTTACTGGCAACTTTTTCCTTTTACTGGCAGGAGAACATTGCCAGTAAAAATACTGACGGTTGGCAACACTGGTCTGCAGTCTCTGATCATCTTTTGTATCATGTCTGCAGTCTCTGATCATCTCCTGTAGTATGTTAGCACAGTCTCTGACTATCTCTTGTATCATTAGAAATAATTGCGTTGCGCTCAGGTATGTGTCTCTGTAAACATTCACTCAATTGATATCATATGAAAAAAGTGCTATGTGCACGTGATTTCAACCCTGAATTCATTCCATATATTCAAATCAAAAAAACAAAAAACATTCTTCGACTGAATGCCACATGTGTTAAATACGTGCGGATAAATATAATACTCACTTATTAATATTCCAAAAAAAATATCAATAACCTTACAAAGATTAATGTGTAAGAAATATACACCAAAATGCTCTATGTATAAATGCAAAGTGCAATGTGCAAAAGTGCACCTTATATGTATCTATATATCTTATAACATACCCACAATGATAATGTTCAATGAATTAAAAATGAAACTTAAATTAAATACGTGCATAAAAAATGAAAAATAATGTCCCATGCAAAGCTCCAATAAAATCATATGAGTGACAAGTGATCAATCAACACATGAGTGATACGTGATGATTTAAAATAGTGACCGTCCTTTTCTGTAAGTTCTTCCAATAAGGTATCATACAGCAACATGCAGTGAAAAAGCTTCAAAGTGAACTGTGCATAAAGTGTTTCACAAAGAAATCCAATAGCTGAATCACAGTGCTCAAACTCTGCCGTGATGTGCCTCAGTGACCCCCAAAGTAGTTGCGCTCACCTCAGAGCGTGTGACACAGTGTTTAGCTGCGTCAATACACGCTGTGGAGCCACCCCTGGGCTCAATGTTGGAACAACAGACGATCTCCAGACAGGCACTTTCAGGCTCCACAAGTAACAACCCAGAAAAGAGAAGGGACTATAGTGTGATATCGCCAGATACTTTATTTAAAACATATACAAAACCCAATCCCCACACTGGGGTACTCACATTTTACAGGTGCTCTTGTGCACCAAACAATATAGGCAGAGAATAGCGCTAATCAGCGTGCTGCGGGGTGTCAAAAATCCTCTTCCCAGCTCAGCACTGATCGCTCCGTCCTGGCCCCTCCCCTACGCGTCTTCGACACAGGGAGTCACGTGTCTTCATCAGGGGGATTTTTTCCCTTATATCTCTTGTATCATGTCTGCACAGTCTCTGACCATCTCCTGTATCATGTCTGCAGTTTTTTGACCATCTCCTGTATCATGTCTGCAATCTCTGACCAACTACTGTGTCATGTATGCAGTCTCTGATCATCTCTTTTATCATGTCTGCAGTCTTCGATCATCACTTGTATCATGTCTGCAGTCTCTGACCATCTCCTGTATCATGTCTGCAGTCTCTGACCATCTCATGTACCATGTCTGCAACTCTCTCACTCTACAGAAGGTGCACCAGAGCCCCCTCCACATTAGAGTTCCCATTTTAAATACAAGTTGGAACTCTGTTGACAGTGATGTAAAGGGGAACTCTGATGTAAAGGGGAACGCAGTCGACTCTGATATAAGGTAATCCCTGGTCACCAAAGGGTCCCCCCCTTACATTAGAGTTCCCCTCTAAAGTCTGCAAGTTCTCCCTTAGATCATGATCTGCAGCATTCCCCTTTACAACAGAGTTCCCCTTGCACTGTAAGGGAGAATCCTGCAGACTCTGATATATGAGGGAACTCTGTGCTGGCTGGGTTATATTAACCTGACCTTCATGTAAATGGAGAAATATGCGTGTAATATATAATATATATGTAATATATGTAGTGGTCACATTTTTGCTCAATAATTTAATGTTATGTTATAGCTTGGTATTTGGCGCCATCTAGCGGTCAAAATATGGAATGAACTGCATTTTATTTCATTATTCAAGAAGATGACAGGAAGTGTTTTGTTTTGTTTACTTTGGACATTAACCTACCCACAATGCCTATGACCTCCCAAGAGCACCAAGAGAACTGAACTGCATTGTGGGAAGGCTATAAAAGGCCCCAGAGTGGCCATCTTAGGTCTCTTGGGAACGCATGGACAGCCTGTGAGGATTTGTGTGGAGGTCTCCAGCGAAGTGCAGCCTACCCTGTGCGGAGCGGAACAGCAGCTTTGATCCTGCGTTACATCACAGCGTGCTGGAACTGCAGTGTGATTGATCCAGAGACCCTGGAAGGAGGTAACCGAGGACTCCTGGTCATCTGTGAAACAGAACAGCGTGACGGCGTGGCCGCGGCGAATGAACTGAGATTTTGTGGAGGCATCCATCTACCTGGACCCAGTGTGGTGAGAGGGCTGCTTCCCAAAAGTTTCCTTGACGTACTTTTACATATCTGCATTTATAACAGTGTTGCTGGGACCTGTAGTCCCACAGAGGAAATTCAAAGGATTTAGACTGAGTTCAAAATAGGCCTCAAGCCTGTACTTCATTACAATTCTGATACTGTGTTATTGGCACCAGAGATAGTTGCAGTGCTACTGTACTACAACATTAGTTCAACATTTAGTTTGCTTTGACCTGGGAGTTGTTAACCATTGGATTACAATTTACTTTACACATAGCTAGCAGAAAAAAGAAGAAAAGAAGGACTGTCTCATAAAACGCAAGGCTTTGTGTTTCATTGCCCTTTAAAGTTACTGTAATATAAAACAGTGGGAGCTCCCTAGGGATTGTGCTATGATTTGTTAAAATAGCATTTGCCTTTTCTACAGTTACAGAGCGTGCTGAGAGTGGGACAGTGTCCATAGTGAAGTCAGTTCACTCTGTCATTGGTCCGATCTCATAAAAGCATTGCTAAGAGGTTAATTTAAACACTTTCCATTTGTGTAATACTCTATTGTGAATTGATTCTGTTGGCTGTCATATTATGTTGGTCTGACAGTACAACTGCTGTAACCATTATTTTGATGTAAATACAGTAAAACATTATTCTTGTTTAAGTATTACTGTGTGGAGTGTTGCTTCCTTTGAATTGCTGACCAGGTGGAAGCTGGAGATTAAAGGTAAAGACAAAAAGGTATATTATATTGTATATTGTGAAATTGTCTTTAAGTTTCTACCGCACACTACATTACACCACAGCTGTGTCAAGGGGACTGAGCCAAGTTAAGGTGGTGTGATAGCAGAGTTCATAGTTCATAGAATTTAAAACTATTAATATATGCAATTTATACAGTTCATTTTTATCGCTTGAATTATTTTTCCCATTATGGGCGTGTGTGGGGCCTCATATCTCAGATTTGCCCAAGGCCTCACAAAGCCTAGAGCCGCCTCTGCATATTCTGTAATGTTGAAGACATTTCATAGCGTATCCAAGCCACTTCTTCAGTTCTTATGAGTGTCAGGATCATACATCAGCTTTTTAATCCATATAGTTAGCACTTATACCTTCATCCAATCACCATATAAAGGCTGATGTTATTGTCCAAGATCAGGATGGGAGGTGTGAAAGTTGTACAACCACCTTGTTCCAGTTAAGTATCCCATCCTTGGTTTATGAAGGCATCAAAGTCTCTAACCCTTCAATTTACATGGCTACATTTAACTATTGTCAAAACTCTGGGTAAGAGATGTTGAAGCAGCAGGATGAAGCTTCCAATTCTGGGTCCATGTTTTGATGGTGACTAGCACCCTCTGATTGTGCAGCTGTGCACAACCCTTAGGCCCCTTTCACAAAAACTGACCGGTCAGGTCCACCTGTCCATTTTTCAGGCAGACCTGACCAAACCCTCCATTGTCCTCTATGGAGCGGTGGATGAACAAGGACACATGTCCATTTACATCTGCCGAAATCTGATCCGTTCCGCTAAAAACAAAGGGATGGGGACCCTTTCTCCATCCGCCTGGCGGATCGGATGGCAGCCGAGTGTAATTGGACAGGCGGTCAGTTTGCAACCAACCGTGCATAGGGGAGAGCGGGCTGTGTGTCCCCTCTGCATAAGCAGAGAGGACATGGACCAGTTATCCGCCTGCTCAATGGGGATCAGCACACAGATTCCCCGCTGAGCAGGTGAACTCCTGGCGGAGTCCACCCCATGTTAAAGGGACCTTATGGTATGGGTGCTGACTAGTCTTCGGGGCTTCAACTTTCCAAGGAGTCCATGTGGCTGCAAGGGAGCAGACAGAGGGGGACATTTGCATGCAAAATGCTTGTGAAGTCTGTGGAGAAACAGAGGCCCTAAGCCTGGGGACCATAGCAGTGGCACTGCTTGAGTAAACAAGGAGACTGAACAAAATATTTTGAGTGTTTTTGTAGCATTGGATGTGATGAAAACCCCTGTGATGGTAAACTGTTTTATGTCAAAACTGAACTTTGAATAAAAGTAAATGAGGGCGCCCTGAAAAGAACAATTTGTTGAGTGGCTGCGTCCTTTATGCTATACTGTTTGAAGCTGGTTAATACTTACATACTGGTAAAATGAAATCTGTATTCAAAATGTGTGTTCATAAAATCAAGAGCAGGAAGCATCTGAGAGAACTCAACTCACCAAAAAAAGATTTGCAAGGCTTTACTTTTGCATCTTGGGTATGGATTTATTTTATATATCAATAAAGAAAATGTGACTTTTACATTTCATTATTTCATTTGATGGAGTACCTTAACATAATTCGTTCTTGTTTCTGGTTGGACATGTACCTTACATCTATTATAGTGAAATAGGTTCTTTTAAATCCTTCATTGAATTTAAGACGATTTGACACTAAAGATCCTCTCGCTATGATGAGATACATTCCAGTCTGTACGCAGTCTAAAACATTATGATTCATATTTGAAGTGGTATGTTGCAAGTGAAGGAAAGTCATTCTTGCAATGGAAATTATTGAGTTACTGAATGTTTCATTTACACTGTTGCCTGGACCTATCTGGGAGCATCTCACAGCGTCATACGATGGTTTGCACACAGGACTCATGCTGAGAAAACACTTTGGTTGTTACACATTTGAAACTCAAGTACTGTCTCAATGGTATATTGATCTGATCTCTGTTTCCAGCAGCCACTGTCACCACGGGTAAATATTTAGCCAGGAAAATGCTTCTTCTTGTATTTAAATACATTGTTTAACATCATAGCATGCTGCTTCATAGCTTTACTCTTCCAGAAAGTCAAGTTTGGTCTCTCTAAAACTTTTCACATGCCTACCGATGTCAATGGATCCCAACCTGGAGCTCCTGAGCTATGACTAAACTGAGGTCTTCTAGTGCCGCGTACACACGACCGAACTATACTTGGTTCGGCGGACCGGAGTCCGTCGGACAATTCGACTGTGTGTGGGCTCCAGCGGAATTTTTTTCCCCAAAAGTTCGACAGACTTAGAAATGAAAGATGTTTCAAATCTTTTCGACGGACTCGGTCGAAAAGTCCGCTCGTCTGTATGCTAGTCTGACGGGCAAAAACCGACGCTAGGGCAGCTATTAGCTACTGGCTATGAACTTCCTTGTTTTAGTCTGGTCGTATGTCATCACGTACGAATCCATCGGACTTTGGTTGATCGTGTGTAGGCAAGTCCGTACATTCAGAAAGTCCATCGTAAAGTCCGCAGGACAAAGTCTGCCGTAAAGTCCGCTCGTGTGTGTGCGCGTCATAGGACTTAGTCAGATATAATTCTATGTCTGAGTAAGGTTTCATTGATGAGCACAGTACAAACATTATACAGTTTTGACTAACATAGTAGTTTTTCCTCATTTTTATGTAATATATGTAGTGAAATTTATCAATTTGTCGTTTTCTGCCTGCATGTTTAGTTAGGATTGTGTCTTTGTTATTTAAATTAATAACAGATTTTTTTCTGTGGATAATCTGTTTCAAATGCCACTTTATGCACTGACATACCTCCTTGGACCCAATCTGTCCAGACAGTATAGCAGTCACTTGTAGGGCAAGCCCGGCCCATTTGCACATGGCCTTTGCAGGTAGCTGGGCACCACCCTCTACATACAGGTTGCAGGGCGTCAGCCCAAACTAATATTGTCCTGTGCACGGTGGAGGCCTAGACTTTCTATCCTCCTAGATATTGATTTTACAAGAAACTTAGTAGTAGTTTTTACGTTACCGATTATGTTAGTGTATAAGTAATCATTTCTGTATATACAGTATATATACATATATATATATATGTACAGTGCCTTGCGAAAGTATTCGGCCCCCTTGAACTTTTCAACCTTTTGCCACATTTCAGGCTTCAAACATAAAGATATAAAATTTTTATTTTTTGTGAAGAATCACCAACAAGTGAGACACAATTGTGAAGTGGAACGAAATCTTTTGGATTTTTGAAACTTTTTTAACTAAAAAAAATGAAAAGTGGGGCGTGCAAAATTATTCGGCCCCCTTGCGTTAATACTTTGTAGAGCCACCTTTTGCTGCGATTACAGCTGCAAGTTGCTTGGGGTATGTCTCTATCAGTTTTGCACATCGAGAGACTGAAATTCTTGCCCATTCTTCCTTGCAAAACAGCTCGAGCTCAGGGAGGTTGCATGGAGAGCGTTTGTGAACAGCAGTTTTCAGCTCTTTCCACAGATTCTCGATTGGATTCAGGTCTGGACTTTGACTTGGCCATTCTAACACCTGGATACGTTTATTTCTGAACCATTCCTTTGTAGATTTTGCTGTATGTTTGGGATCATTGTCTTGTTGGAAGATAAATCTCCGTCCCAGTTTCAGGTCTTTTGCAGACTCCAACAGGTTTTCATCCAGAATGGTCCTGTATTTGGCTGCATCCATCTTCCCCTCAATTTTAACCATCTTCCCTGTCCCTGCTGAAGAAAAGCAGGCCCAAACCATGATGCTGCCACCACCATGTTTGACAGCGGGGATGGTGTGTTGAGTGTGATGAGCTGTGTTGCTTTTACGCCAAACATATCGTTTTGCATTGTGGCCAAAAAGTTTGATTTTGGTTTCATCGGACCAGAGCACCTTCTTCCACATGTTTGGTGTGTCTCCCAGGTGGCTTGTGGCAAACTTTAGACGAGACTTTTTATGGATATCTTTGAGAAATGGCTTTCTTCTTGCCACTCTTCCATAAAGGCCAGATTTGTGCAGTGTACGACTGATTGTTGTCCTATGGACAGACTCTCCCACCTCAGCTGTAGTTCTCTGCAGTTCATCCAGAGTGATCATGGGCCTCTTGGCTGCATCTCTGATCAGTCTTCTCCTTGTCTGAGCTGAAAGTTTAGAGGGACAGCCAGGTCTTAGTAGATTTGCAGTGGTCTGATACTCCTTCCATTTCAAAATGATCGCTTGCACAGTGCTCCTTGGGATGTTTAAAGCTTGGGAAATCTTTTTGTAACCAAATCCGGCTTTAAACTTCTCCACAACAGTATTACAGACCTGCCTGGTGTGTTCCTTGGTCTTCATGATGCCCTCTGCGCTTTCAACAGAACCCTGAGACTATCACAGAGCAGCTGCATTTATACAGAGACTTGATTACACACAGGTGGATTCTATTTATCACCATCAGTCATTTAGGACAACATTGGATCATTCAGAGATCCTCGCTGAACTTCTGGAGGGAGTTTTCTGCACTGAAAGTAAAGGGGCCGAATAATTTTGCACGCACCACTTTTCAGTTTTTTATTTGCTAAAAAAGTTTAAAATATCCAATAGATTTAGTTCCACTTCACAATTGTGTCCCACTTGTTGGTGATTCTTCACAAAAAAATTAAATTTTATATCTTTATGTTTGAAGCCTGAAATGTGGCAAAAGGTTGAAAAGTTCAAGGGGGCCGAATACTTTTGCAAGGCACTGTATATATACTATACAACAGGCGCTGATGTTGGACCAGAAGGCCTGGCTCGCAGTCTACGCTCTAATTCATCCCAAATGTGTTATATCGAGTTGAGGTCAGGACTCTGTGAAGGCCAGTCAAGTTCCTCCACTCCAAACTCGCTCATCCATGTCTTTACAGACCTTGTTTGTGCACTGGTGCACAGTCATGTTGGAACAGGAAGGGGCCATCCCCAAACTGTTCCCACAAAGTTGGGAGCATGAAATTGTCCAAAATGTCTTGGTATGTTGACACCTTAAGAGTTCTCTTCACTGGAACTAAGGGGTCAAGCCCAACCCCTGAAAAACAACCCCACACCATAATCCCGCCTTCACCAAATGATTTGGAGGGGTGGCCCAATACTTTTGGCAAAATAGTATGGATGAGCGAGTTTGGGGTTGAGGAACTTGATTGGCACAGAGTCCTGACCTCTACCCGATAGAACACCTTTGGGATGAATTAGGAGAGAGACTGCGAGCCAGGCCTTGTCGTCCAACCTCCAAAAGCAAACCCACCTATCTTTCCTTAACCCCCCCCCTCCAAAATAAACTCCCCCAGGCAGGAATTCTCAACCCCTCCTTCCTCCAAACAAAAAGTTTGTGCCTCTCCACTTACCAGACCTCAAATTCAGTGCTGCACAGAAGCAGGAAAACTTCTGCAGCCCCAGTCTCCCTTTTGCTGTGTCATATGTACCTCGAGGAGGAGTCTAGGAGTTCCCTCGACCATGCAATCAGTTGCAGGTATCCAAGACCTGTTTGGAGGTATTGCAAGCATCGGGACCTCGCAGGAATTTCATGCCTTTTGGAGGGACCCATTAATTAACTGATGGGGATTGGGCACAATAGAAGGGGGACTGGCTGCTGCACTCCGAAACTCTTGATTGCTTATACTGTGCTGTTGCTGTTGCTGAAGCTGAGCAGCGCAGCAGCAGGGTCACTGCCTGGGCATTTTGCCAGGATGCTCTGGGGGGGGTTCGAACACCCCTGATGCCCCCTTAACTATGCCCCTGAGCCCCCAGATCCCACCCCCAATGTGAGTGAGTATGGGGTACATAGTACCCATGCTCATTCACCAAAAAGTTCTCAAAGAGTTAATAAAAACACAACCGTTTTTATCCTTTATTAAGAAAAAAAATATAATACCGCCGACCAGCACGATGCCGCCTCATAATGACACTAGTCCAATGAGAGGCAGACATGGGGGCGGGGTCACTTCACCAGGTAACCCCCACCCCTAAATTTAGCTGTCATTCGGGTGTGTCTCTGTACGGAAACAGTTGTGTTAGTTTTTTGTTTTGTTTTGTTCCGCTAAATAAAGGACTATTAAAAAACTGTTGTGTTTTTATTGACTTTGACTTTTTTTTGGTGAATAAGTAGGGGTAGCACGTACCTCATACCCCTTCACATAGGGGTGGACCGGGATCTGGGGGCCCCCTTGTTAAACTGAACCCAGGTTGTGGAGAAGAGGCCCTTGTTCCCATCAACATGGGGACAAGGTGCTTTGGTTGGAGGGAGAGCCCCCCTGCTCCAAAGCAACCCCCCATGTTGAGGACATGTGGCATGGTATGGTTCAGGCGCTCGCTCGTCCCCCCTTTTTCCTGACTGCCAGGCTGCATGCTCAGATAAGGAGTAAAAAAAAATCAATGAATCCTCACCACTCAAGCAAAATTTCATTATTATTAACCACTTGCCGACCGCCTCACGCCTATATACGTGAGCAGGTCGGCACGGGCAGGCAAAATCACGTACCTGAAACGTGATGCCTTCCCGCGGGCGGGGGGTCCGATCGGACCCCCCCCCGGTGCCCTGGGTGGTCGGGTCTTGTTCGCGGGCGATTGGGGGTCAGGGGGAGGCCATCCATTGATTGCCACCCCCTCCCGATCGCTCCCACGAATCAAATGCTTCCTCTCCCTCTGTAATGTAAACAGAGGGAGAGGAAGTGATGTCATCTCTCCTGGAGCCGGTCTTTTTGATCCGACGCCGAGGAGAGAAGACATCCAAGTAAGTGCACCAACACCACACGCTCAGTAGAACACGCCAGGCACACTTTTCACCCCCCTGTCACCCCCCGATCACCCCCCTGTACCCACTGTCACTCTGACACCAATAGCAGTGTTTTGTTTTTTTTTGCATTGGTGTCAGTTTGTCAGTTATAAGTGTTAGGGCAGTTAGGTTAGCCCCCTTTAGGTCTAGGGTACCCCCCCTTAGGTCCAGGGTACCCCCTAACCCCCCCTAATAAAAGTTAACCCCTTGATTACCCCCCGTCACCAGTGTCACTAAGCGATCGTTTTTCTGATCGCTGTATTAGTGACACAGGTGACGCTAGTTAGGGAGGTAAGTATATAGGTTCGCTGTCAGTGTTTTATAGCGACAGGGACCCCCATATACTACCTGCTAAAGGTTTTAACCCCCTGATTGCCCCCTAGTTAACCCTTTCACCAGCGATCACCGTATAAGTGTTACGGGTGACGCTGGTTAGATAGTTTGTTTTTTGTAGTTTATTATAGTTTATTACAGTTTATTATAGTTTTAGGGCACCCGCCGTTTATTAGCTTATAAAGGTTTAACCCCCTAATTGCCCGGCGGTGATAGAAGTTAAGTTTTTAGGATCAGATAAGGCATACACCTCCCTTAGTGCTATAGTATCTGAACGGATCGATATCTGATCCGATCAGATCTATACTCCCCAGCAGTTTAGGGTTCCCTGAAACGCAGTGTTAGCGGGATCAGCCCAGATACCTGCTAGCACCTGCGTTTTGCTCCTCGGCTCAGCCCAGCCCAGCCCACCCAAGTGCAGTATCGATCGATTACTGACACTTACAAAACACTAAGCACACATAACTGCAGCGGTCGCAGAGTCAGGCCTGATCCCTGCGATCGCTAACAGTTTTTTGGTAGCGTTTTGAATCAGTCGCTGACAGTCGGGAGCTTTTTTGCCTGTGAGTCTCACTAGTGTACCCCTAAATTTAGAGGCCAAAATGGCAAATCGAAGGTACACTAGTGAAGAGGCCTACAGGATTCTGAGCATGACAGATAGTGAAGAGGAAGTCACTCATCTGTCAGATTCAGGCTCAGAATACGATCCTGTAGAGGACAGCGGCTCCATGACAGATAGCTCTGACGACGGAGTTGTGGTCCCTGCTAAGGTCAGGCGTACCAGACCCCGAACTTATGCTGTCCTTGAAGTGCAAGAACCGCAGGGCTCTCGTATGGAGCAGAGAAGTACTAGCGCCGCTACTCCTTCTGGTGAACTGGCAAGCACCAGCGGCCTAGTACACCCTGGTCGTACATCCAGCACTGCAGTATCACGTGGTGACGTGGCGAGTCCCATAAGTGCAGTTCAAGCTGGCGAGGTGGCAAGCACTAGTAGTGTCCCGCTGCCACCAAGAAGACGAACACAGGCCCGTCGTGCCCATAGTGCCCTTCCTGCTGCATTGGCCAATCCGAATTGGGTACCCACCACTTCTGCAGCACCCGTACTTCCCCCTTTCACTGGCCAACCCGGAATTCAGGTGGAAACAGTTGACTTTATGCCACTGGATTTTTATTCGCTGTTTTTCACCGAAGATCTCTATAGATCTATTGTGGACCAAAGCAATTTATACGCTGGTCAACACATCGCCACTATGCCCCAGTCCACCCTTGCCAGAGATTGGAGACCAATTACGGTCTCCGAATTTAAGATCTTTCTGGGCCTTTCCCTCCTCATGGGGTTGAATAAAAAGAGTGAGTTGCGGTCATATTGGTCCACTGACCCAATTTACCATTCACCCTTGTTCTCTGCTTCCATGGCCAGGGCACGATACGAGCAGATTTTGCGGTTCATGCACTTCAACGACAATGAACTCTGTCGTCCTCGTGGAGACCCTGGATACGATCGGCTCTACAAAATTCGGCCCCTCGTAAACCACTTCAACCAACGTTTTGCAGACTTGTTTACCCCCCATCAAGTTGTCTGCGTTGATGAGTCCCTGGTTAAATTTTCTGGCCGCTTGTCATTCAAACAGTACCTTCCCAGCAAGCGTGCCAGATACGGGGTCAAGATGTATAAGCTCTGTGACAGGGCCACAGGCTATACATGTAGATTTATGGTTTACGAGGGAAAAGATAGTCACGTAGAGCCGACAAACTGCCCTGACTACATAGGAAGCGCTGGCAAGATAGTGTGGGACTTGGTGTCACCCTTATTCGGAAAGGGGTACCACTTGTACGTGGACAATTATTATACGAGCGTGCCACTTTTTAGCCACCTTTTTGATCATCAGATTGGAGCATGTGGCACCGTGCGACCTAATCGCCGGGGCTTTCCCCAGCGGCTTGTAGATTCCCGTCTTAGGCTGGGGGAGAGAGCCTGCTTGAAGTATAATAATTTGCTCGCTATGAAGTGGAGGCATAAGAAGAATGTTTTCGTTCTCACCTCCCTTCATGCAGACACGACGGTCCAAATTCCTACGGCGACTGGTGTTGTGGAGAAACCCCTCTGTGTCCACGAATACAACCTTAATATGGGAGGGGTGGACCTCAACGACCAGTTGTTGGCGCCGTACCTAGTTGCCCGTAAGGCCAGACGCTGGTACAAAAAAGTGTCTGTTTATTTATTTCAATTGGCTTTGCTGAACGCTCATGTGCTATACAGAGCTTCAGGACGGACTGGATCCTTCCTTACATTCCAGGAAGAGATCGTCAGAGCCCTTCTGTATCCAGACGGTGCTCCACCTCACCATCCCCAACCGAATGCAGTAAGCCGGCTGCATGAGAGGCATTTTCTTTATGCCCTCCCGAGTACCCCTACCCAACGAACCCCCCAAAAAAGATGTCGTGTCTGCAGCAAGCGCGGATTTAGGCGTGACACCCGGTATTGTTGTCCCCTCTGTCCTGGCATTCCTGGTCTTTGCATTGGTGAATGTTTTGAACGCTACCACACACTAGTGGAGTATTAGCGTAGGGTACAGCACTGCACAGACTAGGCACACTTCCACAGGGTCTCCCAAGATGCTGTCGCATTTTGAGAGACCCAAACCTGGTACCAGTTAAAAAAGTTAAAGTTACAAAAAAAAGTGTAAAAAAAACAAAAAAAAGTAAAAAAAAGAAAAAAACACAAAAAAAATATAAAATAAAAAAACCAAAAATAGTTGTTGTTTTATTGTTCTCTCTCTATTGTTCTGCATTCTATACTGCAATGTTTTATTGTTATGTTTTTATCATGTTTGCTTTATAGGTATGCAATTTTTTTATACTTTGTTTTTTTTATTGTTAACCACCTTTGTGTTTTCAGGTACGCCATTCAGCTGCAGAGCGGATTTATTTATCTTGACAGCAACAGCGTTTGCTCCCACGATACATAAAGCCGCGACTCCAGCGCTGTCGGAGGTGATTTCACCACCACAGTTACATACTTCAGCATATATGCCGAAGCGTGGGGGCAGCAGTGGGTGGAGGAGCGATTTGCTCCTGCCTTTTGCGGGAGGATGCCCCCATGCTTCGGCATATATATATTTTTAGGTAGGCACAGGTTGCGTTAAATGTTTTATTTTTTACTATGTTTTTTTTGTATTTTGCTTTGCAGGTATGGTAAGTAATACTGTTATACTGTAATGTTACTTTGTTTTTTTGTTAACCATCATTTGCTTAGCAGGTACGCCATTCAGTTGCAGCACGGATTTATTTATCTTGACAGCAACAGCGTTTGCTCCCACGATACATAAAGCCGTGACTCCAGCGCTGTCGGAGGTGATTTCACCACCACAGTTACATACTTCAGCATATATGCCGAAGCGTGGGGGCAGCAGTGGGTGGAGGAGCGATTTGCTCCTGCCTTTTGCGGGAGGATGCCCCCATGCTTCGGCATATATATACGGTGCATGTATGCCCATCATTAGAAGTGGGTGGATGAAGGGAGGTATTCTAATGGTGGGCATACCCACCGATCAATATCTTTTTTTCGTTCAGCCCACAGGCTGCATGAAAAAAAGTTTACAATGTATGCCCAACAAGGACCAGCAACGTACTGGTATGTTGCTGGACTTTGAGTGGTTATACCAGAATGATGCCTGCAGGTTTAGGTATCATCTTGGTATCATTCTTTTCAGCCAGTGGTCGGCTTTCTTGTAAAAGCAATCCTAGCGGCTAATTAGCCTCTAGACTGCTTTTACAAGCAGTGGGAGGGAATGCCCCCCCCCCCACACCGTCGTCCATGTTTTTCTCTGGCTCTCCTGTCCCAACAGGGAACTTGAGAATGCAGCCGGTGATTCAGCCAGCTGACCATAGAGCTGATCAGAGACCAGAATGGCTCCAAACATCTCTATGGCCTAAGAAACTGGAAGCTACAAGCATTTCATGACTTAGATTTCGCCGGATGTAAACAGCGCCATTGGGAAATTGGGAAAGCATTTTATCACACCGATCTTGGTGTGGTCAGATGCTTTGAGGGCAGAGGAGAGATCTAGGGTCTAATAGACCCCAATTTTTTCTAAAAAGAGTACCTGTCACTACCTATTGCTATCATGGGGGATATTTACATTCCCTGAGATAACAATAAAAATGATAAAAAAAATAAAAAAATGAAAGGAACAGTTTAAAAATAAGATAAAAAAGCAAAAAAAATAATAAAAAAAAAATAAAAAAAAAAAGCACCCCTGCCCCCCCCCCTGCTCTCGCACAAAGGCGAACGCAAGCGTCGGTCTGGCGTCAAATGTAAACAGCAATTGCACCATGCATGTGAGGTATCACCGCGAAGGTCAGACCGAGGGCAGTAATTTTAGCAGTAGACCTCCTCTGTAAATCTAAAGTGGTAACCTGTAAAGGCTTTTAAAGGCTTTTAAAAATGTATTTAGTTTGTCGCCATTGCACGTTTGTGCGCAATTTTAAAGCATGTCATGTTTGGTATCCATGTACTCGGCCTAAGATCATCTTTTTTATTTCATCAAACATTTTGACAAAATAGTGTGTTTTAGTGTATTAAAATTTAAAAAAGTGTGTTTTTTCCCCAAAAAATGCGTTTGAAAAATCGCTGCGCAAATACTGTGTGAAAAAAAAAAATAAACACCCACCATTTTAATCTGTAGGGCATTTGCTTTAAAAAAATATATAATGTTTGGGGGTTCAAAGTAATTTTTTTGCAAAAAAAAATAATTTTTTCATGTAAACAATAAGTGTCAGAAAGGGCTTTGTCTTCAAGTGGTTAGAAGAGTGGATGATGTGTGACATAAGCTTCTAAATGTTGTGCATAAAATGCCAGGACAGTTCAAAACCCCCCCAAATGACCCCATTTTGGAAAGTAGACACCCCAAGCTATTTGCTGAGAGGCATGTCGAGTCCATGGAATATTTTATATTGTGACACAAGTTGCGGGAAAAAGACAAATTTTTTTTTTATTTTTTTTTTTTTGCACAAAGTTGTCACTAAATGATATATTGCTCAAACATGCCATGGGAATATGTGAAATTACACCCCAAAATACATTCTGTTGCTTCTCCTGAGTACGCGGATACCACATGTGTGAGACTTTTTGGGAGCCTAGCCGCGTACGGGACCCCGAAAACCAAGCCCCGCCTTCAGGCTTTCTAAGGGCGTAAATTTTTGATTTCACTCTTCACTGCCTATCACAGTTTCGGAGGCCATGGAATGCCCAGATGGCACAACCCCCCCCCCCAAATGACCCCATTTTGGAAAATAGACACCCAAAGCTATTTGCTGAGCGGTATAGTGAGTATTTTGCAGACCTCACTTTTTGTCACAAAGTTTTGAAAATTGAAAAAAGAAAAAAAAAATAAGTTTTTCTTGCCTTTCTTCATTTTCAAAAACAAATGAGAGCTGCAAAATACTCACCATGCCTCTCAGCAAATAGCTTGGGGTGTCTACTTTCCAAAATGGGGTCATTTGGGGGGGTTTTGTGCCATCTTGGCATTTTATGGCCTTCAAAAGTGTGATAGGTAGTGAGGAGTAAAATCAAAAATGTATGTCCTTAGAAATCCTGAAGGCGGTGCTTGGTTTTCGGGGCCCCGTGCGCGGCTAGGCTCCCAAAAAGTCCCACACATGTGGTATCCCCGTACTCAGGAGAAGCAGCAGAATATATTTTGGGGTGTAATTCCACATATGCCCATGGCATGTTTGAACAATATATCATTTAGTGACAACTTTGTGCAAAAAAAAAAAAAAATAAATAAAAAATTGTCACTTTCCCGCAACTTGTGTCAAAATATAAAATATTCCATGGACTCAACATGCCTCTCAGCAAATAGCTTGGGGTGTCTACTTTCCAAAATGGGGTCAATTAGGGGGGGTTTGTGCCATCTGGGCATTTTATGGCCTTCAAAAATGTGATAGGTAGTGGGGAGTGAAATTACAACTTTACGCCCTTAGAAATCCTGAAGGCGGTGCTGGGTTTTCGGGGCCCCGTACGCAGCTAGGCTCCCAAAAAGTCCCACACATGTGGTATCCCCGTACTCAGGAGAAGCAGCAGAATATATTTTGGGGTGTAATTCCACATATGCCCATGGCCTGTGTGAGCAATATATCATTTAGTGACAACTTTGTGCAAAAAAAAAAAAATTCTCACATTCCCGCAACTTGTGTCAAAAAATAAAATATTCCATGGACTCAACATGCCTCTCAGCAAATAGCTTGGGGTGTCTACTTTCCAAAATGGGGTCATTTGGGGGGGTTTTGTGCCATCTTGGCATTTTATGGCCTTCAAAACTGTGATAGGTAGTGAGAAGTGAAATCAAAAATTTATGCCCTTAGAAATCCTGAAGGCGGTGCTTGGTTTTCGGGGCCCCGTACGCAGCTAGGCTCCCAAAAAGTCCCACACATGTGGTATCCCCATACTCAGGAGAAGCAGCAGAATATATTTTGGGGTGCAATTCCACATATGCCCATGGCATGTTTGAGCAATATATCATTTAGTGACAACTTTGTGCAAAAAAAAAAAAAAAAAAAAAAAAAATTGTCACTTTCCAGCAACTTGTGTCAAAATATAAAATATTCCATGGACTCAACATGCCTCTCAGCAAATAGCTTGGGGTGTCTACTTTCCAAAATGGGGTCATTTGGGGGGGTTTTGTGCCATCTTGGCATTTTATGGCCTTCAAAACTCTGATAGGTAGTGAGGAGTGAAATAAAAAATTTATGCCCTTAGAAATCCTAAAGGCGGTGATTGGTTTTCGGGGCCCCGTACGCGGCTAGGCTCCCAAAAAGTCCCACACATGTGGTATCCCCATACTCAGGAGAATCAGCAGAATGTATTTTGGGGTGCAATTCCACATATGCCCATGGCCTGTGTGAGCAATATATCATTTAGTGACAACTTTGTGCAAAAAAAAAAAAAATTGTCACATTCCCACAACTTGTGTCAAAAAATAAAATATTCCATGGACTCAACATACCTCTCAGCAAATAGCTTGGGGTGTCTACTTTCCAAAATGGGGTCATTTGGGGGTGTTTTGTGCCATCTTGGCATTTTATGGCCTTCAAAACTGTGATAGGTAGTGAGGAGTGTAATCAAAAATCTATGCCCTTAGAAATCCTGAAGGCGGTGCTTGCTTTTCGGGGCCCCATACGCGGCTAGGCTCCCAAAAAGTCCCACACATGTGGTATCCCCATACTCAGGAGAAGCAGCTGAATGTATTTTGGGGTGCAATTCCACATATGCCCATGGCCTGTGTGAGCAATATATCATTTAGTGACAACTTTTTGTAAAATTTTTTTTTTTTTTTTTTTT
The DNA here is from genome assembly GCA_037952835.1 of Lithobates septentrionalis. Lineage (NCBI taxonomy): Eukaryota > Metazoa > Chordata > Amphibia > Anura > Ranidae > Lithobates > Lithobates septentrionalis. The sequence goes on from JBBDGP010001332.1 coordinate 2,478,231, forward strand.
TGTCATTATTCAATCACCTGGGACAAAAAAAATAAATATTCAATGGGTTCAACATGCCTCTCAGCAATTTCCTTGGGGTGTCTACTTTCCAAAATGGGGTCATTTGGGGGGGTTTTGTACTGCCCTGCCATTTTAGCACCTCATGAAATGACATAGGCAGTCATAAACTAAAAGCTGTGTAAATTCCAGAAAATGTACCCTAGTTTGTAGGCGCTATAACTTTTGCGCAAACCAATAAATATACGCTTATTGACTTTTTTTTTACCAAAGACATGTGGCCGAATACATTTTGGCCTAAATGTATGACTAAAATTGAGTTTATTGGATTTTTTTTAGAACAAAAAGTAGAAAATATCATTTTTTTTCAAAATTTTCGGTCTTTTTCCGTTTATAGCGCAAAAAATAAAAATGGCAGAGGTGATCAAATACCATCAAAAGAAAGCTCTATTTGTGGGAAGAAAAGGACGCAAATTTCGTTTGGGTACACCATTGCATGACCACGCAATTAGCAGTTAAAGCGACGCAGTGCCAAATTGTAAAAAGTGCTCTGGTCAGGAAGGGGGTAAATCCTTCCGGGGCTGAAGTGGTTAAGCAATAACCGGTTCGTCATTCAGACGGGATACCTCCTCTAATACCAACAGTCAACTGTGCAAACATAAAAAAATTGGGACAAAGGGATGTCACCAGAAGGGTAAATAAGAGGAGGGTCAGCTACGGAATATTTTAGCAAAAATATTTAAGGCTTTATTGATGAAACACAATTAACAGGCAATAAGTTCAACAGGAGTGGCACAATGACCACCTCTGGTAAACCACGCTCCTACAAGGTACCAATTTATTAGATAAATTGGAAGGGGTTGAAATGAGGAAGGAAAATGGGGAAGGGAAGGAGGATTTTCCTTCCTCATAGGTAAGATCTGATTGGACATTGTCCCCTATAAATAGCTTACAGTTACCTACGTACAACGTCCAGATGAAGTGCACGGCTAAGTGCACAAAACGCGTCGACGTAGCAAACGCCAGTTCACCCCATACTCCTCTCTGGTCCCTATCCCAGGAATGTAAGGTGTCCCCTTACGTTTTAACATCTAGGGACTTAGCGGTGTTTTACTTCCGCAATCTTAGTAAGCCAATTCGGCCACCGTAAGCCTGCGTTTCAGCCGCTGAACCAGAAGTTGTTGGGAAACCTCCTCGCAACCACCTGTGAGCCTTCCCGGCCATCACAACGCTATACCGCAGATGCAGAAAAGCGCAACTTGCAAAAAACTATATTCCCTCCCGGACCAAACAGACAGCCCTCAGTATTAAAACTAACTGAGGGATTCAAGGAAAACGGCAACACAGATACGGTTAGAGGATATCTCCAGTGGAATAGTATCGCGGCCAGTATCTAATGGCAAAAGGAGGGGTAAGCACCCTTTCAGGATGAACTCTTTTGATATTATTGGGCGATAACCTATGGACATTTTGAACTCTGTGTTGATTACCTAAAACTCTCATGGGCTTCTCTTTGCTCACTACACTAATGAATATAGTTGTGTAGATAAATACTGCCTGTTGATAGAGAGACTCTGATAGAAAGCTGTATGCATCTGCAACCTGACTGTCTGTTTTGAACTTTAAACCCAATGTCTCAGCGGAAGTAAGAAAATAGAATTGGCAACTACAACATTGTCTGCTGTTTGAGAGACTTTGCATTATACACAGCTTTAAACTTGCTGCCATTTAAATGCTAACCTTGAACTGCAGAATTGACTTACTAGCAGAAGTAAGCAAATGGAGTGAAGCAATTTACATGATTGACCACAATCTTTTTCTCTAACAAATATAAGCTATTGTTGGTAAATATTGAAAAAATGCCCTAAAGGACATCAGATATCAACAATTCGCTGGGAATACATTTGGAGGGGACTATGACCTCATGCAGGGCTATTCTAACATATAGCACCATTCTATCAATCCCAACCTGGAGATAGGACCCCAGGAATGGAGTCTACAGGGGGGCTACCTGAGCCTAGTGTCTTTTAAATTACAATATTGTAAATTTTTCTACAGTGATTTATTTTTATCTAATAAATTGGTACCTTGTAGGAGCGTGGTTTACCAGAGGTGGTCATTGTGCCACTCCTGTTGAACTTATTGCCTGTTAATTGTGTTTCATCAATAAAGCCTTATATATTTTTGCTAAAATATTCTGTAGCTGACCCTCCTCTTTTTTACGCTTCTGGTGACATCCCTTTGTCCCAATTTTTTATGTTTACACTGCGTGCTCAGATAAGGGTCTGGTATGGATTTTGGGTGGGACCCCACTCCATTTAAAAAGAAAAATTGGCATGGAGTTCCCCTTAAAATCCATACTAGGCCCAAATGGCCTGGTATGGATAGGAGGAGACCTCCATGCAGTTTATTTTTCTGAATTTTTAATTGCCAGCAATTATTTTCTTTACATTCAGCTGTCAGCGGAAAACCTGCTGACAGCTGATTAGTCATTGGTTGTGTAGAACGTGGCTGCCGGTTTTCCGGCCTGCTCCTTAAAATCCAGCTATTCTTCACACAGAATGTGAATTGGTCAATCATTTTTCAATCGATCCGAATTTGAATCTTACAGAAAATTTGAAATTTGATAGAAAATGAATAAACTAAACGAAATAAAATGAATTTCAACAAAATTCGTTACTGTTGTCATTCGAAGATTTGGATACATCCAAATCTCTGAATAGCCCAAAATTCTCCTGAATTTATAGTCAGACCAAAACCAATTGCACATGTCTCTTTCCTGTGTCGGTGTCACCTGGTTCCAGGTACAGGGTGGATCATATCTTCAGAGGGGCAAGCCACTAGATTTTCAGGCCTTCCCCTTTTATTTCAAGCATAATACTTTTATATACACTGCATTTCACATTCCCAGTGTAGCCAAAAGACTTTCAACTACTCCAATACTGAAATTTTTCAAAATGTTTCCAAAATTTCCATTTTTTTCTGTTCAAAATTTACGGAAATGTTACATCTCTAGGCCCAGCTCTTAGAGCTCAGCACAGCTAAGTACAAACAAAATAAAGAAGAAGTACAGCTGAAGCTCGTTTGGCTGTACTTCTCCTGTGGATCACAGGAGTGCAGATTGCTTGGCACACCTGTGACCCGTTTTCAGCAGACAGTGGCTGAAGTCCGCTGTCAGCTGATGTCACAGAGCCAGTCCAGGCTCAGGCAAGATCTCGACAATGGAGTCGGGATCCGCCCACATGCCTGGACTGGCACTCGACTCAGCCTCTCAGCGAGCTGCTGAGAGCTTAAGCCAGCCGCTCCCGCGCCCTCCACAGCCCATCGCTCCAATGAGTGCAGGGGGGGGGGGCAGAGCAGAGAGTCGGTAAATGACAGTCAGTCAGCAGAGAATCTGTGGGAACTGAACGATCAGTGGTGTTAGATCACTCGGTTCTCAGCCTTAGAGGCGTCGGGGGACAACCACCTAAGTAAGTTTGATTCTATAAAAAAAAATAACATAACCCTATACTTCTCTTTTAACCCCAGCTACTCTGCCTATAGAGGAGTTATACTAAATGTACCTACACTGTAACACTGAGTAACACTGAGGGTGATATATATTTATATTTATTGTATATGTGCACACAATCCACATCAAAGAGAAAAAAAATAACCCAGAGGGTTAATTCATGCAGGATTATAACACCCACTCTTCTGAGAAGCCTAATCGGAGCTTAGTGTAGATGTAATGCAAACACATTAAAGTCTGCAATATAAACATTGATTCTCCAATGATTCCCAAAATGATATTTCACTAGCAGCTTTCATCTCTCTAAATATATTAAGTAGCATCTGCTCCACACCTTCAGGAGCTGCCTATCATGCAAATGTGAAGGGCTGCTATGACTTGAACCTCGTGGGATACTGTGTAGTATCAATGGCATTTGCACGATCAGTCCGGGGGTTTTTTATCATAGTTCCTATTTTTAGCTGCCTAATTTTCTACCGGCTTATGAAATCATAAGTTAACATGGATGTAAAACGTAACTGAGTTGTATTTCATTTTCTAGCGCACTTTGCATCATAAACAGTTGCCTTTATGTTCTTTTATAATGCTCCTTTTTATTCACTTTTCATGCAATCCAATAATGACTGCATGCCATTTCTCAGTTAGTGATGAACTGAACGGGTTAAGTTTGCACACCTAATGAAAGTTCGGATGCCAAATCCAAACCCCATTGAAGTCAACAGGAGAAGAATCTTAGAAATCAGGAATGGCCACTTTCTAGGCTAATAGACAAGGAACTGTCAAACAAATGGCATAGGGGGCTGGATAATGCCATGGGGGACATATACCAATGGAAAAACAAAGCATTTGGTTTGGCAGGGAGCACCAATTTTTAAAATGCTTAAAGCGGAGTTCCACCCATAAATTTAACTTTGCATTATTAAGCAGCATTAAACCTAAGAAACAATATATTTTTTTTTTTACTCACTTTTTCATGTCTGTTGCTAAAGGGTGCCTTGTAATCTGCCTGATGTCATTTCCACTATTCCACTATTCCACTGCAGTTTTTGTCATCCAATGGAGGTGTACACACTATCTAAGTTCATCTAATCGGTAGGTGATCTTCCAATCCTGGTCTCAACGATGCTCCTGCCTCTTGCCCTCTGCCCATGATGTATATAGTGTGTGTGTGTGTTTTCCCCCCCCCCTCCCTTTTTTTTTTCAATACTATTATCTTTCTATTTTTCTGTTTTACATTTTTAGAACATGCTATGGTAATTCTGCCTTATCTTGAAGGTCCCTGATGAAGGGACCCCAAGCGTCCTGAAATGCGTCAGACTGAATGTCTACAATTACCACGCATTAACAAAATAGTTTTTGTATACTTGTTGTTGTTTTTAACCTATTTGATTTTAGGTGGTGTCTGCACCTGAATAATTTTATATTTTCTCCTATATACCAATAAAATTTTACTTTTATTTAATTTTTGCTTAGATACCCTTTTTCTTGTTGCCTGAAAATTCCTATCATTTTTCTGGGGGACAATTGCTCCTTTACATATTGTATTTGGGATTGGCAACTTCCAGCCCCCCTTTTTTCAGTGGTTCTCTTTAATTGTCATTTCCCTCGGTACCTATGCTCGCTAGTACTCTTGGGAGATGCTTGTCATCATTTCCCAGGAGTCGTTGGGCAGCGCCGAGGGCTTTGTTGCCATCACAACAGGGCGGGCACTTCCGTCGACGATGCCCGTTGTGATGGCATCGTCAGAAGTGTACGGCGCTGCAAGCCGTACATAGTGCGCATGCGCGAGAATGGGTGGTGAATGCTGGTCGCTCAGCTGCACCAGATCCCAGAAGATAGTGCTTGTGGGCTTCACATGCCCACAAGCAAGATGGAAATTGCCAAGAACGAGGAATAAGACATATCTTTCGAGCGGCGATTGAAAAGAGAAACGTGAGTGCTATTAATAACATTTTTAAAATAAAGATATTCATCCAAAAAAAATTTTTTTTTTTAACAACAGTTGGAACTCTACTTTAACCACTTGAGCCCCGGACCATTATGCTGCCTAAGGACCAGAGGTCTTTTTCCAATTTGGCACTGCGTCGTTTTAACTGTTAATTGCGCGGTCATGCAATGCTGTACCCAAACGAAATTTGCGTCCTTTTCTTCCCACAAATAGAGCTTTCTTTTGATGGTATTTGATCACCTCTGCGGTTTTTATTTTTTGCGCTATTAACGGAAAAAGACCGAAAACTTTGAAAAAAAATGATATTTTCTACTTTTTGTTATAAAAAAAATCCAATAAACTAAATTTTAGTCATACATTTAGGCCAAAATGTATTGGGCCACATGTCTTTGGTAAAAAAAATGTCAATAAGCGTATATTTATTGGTTTGCGCAAACGTTATAGCGTCTACAAACTAGGGTACATTTTCTGTAATTTACACAGCTTTTAGTTTATGACTGCCTATATCATTTCTTGAGGTGCTAAAATGGCAGGGCAGTACCAAACCCCAACAAATGACCCCATTTTGGAAAGTAGACACCCCAAGGAAATTGCTGAGAGGCATGTTGAACCCATTGTTTATTTATTTTTTTTGTCCCAAGTGATTGAATAATGACAAAAAAAAAAAATATTTACAAAAAGTTGTCACTAAATGATATATTGCTCACACAGGCCATGGGCCTATGTGGAATTGCACCCCAAAATACATTCAGCTGCTTCTCCTGAGTATGGGGATACCACATGTGTGGGACTTTTTGGGAGCCTAGCCGCGTACGGGGCCCCGAAAACCAATCACCACCTTCAGGATTTCTAAGGGTGTAAATTTTTGATTTCACTCTTCACTGCCTATCACAGTTTCGGAGGCCAAGGAATGCCCAGGTGGCAAAAAAACCCCCAAATGACCCCATTTTGGAAAGTAGACACCCCAAGCTATTTGCTGAGAGGCATGGTGAGTATTTTGCAGCTCTCATTTGTTTTTGAAAATGAAGAAAGACAAGAAAAAACATTTTTTTTTTCTTTTTTCAATTTTCAAAACTTTGTGACAAAAAGTGAGGTCTGCAAAATACTCACTATACCTCTCATCAAATAGCTTGGGGTGTCTACTTTCCAAAATGGGGTCATTTGGGGGGGGTTTTGTGCCACCTGGGCATTCCATGGCCTCCGAAACTGTGATAGGCAGTGAAGAGTGAAATCAAAAATTCACGCCCTTAGAATGCCTGAAGGCGGTGCTTGGTTTTCGGGTTCCCGTACGTGGCTAGGCTCCCAAAAAGTCTCACACATGTGGTATCCCCGTACTCAGGAGAAGCAGCAGAATGTATTTTGGGGTGTAATTTCACATATTCCCATGGCATGTTTGAGCAATCTATCATTTAGTGACAACTTTGTGCAAAAAAAAAAAAAATTGTCTCTTTCCCGCAACTTGTGTCGCAATATAAGATATTCCATGGACTCGACATGCCTCTCAGCAAATAGCTTGGGGTGTCTACTTTCCAAAATGGGGTCATTTGGGGGGATTTTGAACTGTCCTGGCATTTTATGCACAACATTTAGAAGCTTATGTCACACATCACCCACTCTTCTAACCACTTGAAGATAAAGCCCTTTCTGACACTTATTGTTTACATGAAAAAGTTATTTTTGTTTTTTGCAAAAAAATTACTTTGAACCCCCAAACATTACATATTTTTTTAAAGAAAATGCCCTACAGATTAAAATGGTGGGTGTTTTATTTTTTTTTTCACACAGTATTTGCGCAGCGATTTTTCAAACGCATTTTTTGGGGAAAAAACACACTTTTTTAAATTTTAATGCACTAAAACACACTATATTGCCCAAATGTTTGATGAAATAAAAAAGATGATCTTAGGCCGAGTACATGGATACCAAACATGACATGCTTTAAAATTGCGCACAACAGTGGCAACAAAATAAATACATTTTTAAAAGCCTTTAAAAGCCTTTACAGGTTACCACTTTAGATTTACAGAGGAGGTCTACTGCAAAAATTACTGCCCTCGATCTGACCTTCGCGGTGATACCTCACATGCATGGTGCAATTGCTGTTTACGTTTGACGACAGACCGCCGCTTGCGTTCGCCTTAGCACAAGAGCAGGGGGCGACAGGGGTGCTTTTTTTTTTTTTTTTTAATTATTTTTTTGCTTTTTTATCTTATTTTTAAACTGTTCCTTTCATTTTTTTTTTTTTAATCATTTTTATTGTTATCTCGGGGAATGTAAATATCCCCTATGATAGCAATAGGTAGTGACAGGTACTCTTTTTTGAAAAAATTGGGGTCTATTAGACCCTAGATCTCTCCTTTGCCCTCAAAGCATCTGACCACACCAAGATCGGTGTGATAAAATGCTTCCCCAATTTCCCAATGGCGCTATTTACATCCGGCGCAATCTAAGTCATAAAATGCTCGTAGCTTCCGGTTTCTTAGGCCATAGAGATGTTTGGAGCCACTCTGGTCTCTGATCAGCTCTATGGTCAGCTGGCTGAATCACCGGCTGCATTCTCAGGTTCCCTGTTGAGACAGGAGAGCCAGAGAAAAACACCGAAGACGGTGGGGGGGGGGGGCATTCCCTCCCACGGCTTGTAAAAGCAGTCTAGAGGCTAATTAGCCGCTAGGATTGCTTTTACATGAAAGCTGACCGCTGGCTGAAAAGAATGATACCAAGATGATACCTAAACCTGCAGGCATCATTCTGGTATAACCACTCAAAGTCGTTAATGGCGTACCTGAAGACAAAAAAATGGTTAACAATCAAGCACAGTAAACGGTAAAGTATAAAAAATTGCATACCTGAAAAGCAAACTTGATAAAACATAATAACAATAAAACATTGCAGAATAGAATACAGTAAAAAAGAGCAGAACAATAGAGAGAATAGAGAGAGAGAGAACAATAAAACGACAACTATTTTTATTTATTTATTTATTTATTTATTTTACACTTTTTTTGTAACTAACTTTTATAACTGTAACCGGTTCCAGGTTTGGGTCTCTCAAAATGCGATGGCATCTTGGGAGACCCTGTGAAAGTGTGCCTAGTCTGTGCAATGCTGTACCCTACGCTAATACTCAACTAGTGCATGGTAGCGTTCAAAACATTCACCAATGCAAAGACCAGGATTGTCAGGACAGGAGGGACAATAATAGCGGGTGTCACGCCTATATCCGCGCTTGCTGCAGACACAACATCTTTTTTGGGGGGTTCGTTGGGTAGGGGTACTCGGGAGGACATAAAGAAAATGCCTCTCATGCAGCCAACTGCATTTGTTCGGGGATGTGAATGGGGGAAGTACGGGCGCTGCAGAAGCGGTGGGTTCCCAATTAGGATTGGCGAATGCAGCAGGAAGGGCATTATGGGCACGACGGGCCTGTGTTTGTCTTTTTGGTGGCAGCGGGACACTACTTGTGTTTGCCACCTCACCAGCTTGAACTGCACTTATGGGACTCGCCACGTCACCAAGTGTTACTGCAGTGCTGGTTTGACCACGACCGGGGTGTACTAGGCCGCTGGTGCTTGCCAGTTCAATAAAATACTACCAAAAAAACTGTTAGTGATCGCAGGGATCAGGCCTGACTCTGCGAACGCTGCAGTTATGCATTTAGTGTTTTGTAAGTGTCAGTAAACGATCGATACTGCACTTGGGTGGGCTGGGCCGGGCCGGGCGCAGGGGCAAAACGCAGGTGCTAGCAGGTATCTGGGCTGATCCCGCTAACACTGCGTTTTTGGGAACCCTAAACTGCTGGGGACGCTAGTATAGATCTGATCGGATCAGATATTGATCCGATCAGATACTATACCACTAAGGGAGGTGTACGGTGCGTGTGTGGGTGTTAGCGCTACTGGCGCTAACCTGACGCTGCCTGGGGCTGGTGCTTGCTTGCCAGTTCACCAAAATGCTACCAAAAAAACTGTTAGCGATCGCAGGGATCAGGCCTGACTCTGCGAACGCTGCAGTTATGTGTTTAGTGTTTTGTAAGTGACAGTGATCGATCGATACTGCACTTGGGTGGGCTGGGCGGAGGGGCAAAACGCAGGTGCTAGCAGGTATCTGGGCTGATCCCGCTAACACTGCATTTTTGGGAACCCTAAACTGCTGGGGACGCTAGTATAGATCTGATCGGATCAGATATTGATCCGATCAGATACTATACCACTAAGGGAGGCGTATGCTGCATGCGTGGGTGTTAGCGGTACTGGCGCTTATCCGACGCTGCCTGGGGCGACGCATATCACCGCCGGGCGATCAGGGGGCTAAACCTTTATTCGGTAATAAACGGCGGGTGCCCTGACACTATAAAAAATAAACTAACTAACCAGCGTCAACCGTAACGGTTATACGGTGATCAGTGGTGAAAGGGTTAACTAGGGGGCAATCAAGGGGTTAAAACATTTATTAGGTAGTATATGGGGGTCCCTGACGCTATAAAACGATGGCGGCGAACCTAAATATTTACCTCCCTAACTAGCGTCACCAGTGACACTAATACAGCGATCAGAAAAATGATCGCTTAGTGACACTGGTGACGGGGGGTGATCAAGGGGTTAAAACTTTATTAGGGGGGGTTAGGGGGGTACCCTAGACCTAAAGGGGGCTAACCCTAACTGTCCTAACACTGTAACTGTCACAAACTGACACCAATACAGTAATCAGAAAAAAAAAGCCTGCTTGGTGTCAGTTTGTGACAGGGGGGGGTGATTTGGGGGTGATCGGGGGGCGATCGGGGGGGGGGGGGTCGGGGTGTTTTGTGTGCCTGGCATGTTCTACTGTGTGTGTAGTGTTTGTGCACTCACATTTCAGTCTTCTCTCCTCGGCGCCGGAACGGAAAATACCGAGCCGAGGAGAGATGACATCATTTCCTTTGCTGCTGTTTAGCATACAGCAGCAAAGGAATGTTCCCATTGGCCGGCGGCGATCGCGAGGGGGGGCCACAAACGGATGGCCTCCCCCTCACCTCCGATCGCTGGGGAACATAACAGGACCGCCTCGGGCACCGGGGGGGGGGTCCGATCGGAGGCAAATCACGTGCATGTACGTGAAGACTTCAGCCTCTCTGGCACACTACGCTGAGTACACAACCACACAAATTCACAAGAAATCACTGGCAGTGACATTAGTACCCAGCTAATATGCTATTTTAAAGAATGCAAGCACTTAATGTATTGTCATAAACTAAATTGGGTAAAAGCCGGCAAGAATAAAAGGTGAGATTAATGACAATGAGTGAGGCCCGGGGGGAAAAGAAAAAAGAGAAAGTAGTTCAGGGCTGGGCATGACAATGTGTAGAGGGGAGACAACGATGGGTTAGAAGCAGGGAGGTTTGCAAGGAAGGGGATGGTACGGAGTGGTAAATGAGCAGAGTTGGAAGGGCGTTGTTTATTTAAGGGGGAGGCGGGACTTCCGGGCAGCAGAGGATGGGGCAAAAAGGAGAACGCAGTTTCCCACCCACCCTCCCTTTGTTTTGTTTTTTTGTTTGTCTGTTTGTTTTCTTTCTTTTCAGGTGCAGTGGGAGCGGGTTTCATCATAGCAGCTGAGCAGTGGCGGTGTTTTGGTCTTTCATACGAGATGGAAGTATTGGGGACTCATCGGTAGTATGTGCCCCTCTGGTGTTTTCCAGGTAGAACGGTTAGCTGGAATACGGTAATGGTTGCACTGCAGGAAGGGGGTTGTCTCCGAGCTGGTGTATTACAGCTGGAGGCCTATCATGGAGAAAGGTCTGTTGTGGAATCTCATATTAGCCAATGTATTTCATATTGTATATATTGATTTGCATATATTTTATAAATAATTATTGTTATTATTATTATTATATATTATTATATATATATATTATTATAACATGCATGTTGGTTTCCTGGATTGGTAATCAATCAGGAGAAGGCTTTGGGGTTATCAGATCCCTAGAAAGCCTAAGTTAAAAAACTAAAACAGTACTGATATGTAGCTACTAGTAGAAAAAGGTACCTTTGTGGTGTAAAATAATACTCATGAGTTTAGAAGGTTGATGTCAGGAAAGGTAAGTCCTGACAGGTAAATAAGGTGAAGGTTTTGGAGCTCCATTTGTTAACAAAGTTAAAAGGTATGTATTGTCTTTGTGCTATAAGTGTATGTGTTTATATGTATCTGTTGTAATGGTCTGTGTACTAACTGAGTTAAGATCAGGTTGAGACATTCCTGATCGCCGTGGCAAGCAGGGCTTGGCGGTTTTTCGTGTCTTGAGACAAGCGTTTTGGTAAGGAGACGTATGCGCATACGGTGCCTATTGGCTTTACTCTGAGAACTGCTGTCCATAAGTAATTACTAACTAACCTGTCAGTTTTAATAATTTTGTGAATGTTTGTATATTTATATATAGTCAGGAATTTGTGTTCATGTGTATGCATACTTTGCTAGGTGGAGTGACTGTGTATTGCTATATAGAAAACAGAAGATAATGACATTTTGTTAATGAATGTTCACAAATGTAAGTTAATTTCTTTGTAATCTTTGTAGACTGTTAGGGAATATTATATGTGTGAGGGAGACTGATCATCTCCCAAATTAGGTTAGAATAAGTCTGTAGTGGTTGTAAAAACGTTGGTGTGAAAGGACCCTGTGTGTTAGTTCTATGAGTGAATTGTAAGAAGTATGTAACTGATGCTGAATTCTGCATAGTGTATGATGAATAGGGAAATGGTATGTATCCTCCATACAAATGCAATAAGAACTTTCTGTGTCATATATTTGATTTCGTGACACTTGTTATTAGTATTTGATAGGAGGATTTATATTTATATGAGTTAAATGTGTGTGTGTGTGTTTTTTTTGTATGAGGTGTAAAATGAATCCCTATGTGATTGATTGTATGTGTCTTTCGTTGAGAGGCTAGGGATTGATACATCTATGGTGACTGATTGACTTTAGCGTCAAAGTTCTAAATGTTATTGGCAGTGAGTGAGTGTGTGTGTGGAAGGCACGATTCATTAATCTTTTTTATATTCTTTTTGAATATGTACCTTAGCTAGATAGCGCCATGAATGAGCTGAGGGAGTTAGAAGTTATTTAAACTGTAGAAAAAAAAGAAAGTTGTTCGTTTTAAGTAATTTACGACACAAAGTTCACCCATATTTTTTTGTATCCAGCATACTGCTTCTGGAAGGAAAAATCTGTAGATAAATTCAATGTTGCTAATGTAATTAATGTCATGCTTAAAAACATTTTACAGTTGTAGGTTTTACATGTTAAGCAAGATAATGTATTTCTTTCAGTATGAGTGTAGGAGAGCAGAAAAGTATAGTCACCATTTTAGAAATAGCTGTCTGCACGTATGTGCAACAACTACATTAAATCACTTTTTGTGACAGCTCATCTCAGTGCTCTGTACTGAGATAAAGGGGCACGTTTAGGTGCCTTTAGACAGAAACTGGATGAGCTGACCAGAAAATAAATAAAATCTCAGAATACGTTAAACATTTGTTGATTTTTTATTAGAATATAAACTGTAGATTATAATAGGTATTTTGTCTTTTATATTATGGACTGTAGTAGTGAAAGGTGCATTTTGTTTTTAGTGTATCACTCTTGTAAGTAGGGTGCTTATTCTCCCTTGTAGCTTTTGTTGTTTATTTTGTCATGTCCCTATCTTATTGTACAGTATTATGTATACTGTCATCTTTATATATTTGCCTACTTAGTAGTAATCACAAAGATAGTAATGGGATTTATTTATTTGGTACAAGGGAACTCCAAATTTATATTTGTTTATTATTTTCTAAAAAGAATAGTGAAGAGTGATGCATGGTAACATTGCTACCATCTTATTATATGTGCTATATCTAGCACATACAGGTGGGTGAATTAGATAATTAGACTCTTAATTGTTAATCTTAGCTTGTAAGCTCTGGTGAGCAAGGTCCCTTATTGGTATTGGCTATAACTTATTTTGTCCTACCTGATTACAATATTTAATAATTATCAGCTTGATTATTAGTTTGCCTAAATAAATAATTTGTTTCTTTATTCCAGGAGCAGCCAGCACATTTTCATATGTGAAGTTATACTTTGCAAAATTTCACTCCTTTTGATTTTTTATTCAAGTTCCTAGTTATGCTACTACAGGTGGCAAAGTCAGTTTTTTTGATTAGGGTCACTCTGCATTAATATGATCTAATTAACCATAAAATTTGTGTATAATTATTCTTAAGGAAGGGACAGTAATGCACATTTTCTTAACCTCTTTAGATTTAACAGACTGTGCAAGTGACCATGTAATTTTATTTTGATTTCTTTTTAATTATGAACAATCACAATGTAGTTTCACAAAATGTAGTTCTTCAAAGTCTATTTTGTGTGCCTGTATATAGACTTTATTGCAATGAAAGAACAAAGCTGTAGATATAGATATACTTTAATAAATGTATGCTCCTTTTTAAAGTAAATCAAAGTTTTTCAAATGGTCATGCAAATGTATGAGACAACAGCTAAGTGTCTGATGTGGGAAATTTTTCCCAGGATTGGAGTGTATACAGCACTGATATCAGATAATTATACCCATTTTTATGAAACATCAGTTCCAATCTGCTCTATGCTTGGCATAGACAATAGAACCTTGTGTCCACACTCATATTCATTGGTGGATAGGTTGTATGGGCTGTTGTAGACCAAATTAAATACAATTTGCTGGGCCATATGAAACTTTGGATAGATTTGTCACTAAATTTAGGAGTTCTAGAGGCAGATCATAGTTGCTTAGACTTCATGCTGTACAGTGGGAGATAAAATGTTTATGTGTTTAAAATAATTAACCAAATCGGTGTAGTTTTGTTTCTAAACAGATCCTTGTTTTAGATGTGATCTCTTGTTCCAGTCAAAGCCACTAAAGGAATGTATGTCAGTAACTTTTGATGACTGCAAGTACATTAAAGATCATAAAAGGAAGTGGAAGAATTCACAATTCAAGTGTCCATTTAAATCCACATTTGTGACAGTGACATTTTCCATTTCTATAGTAGTCAAAGTCTGAGTGAGATTACCAAGAGTGTTATTCACACAAGTGCAAGTGGAATACATACAAGAGACTGTTGCAGACAAAGACATTGGAAGTATTTCAGTAATGGACAATTCTAATTAATTATATGTGATATTTTGTATGTAGAGACTTATTGTTGTTTTGTTTATTGTATATGTTATAAGTATTAATATTGTGAACACCTTGAAGTGGAACTTTGGTCAGAAAATTAATTCCTGCTGGATCACTTGAGGCTGACCCCTTTTGCAGGTGTAGCTATTAAACACAGTAAAAAATAAGTGCCTATACTGTTTACAATCCATTGTTCTACCCTGCTATACACAGGCTCAGTTGTGCTCTAATTTTTGCACTGATTAAAATCTAGAGGCCAGTCTGCTGACAGCCTGAAATTCTACTGCTGCTCAAAGGTTCTGGGCTTCAGTAGAATGGTAGCATAATAATTAATGTGGAATGTATTTTTCTTGCTAATGAACCTTATTTTATCACATTTTTGTGAGTAGAGTTCCACTTTGAGTAAATGTTCAATCATTATAAACAAATAATTTTATTATTTTTTGAAAAAAAAAAAAGCGGGGAGGTGTAATGTAATGAGTATGACATTTTCGCTAAAGACTGTATGATATTGATGCTTTATAAGATACGTTATGATATTTATCTTGATATTGTTTTATAATTTATGTTTTAAGACATAGGAGAGGTAGGCTACCAACTTAGACAGTATAGCAGTGACTGACAGAAGAGACCAACTGACTGTTATTGTATAATATTCTGCAGTATAGTATGTGCAGAAATGGACAAAAAGTGAAATGGTTTTGGGTTTAGCAAACTTTGTGGGAAGACTACAAAATTAAAACTAATGAAGTATCTGGACTGACTATTTTGACAGTATGACATGACCAGGGTAATAGTGACTGATAGGTGGAGTCAAGGTTAAGAAATGATAAAAATTTTACAATTATTGTATGGGAAATAGTATAGATTGGGAAATGTAAAAGAATATTCTATATAAAGTACTTTGTACTGAAAACATGTACTTCAAGGGATTTAGACAGATAATTAATATTAATATTCTAAGAGTATATAGTATATAGATACATGTATATTATTTTAGCGAATGTTGTAGAAGCAAAAGGAACACACTAAATTAAGTTATTAGATGAAATGAGAATGTAGGAGCCATTGCTTTGTAGGTTGCCCTGAAATGTTTGCCAGAGACCTATTGTATCCTGACACTGACTTTATTTTTATTTTTATTTTTGATAACTATATATTTGAAGTGTATTTTATATCCAGACAAATATCAGGTGATCGCAGAAGACATGATGCAACTTGTTACAAATGTTAATTGCTACAAAGGAAGGATTTCATGCATAAAAGGAGGAACTGAAACATCTGAGACTTGTACCCTTGCAGAACAGGTATGCACTGAACTTGTGTCTTACAGCATCCAAAGCAGCTTGTGCTATGATACTGGACCAGCAACTGATGATGAAGAAGGAGATCTCTCCAAAAAAAAAAACGTCAAGAACTAGGCTAAGCTGAAAAGACCTATGCAGGAAAAGGCAGAGCCTTATGGGACTGAGTCTGCTGAATGCTCCTTGGGACCACATACTTGGCTTTCATTCACTAACTAAACGGATTGTTCCTCTTCCCTGTTATCCTTGATGTGATGTTGCTGAGTAACTGTTGCCTGTTGCAAGTAGTTTGTGGCAAGAATGATCACGATGCCACTGAGACTGACAACTATGTTTTCCGTGCCACATATGGAGAAGGACTTTGCAGCTACAGAAGAAGATGCAGTGTGTTTTTGATTGGACTGATTTATTTATTTTTTATTTTTTGGACTGATTTATTTTTAATTTTTTTTTGGAAAATTTATGTGATCAGTGTTGGGTGCATGGGGTCTCTGAGGAGCATGGTGGGTGATCTGTACTGTAATTGCTGTGAGGCTTATGCCTCAACAGGGGGGAAATGTTGTGGAATCTCATATTAGCCAATGTATTTCATATTGTATATATTGATTTGCATATATTTTATTAATAATTATTGTTATTATTATTATTATTATTTATATTATTATATAGTAGTGGTTTTATCAATATTATTATTCAATAAGTAAAGCAACAATTATTAATCTTTAATAATGTATACTGTGTTTTCCATAGATTTAGAAAGTCTTCATTTATAAGTGTTGAACTTTAAATGACCTCTGCTTTATGACAAGTACTTGTACACAGGTGTTCTCGAAAATGTATTAAGATAGTTTACTGGGTGAAAGTTCATTAGGATAGATTCAAGTAATATAGAATTGTCTCAAGTCTGAAATGCATATAAATCAGACAGATAAAGATATGAAAACAGGTGGTTTAGAAATAATTAAAGTTATGTACAGTACATTAAATTAAGTTTGACAAGGTCAAACAAAGGTCTGCTTGTGCCCTCATTAAAACTGTTAAAATACATACATATAGTGAGAGATATAACACACCTGGTGGGGTTATTGAAAGTTCATTGTCTCAGTCGTAAATCTGCAACTCCTTGTAGCTAGTATCAAGATAAGAAGAGCTTGATAAGACAGCTAGGTGCCAGACTGTCTCTACACAGCTGTTTTTAATTGGACAAACCCAGTTATAAAACACTTTAATGAACATATAGGAATTTTGGGAATAATTAAGTTTATCTGGTTGTAGAACAAGTGTCAGATTTATGGTTGGTTACTTTGACGTAGATCTTAGTGACCAATCATATGTAAGACAGATAGTTGAGATAAGACTTGTGAAATGGTATATAAATGCAAGCTCTGTAATTGTTAGACAGACAAGTCAGATAGGAGCTCATAAGGCTGAACTCTATGTATGCTGCCCTATTGCACGGGTCATAGAGGTCAGAACCAATGGGCAAGTATCTGTCCTAACTTGTCCCCTCAGACAAGTAAGATAGGAGCTCATAAGGCTGAACTCTATGTATGCTGCCCTATTGCACGGGTCATAGAGGTCAGAACCAATGAGCAAGTATCTGTCCTAACTTGTCCCCTCGGACAAGTCAGATAGGAGCTCATAAGGCTGAACTCTGTGTATGCTGCCCTATTGCACGGGTCATAGAGGTCAGAACCAATGGGCAAGTATCTGTCCATAACTTGTCTCCTCGTACGAGTCAGAGAAGACTTCTTAACTTGTTCCAGAATGTGGTCTCAGGTAAATTTCCCTCAAGAACTTGGTCGAGCTGGAACCCAGAACTCTGTGAGGGGACCAGACCACCGGCAGATCGGCTGGTCCCTATCAGGTGAGAGGTTCCAAAGAATTGGCAGTAAAGACCCATTCTGGTTCAAGGTGAGAACAATTCACAATTGTTTAAATTTGATTAGAGGATAAGAATATTTATATCTAATATGCATGCATTGTAAGAAACTGTATAAATTAGACCTGTATATTGTAATATTTTGAACATAAACCTGTATGTTATCAGCTGTTAATAAACCTGCATTGCTGAAGTTCTGCCTGGTTCGATACTTTACTATTCTACTTCAGGTCCTGCAGTGTAGTGGTGGAATATGTGTTAAGTTCGGGGTGCCGTCAAAGACCAACAGACTGAGTGATTGATAGTTGACATTTACAGATGTTTATATGTTAAAATTTTTTAAATATTAATATTTTGTTAATAAAAGGCTGCTATGGCCATTTATACTCCAAATTCAGGTGTGGTCTCGTTAATTTAGATAATGGTAAGGGGGATGTTGGAGTATGAGTGGTTGGGCAGTATAAAGAAGGTTGGGGACATCTGGGCTACACTGGTCATCATGATACACTTAAAATGCAGAATAAATATGAGTAACTGGGCTCAGGTTTTACCGCTTAACCGCTTGCCGACTGCCTCACGCCAATATATGTCAGCAGAAGGGCACGTTCAGGCAGATTAACGTACCTATGATAAGCAAATAACAGTGCAGCGCTAATGATACATCAGTAAACAAACAAATTGCTCATAAAATTAAAATTTTCAAAAGTCCCCTTTAGTAAAAGAAAAATAGATGAAAAGAATTGACAGGCAAGTTCTCCTTGGCGGTGATAAGGGTGCTCATAGACATTCAAATGGTGTGTCTTTATCAGTGATTCCTTAACCATCTAGCCAAACTGCTCACCTCAATCACTTGACCCCTGAATTAACAGATGGGTCAAACAGGCATTCACCACTAGAGTGGTCACAGATGGAAGTTTAAATAGCCAGATGAATAGGATTCGAAATCCAACCACTTTAAACAACCACACATTGTCACTCTTAAATTCCAACCCTGGTATCATAAAAAAACAATAAAAAGTATATAGTGCACACTGTGTGGCTAAAAATACATGTTTTATTTATAAAAGACGGGTACTCACAAATATAGGACTGTAGCCCCAGTGCTGGGATAAATGGCATATAATCGTTTCAACAGACATGGATATTATCGTCATAAATTAGATAAGGTGGCTGCAGTGATGTCACAAAGTCCTCCCACGCACGTATCGTCCCTGGGCGGGACTTCCTCAGCGATAATGGACGTTTGTTTCTATTTCTTATATAATAAGCCACCTGCATAATTACACCTGTATAACCCAACCCCTGTAGCGTACGCCGCCAAATCGGCTTGGAATGCCCAGAGGTTAAGTGATCACTTCCTGTTAAGTCCATCCATTGCCGTAGTAACAGCGGCGTCAACAACGGCATGACGCCCGGTCATGTGACAACAAGCACATGACTTGAACCTCTAACTGAGACGCACAGGAAGCACACTTTACCCTTTAAGGCCGGCCCCCTCATGTAAAACCTTGCACAGGTAACGGAACAACACAGCTATGCATATGACTAGCACACATCCGGCTCCACAGATAGGGGACACTGGAGTCAGACAGCGTACACAGCCACGAACAACCCGTACTCCAAACCGGGCAAATACACAGACGGGGGGGGATACATATATATACTAGACTGATATGAAATCAGTCAATAAACATTTTTTTTCTAAAAAAACTTTTAAAAATTTATAAAAAAGTTAAAAAACATGACGTCATTGCAGCCACCTTTGACAATAACAACAATACTATATAATTAATTATTAAAAATAATCAAATAAAATCCTCATTAATATAACACTAGTCAAAAAATGGGAAAACAAACAATTAATAAAATCACAGCTAAGTGCCATAAGATTAAATTTAAATAGCCCAAAGGGGGTCAAAAATATATATATAAAAAAAAACCAAAGATATTACTTAACGATCTGAAATAAAGCAATTTAAATTGAAGTGGGCATTGAGCCCCATGGGTACACCTACTTTTGTTTCATAGATCCAAAAGGATTCACGGCGGCTCAATTGTTGAATAAAATTGCCCCCTCCAAGGTTGAGTCAATTTCTCAACCCCCCAAAATTTCAATTTGGCAGGGTTGCGATCGTGAAACAGTCTGAAGTGTTTGGAGACATTGTAAGTAACCAGACCTTTTTTAATGTTACTCGCATGTTCTCCAGTTCTTACATGTAGAGGTCTGGATGTTCTCCCTACATACTGGAGGCCACATTCACATTCTAAGATATACACTACTCCTGATTTGGAGCATGTTATTAATTCCTTAATTTGATACAATTCGTTGGTAGCAATGGCAACAAACTCTTTCTGTTTCTTGACATTACCCCTAGCTTATTTACATGGGGGCAATGACCACAAGCGTGGGAAATTAAATATCCTATTTAAAAAAAGGACAGGTGGGTCGATGACCCCAGGGGCCAGTATGTCTCTCAGAGAAGGGGCCTTCCTATATATAAACTGGGGATGCTCAGAAAAAGCAGGGCCAAGTACCCTATCCTGTTTAAGAATGGGCCAATATTTGCGAATGATCTTTTCAAATTTTTTATGTTGGACATTATAGTCCAAGATCATTCTAGTGTTCATAGACGGACTCTGTTTTTCCTTAGGGCCATTAGACACCAATGTTTTTCTGTCAAGTTTCCGGACTGTCTCAATTTCTCTTTCAACAATAGACCTTTACAAAAAGGGGGCAGACAGAGATTGTGAAAGATAGTCTCTTTCATGTGTACAATTTTGTCTGATACATACGAATTGTCCCCTAGGGATGCTGCACAACCACTGAGTGTGGTGGCAGCTTCCAATGGAAATAAACGCATTGCGGTCAGTGGGCTTAAAGTGGTTCAACATCTTTATCCTATCACCAAAGGTTTGGGTTTGGGAGTAGGGACTTTCAGTAAGCCATGGCCTGGTGAGGTCAAGTATTTCCATCCCATTGACATCTAAAGGAAATAGTTAATTAACAAAAAGTTAACCAACCGGGGGGGTGGGACTTTGTGTGAAGCACTTTGGCAGCAAAGAAAGTATTTGGGTGAACATACAAGGATATTTAATCAGTAATAGTTTATTAAGATCTAAATTGTAACCATACATGATTTCGGTATCAAAGGTCCTTATGCTTTTACTTGATTACCAAAGCTATAATTTATTATGAACCCCGACAGGTCTAGCGAGGCCGTAGGTCCTGCAGACAATACGCACGAATCACTCTTAACCAATCCTCTTGTGGTGAACCAGGATATTTCATGTGGCTATTCCATAAGAAATCAATTATATTGTTATTGTCTTACCCATTGCTACCATTGTTACTGGTGTTACATGTATATTTGTATGTATTGTGCTACAGTATATGCCAAGATGCATTATGTATGTTACCTTATACCTTTGATACCGAAATCATGTATGGTTACAATTTAGATCTTAATAAACTATTACTGATTAAATATCCTTGTATGTTCACCCAAATACATTCTTTGCTGCCAATGTGCTTCACACAAAGTCCCACCCCCCTGGTTGGTTAACTTTTTGTTAATTAACTGTTTCCTTTATCCTATCACCCTTTTTACTTATGTCTAGATCCAGGAAGACAATGCGATCGTTGACATTGTTGACATTCCAGAAAAAAAACATGTTCTTATTGTTAGCATCAAGCCTCTGCATAAACCGTTTAAGACCAGACTTTTCACTGTTCCAGATCATAATGAGATTGTCAATATACCTTTGATAGCCGAACAGTTCTGGGGGTCTGTTTTTAAAATAGCTTCTTCCTCCCAGTGTGCCATAAAAAGATTGGCAGGTGGGTAGCTTGACCGAAAAAACTGCACTATATGCGGACGATATGGTTCTTTTTTTGCGAGACGCCAAGAATTCCCTGTCGGCAGCTTTAGACATTCTTAATTCATTTGCTTGTTTTTCAGGTCTGAAAGTCAACTAGGGAAAATCCCAGATTCTATCACTCAGGACGCCGCCCCCCAGATGTGAGATTCCCATAAATTGTCCCTTGCAGAAGGTAGAGGTGATTAAATATCTGGGGTTACATATCTCCAACTTCATATCAGATTTTATTGCTTTGAATGTCGATTCACTTTTGACTAAACTAAAATCCAGATTGCAGGCGTGCAGAGGTAGGGTGAATTTAGTAAGAATTAAATTTCTACCTCTATTTTTAAATATATTTCGGAATTCTCCTGTATGGATACTGAGATATATATTCAAAAGATTAGATCAACTTATAACGAATTTCCTGTGGCAGGGGCGACACCCCCGAATTAAACTCCGGGTGTTACAACTGCCGTGGAAACAAGGGGGTCTGGCGGTCCAGGACTTTCACAGATATTTCTTAGCGGGTCAGCTAGTATTCGCACACAGGTGGTTTACGCTACCTGAGGATGACACTGCCAATACTCTAGAGGCGGATGTTGTTGGTTTTTATGAGGCGCTGACACACCTCTCGCTTCAAGGTGTCGGGCTCCATATAGGCTCACGATATCCATGCGTGCAACCAGTAGGGCATGGGTAGCAGCGACCAAGATGGGTAGCACTTCTGAGATTTCTCCTCACACACCACTTTGGAAGAATCCTAAATTAATACATTTCTGTGAGAACCCTGATCCGATCATCTGGACTAAATTTGGCATTAAGACGCTAAGGGACATAGTGGGTGGTGGGAAACTTTTGCAATTTGACGCCCTGAAAACTAAGTTTAATCTTCCTAACACTCACTTGTTTCGTTATCTTCAGCTCAGGCATGCATACAATGCCCAGTTTGGAGATATTGGTGTTACCCTGAAAATGAATGATTTGGAGTCTCTGCTGAGAGAGGACACTTTAGACAAGGCCCTGACTATAATTTACAAACAAATGTTCAGTGGGGGAGGAGATATCCTTGCAAAGTGTAGGGCGGCGTGGGGTGAGGTGTTCCCCCAGATGGTCGGGGATGACTGGGACGATATATGGGACATTAATTTTGCTACATTGGTCTCCGCCAGGGACCAACTCATCCAATTTAAATTCCTACATGGTATTTATCTTACTCCAGCTAAATCGCCTAAGATGTTCCCTACCCAGTCGCCCAGTTGCTGGTGGTGCAGTTCCCTCACTGCTGATTTCATGCTTATCTTTTGGAATTGCTCGAGCATCCAAGCTTTTTGGAAAGGGGTCACAGAATGTATAGCTGAAGTAACCGCCATTAATATACAGCCTACGATAGAGGTGTTTCTTTTGGGTTTGGTAGACAATCTAGCCCCAAAAAGAGTAACACGTACCTTACTGACAATACTAATCTATTACGCTAGGAAAACAATAGTGTTATCATGGAAAAAGCCCAATCCTCCATCTGTATCAGCATGGAAGGGTGTGGTAAATAGAGCTGCACCTTTTTACAAGGCTACATATATTAGCAGGGGCATACCACAGAAATTTGACAAAGTGTGGGGCAGTTGGATGAATAGCGAAACTACGGTGGCAGATTAAGTGGCACATAATGAAATGCACCTGATGTGAGATTTAACATGTATATAACCATTTGACATATTGAAATGTATTGTTAATTGCTATTAGGGGAAGGGGGCCTTACTATCATTGTTCCGATCCGGTCATTGAGTGAAGGTCTGGAAGGGGGAGGAGAGAGTCAATGCTGAAGGATGTTAATAGTTCTTTTTTTGTTTTCGTGTGTGGCCCATTGGGTCTTGTGTTTAATTGTAATTGTTATGTTATAAAAGCAATAAACAAAACTTTTCAAAAAAAAAAAAAAGATTTGCAACACTGAGAGCGAAACCTGCACCCATCGCTACACCCCTTGTTTGGAGGTAGAACTGCCTGCCATACCAAAAGTAGTTCTTATGCCGCGTACACACGGTCAGACTTTTCGGCTACAAAAGTCAGACGGACGCCGACGGACCAAGTCCGGCAGACAATCCGATCGTGTGTGGGCTTCCCCGGACTTTCAGCGGACTTTTCCAGCCGCAAATCTGATGGACTTTAGATTTGGAACATGCTTCAAATCTTTACGTCGTAACTCCACCGGACCCAGAAATCCGCTCGTCTGTATGCTAGTCCGACGGACAAAAAACGACGCTAGGGCAGCTATTGGCTACTGGCTATCAACTTCCTTATTTTAGTGTGCGTCATCACGTACGAATCCGTCAGACTTTTGTGTGATCGTGTGTAGGCAAGTCTGGTCATTAGAAAGTCTGTTGAAAGTCCGCCAAAAGTCCATCGAAAGTCTGTCGAAAGTCCGTCGGACGGGCTGTCAGACTTTTGTAGCTGAAAAGTCCGATCGTGTGTACGCGGCATTAGATAGACAAAACCTCAAACAAGCAAGCAAGAAATTCTTATGTCTTCTAGACAGATCAGAGTGTAAGTGAAAGCCCATTGTACTGATGTGAGGGCATCCTCATGACTGATAATGGTGTACAAAGAACTCACGTGTGCCGTGATCAAAAAGCAAGAAGACGAAATAGTTAGAGTTTCAAGGATCTGAATGATGTGTTTTGTATCCTTTAAGAAAGATTTGGTTTCGGTGACAATAGGTTGAAGGAAGGAGTCTATGTATTGACCCAGTCTAGATGAGACTGAGTCAATCCCATTAACTATTGGCCTCCCAGGTGGGTTAGTACTATCCTTATGGATTTTTGGCAAAAAGTATATCATTGGAATTCGACAAAACAGTGGATACAAATATAGTGCTTCCTTCTTGTTTAAAACTCCTATATGTTTCCCTCTTTCTATTAGGAAGTGTAGCTCTTCCTTAAACTGGAACATAGGATCTTTGGTTAGCACCATATATGTGTTGTGATCACTGAGTAGATTTTCCATTTCATTTTTGCAATATGCCTTGCTTAATACTACTAGGCCTCCTCCCTTGTCCGCCGGGCATATTACAAGATCTTTCCTCTCCATCAATGATTCAATGCCCTTCTTAATATGTGCAGGATCGTTCACCTTGTGTATCTTAAGTAATTCAACATCTTTAGTAAATAAATAAAGTTGCACTTAAAAAAAGTGATAATGTGAAAATTTCATACAATAAATATTTGAATGCACTCCCTATATAATGAAATAAAAAGTGAAAAGCAATCACAAAGTGCAAAGAAACATAGTCCACATAACATAACATAGAAGGATTGGTGCACACAGCCAGTGTGTATTGAATCCCAATATATGGAAAACTCCCAGGGGCATGGATAATATACGATTGAGTCACAAATTATAGAGCGGCAATCTGTATGTGCAGTCCCTTACCGGACAAGGTGGACTCCCTCCAGCGCAGGGTCGTGTAAGCAGACAGATTACCCTCTGTGGGGAGCTGTAGATGTGTTGGTATCTGATGCCTTCGGTTGCCGATTCGCTCTGATGAATGCAGGTGTCCAGCAGGAAGCAGAACAAAAAGCCGATAGACTGATCTCTCGAGCTCTGAAAAGAAAACACACTCGGGCTCCGGGCCCCGAGTGTATAAGCGAGAGAGATAGGGGACGCCAATCGCGTAGTAGAGAAGCGTGTTTATTAAAAACGTGCGGATGCCTGCAAAAACAAATACAGACAAGCGAACAATAAAAGCCGGCTAGACAAAACTAAGGAAGACGCAAGGTATTGCGAAACATGTAGGGCGGTGCGTTGTGCTGACGTCATCACGCCACATGTGACCCCGGAACGCGGGTGTTTTGTTTTTAGTTTTGTCTAGCCGGCTTTTATTGTTCATTTGTCTGTATTTGCTTTTGCGGGCATCCGCACGTTTTTAATAAACACGCTTCTCTACTACACGATTGGCGTCCCCTATCTCTCTCGCTTATACACTCGGGGCCCGGAGCCCGAGTGTGTTTTCTTTTCAGAGCTCGAGAGATCAGTCTATCGGCTTTTTGTTCTGCTTCCTGCTGGACACCTGCATTCATCAGAGCGAATCGGCAACTGAAGGCATCAGATACCAACACATCTACAGCTCCCCACAGAGGGTAATCTGTCTGCTTACACGAGCCTGTGCTGCAGGGGGTCCACCTTGTCCGGTAAGGGACTGCACATACAGATTGCCGCTCTATAATTTGTGACTCAATCGTATATTATCCATGCCCCTGGGAGTTTTCCATATATTGGGATTCAATACACACTGGCTGTGTGCACCAATCCTTCTATGTTATGTTATGTGGACTATGTTTCTTTGCACTTTGTGATTGCTTTTCACTTTTTATTTCATTATATAGGGAGTGCATTCAAATATTTATTGTATGGAATTTTCACATTATCACTTTTTTTAAGCGAAACTTTATTTATTTACTGGACTTTTTCACCATGGAGATATTATATGGTTTTTAGTTGCTGCTTCATACACATTATCTAGCGCGGTATTTTTTCTTTTTATTGTTTATAATTCAACATCTTTAACAATCATATTCTTAAAGAC
Organism: Lithobates septentrionalis; assembly: GCA_037952835.1. Taxonomy (NCBI): domain Eukaryota; kingdom Metazoa; phylum Chordata; class Amphibia; order Anura; family Ranidae; genus Lithobates; species Lithobates septentrionalis. Next base: position 2,504,482 of record JBBDGP010001332.1, read on the forward strand.
ATCCAAATGTTTGGTGTCTAAATTTGGAGGGTTAAAAACCGACTTATTGCGGAGAGTTGAATGGTGATTGGGAGGTCCCACTATATTAGGTTCTGACTGTGGTGTTGGAAAGGTAGTATTTCTTAATATTCAGGCTTCTAATATATTTTTGCAGGCTAATGTAAGTTTGAAATTTATTCAAATTACAAGTAGGGGCATATTTCAAACCTCTGTCTAATACCCTAATTTCATCTTCATTTAAGGATGTACCACTGAGGTTAGATCCCGGCTCCTACCGAGGTTTTACCCTTTTGTACTCGCCTGCCTCCTCTCCTTCCTCTCTGATTTTTCTTTTTCTTACTTGTCCATTGTCTATGATGGTAGGTGGTGGAGCTACATTCGGCCTCCCTCCTGGATTGGGTGGAACAAATGGAGCTCCCCTCCCCATCCCTCTCGGAGTCCTGTGAAAATCCCCTCCCCTTTGGGGGCCAGAATATTGTAATTGTGTAAACCGATTTTGAATGGCTAATTGGTTCCCATAGGGTTGTGGGACCCTACCTCTATTATATAGTTACATAGTTACATAGTTAGTAAAGTTGAATAAAGACACCAGTCCATCCAGTTCAACCTGAGTGAGTACACACTCACATCAGTCACAAGGAGCCCACAATCCAAGGTCCCCAACTCAATTTTTGGACAGAAGCCAATTAACCTACCAGCATGTCTTTGGAGTGTGGGAGGAACCCGGAGTCCCCGGAGGAAACCCACGCAGGCACAGGGAGAACATGCGAACTCCAGGCAGGTAGTGTCATGGTTGGGATTCGAACCAGTGACCCTTTTTACTGCTAGCTGAGAGTGCTACCCACTACACCACTGTGCCGCCCAATATAATCATAATAGGTGTCATTAGATTTGGAGGCATTCTGGTAATCATCCAGATGATAACTAGAACCAGAGCCTCTGTTATAGTAAGCACCATTATAATCAGGAGCCTGATGATAACTTTCTCGATAATGATTGGGGCCATTGCATGGCTCATTGTTCACAAAAATACTGCCTGTAAGGGGACTCGTGGTCTCCTCCCCTTCGGCCCCAACCTCTTTTATTCTTACCCCTCCCATTGTGGACAACCTTATATTGACTACTATTCTGGGGCGTCCCAGTATTATCATAATCAATATGATCATATGTAAAACCAGCCTTCTCCCTTAGAATGGGTAAGGGTGTATTCAAAGGCTCTGTAACAGAAGGGCCTGGCTGTGTCTGAATCATAGTCACATCCACCGGTCCTGTTAGCTATTTAAACACATTTCCCTTCCCAAAATCATAGATATCTCTGATTAATTTTTTATTTTCCTTATTTTGTTTTTCAGAATCCCATTTGATTAGTCTGTTTTTTAGATCAGCAGACGATCTTAGGAATTCTTCAGATTCCTTATGGGATTCAATAGTACTCTTAAGTTCTCTGATTTGGTTTTCAAGAAGCTTCATTTTTCTTTGTTTCCATAGCAGCAGGAATTCAAATAGTTCTAGACCCTTTTTGGTAAAGAAATCACCCCATTCCTTCATAGAATCATCATCCATGAGGCCGTCGTTTGGGGGTACATCCCACCTAAGGTGTCTAGGAATCAGTTTGGCTGTCAAGTATGGCTCAAATGAAGCTATATCCCACCATGTTTTAACCTTTTTTCTCAAATAGGTGTCCTAGTTTCCTAAAGGTGTGGGCTAATTCATTTCCCTCTCCAGTTGTTTGATTTCTAGAAAAAAAAATCACCCAGTTTGATCTCTCTTTTCTCTAGATATTGGATTATTTCCATTGTAATGCTGCTAGACTGTGATATACTGTGTAGAAATCAATGTAAAATATGGGGGTTCAGTCAGTATATGTAAATTCATTGCTCATAAAATTAAAATGTTCAAAAGTCCCCTTTAGTAAAAGGAAAATAGATGAAAAGAGTTGACAGACAAGTTCTCCTCGGCGGTGGTTGGATTTTGAATCCTATTCATCTGGCTATTCAAGCTTCCATCTGTGACCACTCTAGTGGTGAATGTCTGTTTGACCCATCTGTTAACTCAGGGGTCCAGTGATTGAGGTGAGCAGTTTGGCTAGATGGCTACATTTTAATTTTATGAGCAATTTGTTTGTTTATTGATGTATTATTAGCACTGCACTGTTATTTGCTTATGATATGTTCAAAGGATTTCCGTATATTGACCTTTAGTGTACAGCTGCTTCCATTCTTTCTATGAATTTACATATACTGTTTTGCGCTGACTGAACCCCCATATTTTACATAGATAGATTAACATATATTAACATACCTGTACGTTGCCCTTTAAGAAGTGGTTTGCTGACGTGCGCCCGCCACGGCTTCCGTGAGTGTGATCGCGGGTCTCGCGGTCGTCTCACGGAGAGGAAGAATGAGGAAATGCTATGTAAACAAGCATTTCCCCGTTCTGCCTAGTGAAAGGACACTGATCACAGCTCCCTGTAATCGGATATTTGTTATAGCAAAAAGTAAAAATGAATGCGTTTTTTTCAAAATTATCGCTATTTTTTTGTTTACAGCACAAAAAATAAAAACCGCAGAGGTGATCAAATGCCATCAAAAGAAAGCTCTGTTTGTGGGGAAAAAAGAACTTCAATTTTGTTCGGGAGCCATGTCTCATGACCACGCAATTATCAGTTAAAGCGGCGCAGTGCCGAATCTTAAAAAGTGCTCTGGTCTTTGGGCAGCCAAATGGTCCGGGGCTTAAGTGGTTAAAATGTAAAAAAGAGTCACCTAGAGCAGGGGTCTCCAAACTTTTTAGCCCGCGGGCCACATTGTAGATCTTACAAATATTTGTGAGCCAAAAAAATTAGTTATTTTTAAATAAATCAATAAAATTTAAACAATCTCATCACAGCCTTTCCGCATGTTTGTATCCCCGTCAGAGCCTTTTGGCATGTCTGTGTCCCAGTCAGAGCCTTTCTGCACATATGTGTCCCCGTCAGAGCCTTTCCAAATCCCTGCCCCCCACCCTGATTACACTCCCAGATACCTCCATAATCTAATCACACCCCCCCCCCCCCAGATATCCCTCAACCTGATCACCACCACCCCAGATACCCCCAGTCTGATCACACCCCCCATATCTCTCCACTCGGATCACACCCCCCCTCCCCTCATACCTCTTCCCTAAAACACCCCCCCCCCCCATCACACACATCTTCACATCTTTGGGTTTTTCAGTCCTGAAGACAGTTCCTCTCAGTCCTGTGACTCCTCGTCCAGATGATGTCTGTGGGGGAATCTGAAGCACACCAGGGTGGGTTAGCTGTCACTGGGACAGGAATGACAAGACCTCCAAACAAAACTCTGGTGGCGGTGCCAGCTGCACAGAGCAGGGAGTCTCCTCCACCCCGACCTCCTCCTCTGCCAGCACCCCCACAGTCTGACTCCAGCACACACAGCCAGTCCACACATCCATGTTGTCTGACAACGGGGCCCCACCTCCTCCCTGCATACATGGGAATCTGCCCACTGCTTCGCCATCTTTATTGGATCAAGTCTGACAGCAGTACACACATATCGCCCCTCCTGCCTTCTGCTCTGTTCCACTGACAGTAGCCTGTCAAATGCACGGGGGGGGGGGGGGGCTGTTGAAGCAAGCAGACCGACAGCATCTGAATGAGCTGCGGGCTGGATAGAACATACAATTGGGCTGGGGTTTGGAGACCCCTGACCTAGAATATTGTAAAGGCAGCCAGAAAAGGATAGTACGAACCCCTGGAGGCTACACTGCCTTAGGCCCTGGAGTGATTTTGCTTGGTCCAAGTCTGCCTGTAGGACTTAATATTCAGGAAGGTGAAAATTGCTAAAGTCTATGTAAATAATATGAATAGTGAAGAAAAATCCCAAAAAACAAGGGAAAAATTTGTTATGCCTGCTGGCGTTGTTGGAGCCCCTTTGGTGGTGGTTGAGTGGCTTCCAGGTTCTCCCAGTTTAAGAAGGTGGAGACTTGAGGAAGAACTCTGGCAGGAATAACTTGAACAAGACTTAACAGTAATGAAAAGGGCAAGCAGCGAGTTCAGGGAGGGGTTAAGTGGATCTGAGCTACCAGGATATTCCAGAACAGGTAATGTGGCATTGCTCAGTGCTATGCTGTATAAGTATGATCAGAGCTTTTTTTCTAGTGGAACGTGGCGGAACTGAATTCCGCCACCTCCGGCGCCAGCTCTGTGTTTGCCACTCACTACTGTCACTTGTAAACACCGAAGCCTGATTCCTATGTCTCCAAGTGACAGCGCTGCTCTCCCGGCAGTACACACATAACCCTTCCTTTCCTGCATATCCTCATAGCAGCAGAGGAGGGGTGGGCAAAGGTGTAGGTGGGGGAGGTGAGAGGGGGGTCCCTTAATCCAGGAGGTGCCATCATGCTCAGAGTTTCTTTTGATCACCAGTTTCACTCTGCACATGACTGGCTTCGGCAAGTGGGAGCAGGAGACATCACACTCTTCCTGCTCAAGTTGAGTCCACCAATGGGCATCCAGCGGGAACAGGCTAAGCACTCTGCAGGCTGCAGGCACCCTCCTTTATTCCATAGTTGCCAACAGTCCCTATTTTCCCGATTTAGGGACCCTGTCCCGATCAGAGGCCGTCCCGATTAAAATCCTGGGATTTTGCCTTTGTCCCAGGAAATCTGGAATGTTTTTCGCTCCGCAGCTGCTTCTGGCTCCAAGAAAATGGCCGCTCTCTCTGGGCTAGCAGGTTCTTTCCCCTTGTCTTCAGTGGAGAGGGGAGGGGCCTCGATCCATGCAGCCAATGAATCAGCTTCTCTCTTCACAATTCTCCTGCACACTGAAGCTGGGGTTAGCTGAATAGATTGGCCCCTCCCCTCTTCACTGAACATGAGAAACCAAATGAGACAAACACATGGAGCTGCAGCCAACCCTCTGTCTCATGGCCAGAGCAGTGCAGTGCAGCTGTACTGTACTGGGGGCGCTGATGTAAGAGGCACTCTGCTGGGGAGTGGGGACACTGATGTAAGAGGCACTCCGCCTTTGGAGTGGGGACACTGATGTAAGAGGCACTCCGCTGAGGAGTGGGGACACTGATGTAAGAGGCACTCTGCTGGGGACACTGATGTAAAAGGCACTCCGCTGGGGGCACTGATGTAAGAGGCACTCCGCTGGGGACACTGATATAAGAGGCATTTCACTGGGGACACTGATGTAAAAGGCACTCCGCTGGGGACAATGATGTAAGAGGCACTCCGCTGGGAACACCTGATGTAAGAGGCACTCCGCTGGGGACACCTGATGTAAGGAGGGACTCTGCTGGGAATGCCTGATGTAAGGAGGGACTCTGCTGGGAATGCCTGATGTAAGGAGGGACTCTGCTGGGAATGCCTGATGTAAGGAGAGACTCCGCTGGGGACGCCTGATGTAAATAAGGACTCCACTGGGGATGCCTGATGTAAGGAGGGACTCTGCTGGGGACACCTGATGACATCTCGTGGCAGGTGACACGCTCAGGGCTCCCAGTGATTCTACATTATGGTGAGTTGAACTATTTAATTTCATATTACAATGTAATAATAATAATAATACGCTTCAATCACCCTGACACCATAACAACCATGGTGCACGGATAATTGAAGCGCCAACACTAGGTGTTTGGAGTATCTTTATCTGCTGATTGTTAACCTTTATGGAATACACATATTTCTATTGTGGTGAAGGATCTGGGCCTGCTGTCCCTCCATCCCTCTTTCTTTCCTTCCTTCTCTCTCCTTCCCTTGCTCCTTATTTCTTTCTTTCTCCCTCCATCCCTCGTTCATCTCAGACTCGGACCACACCCCCTTTGAGCCACACCCCTTTAAGCCATGCCCACTACCCCATTAAACTATGCCCATTTTTCGCTGTGGCGTGCACCGCATTTTCCTTTCCCCTCTACGCCACGCCTTAACACGCATACCCCACACCCTAATTATAATAAGATTCTGCCTACAGACAAAAAAGTGTCCCTGTAAATTTTTTTACAATGTTGGTAACTATGTTATTCTCCCCTCTAGTCTGCACAGCTACATTATGAGATATTGAGTGCAGCACCTCTGTTGTAGCATCAGAAATAAAAGGTTGCCTTTCCACAGTAGAAGAGCAGAGGAGCAAGATACAGCCTTATGTACAGTAAGACTTTGCACTGTGACTTAGTGTATGTGGCTCAACTGTTCTTCTAGATACAGCAAAAAGAATTAGCCTTGTAAAAAACTTTATTTTACTGAAGGCTGGGAGGGAACAGTTTCTACAGAAAGGATAGACTGGGAAATTCACACCAGGTGATTACATCTGTGCCCCATACAGGGCAATTTTTACTGGTACCTGGATGTACAGGACAGTGTTCTGTGTATCCCCATGCTGGAAGTCCCATTGTTATCTTTTGGGATGGAGGAGCTGCACAGGCACAGCCGCTGCTCCCAATGGGACATCGGTGCAGGTGTACAGTAGACATGTGCACACTGAAATATTTTGTTTCGGAATTTCGTTTTCGTCCGAAAAATAAATGTATTTAGTTACTCCCGAAATTCGTTTTTATTTATTTTGTTTTTCGTTAAAAATTGCATTAGTCCGAAAATCCAAATTAAGGTCGAATCTGTCATTGAAGGCTTATGGTGTCTGTCGAATGTTCAAAGAAGCAGTTAAACTGTACAACGCCGTATAGTTTACCTGCTCTGTCGAATCTTCTTAGAACTTTCAACAGACACCGTAAGCCAAAGTATGTGTGTACTTAGTTCTAGCTATTTTACTGCTCCTCCTCTTTGGTTACAATCAGCCAATAAGATTCATCATCATCATTATTTTTATTTATCTTTTCTCCCCTACGTCGAATCTTTTCTCCCCTACGCCGAATCTTTTCTCCCTTACGTCAAATCTTTTCTCCCCTACGTTGAATCTTTTCTCCCCTACGTCGAATCTTTTCTCTCTATGTCAAATCTTTTCTCTCTATGTAGAATAATCCTGGACTAATAGAGCTAAGGTTAGGCACATTCGACCACAGGTTTGATGGACATAGATTGTTATTGTCATCATCATGTTGAATCTCCTATCTATATCGAACTGTTGTAGCAACGAAAATGAAAATAAAGCATTTGTTTATGTCGGATCTTTCGTTTTTCGGATTCTGCACTTTCGTTATCGTTTGTTAAAATGATAACAAAAATACCTGAAATTTGGACAAAAATACATTCGGACGAAAACGAATGCACATGTCTAGTGTACAGCCCCAAAGCACCCAGGGTGAGTTCAGGGACATGCACCCATACCCACATGGGCGTCATATTGGGAAATGGGCCGAACGGACCCCTGTTCGGTTCACACCAGAACTTTTGAAGTTCGGACCCGAATAACGAACCCTATTAAAGTCAATGGGACCCAAACGTCAAAAATCAAAAGTGCCCATTTTGAATGCTTATATGCAAGTAATTGGGCATACAATGGTTATAGGGGTCCGGGTCCTGCCCTGGGGGACATGTATCAATAAAAAAAAAAGTTTGTGAAAATTGTCATTTTTAAATGAGCAGTGATTTTTTGATTTTTAAAGTGAAAGCCTAAAAATTAAAAATTCCTTCCAATAAACAGTCAGGTCCATAAATATTGGGACATTGACACAATTCTGATCTTTTTGGCTCTATACACCACCACAATGGATTTGAAATGAAACAAACAAGATGTGCTTTAACTGCAGACTTTCAGCTTTAATTTGAGGGTATTTACATCCAAATCAGGTGAATGGAATTACAGCAGTTTGTATATGTGCCTCCCACTTTTAAGGGACCAAAAGTAATGGGACAGATTTCACTTTTTAATACTTGGTTGCAAATCCTTTGCAGTCAATTACAGCCTGAAGTCTGGAATGCATAGACATCACCAGACGCTGGGTTTCATCCCTGGTAATGCTCTGCCAGGCCTCTACCCAGGCCTTCAGTTCCTGCTTGTTCTTGGTGCATTTTCCCTTCATTTTTGTCTTCAGCAAGTGAAATGCATGCTAAATCGGATTCAGGTCAGGTGATTGACTTGGCCATTGCATAACATTCCACTTCTTTCCCTTAAAGTACTCTTTGGTTGCTTTCGCCGAATGCTTCGGGTCATTGTCCATCTGCACTGTGAAGCACCGTCCAATGAGTTCTGAAGCATTTTGCTGAATATGAGCAGATAATATTGCCCGAAGCACTTCAGAATTCATCCTACTGCTTTTGTCAGCAGTCACATCATCAATAAATACAAGAGAACCAGTTCCATTGGCAGCCATACATGCCCACGCCATGACACTACCACCACCATGCTTCACTGATGAGGTGGTATGCTTTAGATCATGAGCAGTTCCTTTCCTTCTCCATGCTCTTCTCTTCCCATCACTCTGGTACAAGTTGATCTTGGTCTCATCTGTCCATAGGATGTTCTTCCGGAACTGTGAAGGTTTTTTTAGATCTTGTTTGGCAAACTCTAATCTGGCTTTTCTGTTTTTGAGGCTCACCAATGGTTTACATCTTGTGGTGAACCCTCTGTATTCACTTTGGTGAAGTCTTCTCTTGATTGTTGACTTTGACACACATACACCTACCTCCTGGAGAGTGTTCTTGATCTGGCCAACTGTTGTGAAGGGTGTTTTCTTCACCAGGGAAAGAATTCTTCAGTCATCCACTACAGTTGTTTTCTGTGGTCTTCCGGGTCTTTTGGTGTTGCTGAGCTCACCGGTGCGTTCTTTCTTTTTAAGGATGTTCCAAACAGTTGATTTGGCCACACCTAATGTTTTTGCTATCTCTCTAATGGGTTTGTTTTGTTTTTTTTCAGCCTAATGATGGCTTGCTTCACTAATAGTGACAGCTCTTTGGATCTCATATTGAGAGTTGACAGTAACAGATTCCAAATGCAAATAGCACACTTGAAATGAACTCTGGACCTTTTATCTGCTCCTTGTAAATTGGATAATGAGGGAATAACGCACACCTGGCCATGGAACAGCTAAGCAGCCAATTGTCCCATTACTTTTGGTCCCTTAAAAAGTGGGAGGCACATATACAAACTGTTGTAATTCCTACACCGTTCACCTGATTTGGATGTAAATGCCCTCAAATTAAAGCTGAAAGTCTGCAGTTAAAGCACATCTTGTTTGTTTCATTTCAAATCCATTATGGTGGTGTATAGAGCCAAAAAGATTAGAATTGTGTCAATGTCCAAATATTTATGGACCTGACTGTAGTGCCTGGGGGGTCCCCTTAGTCTACCTGTAAAGTGGCAGATTTGTACCATGTCTTCAATCTGCTGCAGCAATAATTGCAGTTATAAAGCCAAAAAAAATTAAATTTCCCCTGCAAGCTGGCTTTATTTTGCTCAGCAACAGCTGGGGAGCCAGTGTGTATGATGAGGCCACAATGTAGTGCACTGGGAACAAGATTAGAGATTTTTTGGATACATTCTGGTGTCACTTTGACTTTGTATAGAGGTAACGGGTGTGTAAAAATTGGCCTTTGGGTGTCGGTGGCGCCTTCCCACCGTAACCCTATAGAGGTAATCTTGATGAAAGCAAGAATTGGCCTTGCTGTAAACAATTGCAATGATATGCACTGTCAAACAGGTGCTAGAAAAATTACTCTTTGGGTGTCAGGGGCGCCTTCTCACCGTAACCCTATAGAGGTGCTCTCGATGAAGGCAAAAAAAATTGCTTTTGAGGAAGCACCATTTTTGGGAGGTGTGTGCCTGGGGGACCCTTGGAGTGGTCTTGCTTCAGGTTTGGGTCCATGTCTCCTCCAAACACAAAGATTTGGGGTCTTTGTGCTCAAACCAGCAATGACTGCTTAGGACTGTGAGAACAATAATCAGCTCCAAAACAACCTGCTGCTGGAGTCTCCTGCTATAATCTGTTTACTAAGATATCTTTCTCCCATGGTATCATTTCCCAATTGTGTGCCCCCTAGGTGTGAATTTTTATTGTTACGCGAGTCACCCATTGTTTCTGTCTGTTGGCTCATCTCGGGATGTGATATGTTTAGATTACTACTTATGGTAGCTGTTCATTAGCTGGGCTGTTTACAGTTTGCATTGGTTAGGATAATGTGATCAAGCTCTTATCTGATTTTGTGTGGCATATATTCTGTGTGAGTTTACAATAAAGTGAGTTCCAGTTTTCACCTAAGCACCTCTAGTTCTTGGGTGCTCATTTATAATACCTGTGTGGCGGAACTGCTTGGGCACCCCGATTAGATGTTTCCTTGCGCCAAACAGCGCTTCCTGCCCTCCAAACCATTCCGAGTAGATCGAGAGCTAATACCAGCCCTTTTTACCCCAAACATCGTACACAGACAAGATGTGAGGTAAAAAACAAAGAAAAGCTTTTATTGAAACTCAGACACATACTTTATACCCTACAGGAGGACATCCCCCTCCTGATCATATTACCCTAACAATACAAACTGTAGACAGGAATATGATTACCAGAGCTAAATAACAACCAACATATACTAAAAACATTAAGTTGACTAAACAACTAGCCACCTGGACAATGTTGTGATTAATCAGATATCTCAATCCAGGTCAGACTGGCCGGCACCAAGCTCAGAAAGTACACTACACATTATCATAAGTTCAACATCCCCACAGTAGTTTGCTAGCAGACAATAGGTGAGTTAATTGGCACAATTAACTATGGGTGAAAGACAGGTGGCTTGAGATGATGAGATTGACACCTGCTATGAGTCTCAACATGTTGAGCAGTCATTGCTGGAAAAATGGCATCTAGGCCCTTAACATGGATCCTGGGCCTAGACTCCAAGAGTCTGTGTGTTCTGGGGAGACACAAACCCGAATCAGAAACAAGACCACTCTAAGGATCCCCCAGGCAAACACCTCCCAAAGAGCAGTGTTCCCCCAAAAGCCAGGGCCCATAGTCAGTGGGTAAGAGGCTTGCCCCTAGTTTTCTCCAAAAGCCTCTGTCCTGGTTAGGTTTGTCACAACCTGGTTCCTGGTTCCAGACTGGAGGAAGCCGTATCTTGACGGAGGGACCCAAGCTGAGTGCTGGACAGTCCGTCACAGTCCCCATACAGCTGAGGCTATGGTGAACATCGCTGGATTGGAGGGAGCTAAGGTAAGGATTAGGAAGACTGGGGAGGGGGGGGACGCTGCCCACAGAAGGTGTTTTACCTTCATGCATTCTATGCATGAAGGTAAAAAACATCAAGACTTTAGAACCACTTTAATACTGCTTTAAATATACTGAAAATTACTTTTGAAATGACAGTAACAAGGTTAATCTTACATGAAATTTTTCAGCCAGATTTTATACTTTGATTCAATAACGATGTCTGTAGGAGTTTGTAAAAAAACACTTATCCTTCCTTAGCCTTCTTTTTTTTTCCTATTCACTTTATTTTGTATTTGCGCTATTCAAATATTATAATGTCTACATTATAATACAGAATACAGCGTGACATTGAAGTTAGGCATAGGTCACAAGCATCTTTCTTGAAACTTCCAACAACAATATTGAGTGCGATTTTAGAGAAAATGTCAACAGCATAATCTCCCTGTCTGAACATGATGATTACTGTCTATATACCGTTGTCACACATTATTGTTGAATGCATGTTTGCATAAAACCCTTAAATATTGTACAAATAGTCAGTCTGGAAAAAAAATACCCTGGCCTTCGATTCACTCTAAGGCTAGACTCAAGGCAAAATAAAAAATAAGAAAAAATATAAAAAGAGAGAAAAAAACTGCACTAACGACCAAAATCAAAGTGCATAGTATGAGCAGCAACTCTCCTGTGAGATAAAAAACACTGTACAGAAATAAAATTTACCAGAGTTGCGCTAATGCGGTTTGAATAAGTACACCAAATGTAAAGTGATCCAATAAAGTCCACAGATAATATAGTGATAAATATTCTTAGTCCATAACACCTCCTTCCACCACCTTGAAGTGTGTAATCCGTAGAAAGAACTGCCACCACAATGGATGAAATGCTTGCTTACCTGCTCCCATAGACGACCTCCTATCACAGCAGGTCAAAAGCGCTCGTGGCTATAAACCCAACCAGGGCCTCGCAGCATCATATGTCAATCCTCTTGTGGCATGCAAATCAGTCATTCAGATATTGCGGTCGTTGATAGTGCCCAAAAATATAAGAAGCTCCACATGGTATAGAACCCTTATAAAACTTTTATTATTAGACCATAAATTGCACTTACATCAAAGGAATCCAAAACTCGCAGCCAACAAATAGAGCAAACAACTGTCCATCCAGGACTTGCGATCGCGGTGAGGTCAGCATGTCACTCCGCCCTATCCCTATTCGTCATACATTGACGTCGTCCAGGGCCAAAAAGCGATACATATAAGGAAGGTGTTTAAACTTCCAACTGATTCATATCCAGTCCTGAGAGTTACACAGCTCTGCCAAATAGCACAGCCTTGTCTGACAGGGCAGGAGAATTTACTTTTTTTTTCTGTTGCAGTTAAGTAACACTTGTGGGTCATGTTCCTCCCCTAGGCTATGACTGGACAGTGAAAGGAGAAGCAGCAGACTGAGGAGCTCATCTTCTCTTTGTCACTCTACTCTCCCCTCCTATCCACATGCTCTTTGCTAGCACAAAGGCACTTCAAAACATTGGCTTGTTGTGCTGTTTCATCTATTGGTCTAAGCTCTGCTGTACATAGACTGCAGGAGGTTGATGCAGGTACTTGCTTGCATTTAAAATGGTAGTAAACCCTCCTATCGATTTTTACCTACAGGTAAGCTTATAATAAAGCTTGCCTGTAGGTAAAACTAATATTTCCTAAACATGTGATATTCTAGCAAGTAGCAGCCGGTAACGCCCCTGGAGCATGCCCTCTTAAAGAATGGCAAACCCATGCCGTGAGAGTGATGTCATTGCAGCTGCAAGAGCTAGCTAACCTGGAAGGAAGACCAGGTGAAGATGGAAGCCTCTATCAGGGGGGACAGCATGCCGCTGGAGGGCTTCATTCTATGTTAAGTATTTCATAATGTGCTAGTATGCAATGCATACTAGCACATTGTGTAATGACCTTGCAGGGGATTTTTTCTTTTTCCCATTAATAAAAAGCTGCATTATTGTGTGTGTTTGTCCAGAGTTAAGTTTTAAGGCAGAACTCCAGGCATGCCCTGCCCACCACATTCCAGTTATGGAGTTTTTTACACTCTCCATCAAATAGAGTGAATGTCCCTAGTGGGGACACAGATAGAATTAAAAACCTGGGACACTCAGTGATGGCACTGGTCATTGGGAACCAATCACAGTCCTTCCTGGTCATGTGATCACTATGTTTGCTCTGGCAAAGTGATCACATGCAGGCTGGAGACTCCATTTAAATAAAAGCCTTTATACAAGCACTGAGTATCTCTGCAATGTCATCTGTTTAATAGTGTAACTGTCGGATACAGTTGCATTATTACAAATAATACATTAATAATTTTTTTTTTTAATTTTTACACATTTGTCAACCTATATTAAAAAAAACAGAGCTTTTTTTTAAAACTAAAGCGGTCTGTCAAAACCTTATGAGGTGGATTTACTAAAATTGCAGGTTTTATTGCCAAAGCTTAACTGAACAAACTGAAGTTAGAAGCTGATTGACTACAATGCACAGCTGCACCGGATTTTGCACTCTCCAGTTTTAGTAAATGAACCCCTACATTTTCTTAAAGCAGGACTAAACCCTCCTATCCTTTACAGCCAAGAAAGCTGCCATCTTAGCCTCTGTTTGATCTGGAGTTGCCAGGTTGCTGCACATGTGCCATTTGAGGAGTTCTGCTAAGAGCACAATTATTATTCATGGCATGCCTTGAATGTAACTGCCTTGAAAATCATTTCCATAAATGAATGAGTCCCCCTTTACATCAGCGCCCCCATCAGAGTCCCCCGTTTACATCAGAGTTCAACCTTACCTCAGGGTCCCCATTAGAGTGTCCCCTTACATCAGGATCTCCATCAGATTCCTCCATTTTCATCAGGTCCTCATCAGAGTTCCCCCTTACCCCAAGGTCCCCATTAGAATGCCACCCTACATTTGGATCACCTTCAGATTTCTCCATTTTTATCAGGTCCTCATCAGAGTTCCACCTTACCTCAAGGTCCCCATTAGAGTGCCCCCCTACATCAGGATCTTCATCACATTCCTCCATTTTTATGTCCTCATTAGAGTACTCCCCTACATCAGCATCTCCATCAGATTTGTCTGTTTTCATCAGGTCCTCAACAGAGTTCCCCCTTACCTCAAGGTCCCCATTAGAGTTCCCCCTTACATCAGGATCCCCAACAGATTCCTCCATTTACATCAGGTCCTCATCAGACTTCCCCTTTACCTCAAGGTCCCCAATAGAGTGCCCCCTACCTCCAGATCTCCATCAGATTCCTCCATTTACATCGGGTCCCCATTAGAGCTCCCCCTTAACTCAAAGTCCCAATTAGAGTGCCCCCTAACGTCAGGATTCCCATCAGATCCGTCCATTTTCATCAGGTCCTCAACAGAGTTCCCCCTTACCTCAAGGTCTCTATTGGAATGCCCCCTTATATCAGGGTCCCCAACAGAGTCCTTTGCACAAGGGTCCCCATTAGAGTCCCCCTTACCACTCTAATGCCCCGTACACACGATCGGACATTGATCGGACATTCCGACAACAAAATCCATGGATTTTTTCCAACGGATGTTGGCTCAAACTTGTTTTGCATACACACGGTCACACAAAGCTGTCGGAAAATCCCATCGTTCTGAACGCGGTGACGTAAAACACGTACGTCAGGACTATAAACGGGGCAGTAGCCAATAGCTTTCGTCTCTTAATTTATTCTGAGCATGCGTGGCACTTTGTGCGTCGGATTTGTGTATACATGATCAGAATTTCCGACAACGGATTTTGTTATCTGAAAATTTTATAGCAAGCTCTCAAATTTTGTGTGTCGGAAATTCCGATGGAAAATGTGTGATGGAGCCCACATACGGTCGGAATTTCCGACAACAAGGTCCTATCACACATTTTTCCGTCTTGTGTACAGGGCATAAGAATTACAGCATGACTGTAGCAGCAGGAAGGGAGCTGGGAGGTGAGCAGGTCTGGATGGAAGAAGTTCCCAGCGGTCCTAGCAACCAGATAATGACAAGGCAACAGGGGGAATCTGCTGGAGACTGCAGGGATGGGGAGACCATAGGCAGCCTCTGCTGACCTGAATTCTCAATTTGTTCCCATTGAGAATACCCCACTGGCCCTAGCAGGCCAGATGTGTGTAGGCAGGTGCAGTCTACTTTCTCCACTGTAGGTGACACTCTCTTACAGCAGCAATACAGCTGGAGAGGAAGTCAAGGGGTACACAATTCCTCTATGGTTTTCTGGGTCACTGGGGAAGCACCTGATTGGATGCTGACGTTCCATGTGACTCCAGCAGCCAACTTGGGTCAGGCAGAGCCTTATTTGAGGCCCTGGCTCCCGGGTTTGGCAAGCTTTTCTGCAAGTGATACCCCGCCTAGTAGGAATAGTACTAACAATAGGGAAAGGTTACAGATGAGGAGGGAAAAGATTGAAACTCCTTTGGACATCTTCCTGTATGGGGCACTGGACAGCCAGGCCGTATTCCGCTCTCTTAACATACGCTGTCATCCTGGCTGACACCTGTCATCTTAACATCTTTGGAATTTGTGAGTGTACCCAGTTGGGCAGGCGTCCCTCTGGGCTGCTATTGTCTACTTCAATACAAGTTTTCTATTGCACTTGTATGTGTGAGTTACACACACGCTGCACCCCACCTACATGTGGCCTACAGGCCAAAGTTTGGAGACCCCTGGTATAGTGTACATGTGGCCCACAGGCCAAAGTTCGGAGACCCCTGGTATAGTGTAATCACCTGAAATTTGATAGATATCATCCTCTTGTAATTCTTCTATGGTATGGGAGAGGGAGGGGCAGAACTTGGAGCCAATCAGGTGTGCTGACATAACATACACTGACAAGGAACTTGCTAATAAGAGAAGAGACCAGCAGAATGAGCTCATCCATTCACAGGCTTCGAGTGGGGAAACCAAGCTGTATTGCTCTAACTTGAGCCGAGAAAAGTAATTTCATCTGACAGACTGTGGAAATGTTAATATTGGCTGGACAGAAATAAAAATCCCCATGGCAGGTAAAGCAGCTCATATAAAGTGTACTGTATATTTAATATTATTTCATTTAAAAAAAAGCATTTTGATCTCTTAATCTCTTGTTATAGCACTGGTAATGGTGACATCTCTCTGAGAGCTAATATTTTACATATATATTTATGAGATAAGAAGCAAGAAAATTTATAGTTTTCAAATATACAGGCAGATTGTTTAGAAAGGTGCTATTTTGTAATGACATGCTGCGTTCGTGAAAATGATCTGGCAGCTGTACTTGGCATATATATATATATATATAATGTTTAGAAATAATAAGCTCTTCTGCAGTACTGGAAGCCATCCAGTTCCCACCTGAGGATAGGGCTGTCTGTCTGCAGATAAAATAGAATGCCATATTGGTCGCAGTTATGTCTTCTGAAAGAACATTTGTTGTATCGCTGGATGAAATGTGCTTCAATGAACCCAATAAAGTTTAAGCTTTGCACTTTACAGCATAAGTGCCTATAGTGTTGAAATCTTATCTTGCCCCACTTTTATGTAATTTTTCTGTGTTCTGTTGAACAGCATTGAGTTATTATTTCTCAGTAGTATGCTGAAATCTAGTGGAGGTATTGGACCACTACAACTTGATTAATACTGTATCTAAATTTTGTTTTTCCCCTCTGCCCTCCCCACTTGTTTAGTGCTAATTAAATCAGGCATAGTTAGTCCCTCCCCATTTCTTGCATGTTAACTCGGTCAGTGTTAGTACTGTGCAAAGACAGGGCTTAGGAAAATTATTGTCTTCTTACACTTCAAAAACTGGAAAACCATCCTCTGAAATTAGCTGAAGTAAAATTGCATTGGATTCAACTTCTGTGTCTTATTGAAGAGTTAACCTGCCTATGGATGGTGCCGAGTCAGCAGGTGACCATACTGCCCAGTCAGACTTGGTCAGTATGTCAATGCATAAAATGGCATTTGAAACAGAACACGCCTCGATTAGTTCCATTACATTATTTATGAAAGTCAGAGCACCTAATCTGCATATTTTTTTGGTTATGCGCTTTTGCTGTGTTGGAACGCAGCTTTCCAGCGGGACAAAAGGGCATCAAAATGATCTCCTTTTAAATCTTATGAGAATTTTCACATTACCGCACTGCGTTTGCGCTGCGGTTTGAAAAGTCCTGCATGCTGCATCATTGGTGCGCTCTCCAAAATGTGGGTTCTGCTATGCAGAAGGCCCTAACATAGGGACCCTGCCGTATAGGAGGGTAGACTTTACAGCCACCAATCCACCCCTCCAACAGAAGCTTCATTATAGCCATTATCGCTTCCTTTCCCAAACTGGCTATTCCTTCTTCCTTTTCCTTCTTTCTTATTTACTCTCCATTACCCCAAAGGTTGACGTGAAGATTCACCTCATTCCCTGTTCCCTTTCTCTGTAGGATCACACTTCTACGTTATTTTCAAAGTAAATCAGACCAATTATAGTTATTAAATCAGAACTATCTTTACTTGAAATGAAAAGGCATAGGAGAAATGCTTTTTTTTCAGCGGGAACGTGGGGGAACGCAGTTTCGGCACCTCCAGCACTGAATGTATGTAATGGCAAGGGGTGCTGGGGTCTGCTGGAGGGTCTGTTGTTGCTGGGGAGGGGGGTGGGGGGGTCTTATGTTGCTGGGTGGTCAATTGTTGCTGGGAGGGATCTATTGTTGAGGGAGGGGTCTATTGATGCTAGCTGCTGGGAGATCTGTTGTTGCTGCTGGAGGTCTATTGTTATTGGGAGGTGGGTAGAGGGTGGAACCATGGAACAGTGCTTGGAGGTGGGTAGGGGGCGGGGAAAATAGGGTGACTCAGAAAAAGGAAGTTCCTGCACCTATTCTCTGAGAAAAAAAGCGTTGCATAGGAGTAACAGTTCCTTACATCTCCACATTACAAATTCATCTTACCTAAAATCCCACGCATCCAAGTAATCAGACATCACCACCATTCCTCACGTTACCAGCTCAGCCTCGGTCAGCATCTCTGATCTCTGACCTTTCCCTAGCTAGCGGGCTCTTTTATTAACACAAAAACTTTCACAAACAGGAAGTGATGGTTTCAAAAGCCAATCACTTCTTACATGGCAAGTGACATCACAGGATATGACCATATAAGGATTTAACAACACAGGAAAATACAACAACCAATGAACAATGACTACAGGAGTCTTATGGGTGTGTCTAAGCAGAGACAGGGTGCATGCATGTTTTTAGAAGCCACATGGCTTTCAAACATTGACTCTGTCTCCAACCATAACAACCCAAAAGACTCCCATATTTACGCTGGTAGGATTTCTTATTATACATTGTTCCAGAGAACAATGTATACCTGGATTATTCTACTGTCTTTGTGGACGAGAGATTATCGGCAGGCATACACTCATGGGGACACAAATATGTTGATCAGGCACACAGGGGCAACATGAGCGCACACTCGTTAAACCGATAATGTCTGTGCAGAGCAAACACACCCCCACCAGACAATCGTTCTGTGCATCGCACAGGGGCCCTTAGCTAGCAGACATGTCCCCACTCCGCAAACACTCCTCTACCTCCCCAAGGAGCTTTCCACTACCAAACAGAACTCAACCAGCGTCAGTCTGCCCCAGTCAGCTCTTTAGAGCGGGCTGCGAGAGAACGAACACTGGGAGACTTATGACAATACATTAAAATACATGTTCAGTAAATTTTCCACAACAGTAGGGGCGGGGAAAATGGGGTGACTCAGAAAAGGGGAGTTCCTGCACCTATTCTCTGAAAAAAAAAGCGCTGCATAGGAGTAACAGTTCCTTACGTCTCCACATTACAGTTCTCCAATAGTTACATGGGAACCAGATGAGCAAACATGATCAGAGCTGCTGATATGCTGATAGGCCAGTATAACTGGCCCTGTTGTACCGGGCCCTGCCAGCAGGGGGGCCCGGGCAATCTGCACAGAGACCAAATTGATGCAGAATAAAAAAAAAAATATTCCTTCAGCCAGCACCCCATGACCCATCATCAACCAACCTTATCCGCCCCCCCCCCCCCCAACTGATGTTCTTGTGGGTGGAAGGGAGGGGCTATCTTGTCTATTTCAGGCACATGTCTCGTCCGCACCCGCTCCTCATGCTGGCTCAAGTCCCAGCCTGCAAATTATTGCACTTTCTGGCAGAGTGATTCCTCTCCCTCCACTCATGGTGCCCTGCTCTGTTCTCCACTCGGCCTGAGACAGAGACAGTGAGACTGGAGAAGAAGTGGTGATGGCAAGCGGCGGCGGAGGCAGAAAAAGGAAGCAGCTGACACTCCAGGCAGCAGCAGGATCAGAGAGGAAGTGGCTTGTGGGCCCCGGCTAACACAGGTGTGTGCTTGTTCGGGGGGTGATTCAAGATCTGCTATATCACTGTATCTGGCCTTGGCCAGTGGCACTGTCTGCAATACATTATGGCATTGGCGGTATGAGTGGCACTGTCTGCAGCACATTATCGCATTGGCGGCATGGGTGGCACTGTCTGCAGTACATTATGGCATTGGAGGCATGGGTGGCACTGTCTGCAGCACATTATGGCATTGGCGGCATGGGTGGCACTGTCTGCAGTACATTATGGCATTGGCAGCATGGGTGGCACTGTCTGCAGTACATTATGGCATTGGGGGCATGGGTGGCACTGTCTGCAGTACATTATGGCATTGGCGGCATGGGTGGCACGGTCTGTAGCACATTATGGCATTGGTGGCATGGGTGGCACTGTCTGCAGTATATTATGGCATTGGCGACATGGGTGGCACTGTCTGCAGCACATTATGGCATTGGCGGCATGGGTGGCACTGTCTGCAGTACATTATGGCATTGGCGGCATGGGTGGCACTGTCTGCAGCACATTATGGCATTGGCGGCATGGGTGGCACTGTCTGCAGTACATTATGGCTTTGGCGGCATGGGTGGCACTGTCTGCAGTACATTATGGCATTGGCGGCATGGGTGGCACTGTCTGCAGTACATTATGGCATTGGCGGCATGGGTGGCACTGTCTGCAGTACATGACTGTTGTATAACAGATGTGCTTAACCCCCCAAAAATTATGACCCCACCTAAATACCTTATTCATATTAATCAAGACCACACCACGGTTTTGGGGTAACAAAGGCCGTAGCAGCCTACTTTATTTTAACAAATATAAAAACTCTCTTTAAATAAACATATAAAACATACAAGTAAACAACATCTGTTATTAAACCCTAATACTCTAGCGTTGGTCTGAGCAGGAACTTCGTAACCATCTGTGTTAATATCCATATTACACTGTGGTCCCTCTCAAGTGTACTAACCCTGCCTCAAGCCGACAAGCTGGCTCAGAGACTACCACTGGCCGCAGTGCCCCCATTATCACTTCCCGGCTAACCTCCGTTAACCGGAAACCACCATCAGGACCCATACCAACGATAGTCCCTATCTCTTCCTTCTGACATCTTCCTTCCCCTGCACAGACCACCGCCACTGCCATGACATCCCATCCACCAGCACCTGTCAGGAAAACGTAAAAACAACAATCGAAAAAGTTAAACAATCAACTACTAGGAAGGGTGGGCGGGAACTTTCCCCCACGCTTTGGTGACTCATCCAAGGCGGAGCCACTTTTTATGAACTCCTCCAGCCCCTCCCCCTCGGCTCCATAATACCAACCCTCTGCTTAAGTTGATCTCAATGTTAACCCCGTAAATGCACGCCCTGCGCCTATCCACTTCATTACTATTGCTCCGGGCTTTCTTTATGGCATTGGCGGCATGGGTGGCACTGTCTGCAGTACATTATGGCATTAGCGACATGGGTGGCACTGTCTGTACTGTGGGTACATTATGGCATTGGCAGCATGGGAGGCACTGTGTGCAGTGATAAATTTCACTTGATGACAAACCTGCACTTTGTTTCAAGGCGGGGTCTAGGATGGGGCTAGAGGTGGGGCTAAAGGAGGGACCAGGGGTGGGGCTGATTGGGGCCCCCCATCAGGTGGGCTGTACGGGGCCCCATGATTTCAGCTGCCCTGAACATGATGGTACTCTTTCTCTCTTTTTGTTTACTATGCTGGACTTGAGCTATGCTAAAGCACCCATATCTTTAGCTTTGGGTAGTTTCCAATCAATAGTAGCATGGCCTCAACTATACAGTCTCATTTCAGGGACCTGCTAAGGGTGCAACGCTACATCTCTTCTTGTATGGTGCTTCAAACTCCCAAGACCAGCAGCAACAACCCACTGGCCCATTCCCGCTTGGCTTATATAACCCCTGTATGGGAAGCACCCCGGGCCAAATGGCAGACACACTACAGTACATTAACCCCCCCCCCCCCCCCCGAGTCACCAGACATTACCTATACCTACAGGTAATCCAAACAGGGGGACACTGCTTGAGATTTCAATGCAGCAGTATATTTAATACGCTTTTAGCTTTTTTTTTGGCTGGAGTTCTTTTTTAAAGTCTTCTCTTGAGGCTCCTCTTTAACTGTGCAGCTCCATATAAAGGATACCCCAATAGACCCTCCTCCTGCAGCCTCTTCCATTGGCCGCGTAGATGGGAGACATAGAATCGGAGCGGATGTACATGAAGAAAGTTCTGAGAATTTCAAAGAATATATTTAATTAGCCTTGATTCCTATGCAGAATATTAAAAGCAGAGTGCCAATACATCATGCTAATACTAGTACCCATCCCCTGCTGCTATGTTCATATGTAATTGACTTCCCATTATTAAGTCCATCTCAGGCGTTGTACATGTTTAATTAAAATGGCATAAAAAGCAATTCCATTCATAACACCATTCTCAAGTGGCATTTAAGGCTCATTAGACATACGAAGTTAGCGGTAATATTGTGATTTTTATTTCATGTTCTATTGACCCCCTACTGAGCAGAGTTATACATAGAACCAGGTCGATAATGGGAACATTCCAGGTGTGAGATGCTGGGTGTTTATTTGTCATGCTGCATTCATATGCTGGACAATGAGGTTCCATCAACTGTCATTATCAAGCAACTGCAAGACATATAGAAAGAAGGCAACTTGAGATACTGGCCTTCTACCTCATTAAAGCGGAACTACACCCTAAAGAGGAAGTTCCATTTCATGCCCTCCTCCCCTTCTCCTCTTCTTCTTTTGGGACTTTTAATGGGGGGGTGTGTAGGCAGGTACAGTCTGTATTCCCCATTGTAGGTGGCGCTTGACTGAATGCAGAAGGGGAAGGATGTTATGAGTTCCGCTATGATTTCCTGCAGTTACCAGGGGAACAGCTGTCCGATTGGACACTGGTGCCCTTCTTGGCCATCTTTGTTGGGGGCAAAGACTATTTAAGGCCCTGGCTCCCTGATTTGGTGCACAATGTGTGAGTGATCAGAGTAGGGACAGGTTCCCTGTCTGTCAGGGAAAGTGTGCAGGGATAGGGAAATGTTCCCGTAGGAGTTGGGACAGTGTAGGGATGTCTCCCTCTGCTTCAGGAAGCCTCCCATTTTGGTGTGGACTGCCCAGGCCACATTCTGCTCCTCCTTGCAGCAGTTGTCAGCATCTTTCAAGTCTACAGATCACTATTACAGTTCGCAAGTGGTTCCAGACGTACATGTACACTGTTACAGTTTGCAAGTGGTTCCAGGCGTACATGCCTGGGCCCAGTTGTCTTGAACATTATATTGCTCTTGCCTTTTTTTGGACTGTATGTTTATTGCCCACTACACCATGCTGCACCCTGCTCACAAGTGGGTACCTGGATTTGAAAGGTACCTGCTCCCACTTCAGGTTGGATCGCCTAGGCAATTGTACCAGAAGTCACCCCCACCTCCCTGCCCTTAACCTCCTCGAACATGTCTTGGGTCCCAGAGGGCAGTGGGACCATTCACTCAGCTCATGCATGCGCAGTGGGAAGCAAGCGGTGAAGCTGCAAAGAGTCACGGCCGGCTTCCCACAGTAGCTGGTTTCCGCTACCAGAAGACATGTGAAGACTTGGTCTGGGTGGGGATGGCATAGCACACTCCCAGCACCGAGATCGGGGGCTCACGGAGAGCCCCGGGCCCTGTACTAACCATTGGGAGCCAGAATTCCTTATTCCGGGGCACCTGTTTGCTGTGCTAGTTTCTAATTGGCTATCACTGTGAAGCTCTCCCCTGTGTTTTCTCTCTCTGTGAATGGAGAGGAAAGATAAATTGTATCTTTGTCTCTCCTTGCAGACAGAAAAAAAGTGTTGGTAAGGAAAAAAAAAAAAAAAAAAAATATATATATATATATATATATATATATATATATATATATATAATACCTAGATCAAGGTTTAATCTAGGTCAGTGCCAGGGGTCAAGTAAGGGTCAAAGGTCAGGGTCAGTGGGTCAGTATAGTTTGGGTAGGATTTTTTCTTTTAATCAGTATCAGTGTCAGTTAGTGTCAGTGTGCTTTCGGTAGGACAACAAAAAAAAAGGCAAAATGCCTATTATTGTTCCTGGGCTGTACTACGGGTGCAAACAACTAACATACACATATGCAGTATTGCTGCAATCGCCAGGAGCAGGAAAATGTATTTTGGGTTGTTCTTTGGTGATAGGTTACGTTGGTAACAAGAAATATACAGATACATTTAAAAACATTTTTTTTTTACTATTTTGGACAGTTTTGCTTTGATTAAAAAAAAAAAAATAGGAGATATCTATTACCATTTACCACCAAATAAAAGCCCAATATGTCCTGAAAAAATGCGGTTTAATCCACAAAGTCGTTGTGATGATATGTACAGTTATACAAACACATGTCAAAGTTGCAAAATTGTGCTTAGGCATTAAGATTTGTTTCATCCTTAGATGCAAAAATGGTTCATTTAACCCTTTTACTACCAGAGTAGTTTTTTCTTACTTTTTTGAACACATGTGTAAAAAATGATTTTAGGGCTAAACTAAAACAGTATATGTTTTCTGAAAGCAGAGATCCTGGAGTAAAAATGGTGATAGTTCCAATTTATGTCACACGGTATTAGCGCAAAGGTTTATCCAGGACAACATTTCAGTAATAAATACACTGAAGTTATTTTTACTGTCACACGATATAGTATCCAAATTTGATAAAAATATAAAAATGAGGTTGGGCCAAGTAAATGTGAAACAATAAAGAAAACTCCTGCGCTGCTAGCGGACTCCTATACTACCAAGGGGACACTGCTGCAACACCTAAAAGACTGCTCCAAACAGACAAAACAATGGTGAATAATAGGGGGATGGTAGTTGCGCTGTGATAGGAAGGGGATGAAGAAAAAGGGGGGGGGGGGGCTAAACTAAGGTGCATGTAACAAACATGCCAGGTGACCTAAAAAACCATATAAACGAGAATAGGGAGAAAACACTGACATGTGCATATAATGAAAATACCACTAAATAGTGTATAAAAGAATGTTGACATGAAGCAAAAAAGGAAGTTGAATTACATAGCATAAAAGTGAACAGTGCACATGGATATAAAAGGCAATCCAGCCAATAAAAATAACAAAGGCAATATGCAATATGTGGAATAAGTGAATAGGACACTGGGTGCACAAATAAACAAATGTATAAATGAAAAATAAAGAATTGTCCCGTTGATAAGTATTATAAAAAACCAAACCACTTGACCAGTAGATCAAAAAAACATGAGAAGGAACTCAGCATAGAAAAAAACAGAAAATATATGAAAATGGCAAATAAATATGAAAAAAATGTGAAGAAAAATATAATATATGAAAAAACAGTCCCGCCACCAAATGTGACACTACTGAGTGACAATCCGAAAAAACACAATGATGAAAGTGACAGGGGGGGGGAGTGGTCTTCGATGGGAGCACCTCCGTGTCCGCAGGCCCCTTACCTTACGGCTGTAAGGTATACAGCATATGTGTTTTGGCGCCCAGTAGATGGTGAAATCCAAAAAATGCAGCAGATGGTATGGCTCACAGATGCAGTATGTGATATGCGAAAAAAACAAGATAAAAAGCATATGGTGTGATACCGTTTGATGATAAAAAACACAGGGGGACAGGCAGGATGAGGAGGAGAGGGGGGGTTGCACTCACTTGTGACCAATGAGCGCAAGCCTCAAACCACGAGCGACGAACTCGTATAATCCCAGCTGCTGGCCAAGGACCCTCCAACGTCTCTCGCCTCCTGTTGCTCACCACCCGTCATAAACCGTATAAGCAGTGCAGTATCAAAACAGAAAAACCGCACATAGCGTGATCCTGTATAATAAACACTTTATTGCACAGATTAAAATATCATGAACTTACAAAGGATGACAGCTGGGGGGTAAAAAACTCTGCGAGCGCCGTGCTCGTCATATCAGCTGTTGTGTGGCAGCGTCCCGTGCTCCTAACGCGTGTCGTCACGTCACGTGACTTCTTCAGAGGATAGCACGGGATAGAAAGCCAATGCTTTTAAATGGTCCCCGTGTGATAGACGCACGGCGGCCATTTTCCCGGAGAACGCTAATACTAAATAGTGTGTTCAGCACCTGGCGGCCATTTTCCCAGGGCTACTTATAAATATGGGCAATGTAACATGGTAATCTTATCAACGCAGCCGATATAATAATCCTACTGGAACAGGGAGGGGGAATGGACCACAGACATCGCAAATCTCAGAAAAATAGAGACTTATGACAAGGATACAATGTTAAAAAGAAATATAAAAATGTATGTAAAAAAAGAAAAAACGATATGTATATAAAAACGCTCCAGTGTATAGAGCAGGGAACTAATCGCATCAGAAAGGAGTGATAACTTAGGCTATTTAAAAAATGTATTTATTAATCTTTAGGGCAAAATAAGAATGCTATATAAAAAAGGAAATATTATATATGGGTAGATGGCGTTTTTATACTATACACTAGAGCTTAACATCTGTATGGGAGTGATGAGTTTTCTCTACCCATATATAATATTTCCTTTTTTATATAGCATTCTTATTTTGCCCTAAAGATTAATAAATACATTTTTTAAATAGCCTAAGTTATTTACATTTAGTGCAGTCAGTGCGTCCTGCTCACAGTGTTCAGCTAGATCCGTTCCTGCTATTTACATTTAGTGCAGTGCGTCCTGCTCACAGTGTTCAGCTAGATCCGTTCCTGCTATTTACATTTAGTGCAGTCAGTGCGTCCTGCTCACAGTGTTCAGCTAGATCCGTTCCTGCTATTTACATTTAGTGCAGTGCGTCCTGCTCACAGTGTTCAGCTAGATCCGTTCCTGCTATTTACATTTAGTGCAGTGCGTCCTGCTCACAGTGTTCAGCTAGATCCGTTCCTGCTATTTACATTTAGTGCAGTGCGTCCTGCTCACAGTGTTCAGCTAGATCCGTTCCTGCTATTTACATTTAGTGCAGTGCGTCCTGCTCACAGTGTTCAGCTAGATCCGTTCCTGCTATTTACATTTAGTGCAGTGCGTCCTGCTCACAGTGTTCAGCTAGATCCGTTCCTGCTATTTACATTTAGTGCAGTGCGTCCTGCTCACAGTGTTCAGCTAGATCCGTTCCTGCTATTTACATTTAGTGCAGTCAGTGCGTCCTGCTCACAGTGTTCAGCTAGATCCGTTCCTGCTATTTACATTTAGTGCAGTCAGTGCGTCCTGCTCACAGTGTTCAGCTAGATCCGTTCCTGCTATTTACATTTAGTGCAGTAAGTGCGTCCAGCTCACAGTGTTCAGCTAGATCCGTTCCTGCTATTTACATTTAGTGCAGTGCGTCCTGCTCACAGTGTTCAGCTAGATCCGTTGCTGCTATTTACATTTAGTGCAGTGCGTCCTGCTCACAGTGTTCAGCTAGATCCGTTCCTGCTATTTACATTTAGTGCAGTCAGTGCGTCCTGCTCACAGTGTTCAGCTAGATCCGTTCCTGCTATTTACATTTAGTGCAGTGCGTCCTGCTCACAGTGTTCAGCTAGATCCGTTCCTGCTATTTACATTTAGTGCAGTCAGTGCGTCCTGCTCACAGTGTTCAGCTAGATCTGTTCCTGCTATTTACATTAGTGCAGTCAGTGCGTCCTGCTCACAGTGTTCAGCTAGATCCGTTCCTGCTATTTACATTTAGTGCAGTGCGTCCTGCTCACAGTGTTCAGCTAGATCCGTTCCTGCTATTTACATTTAGTGCAGTGCGTCCTGCTCACAGTGTTCAGCTAGATCCGTTCCTGCTATTTACATTTAGTGCAGTGCGTCCTGCTCACAGTGTTCAGCTAGATCCGTTCCTGCTATTTACATTTAGTGCAGTGCGTCCTGCTCACAGTGTTCAGCTAGATCCGTTCCTGCTATTTACATTTAGTGCAGTGCGTCCTGCTCACAGTGTTCAGCTAGATCCGTTCCTGCTATTTACATTTAGTGCAGTGCGTCCTGCTCACAGTGTTCAGCTAGATCTGTTCCTGCTATTTACATTTAGTGCAGTCAGTGCGTCCTGCTCACAGTGTTCAGCTAGATCCGTTCCTGCTATTTACATTTAGTGCAGTGCGTCCTGCTCACAGTGTTCAGCTAGATCTGTTCCTGCTATTTACATTTAGTGCAGTGCGTCCTGCTCACAGTGTTCAGCTAGATCTGTTCCTGCTATTTACATTTAGTGCAGTCAGTGCGTCCTGCTCACAGTGTTCAGCTAGATCCGTTCCTGCTATTTACATTTAGTGCAGTGCGTCCTGCTCACAGTGTTCAGCTAGATCTGTTCCTGCTATTTACATTTAGTGCAGTGCGTCCTGCTCACAGTGTTCAGCTAGATCCGTTCCTGCTATTTACATTTAGTGCAGTCAGTGCGTCCTGCTCACAGTGTTCAGCTAGATCCGTTCCTGCTATTTACATTTAGTGCAGTGCGTCCTGCTCACAGTGTTCAGCTAGATCCGTTCCTGTTATCTTCCTACTGACAGGCAGGCTTGTCTGGTTACAGTATATAAAGCTACCTGAAGAAAATGACAGGTGTTCTATCCCAGCTTAGTGTAGCTACAGGCCATTAGTATGTCTGGAAGGCCAAGAAGGAGAGGCAGACAGTCACAAGCCAATAAGAGAGGGCAAGCAGGCTCTGTGTCTAGTGCTGGTCGTGGAGACGGTGCATCCTCATCAGCCCGTGGCCATGGGACACGCTTGGCCTTTTTTTCGGCAGCTGGCCGTGTTGAGCCGCAACATGCAGAAAACTTGGTCGAGTGGATGACCAAGCCGTCCTCATCCTCCTCATCCTCTCTCACCCATGCCCAGGGTGCTTTGTCTGGCAAAGCAGCGGCCTCTTCCCTCAGCTCAATGTCATCAGTGACTCCTTCCCTAGCTCCACCATGTCCTCATGAGGATTCCCTCGAACTGTTTGACCACAGTGTTGGGTACATGCTCCAGGAGGATGCCCAGCGTTTGGAAGGCTCTGATGATGATACTGAGCTCGATGAAGGCAGTAACATGAGCACGGACAGAGGGGGTGCCCAAGAAGGACAGCAATCTGGCAGTCATGCTCCCCCTGCTGCAGCATACTGCCAGGTTTGCTCCAGTGATGAGGAGGGAGGGGATGATGAGGTCACTGACTCAACGTGGGTGCCTGATAGGAGAGAGGAGGAGGAGGAGGAGGAGGAGGCGGCACATCACCAACGAGGCAGGATGCCCTCCAGGGGCCAGCCTAAGGGCAGCACATTGACTGCATCACACCCCAAAGCTCCACATGTGCAGGGCGCTGCAGTCTCTGCGCGTTATTCAAAAAGTTCTTTGGTGTGGGCCTTTTTTGAGACGAGTGCATCAGAACGCACCGCTGCTATTTGCAACATATGTCTCAAGCGTATCTCGCGTGGCCAAAACATCTCCCGCTTGGGTACCACATGCTTGACCAGACATATGTTGACCTGCCATGCAGTTCGTTGGCAAGCATATCTAAAAGACCCACACCAA
This sequence comes from Lithobates septentrionalis, assembly GCA_037952835.1. Taxonomy (NCBI): domain Eukaryota; kingdom Metazoa; phylum Chordata; class Amphibia; order Anura; family Ranidae; genus Lithobates; species Lithobates septentrionalis. Next base: position 2,533,499 of record JBBDGP010001332.1, read on the forward strand.
AGAACAAAGAGGATCTCTCCTTGCTCCTCATCAGCTGAGATTTCCAACCCCACTAGACCTTCAGTCCTCTCTGAGACCTGCAGTGAGAGGAATGAAGGTGTAGAATTAGGTGTGTCACAGCCAAGTACTTGTGGGCAATCTGCTTTTGGTACACCGACGCCAGATTGTACCAGGCAAATTTCCCTGCCCCAGCTGCTGCACCACCGAAAGAAGTTTGCTCCCAGCCATCCACATGCCCAGCGGTTGAATGCTAGCTTGGCAAAATTGCTAGCACTTCAACTGCTGCCTTTTCAGTTGGTAGACTCTGCCCCCTTCCGTGAGTTTGTGGAATGTGCGGTTCCTCAGTGGCAGGTACCCAAACGCCACTTTTTCTCACGGAAGGCGATTCCAGCTCTCTACCGGCATGTGGAAGGCAATGTCCATGCCTCGCTGGACAGGGCGGTCAGCGGTAAGGTGCATATTACCGCTGACTCATGGTCCAGCAGGCATGGACAGGGACGTTACTTAAGTTTCACGGCGCATTGGGTGACTCTGCTGGCAGCTGGGAAGGATGCAGGACAAGGTGCAGTAGTGTTGGAGGTTGTTCCGCCACCACGCCTCCAAAATGCTGATTGTGACACACCTCTCTCCTCCACCCCCTCCTCTTCTTCTTCCTCCATGGCCTCTTCCTCGGAACCAGCGGTGCTCCGTAGGCGTTCAAGGGGCTACGCAAGTACGCAGGCCAAAAGATGCCATGCGGTGCTTGAGCTGGTGTGCTTGGGGGACAGGAGCCACACTGGGGCAGAGGTTCTGTCAGCTCTGCAGGGGCAGGTTCAGAGGTGGTTGACGCCACGCCAACTTAAGGCAGGAATGGTGGTTTGCGACAATGGCACCAACCTCCTCTCTGCCCTCCGACAGGGACAACTGACCCATGTGCCCTGTTTGGCTCACGTCCTTAACTTGGTGGTGCAGCGGTTCTTGGGTAGGTACCCGGGCTTACAGGATGTCCTGAGGCAGGCCAGGAAAGTCTGTGTGCATTTCCGCCGGTCATATAATGCCAGTGCTCGGCTGACGGACCTCCAAAAGGAGTTTAACCTGCCCAAGAACCGCCTAATCTGTGACATGCCCACCAGGTGGAACTCGACATTGGCCATGCTGCAGCGGCTGCACACGCAGCAGAGGGCCATAAATGAGTACCTGTGCGACTATGGCACCAGGACAGGGTCAGGGGACCTTGGTTTTTTTTCCCCACGCCAGTGGGCCATGATCAGGGATGCATGCACTGTCCTGTCACCATTCGAGGAGGCCACGAGGATGGTGAGCACTGACAGTGCATGCATCAGTGACACTGTCCCCCTTGTCCACCTGTTGGAGCACACGCTGCGTGGAATAATGGACAGGGCACTTGAGGCAGAACAGAGGCAGGAAGAGGAGGACTTCCTTAGCTCTCAAGGCCCCCTTTATCCAGACAGTGTTCCTGCGTGCCCGCCGATCACACAGGAAGAGGAGGAGGAGGAGGAGGAGGAGGAAGATTGTGTCAGTATGGAGGTGGAGCCTGGCACTCAGCATCAGCAGTCTTTAAGGGATCAGTCCCAAGGAACACATGGACTTGTACGTGGCTGGGAGGAGGTGGCTGCGGACGTTGTTGTCCTTAGTGACCCAGAGGACTCCGGACCGAATGCCTCAGCAAACCTACGCTGCATGGCCTCCCTGATCCTGCAAAGCCTGCGTAAGGATCCTCGTATTCGTGGTATCAAGGAGAAGGACCAATACTGGCTGGCAACCCTCCTTGATCCACGTTACAAGGGTAAGGTTGCGGACCTTATCTTGCCATCGCAGAGGGAGCAGAGGATGAAACATCTTCGGGAGGCCTTGCAGAAAGGTCTGTGCAACGCGTTCCCAGAGACTGGGAGGTTACAAACTCCTGTTTCTGGACAACGTGTTGCTGAGGCTTCGGTCAGTCAAAGAAGGAGCGGTGGAGAAGGTGGCCGTCTGACCGATGCGTTCAGACAATTTTTTGGTCCGCAGCCCCAAGGTATGATCGGTTCCAGCAACCATCGCCAGCGTCTGTTTTACATGGTGCAGGAATACCTAGGGGCAAGATCAGACTTGGACACCTTTCCCACCGAAAATCCTCTGGGTTACTGGGTCTTGAGGATGGATCACTGGCCAGAGCTTGCACAGTATGCAATTGAGCTACTGGCCTGTCCTGCATCCAGCGTTCTTTCGGAACGCACATCCAGTGCTGCTGGAGGCGTGGTAACCGATCACAGGGTGCGTCTGTCCACTGACTCGGTCGATCGGCTGACCTTCATAAAAATGAATCAGTCTTGGATCACCACCAGCTACCAAGCACCTGATGCTGATGTAACTGAATAATTTTTTTCAGATCCCTTCAAAGACTGCCTATGCTGATGCTGAGTGACTATCCCTGAGTAATTATCCTCTTCCTCCTCAATCATCACGCTGATAGCTTGTAAGAACATTTTTGGTTCTGGGCGCCACCACCAGTGCCTAAGGCACAATTTTTCAGCCCCTGTATAACAGGGGCGTGTAATTACAATTTTTGATGCAATACTTTGCAGCAGGGCTCGTTCCTGCGTTCCAACTAGAGTGTCTGTGAGGGGTTGCAGTGTTGTGGCACCAGCACCAGTGCCTAAGGCCCAATTTTTCTGCCCCTGTCTAACAGGGGCGTGTAATTACAATTTTTGATGCAATACTTTGCAGCAGGGCTCGTTCCTGCGTTCCAACTAGAGTGTCTGTGAGGGGTTGCAGTGTTGTGGCACCAGCACCAGTGCCTAAGGCCCAATTTTTCTGCCCCTGTCTAACAGGGGCGTGTAATTACAATTTTTGATGCAATACTTTGCAGCAGGGCTCGTTCCTGCGTTCCAACTAGAGTGTCTGTGAGGGGTTGCAGTGTTGTGGCACCAGCACCAGTGCCTAAGGCCCAATTTTTCTGCCCCTGTCTAACAGGGGCGTGTAATTACAATTTTTGATGCAATACTTTGCAGCAGGGCTCGTTCCTGCGTTCCAACTAGAGTGTCTGTGAGGGGTTGCAGTGTTGTGGCACCAGCACCAGTGCCTAAGGCCTAATTTTTCAGCTCCTGTTCAACAGGGGCATGTAATTACAATTCTTGATCTAATATTTCACAGCAGGGCCCTGTGAGGGCTTACAGTGTTTTGGCCACAGCAACACCTAAGGCCCAAATTTCTGCTGAGTATATAGGGCAGGACCCTACTTTCAAACATCTAACTTACAAACGACTCCTACTTGCAAACGGAAGGAGACAACAGGAAGTGAGATGAAATCTACCCCTAGGAAGGGAAATTCTCTCATGTAAGAGTTAATATGGGAAAACAATTTCTCCTTTCCACTGATGCTTTCCAATCCTTGTTCCACAAAAAAACCCAAATTTTCAAAAAACATTTTTCATTGGGACAAAAAAGTGAGGTGAAATCTTCTGAAGAGGAGGAAAGACGCAAAACAAATGTCACAGGGGTGATAACCCTTCCCTATGTTTTCCAAAAAGCTTAGAAAAGATTTTTTGGCTGGAGCTAAACACGTTAAAAATGTTCAAAATTACAAACAGATTCTACTTAACAACAAACCTACAGTCCCTGTCTTGTTTGCACTGCCTGTATACTGCTGTTCAGAGTATATAGGGACCTTTCCTTATTTTAATTTGGGTGCGGGGTTCCCCTTAATATCCATACAAGACCCAAAGGGCCTGGTAATGGACTGGGGGGTACCCATGCCGTTTGTTTCACTGATTTTCATCCATATTGCCAGGACCCGACATGACATTAAACCCGCAAGCAGTTTTAAATGACATTTGGTGCAGGGACTGTTCTAAACATGGGAAACACGCGTCACTTTACAGGCATACTATAGACACCCCCCAGGTACGATATTTAAAGGAATATTTCACTTTTTTTTTTTTACTTTAAGCATCATTAAAATCACTGCTCCCGAAAAAACGGCCGTTTTTAAAAGTTTTTTTTGCATTGATACATGTCCCCTGGGGTAGGACCCGGGTCCCCACACCCTTTTTAGGACAATACCATGCAAATTAGCCTTTAAAATGAGCACTTTTGATTTCGAACGTTCGAGTCCCATAGACGTCAATGGGGTTCTAACGTTCGTGCGAACTTGCGGTCCGTTCGCGGGTTCTGGTGCGAACCGAACCGGGGGGTGTTCGGCTCATCCCTAGAACCAATATACCACCCCCCTTGTCAGCTGGTCTCACAACTAGATCTTTCCGTTTACAAAGTTGGTCCAAACCTGATTCCAAATCCTTGGTCATTTTAATGTTTTTACTTTTTATACCTTCCAAATCCCTTAGAAGGAGGTCCCTAAAAACTTTAATGGAAGCCGGTAGGCCACCTGGTGGATTGAACAATGAAGCGTTCGCCAAACCTGAATGTTTGACGTTCGTGTGATTATGATTTAGGGTGTTAATGGGATTAGTTAGCAGATATCGCTTAATGTTCAGTCTTCTGGTATACTTACACTACCGTTCAAAAGTTTGGGGTCACCCAAACAATTTTGTGTTTTCCATGAAAAGTCACACTTATTCACCACCATACGTTGTGAAATGAATAGAAAATAGAGTCAAGACATTGACAAGGTTAGAAATAATGATTTGTATTTGAAATAACATTGTTTTTACATCAAACTTTGCTTTCATCAAAGAATCCTCCTTTTGCAGCAATTACAGCATTGCACACCTTTGGCATTCTAGCTGTTAATTTATTGAGGTAAGCTGGAGAAATTGCACCCCACGCTTCTAGAAGCAGCTCCCACAAGTTGGATTGGTTGGATGGGCACTTCTGGCGTACCATACGGTCAAGCTGCTCCCACAACAGCTCAATGGGGTTCAGATCTGGTGACTGTGCTGGCCACTCCATTACCGATAGAATACCAGCTGCCTGCTTCTGCTGTAAATAGTTCTTGCACAATTTGGAGGTGTGTTTAGGGTCATTGTCCTGTTGTAGGATGAAATTGGCTCCAATCAAGCGCTGTCCACTGGGTATGGTATGGCGTTGCAAAATGGAGTGATAGCCTTCCTTATTCAGAATCCCTTTTACCCTGTACAAAGCTCCCACCTTACCAGCACCAAAGCAACCCCAGACCATCACATTACCTCCACCATGCTTAACAGATGGCGTCAGGCATTCTTCCAGCATCTTTTCATTTGTTCTGCGTCTCACAAACGTTCTTCTTTGTGATCCAAACCCCTCAAACTTGGATTCATCCGTCCACAACACTTTTTTCCAGTCTTCCTCTGTCCAATGTCTGTGTTCTTTTGCCCATCTTAATCTTTTTCTTTTATTGGCCAGTCTCAGATATGGCTTTTTCTTTGCCACTCTGCCCTGAAGCCCAAAATCCCGCAGCCGCCTCTTCACTGTAGATGTTGACACTGGTGTTTTGCGGGTACTATTTAATGAAGATGCCAGTTGGGGACCTGTGAGGCGTCTGTTTCTCAAACTAGAGACTCTAATGTGCTTATCTTCTTGCTTAGTTGTGCAACGCGGCCTCCCACTTCTTTTTCTACTCTGGTTAGAGCCTGTTTGTGCTGTCCTCTGAAGGGAGTAGTACACACCGTTGTAGGAAATCTTCAATTTCTTTGCAATTTCTCGCATGGAATAGCCTTCATTTCTAAGAACAAGAATAGACTGTCGAGTTTCAGATGAAAGTTCTCTTTTTCTGGCCATTTTGAGCGTTTAATTGACCTCACAAATGTGATGCTCCAGAAACTCAATCTGCTCACAGGAAGGTCAGTTTTGTAGCTTCTGGAAGGAGCTAGACTGTTTTTAGATGTGTGAACATGATTGCACAAGGGTTTGCTAATCATCAATTAGCCTTCTGAGCCAATGAGCAAACACATTGTACCATTAGAACACTGGAGTGATAGTTGCTGGAAATGGGCCTCTATACACCTATGTAGATATTGCACCAAAAACTAGACATTTGCAGTTAGAATAGTCATTTACCACATTAGCAATGTATAGAGTATATTTGTTTAAAGTTAGGACTAGTTTAAAGTTAGCTTCATTTAAAAGTACAGTGCTTTTCCTTCAAAAATAAGGACATTTCAATGTGACCCCAAACTTTTGAACGGTAGTGTATGTATATCCATATATGTCTGGAATTTATTGAGCGGTTTCGGGGGTGCAAATTTGAGCCCTTTATCAAGAATAGCGGTTTCATCGGAAGTCAAGGGAATACCACTGAGATTGAAGATACCTTGCCCGGTTATACCCGTTTTCTTTTTGCTCCTAATCTTCCTCCCCCCTCTGACTCCTCTCTTTCTTCTTTTGATCGTTGGAAACTTTGTTCTCCTCTGGGAAAACCCCAATGTTGGGGTTGTGAGTGTTCCTCCCGATGAAATCGTCGGGGAGTATACTCATCCCTTTGTGTATTCCTTTGAGGGGGAAAAGAGGGCTGATGCCAGGATGACTGGTCATACCCCCTGTCTCTCCTTGGAGTATGATATCCATGGTTAGGCCCTCCGTAATTATCACTATCTCTAACATAATGCTCATCAAGTGGTTGAAAGCGATTATGTGTAGGTATAGGATATCTTGGGGACCGACTATCCACGTAAGGCCTACCATGATAGTCATATTGATTATCATAATGACCATCCTGGTATCCTCCTGATTGTGCTTGACGATATTGATTCCCTTCATTATGATGTCTCTTAAATTTTTGATTTTTAATTTTCTTTTTGGGAGCCTGAGTAGGAACTCTCATATTCGGAGCTGGAGACTGTGTGTAAGGAATGGGGTTAGGTCTACCTGGGGAACGATAGGACACCCTTCTGGGTGGTTTGGAATATTGTTTCTGTGATAATAGGGATCTATCTGGTTCCCTCGGCTGTCTATTCTGACTAGAATTTCCAGGGGCCGACACCTCCATATTACTGTTAGCCTCAGCTTCCTCTGCAGCAATTTTTATCTGCCATTGAAATACAGATCCATTTTGATAATCAGTAAAATCCCTATTGAATTTATTCCTTTTCTTATTTTTTTGTTCTATCTCCTCCTTCTCTAAAATTTTCCTCAAGTTAGAGGATCGCTCCTTATATTCCTCACTTGTACTAAAGGGGGATAGTTTCTCTTTTAAAAAGTTTGATCTCGACATCTAGTCTATTTAACTTAGCTCTCTTCCTGGGAATCAAAAATTCCAAGAATTTTCCTCCAGCTTCGTTGAAATATCTGTACCAATCTTGAAGGTCAGATTCACCTTTCTGGGGGCCAACCTCCCATCTCAGGCTCCTTGGAACCATTGATACAGATACATAGTGTTCCAAGAAGAATATGTCCCACTGGGTGTGTACCTCGGAGATCATGAGATTTTTAAGTCTCATAAATAATCCACCGAGGTCACTCTCAGGTTCATAATTACCCTCAAATACACCTTCTTTGGCAATGGTGTGCTTGGAGCGATAATCAAATACATCCATATTAATAAAGTGGCTAGGATTAATTAATGTGTTAGTTAAAAACTAGTGAGGTACAAAGAAAAAACACACACAAATTAATGTGAGGACAAACGCTCAGCTGCAAGTAGGTAGATATTAATTATAACTAAAGAAATAGTGGAAACAACCTGCTCTAATGAGCAATACGTGATAGAAGAAAAAAAATAGTATTCACAAAGTGCAGCTGCAAAAAAAACTCCAAATATCTATGAAGTGATAAACATATAAATAAACTTAAATGCGCTGGCAGTAATATAATTGGATAAAGAGTGCCTAGGAGACACAATATATATGTGAATCCCAGCACAAATAATAATAACAACAGCAAGTGCATAAAATCATTACCCAAAAATCCAACAAATATTGATATATGCTGAAAATAAGTAATCACACATCAAACCAACTCATAATCAGTCCATGACTGGGTTCAAAAGAATGTGTAAAAAAGAAAAGTCCACTTAGTATGTCTCATCACTGAACCATGAGAACTGATGAGCTGAAGAGACTCTTATCGAATGTACATTGATTGCAGAAAAAAGGAGTAATAGATGTGCGCTTACCCCAATTGTTGGACCTCCTCTATGGCAAGGTCGTATGGGCTTGCAGATATAACCCTCTGCAGGGACAGAATGTTTATCTCCGGGTCTTGACAGCATGTACCACCGACTCCAGTATGGTCCGGACAGTCCAACTACTCCAACATCAGAGGGGGGACTCAGGAGTGGAAGAGTCCATAATCAGGCAAAAAACATAAGGAGAAAAACTCCAATAGTGTAATAACGTTTGGGGTTTTATTGGTTAAAATAAACCACAGATGTACATTTAAAAGATTCCAATAGGAAAAAATATTTTTCTAAAAAAGCCGGCATAAAACAAAGGCAGAACGCCCGTGCAAATAAGAACTTCGGAACACGTGATGGCAAGCACTGCAAAGCCACGTCCTACATGTTTCGTCATACGTGACGTCTTCTACGGGGCACGGGCGGCGCAATGAACCATCACCTTATATGTGAACAGACAGATTGTAATCACGCCCACGTCTCCGCCGATGTCCGTCATTCGACAGGGCATGTGTGGAGATTCGACGAGGCCGTCATTAAAGACCGCCCTCGGGGCGGAACATAAACAGAAATTGAAAACGAAAAACCAACCAAAACGAAAATACATCCAAGCCTCATTTTAGCGCCAGCCCGACATACTAACAGGCATGCGCAAGGATATACCAAGCCTCGGTCTGGCTATCATTGAAAGCCTCCTATAGAGGCGGACCATGATCAAAAAAAAAACCGGAAGGGCTCGAGCGTGTACCCTGGATCGAATTTAGCAACAAACATCCATGGCACGCCAGGAACTTCCGGTACTTAATAAATAAAAACAAATTAAAAAAACTTTAATATCACACTTAAAGTTAAAAAGCCGCTTGAGCAGTACATATACTGTGCATGGCTACAATCCTAAAGTCTACCATCCACTTAATATAATAAAAAAAGTGTTTTAATGCGCTGTATATCTGAAAATAGAAATAAAAATACCTTAAGATTGATGAAAAGGAGTACAAATTCAATAGTTGGGTTGTGCATAGGCAAAATCAAAAAATGAATAATGAATAAGAATAAAAATTAAGAATAAAAAATGGGACCATTATATCTTTGGGATTTCGCCCGAAGATGGTACAGATTTCGACCTGACAGCCAGAGCAAGACTCGGCCTATCCCTTTACAATTTACAACTCAAAAAAAGAAAAAAACAATGGAAACTTAGAAGTATGACAGAGGGATTCAGATGATCATGAACATCCTAAAAAAGAGGTTCCAATTGCCCTATACAGATAACTACAGTAACGGGGGGCATATGGGATATTATGTCTTAAATCTTATCATGCGTTATCTATAAACGCATTGATCTCGATATCGACATTAAGCCCTCGTGGTTTAAGACACCCCATCTTGTATATCCACCCCATTTCTAGCTTGGATATAGCTCGTCTCTTGGGCCCTCCTCTCCAGGGAACACTCAATCTATCGATACCCACAAATTGAGTGCCCCTGGGATCTTTATCATGTACGTTAAGGTAGTGTTTAGATACCGGGTGTCCTATGAACCCTCTCCGAATATTACTAATGTGTTCGTTTAACCTGACCTGGAGCGGGCGGACCGTGCGTCCCACGTATTGGAGCCCGCACGGACAGGTCAAAAGATACACTACATGGGTAGTAGAACATGTAATGAACGATTTTATTGGGAAGGTTTGTGAAGTACTGATAGCATGAAAATGTGTTACTTTCCGATCTTTAATGGCATTAACCGCACAAACCGCACATTTTCTACATCTATAATACCCTACTAGATTTTGAAAAAACATTGGTTTCCTTATTGGAGGGTCGCACACACTGGGAGCCACCGATGTTCTAATCGATGGTAATCCCTTAAAAACCACCTGGGGTTTCTCCGGGAGTAGGGGGCCCAATATATTGTCATTTTTAACAATATGCCAATATTTATGTATCAATTTTCTTATTGTGAAATGTTGATGAGAATAGTTGGTTACAAATGGGCAGATGAAATCTTTCTTTGTGGCGTTCCCTATTTCTGTGTGGTCTTTTAATAGGGATTCTCTATCTAGTTTCTCAACCTCCTCAACTCGCTCTCTTAAAAAAGAGGCATCATAGCCCTTTTCGAGAAATCGCTCTGTGAGGACCTGGGACTGAATCCTGAAATCGCCAATAGAAGAACAGTTGCGTCTAATTCTGACATATTGGCTCTTCGGGACTGAATCCAGCCAAGCTTTATGATGGCAACTATCTCGCGATATGAACGCGTTTCGATCTGTGGACTTAAAATAAGTGGAAGTCAATATCATATCTCCTTCCCCCCATATTTTAAGATCCAGAAAGTTTATTGAACTCAAGCTGGCTTCATAGTTGAAATGAATCCCCCTATCATTCTCATTCAGACTTTCCATGAATCTACACAGAGAGTCATGGGTACCATTCCATAGGAGGAGGACGTCATCTATGTACCTTGCCCACAAGACTAATTCTGGTCTACGCTGTTGTTATTATTATTTTTGCTGGGATTCACATATATATTGTGTCTCCTAGGCACTCTTTATCCAATTATATTACTGCCAGCGCATTTAAGTTTATTTATATGTTTATCACTTCATAGATATTTGGAGTTTTTTTTGCAGCTGCACTTTGTGAATACTATTTTTATTCTTCTATCACGTATTGCTCATTAGCACAGGTTGCTTCCACTATTGTCTGGATTTGTTTCCACATTTTGTCTCTCATAGTTGAGGTATACCTATGATGACAATTACAGGCCTCTCTCATCTTTTTAAGTGGGAGAACTTGCACAATTGGTGGCTGACTAAATACTTTTTTGTCCCACTGTCGATACTAAACATGTCAAACTTTAAAATTGCATGAGCCCGAAAAAAGGCAACAGATTTCAGTAAACCAAATTTCCCATACAAGACACACTGTAAAAGCCCTTACAGGTCATCAATTTAGAGTAATGGCTCTAGAATGATTGTTCTCACTTCAGAGTGCACAGTGATATGTAACATGTAGCGCAATCAATGTTTTCATTTGTAATTGTTTTCGTTTTTGAGTTTAAGTTTGTATGTGCATGTATGTACTATGTAGGGATGGGGGGGCTCAAAATTTTTGGGGGAGTTAGGTGCTTGGGTGTAATGTTGTTTTCTTTTTGTTTTTTTATCGTAGATGCTTAATGCCCACATTTGTGAAAAATGAGAAGTAATAGCAAATAATGAGAATTAAACAAGGCAGCATAGTGGCTAAGTGGTTAGCACCTCCACCTAGCAGTGCTAGGGTTGTCCGTTCAAAACCCAACCATTACTACCTACCTAGAGTTTGCATGTCCTCCATGTGTCTACACAGGTTTCTTCCATGTATATCTGGTTCCTCCAAAGACATGGAGGAAGACATGAAATGACATGGTGTAGGTAAGGCATGTCCAAAGTCTGGCCCGCGTGCCAATCGGTTTCCCGGTTTTTAGTAATTTGGACATGTATATCTTTTGTGGCCTCAATGAATCCCCGAGCACAGGGGGCCACAAAAGATATACATGCTGGCTGCCTTGGAGGGGACAGGGAGGAGGCGGGACGAGTGCCATACATACAGGTGAATTTTCTGTGTACACAGCAGGCATTGGACGACTGTTCTGTCCATCATAGGAGGCGGGCCTTTGTATTAAAGAGGCCGCCAAGAAAACAGATTCTCCTGTATGTAATCTGTCGGCGATTGTTCTGCCCCCCTCCCTGTCCCATCCAAGGTTACAGATGGGCATCGATCAGGCTGCACCGATGGCAATGATGAGTCTGCATTCATGGCAATGGGGGTGCTGCATTCCTGGTAATAGTAAGGCATGGCAACGGTGGGTCTTCATTCATGGCAACGGTGGGTCTACATTCATGGCAACGGTGGGTCTGCATTCTTGGCAACGGTGGGTCTGCATTCTTGGCAACGGTGGGTCTGCATTCTTGGCAACGGTGGGTCTGCATTCTTGGCAACGGTGGGTCTGCATTCTTGGCAACGGTGGGTCTGCATTCTGGGCAACGGTGGGTCTGCATTCTTGGCAACAATGGGGCTGCATTCAAGGTAAAGGTGGGGCTGCAGATGGGCACTAATTGGGCTGCATTCATGGGCACTGACCCCTATTTTGCTTCACAGTTCTTTATTTAAAATGTATTTTTTTTCCTGAAACTTCCCTCTTAAAGTGAAGGTGCGTGCTATACGCCGACAAATACGGTATATCTAAATAACACGCCCAAGCTCAACTCTTCACCATACACAGCCACAAAAGCAAGAGAATTCTTGTTGGGCAGTGTATTAGTGCTCGGACAAACACACTTATGCCCCGTACACACGATCAGAAATTCCGTCAGAAAAAAACTTGGATGGTTTTTCCAACGCAATTCCGCTCAAGCTTGCCTTGCATACACACGGTCACACAAAAGTTCTCTGAACTTTCGACCGCCAAGAACGCAGTGACGCGGAAGTTGCCCTGCATGGACGCCTGAACCTCCAGCTCTCCATCAGCCCACAGCGTTAAGGCCTAAAAGGGGGACTTTTAGCCACATTTTATGGGAGGCAGCAGGAGAACCAGATCCTCCAAACCCAGGGGATCATCCCAACCGCCGTCCGGCTCCACAACAACCCTCCACGGGTATTTTAAACCCTCCTCTATGTCCAAGGACGAGCGGGACAAGATGGCGCAGACGGCCCCTGCCTCCTCCACGAGGCAGTCACCGCAGCGGAGCTCGGCATCCCCTCCACTACTCCAGAGCACAGCGGACCTGGATCGGGAGACAGAGGACCAGAGGAGCAGGGGATCAGCAGCGGTGAGTCCACCCCCTCCTCTCCCAGCACAAGGGAAGCATCCCTGCCCACCTCAGGATACCTTACTAGGCCTCACTGCCAACCCCTACATGCAGTGCTCACAGGCCTTCCCGCAGCTGCTGCGCACCATGTCTGACCCATCCATATCTCTGGGGGGAACGGCGTCCCCCACACCTTCACTGCAATTCAGTGATTTTCCCCCGCTGCCAGGACCAGAGAACATGGGGGACATTGGACTTATATCAGGGATGAACTATGGAAGAGACACCCTCCAACCAATGCTCGGCCCCCCCCCTGTCTCCCCTCAACCGCAGCGACAAACCCGCCATAATGCCTCCAGGCCCACAGAGCAAAGATCAAGCCAGACAAAATCATATGCCCAGGTGACAAGCTCGCCGACCTTGATCCCTATGGAGGTTCTGGAAGGAGGCCCCCCTTCTCATTCACAGAGGCCTTTATGGGGGGACATGAAAGTTCCTTAACCGCAATCTTGGGACTCTAGGAGATCAGCACCCCCCCATTTGCAAGGGAATCATCCCCACCACACAGCCCACAACGCCACATGGAGCACGCCCAACGCTTCCAGCACCCCACCTCGTGGCAGGACTGCCTCCAGGCTATTCCCACTAAGGAGGACTTCAGGCTCCTTATTGAAGAGGTCAAGTCAGCATGCCGAGCAGAAATTCAAGTGATACATGCTAACCTTAAACACTTATCTGAAAGGGTGGAGATGGCGGAGGAGGAAATTCAGGAGACCAAGCTGGCGGTACATCGCACCCAAGTACAGGGGGTCGACCACCATATAATGCTCCGGAACATGCAGCGTCATATTGAAGATTTGGATTATCGAGGACGTCGAAACAACATCCGAGTCAGGGGTCTGCCTGAGTCAGAGGGTCCCGAAGATCTTCATGAAACTCTGCAACTCCTGTTTAACAACCTTTTGGGGGACCCCCCAAACAAATCCATTGAGATGGACCGTGCCCACCGTACCCTCCGTCCCAAAGGGCCCGTCTCCAGACCCCAAGACGTCATATGCAGGGTCCATTCCTTTCCTCTCAAAGAGGACATTATGCGCAAAGCCCGCACCACAAAAAAGGTACTTTTTGAAAACACGCAAGTCCAGCTATTTCCAGACCTCTCCTGGATAACTTTACAGAAACGCAGACTGCTCCAACCCCTACTTATTCTGCTCCAAGAAAATGACATCACATACCGCTGGGGATTTCCCTTTAGCCTCACTGCCCGTCGGCAGGGAAAATCAGCAGTGCTACGCTTTCCAGAAGACTTGGAAAATTTTTGTGACACCATGGAGATCCCTTTACCTTGCTTGCCTGAATGGGACTTAGTGGATTTGCCCACGCCACCTCCCGTGGTGTGGCAGAAGATCCCACCAACTAAGCGCCCCAGAGACCGGGACTCCCCCAGCGGATCTATCAAAGCAAAGCCTAAAAAAGGATGACTGTCTTTCTCCCCTCTCCTGCCCCTCCCAACGCAGTTATAAGTTATTCCCCCTAGGCCTCCCCCGCCTATCACTTCATTAGCAATATTGGGCACCCCCTTTTGTTGGAGACGTGTCAGCAGTGGTTCTTCTGATCACTGATCCCCCCCTAGAGGTTAACCCTACTAGAGTTCCCCATTGTCACTCTGTTTTGAGGACTTGAACACGGTTGATTTTGTTTCGAGTTGTTCGCTATGCCCCCCCGGACTGGGCCCTTGTTGGGGGCCCCGATCGGGGGGACCTACTGGAACTTATCAGAATCTGGGCGGTATAGTATATACTGTCCAGGACAACAACAAAATGTTTATTTCTAACTGATATGCTACTAACCATTTTTTTCCTTTCTTTTTCTCCTCTTTACTTATTCTGCTCCTTCCCTCTCCTCCCCACCCCTTCCCTCCTCATGGCTCGCCGCAGGTCTGGGACGGTCACCTGGCTACATCTCACGCTTGAACCTCATCGCTCCCTGGATTTCCTGGAGGGCTCACAGCTGGATAAGCTAAGTAATTTGGTGCACACACACACTGATGACCATGGCTAAGATCTTATCGTTTAATGTCCATGGCTTGAACTCAAACAAAAAAAGGCATCTCGCATTGAGGGAGCTCAGGCAGATTGAGGCAGATGTAGCTATGCTGCAGGAGACACACTTCAATAGGGGGGACGCTTTCACCTTTGCATTCAAACAGTACCCCCAGATTTATCAGGCCTTTAGTCCTCGTAAGCGTGCGGGTGTAGGCATCCTATTTAAAAGAGGCTCTCCATTTAAATGCTCCGAATCCTTCGTCGACCCGGGAGGACATTATATAATTCTGAGAGGTCAGTGGCAAACTTTCTGCAATATCTACGCACCCAACACCCATCAAATACATTTCCTGTCCAGGGTCCTGTTTAGGCAGCCCAATGATTATTTGATCATTGGCGGAGATTTCAACCTAGTGCACTCGGTAGGTCTAGACCGCCATGTGATTAATCCCACAACCCATCAGACTCGGGCCGCCCGTGATTCCAAGTTGTTTCGTCAACTAACCAGGCGCCATGCTTTATTCGATACATGGAGGGCTCTACACCCAGGAGATAGGCAATACACATTTTATTCTGCCCCTCACCACATGCATTTCCGCTTAGACTATTTCTTCGTTAACAATAACACCTTACGCGCCACCAAAACCGCCCGGATCCTCCCCATTTCTTGGTCCGACCACGCTCCAGTTCTTATATCACTAGAAATAGGCATCCCTACTCGCAAACCCAGTAATTGGCAGCTAAACAACTTCCTCCTACAACACATCCCGTCCAGATCGGAATTAGAGACAACTTTGCAGAACTACTTCTTATAAAATAACACCCCTGAAGTCTCCCTACCCATTCTATGGGAGGCTCACAAGGCAGTCCTCAGGGGACGGTGTATAGCGATCTCTTCGGCTATGAAGAAGAATGCGCTGGCATCCAAAATTCAAGCCGAGAGAGACCTTAAGACTCTAGAACTCCGCCTGCAGGTATCACCATCCCTAATCCTTCTTAAAAAAGTGGTCTGCCTCAGAAACACCCTCCGAGACTTGGCGTTAGGACATGTAGAGAAGGCACTTACTCGATTAAGACAAACATATTATGATAAAGGGAATAAGGCCAATACCATCCTGGCGCGTAAACTCTCGGAGCGCTCTCACATGTCCACACCCCACCAAATTAAAGATAAAAAGGGGGCTCTCCTGTCACACCCCCAAGACATAGCCCGGGCCTTCGGAGAATTTTACACAACCCTATATAATAATCCTGAAATTCCCCAAGATCCGCCCCCTCCTGACATAAAAGTCCGTATGAGACAATACATGGAGGAAAGTGGACTCCCCAAAATACAGAAGACGGACCTAATGTCACTTAATGCTCCAATTACAGAGGAAGAGCTAACGGCCACTATCAAAACTGTGCCCTCACATAAATCCCCTGGACCAGACGACCTTCCTTATGAGTATTATAAGGCATTCCTCCCGATTCTACTGCCCTATATGTGTAGGATGTTTAACGCCTTCTTTCAGAAAACCCCCATTCCCGCTGATATGCAGAGGTCGTTCCTCACGTTGATTCCCAAACCTGACAAAGATCCTTCTGTATGTGCCAGCTACAGGCCAATCGCACTCCTAAACTCTGATTTAAAAATCTTTACTAAACTCCTCTCAATGCGACTGAACCTGATACTTCCCTCGCTAATACACAAGGATCAGGTGGGATTCGTCCCCCTACGTCAGGCGGGAGATAACACGAGACGAATTATTGACCTGATAGACGTGGCAAACAGGAATAAGCTGGAGGCGTTAGTTCTTGGTTTAGACGCAGAAAAAGCTTTCGACCGCCTTGGCTGGTCCTTCCTCTTCGCCACGTTAAACTGCATGGGATTTCAGGGCCCATTTCTCCAAGCTATCAGACATCTGTACACTAACCCTTCATCTCAAGTAAAAACTCCCTTTGCCCTCTCGCAGGCTTTCCCAATCGCGAATGGAACCCGCCAGGGGTGCCCACTCTCACCGTTACTTTTTGCGCTGTGTGTCGAGCCTCTGGCGGCGTCCATTCGAAAAAATCCAAATATTCACGGTATCCCGTTGAAAGATAGGGAATTTAAATTAGCCTTGTTTGCTGATGATATTATTCTCACCCTGACCCAGCCCAGAATATCACTCGCTAATTTGCACGCCGAACTTGACTTATATAGATCCCTATCAGGGTACAAGATAAATGCAGCTAAATCAGAAGCCCTACCCATCAATATTCCAACACAGGAGACCCAACATTTACAACACTGTTTCCCCTACCATTGGAAGACATCATCACTGAAATATCTGGGAGTACAGATAACTCCCTCTTATTCCACCCTATACCGAGCCAATTATCCTCCTCTCTTTAAAACCATAAGGGACCTTCTACTAAAATGGAAGGCTCATCATATCTCCCTGCTAGGGAGGATAGCTTCTGTTAAGATGGTTATCCTGCCGAAGCTGCTGTATTTATTCCAAACTCTCCCCATCCCAATACCACAAGCGGAGCTGAAGAAACTCCAGGCGGATTTAACACGATTTATTTGGAACTACAAAAGACACAGAATCTCACAATCAGTCATGACAGCGGCGCGATCAGACGGCGGATTATCATTCCCTGACCTAACTAAATACTACCAAGCCACCCAATTGCGAACCCTGGCCTCTTGGTTCACCCAACGCTCATATAATAAGTGGACAGAAATAGAAAAACTATGGATGGCCCCAGTCCACCCAAACAGCATGCTGTGGAATGCAGAGGTGAAGGTGGGGTCCACTCAGCTTTTGGGCCCCATGCTCCACCTTAGTACACTTTGGCGTAAATTATCACGGCTTTATAAGCTACGCTCAGAAAGCTCACTCCTCACATCGTTCCTCTACAACCCCAGACTGCCTGCAGGTCTTACTCACCAGATGTCCTATCCGTGGGCGACGAGGAATCTGTTCCACTTTGGTCATTTGGTGCAACCATGCACGCGCAGATTGCTGTCCTTCACAGAACTCCAGAAAAAAATTTGATTTACCGAGGCAAGTGTTCTATGGATATTTGCAGATTAGGCACTACGCTCAATCAATCGCCCCGAATCTACAGTTCTCTGCCCCATCGCCCTTTGAGGGACTGATGTTGGAAGGCTCGACCAGACGCGGGCTAATATCCGATATTTATCGGATATTAAACTCTTACAACTTCACAGATCGCGGCAAAAATCCGTACATGACCCGCTGGGAGAGGTTCTTGGGGGAGGAGATCCCGGAATCTACCTGGAAGACGATTTGGACCCAGGCGGCTAAAAGCTCATTATGCACATTGTACAAAGAGAATGCCTACAAAGTTCTTTTCTTCAGGTATATGACGCCTGATGTCCTCCACACCATTTTCCCATCTATTTCGGATAGATGTTGGCGGTGCATGAAGGACAGGGGGACCTTATATCACATCTACTGGTCATGTCCCAAAATAGCTCCTTTCTGGACGGAAACACAATTATTGTTGAACCGCCTACTGGGCGTCCAGGTCCCCAAAGTCCCGAAACTGTTTCTTCTCGGTGTGTCTGGGTTACATATATCCCGACACTCCAAGAAACTGCTAGGTCATGTTCTCACAGCAGCGAGATGCCTGGTAGCCCTCTATTGGAAGAAACAGATTCCACCCTCCCAAACAGACCTCTATACCAGAATAAAGGACATAGAGCTAATGGAGAAAATGACAGCCAGGATACAAAACAGATTGGAGGCTCATGAAATGGTCTGGGAGGAATGGCACAGGCGGGAGGACCCACCCTAGGCCTGCGGCCAGACCCCCCCCCCCCCTTCTCCCCTTCCCCTTCTTATCCCTCTTTTCTTCTTTCCTCCTTTATCTTCTTTCTTTTTGTAAAATGCTAAAACATATTCAGTCCAATGATGTTACTTGCTGGTTGACAGCCCTAGATGATATGGAATGTATTATACCACTACTGTGTCTGGATGACTATCATCAGAGGCTCAATGTTTATTGGATTGACTGTCTACCAACTGCACTTAACTATAAGCTACACTATTGTTCTATGCATACCTTTGTCTTTATGCTTAATAAAAATTGTTATTTGAAAAAAAAAAAAAAGAACGCAGTGACGTACAACACTACGATGAGCCGAGAAAATGAAGTTCAATGCTTCCAAGCATGCGTCAAATTGTTTCTGAGCATGCGTCATTTTTTGCGCATCCGAATTGCATGCAGACGATCGCATTTTCAGATAGGAACTTTTTCAGACCGAAAAATAGAGGACCTGCTCTCAATCTTTTGCTGGCTAGAATTCTGCCAGCAAAAGTCTGATGGAGCATACACATGGTTGGAATTTCTGACCAAAAGCTCACATCTGACTTTTGCTGGCGGAATTTCTGATCGTGTGTACGGGGCATTAGACTGAATTGTAATAGTTCAAAGAATGTCAGGTAAAATGGTCGGCCCTCACGCACGTTCACTTCACATCAAATCTGGCCCTCTTTCAAAAAAGCTTGGACACCCCTGGTGTAGGTCAACTCCAGTATCTACTCTGCAGTCAACCAGTCTGTGCATGGCTAAAGCAGGAGGTACAAGTTTAGAGGTGGTAAACCAACCACTCCGTATGCTCTAAACCTTTTGAGCGCTACATTTATGGGTGTAAGTTAAACTCTTTCTTTCAATAGTTTTTACTTTTTTGTAACAATAAAGTTTAATACAACAACTAAAAATACCGTACTTTAAAGTTATTGTTGCTAATTTACCAATATAATCACTTCTCGATGCAGTTGAAGATATAAAAAAAAATAAAAGTCTCATCAATTTGGCGTGTAATGTTTCTGCAAGGATCATAAATTGAAATTTTTACATAGTTAAATAAATAAAACAAAAGATTGGAGGGAAAATGAAGGGAGGAGAAAAAAGGAGAGAAAATAGATGGAACATTCCGGGGGGGGGGGGGGGGGGGGGAGGGGATGTGTCATCTCCAGAATCTAAAGCAAGATGGAAGTTTATTTTTGTATATCCTGTCTCCAAGGTTTCCAAATGCATGCAAATTGATGTTTTTCCTATTATCCTATTATGTAAGCCAATTTTCTTTTGTCATCATCGATAAAAGTTTATTCCTCAAATGAACACAGTGGGTGTTTTTTTAAAGGGTAACTCCACTTTCATGGGGATAAAAAATAGCAAATAAAGAAAAAATAATATAGCATATATACAATTGCGACACAAGTCATATTGTAATAAAATGTTGTTTACAAGTTAAAAACTGTTTTTTTTGCTAGAAAATTACTTAGAACCCCCAAACATTATACATTTTTTTTCTAACACCCTAGAGAATAAAATGGTGGTCATTGCAATACTTTCTGTCACACCGTATTTGCGCAGCGGTCTTACAAGCGCACTTTTTTGGGACAAACTTTTACCCTTAAAACTCTCCATAGGTGACGTTTAAAACACTCTACAGGTTGCATGTTTTGACTTACAGAGGAGGTCTAGGGCTAGAATTATTGCTCTCACTCTACTGATCACGGTGATACCTCACATGTGGTTTGAATATATGGTTTTTATATGCGGGTGCTACTCACGTATGCGTTCACTTCTGCATGCAAGCTCGGTATTTCTCTTCAAAGTTAGCGCTTATATCAGCATGCGGTGGTCCGGAAGTGGTTAATCAAATGAGCCCAGATCTTGTCTTTATTATTATAAATATAGAATATTGTAGAAATATAATGTAGCACGCCCCCCTTGAGGACTGCTTGGATTCACCTGCTCATCTGCATCGCCATGACCTTGTGAACATTCTACCCTACCTGACACTCTGGGTTCAGACATCATTGCAACACCTTTAACTGCTTGCCAACCGCCGGCTGTCAATTGACGGGGAGGCGGCGCGGCTCTCGTTGCGGGGGGGGGGTCACCTTCCCGGCCCACCAGGGGGTGCACGCGCGCCGCCAGGGGCACTCGCACGCGCCCGCCGTGTCACTGGGGACTCGATGTGCGTGCCCGGCAGCCGCAATGCCTGCCGGGCACCCGCGATTGCCCGGTAACAAAGCAGGACCGTGGATCTTTGTGTGTAAACACACAGATCTAGGTCCTATCAGAGGAGAGGAGATCGATGGTGTGTTTTCAGTACAGAGGAACACCGATCGGTCTCCTCCCCTTGTGAATCCCCTTCCCTACAGTTAGAATCACTCCCTAGGAACATAATTAACCCCTCGATCACCCCCTAGTATTAACCCCTTCCTTACCAGTCACATTTATACAGTAATCAATGCATTTATATAGCACTAATAGCTGTATAAATGTGAATGGTCCCAAAAATGTGTCAAAAGTGTCTGATATGTCCACCGCAATATCGCAGTCACGATAAAAAATCACAGATCGCCGCTATTACTAGTAAAAAAATAATAATAATAAAAATGCTATAAATCTACCCCCTATTTTGTAGACGCTATAACTTTTGCGCAAACCAATCAATGCAATTTTTTTTACCAAAAATATGTAGAAGACTATTATTATAGCAAAAAGTAAAAAATATTGTGTTTTTTTTTCAAACTTGTCACCGCAGAGATGATGAAATACCACCAAAAGAAAGCTCTATTTGTGGGGAAAAAAATGATAACAATCTGGGTACAGTGTTGCATGACTGCACAATTGTCATTTAAAGTGTGACAGCGCTGAAAGCTGAAAAATGACTTGGGCAGGAAGGGGGTGAAAATGCACTGTATTGAGGTAGTTAAATAATAAGACAATACTCAATACGTTTATATTCTGTTAACGTTTACTGGAAAACTTTAGTTAAGGTATGGTTGTACAAAGGAGGTGATGGTTCCACTGAGCTTGGAAAAGCAGCACAAACTCAGTTGAATGACTCCTCAAGAAAATGGCAGTTAAGACAGTTGACAGCAACAGATTAATATTATATACACATATGTACAATGGAGTACCACTTGAACATCTGAAGGGATAAGCAAAAGTTAAGTATCAATTCTGGCAATACTTTTTGAAAGAGAAACCCAGACCGGCCTGTTTAAACTTTGATCCTAGTGAGAGATGAAGCTAAACATGGATGGTATGAGGGCCCTCTAAGTAGCAGTGACAGAATGTCCCCGTTGCAGATATGATGGTCTTCACCGGCAGTTGGAGCTTATTAATTGTATCCAATAAGGTGTAGTAACAGAGTGGTAGTATAGCTTGTGATAACTATAGTTAAAGGTGCCTATGTAAAGTATTCGAATAGAAGTGTAGCGAAGTGTTCCAAGAGTAAAGCTGTCTGTGCACAGTGTCCCAGTAAAACAAGCAGGGAAAAGTTTGCAAAAATGGGCAATGGCCCTCTTACCAATGACCAGGCTGATTCAATGCCTTCCAGCTAGTGACTTCCGGGTGGACATCCTGATGGTGATGATCGCCCGTTGTGAAGCACGAAACGTGGGTTGCTGCACTGTTGAGGTGGTGCTGTTCAGATGACCGATGAACAGCAGGCAGTGTTGGGTCCCCTCACAGTCCAGTATGAATGCTGCACACTGCATGGTAGGCCGCGACCTCGCTCTCCATGCACGGAGAGATCCTTCACACACGAGGCCCAGGAGGAAGAGATCTTCGGGTGGGTCTCTGATTTCTTTTATAGCCCTTCCCAGCAAAGATCCCTGGGATATATAGTCCGGGCGTATAGCTATGCAGGGGAGTAGCCATATGGTGGAACTACTAATCCCACAATCCCTTTGGTTGGCCTCTCAAATATTATGTCAGTTTAGTAACACTGGTTACTAGAGGGATAATATGATATACAAATAGGGCAGGGAATAACTGTTCGCTGCGATTGTAGTCCTCGTTGCTACAATAATATTATGTAGTCAGGACTATAGTTTTTATGGACTTTTGATTTTCCACATCTTGTTGCATTATTTTTCTGTGGAATTGACAGAGTTCAGTTGAACAGTTGTTTCTGTACAAATACAGCAGCTATTTTAAAGAAGACCATTAGTTGAATGTTTAATAATACAGAAATGCGGCAGCCATCTTTAAGGAGACCACATCGGGCACCCATTTTGGCAGTGTCTGGTGCTATCTTAAGAGAGAGGAGGAGATGCTGGACGGGACAGAAGAGTGAGGACACACCTATCCATCGGGTGTAGGATCTGAGTTGCCTATCTGCAAGGTACCCCACCACTGGAGATCGACCTCCCCTGAGTGCATTTTGAGTTGCGTTGCTGGAGACAGTAATAGAGTGGGCCCAGGATCCAATGGTGAGTGGCTGTCACCCAAGGACACTTCCAAGAAGCCAAGAGACAAGCTTCTGTTTGGAGCATTGACTTGGAAATTGTGAGTCTAATCCCTGGGAGGTTATGAGGCATTTGGTGAACACCTTGTGTGACTGGACTGCCTGATAGAGCCTCACTCCCCTGCTGATGGCTAAAGTTTTACCAAACTGAGTCTGTGTGAATGCAAAGAGATTATGGGAGTGAGCATGGGACTGATAAGAGCTCAAACCTCAGTAAGCCGACTTTCTTCTTTATTGAGACTATTACTTCTTAAAGGGCCCCAACGCTGCCGGCCAACGTGCTTATCTCATCTACCACTGACCAGCTAAAATGTACCTTTTATTCCTCTTGGTACTAAGCATAGGATACCTATACCATTGCAGATTGCTAGAAAAGAGCATTGCTAGTGCTTTTCTATCATTCACTCCATAAGAAATATATTGTTTGGTTGCTTGTGTGCTCTATGGCATACTAATTGTCTTTGATCAGATTGTTGTTGTTCAAATCTGAACTTGCAAGAAAATTTAAATGCTTCAAAAAGAGTCAATTCCCTAAAACAGCCTCCTCCCTACTTTTACATCATAGCCCTCTCCTCTTCCAGGGGTGTCTAATTACTGTCGGTGTTGGCCCAGCTCCTCCACTCCTCCTCTCACCTCCCTGCATAAACTTTTATGTAGCTGAAAGAAAGGGGCAAAGGGGGAATATTACGGAGCATCACTTGAGTGCTAGGGTTACTGGTATTACATACGAGCAGACATCTCAGGGCTTTTGGATATCTACGCAAGGAAAGCTTTTAGAGGTAAAAACCATGCTTATAATACATTCTAATATTAATGTAATGGAAGGATTTTTGTTGAAATGAATGGTCCGGTCACAGGGTCCCTCTAAGCAGGGGTTTGCTTTAGAAACATACTAAAGTGTGGTCATTGTGGCT
The DNA here is from genome assembly GCA_037952835.1 of Lithobates septentrionalis. Classification (NCBI taxonomy): domain Eukaryota; kingdom Metazoa; phylum Chordata; class Amphibia; order Anura; family Ranidae; genus Lithobates; species Lithobates septentrionalis. The sequence goes on from JBBDGP010001332.1 coordinate 2,557,543, forward strand.
TGAGCGCCCTTCCTCTAATGTCGCTTTTAAGACCAATTCTGTCTTTTTAACAGCACAGCAAACACAAACTGTAAATGTACTCCTCCAGTGTAAGTCTCAGCATTTATAGTAATTATGTTGTTTACAGAGGTTGGCACAACATGAAAACAGTTTTATCCTATAAAAAACATTCTTTTTGCCTATAAGTATCATTTCAAGATGTTGTTGAGCATTCACTACAACTCCTGATGGGGGAGCATGAGAAGGAGGGGTTGCTTGTGTTTTATTTTTCCTTATTTTTTCTTCTAATTATATTTTCTATCTAAAATAAAAAGTGTAAGTAATATTAAAGTGGACTGATCATGTGTCAGTGTAACAATTCCAGGTATTTATTACCTCTCACAGATATCATAATACTCCCCCATGATGATGCCTTCCTCCGATTCTCTCTCGAAAAAGACGTCAACATCTTTGTTCAGACATCATCCATGCTCAGCATCAACTTTCTGGACTGTGTTGCCGGCTCAGAACACAAACATGTAAATCTTGACACCCCTGATTACTTCAGTGTATGACGAAATGTGTAGGCCGGGGCTTGTGACGTGTGCCATCAGCACCCTGGACACCGTGGCCATTTTGTTGATTGAATAATGCACTATTATCCCTATTTTTTGTGAGTGTAATACTTTTTATTAAAGGTGTTTTGGTTTTTAAAATTACTACACTATGACAGTCTGATGTGTGGTGATTACGAGATGTGGAGGCCGCAGTGATTTCTTTTAAAGGCGCAGTTCATCATGCTTTCGGTGCTTCATATCTATTGTGATGCTATCACTGGAATCCTGAAGCTAACTTGCTTAAAGGAGACATACAGCCAAAGCTTGTTTGGCTGTACTTCTCCTGTGGATCGCAGTTCCTTCTGCACTCCTGTGACCCGTTTTCAGCAGACAGCGGGCTGAAGCCCGCTATCGGCTGATGTCACAGAGCCGGTCCAAGCTTGGACAAAATTGTGACAATGAAGTGGGGGGCAGAGCAGAGAGCCAGTGACTGATAGCAGCTCTTTACTCAGGGAGCTGCGAGAACCGAGCGATCAGCGGTGTTAGATTGCTCAGTTCTCAGTGTTAGAGTCGGTGGGGGACAGATGCAGCATCCAGCTAGGTAAGTATGATTTAAAAAACGACATACTTCTCATTTAATTGTGATACCGGAGAGTATAGGAGCTCCTAGGAGAAACAACTGAGGCGTGTTTGACCACTCCGTAATTTAAAGGGTCAATACCTCCCACTAAGCAGATTGGCTTTATCACTGTGGTGCTGGATGAAATCTTTTATGCACTGAAGATGGTGTTGGGATACCTATCTGCAAGTTAAACATGTAGGACTTTTAGGAGTCTTATGGGCATTTTTTTCTATTATTAATGTTGCTTTTATCTTTTTAGCACTGCACACAGTTATATATGTAAATCTTGGTGCCTGTGCAGTTCTTGCATGTATCTACAAATGGTTGATGTTTTAGGTTTGCCAGGATGCCCTCTATTTTTATACGGTATAGATATATATATCTATTTAAAGATATATCTATATATTGATATATATATATATATACAGTGGCTTGTGAAAGTATTCGGCCCCCTTAAACTTTTCAACCTTTTGCCACATTTCAGGCTTCAAACATAAAGATATAAAATTTTAATTTTTTTGTGAAGAATCACCAACAAGTGGGACACAATTGTGAAGTGGAACGAAATCTATTGGATATTTTAAACTTTTTTAGCAATTAAAAAACTGAAAAGTGGTGCGTGCAAAATTATTCGGCCCCTTTACTTTCAGTGCAGAAAACTCACTCCAGAAGTTCAGCGAGGATCTCTGAATGATCCAATGTTGTCCTAAATGACTGATGGTGATAAATAGAATCCACCTGTGTGTAATCAAGTCTCTGTATAAATGCACCTGCTCTGTGATAGTCTCAGGGTTCTGTTGAAAGCACAGAGAGCATCATGAAGACCAAGGAACACACCAGGCAGGTCCGTAATACTGTTGTGGAGAAGTTTAAAGCCGGATTTGGATACAAAAAGATTTCCCAAGCTTTAAACATCCCAAGGAGCACTGTGCAAGCGATCATTTTGAAATGGAAGGAGTATCAGACCACTGCAAATCTACCAAGACCTGGCTGTCCCTCTAAACTTTCAGCTCAGACAAGGAGAAGACTGATCAGAGATGCAGCCAAGAGGCCCATGATCACTCTGGATGAACTGCAGAGAACTACAGCTGAGGTGGGAGAGTCTGTCCATAGGACAACAATCAGTCGTACACTGCACAAATCTGCCCTTTATGGAAGAGTGGCAAGAAGAAAGCCATTTCTCAAAGATATCCATAAAAAGTCTCGTCTAAAGTTTGCAACAAGCCACCAGGGAGACACACCAAACATGTGGAAGAAGGTGCTCTGGTCCGATGAAACCAAAATCGAACTTTTTGGCCACAATGCAAAACGATATGTTTGGCGTAAAAGCAACACAGCTCATCACACTCAACACACCATCCCCACCGTGAAACATGGTGGTGGTAGCATCATGGTTTGGGCCTGCTTTTCTTCAGCAGGGACAGGGAAGATGGTTAAAATTGAGGGGAAGATGGATGCAGCCAAATACAGGACCATTCTGGATGAAAACCTGTTGGAGTCTGCAAAAGACCTGAAACTGGGACGGAGATTTATCTTCCAACAAGACAATGATCCCAAACATACAGCAAAATCTACAAAGGAATGGTTCACAAATAAACGTATCCAGGTGTTAGAATGGCCAAGTCAAAGTCCAGACCTGAATCCAATCGAGAATCTATGGAAAGAGCTGAAAACTGCTGTTCACAAACGCTCTCCATCCAACCTCGCTGAGCTCGAGCTGTTTTGCAAGGAAGAATGGGCAAGAATTTCAGTCTCTCGATGTGCAAAACTGATAGAGGCATACCCCAAGCGACTTGCAGCTGTAATCGCAGCAAAAGGTGGCTCTACAAAGTATTAACGCAAGGGGGCCGAATAATTTTGCACGCCCCACTTTTCATTTTTTTATTAGTTAAAAAAGTTTCAAAAATCCAAAAGATTTCGTTCCACTTCACAATTGTTTCCCACTTGTTGGTGATTCTTCACAAAAAAAATTAAAATTTTATATCTTTATGTTTGAAGCCTGAAATTTGGCAAAAGGTTGAAAAGTTCAAGGGGGCCGAACACTTTCGCAAGCCACTGTATATATATATATATATATATATATATATATATATATATATATATATAATTTTTTTGGGGGGGTGGATCAAAATTATGTATACATTGCACATTTTTGTACATTGTATTTTATAATGGGGCTCCCCCTCATTTTTTGTTTTTGGGCAGTATGGAGTTTTCTTAACAAAACCTATGGTGTTGGATTGGATGACGTGACAGCAATGACTGCCCACCATGTTCACCCGACTTGACACCTATAGACTTCTATTTGCGGGATATAATAAAGGATAAGGTTTTTGAGAAGGAGGTCCCACACAGTGCACACATTGGAAGAGGTCATTATTTATGGACATTGATGCTAACCAGAACTTGGATGTTACCATGTGTCCGACCATCGGAGACAGGATCCAGGAATGTTATAACATTATTGGAGGACATGTCGAACACCTAAGAGACAGAGTGCTGGGGACAAGTTCTAGGGATGGTGCAAGAAACATGACCTGATCAGTACTGTATGTTTACTTTTGGCCATATCTCTCTACTTGAAAAGTAAAAGAAATAGTAAATTAATGAAAAATAAATACATAAAATGAAAATAAAATATCATGATCCAATCTGTAAAATGTACATGTAGCGCTGATAACTTTTGTTTTTAGCCATATGTGTGTTATACAGGACATAAGTTGTTCTAGTGCCATCTTGTGGACAATTGAAAAGGTACAACACTTTTATGTTTCATGCTTAAGAGAAGTGACATGGAAGTGATTGATTGTTTACTTCTGAACATTAACTATGACCTACCCACAATGCTCCTGGACAAGAGAAGAACTGAACTGCATTGTGGGAGGATATAAAAGGGCTGGGAGCAGCCATCTTAGGTCTCTTGTTCCTGGGACGCGTGGGCTGCCTGCAGAGCTCTGTGGGTGTGTGTGCAGCAGCAGGAATCCTGTCATCATATCACAGTGTGCTGGAGGAGCAGAAGTGATTGTTCCGGAGACCCGTTGAGGAGGTAACCGAGGACCCCTGGTCGTTACTGAACGGAGCAGTGTGACGGTGCGGCAGTGGTTCCGTACGGACTGAGAACTGTTGAAACAGAGGCATCCATCTGCCCGGATCCTGTGTGGTGAGAGGGTTAACACCCAGAAGTTTGTTTAAATACTACACACACTTAGAACTGTTACAGAGTGTCGCTGGGACTGATATTCCCACGGAATAAGTTAAAATGGAGAACATTACATCATCACAGACTTCAGTATTCAAGAGTTGATATTAGATGTTTATCTCCTTCGTAAAGGAACACTTAACCAGTCTTTTGGATTATAACTGCTTTAGTGTATTACCTTACACTGCGCAACACCCAAGAGGAACCCCTTTTGTGGCTTACAATTACAAATTCATAAGCTAGCGAAGACTGAAGACGTCAAGACTATCTCTTTTACTGCAGGGCCCTGCACTTAGTTACAGAGGATAGTGACTTTACAGTCTAGAGCAGGGGGAGCTCCCTGGTATAAATATAGATGTATACATATACTTAAGTATATTTGTGTATGTTACTCAGACTGTTATAACTGTTTACTATACTGTGGCACTACTCTGGTGTGATAGTGTAGTTATTGTAATAACCTTTTATATAAATATACTATTTTCTCAAAGAAAGATGTTATTTATGGTTATCACTGAAGTTTGTATGCAGTGTTGTTATTTCTCCTGCAGGTGGAGCTATAGACACCCAGGTAGAGGTAAATATAAACATAAGTGTATCTTGTGGGTTAAAGTCAATACTCATATCATTACAACACTGCACTACAGTTGTGTCAAGGGGATTGAACAATTTAAGAGGGGTAAAGAGACAAAAGGACAGGCCCGCTTTAAACCAGCAGCTCCACCGAGAGTTATTGCTACATGTGGGGGCTCGTCCGGGATAACTGTCTCTCTACAGTCAAGCACCCCCTTAAGAACCATAGAATGGATCCCCCCACTGTGGCACAGTGGTGTGAGGCAGAAGGAACCCGCTCAGAAGCGAGCGTGGCCATGGAACTCTGGGGAGATATTTGGGAGAAAGAACACATTAACCGAGTGGTAAAAACACTATCCCCAGAACAAAGAGCCAAGGTGGTCGCAGTAAGACCCAATCATGAGACATTCCGTACTTATGCATTATTGGAGTGGAGGAAGGGAGTTCCGGAAAATTTCAGGGGTGTAAGTGTTGAACTCACTGACAAGACCAAATTTTATCTGACCCACCCAAGGGAAGAAGGGGAGAATCTTGCCACCCAGATGAGTTCAGCAGAAACCAAGGTTCCATCACAGTCAGCATCGGCTGCAATTGAGCCAGAACTCTTTAAAGCCCTGGGAGACTTGGTGTCCCAATGTCAATAAGGGAACTCAACATATTCAAGGATTGGGTACCAAAAACTGGGCATTTTCTCGGGCCAACGGCCTGTACCCAAAGGAGAAGACACCTTTGAAGAGTGGTTGGAACAGGCCACGCAAGTGTTGGATGAGTGGGACATCCCTGAAACGCAAAAAAACAGCTGATTACTGAAAGTCTGAAAGGGCCTGCTTCCGAGGCTATTCGAAATCGGAACCGAGAAGGTTTCTAATCTAATTTATCAATTAGAACACACCTATCAAGAAACAGGAGAGAAGCTGTCAGAATATATGAGACGGTTAGACAAGGTCATTCACCAAATATTGTTAAAGAAGGGATTAGATCCTAGTAAGGTGGATGAAGTTCGAGCCAAACAAGTTTTAAGAGGTGCCCAGCCTTTGGATCCCATCACCCTCCAGTTAAGAACTCGTCAAGATTAGGGATGAGCCGAACACCCCCCTGTTCGGTTCGCACCAGAACATGCGAACAGGAAAAAAGTTCGCTCGAACACGCGAACACCGTTAAAGTCTATGGGACACGAACATGAATAATCAAAAGTGCTAATTTTAAAGGTTTATATGCAAGTTATTGTCATAAAAAGTGTTTGGGGACCCGGGTCCTGCCCCAGGGGACATGGATCAATGCAAAAAAAAGTTTTAAAAACGGACGTTTTTTCAGGAGCAGTGATTTTAATAATGCTTAAAGTCAAACAATAAAAGTGTAATATTCCTTTAATTTTGTACCTGGGGGGTGTCTATAGTATGTCTGTAAAGGGGCGCATGTTTCCTGTGTTTAGAACAGCCTGACAGCAAAATGACATTTCGAAGAAAAAAAAGCCATTTAAAACTACCCGCGGCTATTGCATTGCCGACAATACACATAGAAGTTCATTGATAAAAACGGCATGGGAATTCCCCACAGGGAAACCCCGAACCAAAATTAAAAAAAAAAAATGAAGTGGGAGTCCCCCTAAATTCCATACCAGGCCCTTCAGGTCTGGTATGGATATTAAGGGGAACCGCGGCCAAAATTTAAACAAAAAAATGACGTGGGGTTCCCCCTAAATTCCATACCAGACCCTTCAGGTCTGGTATGGATTTTAAGGGGAACCCCGCGCCAAAAAAAAAAAAAAATGGCGTGGGGTTCCCCCCAAAATCCATACCAGACCCTTATCCGAGCATGCAACCCGGCAGGCCGCAGGAAAAGAGGGGGGGACGAGAGTGCGGCCCCCCCCTCCTGAACCGTACCAGGCCACATGCCCTCAACATTGGGAGAGTGCTTTGGGGTAGCCCCCCAAAACACCTTGTCCCCATGTTGATGAGGACAAGGGCCTCATCCCCACAACCGTGGCCGGTGGTTGTGGGGGTCTGCGGGCGGGGGGCTTATCGGAATCTGGAAGCCCCCTTTAACAAGGGGACCCCCAGATCCCGGCCCCCCCCCCTGTGTGAAATGGTAAGGGGGTACTTACCCCTACCATTTCACTAAAAAAGTGTCAAAATAGTTAAAAATGACAAGAGACAGTTTTTGACAATTCCTTTATTTAAATGCTTCTTCTATCTTCCTTCATCTTCTTCTGGTTCTTCTGGCTCTTCTGGTTCTTCCTCCGGCGTTCTCGTCCAGCATCTCCTCCGCGGCGTCTTCTATCTTCTTCTCCTCGGGCCGCTCCGCACCCATGGCATTGGGGGGAGGCTCCCGCTCTTCTCTTCATCTTCTTCTTCATCCTCTTCTCTTCTTCCTTCTTCTCTTCTTCTCTTCTTCTCTTCTTCTGCGGGCCGCTCCGCATCCATGCATGGAGGGAGGCTCCCGCTGTGTGACGGCGTCTCCTCATCTGACGGTTCTTAAATAATGGGGGGCGGGGCCACCCGGTGACCCCGCCCCCCTCTGACGCACGGTGACTTGACGGGACTTCCCTGTGACGTCACGGGGAATGCCACAGGGAAGTCCCGTCATGTCCCGTGCGTCAGAGGGGGCGGGGTCACCGGGTGGCCCCGCCCCCCGTTATTTAAGAACCGTCAGATGAGGAGACGCCGTCACACAGCGGGAGCCTCCCTCCATGCATGGATGCGGAGCGGCCCGGAGAAGAAGAGAAGAAGAGAAGAAGAGAAGAAGGAAGAAGAGAAGAGGATGAAGAAGAAGATGAAGAGAAGAGCGGGAGCCTCCCCCCAATGCCATGGGTGCGGAGCGGCCCGAGGAGAAGAAGATAGAAGACGCCGCGGAGGAGATGCTGGACGAGAACGCCGGAGGAAGAACCAGAAGAGCCAGAAGAACAAGAAGATGAAGGAAAAAAGAAGAAGCATTTAAATAAAGGAATTGTCAAAAATTGTCTCTTGTCATTTTTAACTATTTTGACACTTTTTTAGTGAAATGGTAGGGGTAAGTACCCCCTTACCATTTCACACAGGGGGGGGGCCGGGATCTGGGGGTCCCCTTGTTAAAGGGGGCTTCCAGATTCCGATAAGCCCCCCGCCCGCAGACCCTCACAACCACCGGCCACGGTTGTGGGGATGAGGCCCTTGTCCTCATCAACATGGGGACAAGGTGTTTTGGGGGGCTACCCCAAAGCACCCTCCCAATGTTGAGGGCATGTGGCCTGGTACGGTTCAGGAGGGGGGGGGCCGCACTCTCGTCCCCCCCTCTTTTCCTGCGGCCTGCCAGGTTGCGTGCTCGGATAAGGGTCTGGTATGGATTTTTGGGGGAACCCCACGCCGTTTTTGTTTTTTTTTTTGGCGCGGGGTTCCCCTTAAAATCCATACCAGACCTGAAGGGTCTGGTATGGAATTTAGGGGGAACCCCACGTCATTTTTTTTTTTAAATTTTGGCCGGGGTTCCCCTTAATATCCATACCAGACCTGAAGGGCCTGGTATGGAATTTAGGGGGACTCCCACTTCATTTTTTTTTTTTTTAATTTTGGTTCGGGGTTTCCCTGTGGGGAATTCCCATGCCGTTTTTATCAATGAACTTCTATGTGTATTGTCGGCAATGCAATAGCCGCGGGTAGTTTTAAATGAGTTTTTTCCTTCGAAATGTCATTTTGCTGTCAGGCTGTTCTAAACACGGGAAACATGCGCCCCTTTACAGGCATACTATAGACACCCCCCAGGTACGAAATTTAAAGGGATATTACACTTTTATTGTTTGATTTTAAGCATTATTAAAATCACTGCTCCTGAAAAAACGGCCGTTTTTAAAACTTTTTTTTGCATTGATCCATGTCCCCTGGGGCAGGACCCAGGTCCCCAAACCCTTTTTATGACAATAACTTGCATATAAGCCTTTAAAATTAGCACTTTTGATTTCTCCCATAGACTTTTAAAGGGTGTTCCGCGGCATTCGAATTTGCCGCGAACACCCCAAATTGTTCGGTGTTCGGCGAACTTGCGAACAGCCAATGTTCGAGTCGAACATGAGTTCGACTCGAACTCGAAGCTCATCCCTAGTCAAGATGGAGGCATTTTGAAGTCCCCAGATCTAATTCGGATTGTACGGGAGGAAGAAGCTATCCTAGAAAGGAAGAAGGAAAAAATTCAAGAACCAAAACACACTGTTGGAGTCAGGACAGTTATGCCGCGTACACACGGTCGGACTTTTCATCTACAAAAGTCAGACAGCCTGTCCGACAGACTTCCGGCAGACTTTCGGCGGACTTGCGGCGGACTTGCGGCATACTTTCTAACGAACGGACTTGCCTACACACGACCACACAAAAGTCCGACGGATTCGTACGTGATGACGTACACCGGACTAAAATAAGGAAGTTCATAGCCAGTAGCCAATAGGTGCCCTAGCGTGGCTTTTTGTCCGTCGGACTAGCACACAGACGAGCGGATTTCGGGGTCCGTCGTAGTTACGACGTAAAGATTTGAAGCATGTTTCAAATCTAAAGTACGTCGGATTTGAGGCTAAAAAAGTACGTTGAAAGTCCGGAGAAGCCCACACACGATCGGATTACCAGCCAGCTTTAGTCCGTCAGCGTCCGTTGGACTTTTGTAGACGAAAAGTCCGACCGTGTGTACGCGGCATTAGTGTGATGGAAGAGGATCCTCAGATTGCGCTCCTTAAGACTCAGGTGGCCCAGTTAACGGAGATGGTGGCTCTGCTGACCACAAGATCCTCTGATCCGCCCAATGGAGGAACCAAAGAAAATAAAAAAATATCAGACTTCACATTCAGAAGGGAATCTGGACTTTGTTTCAACTGTGGAGGAGCTGGTCATGTTGGGAGAGTGTGCCCAAGCCCAAGGGCAGCAGCACAACGTCAAAAGCCGGCGGAAAACTTCAAAGTGCCCCAGTGAAGGAGTCAACTGGGTGCCCTGTAACAGTCGTCAACACCAACAAAACCAAGGTTAACAAAGTTTTGAGAGTAAGAGGAGGAATGAAGCTGAATGAGCGTCCATGGAAACGAGGAGTCAAGATGTGCACTAACAAGCAGAAGAAGCCGAACACTCATGGTGAATTTCCCCGCAACTTAGTGGGACCCTCTCCAATCATCCCCATCCAGGTAGAAGGAATATATGCCAAAGCCCTGCTGGATATCGGAGCCCAAGTGACCTTATTATATAAAGATTTCTATATGAAGCATCTCAAGCATCTCCCTCTGCAAAAGTTGGAAGAGTTGGAGACATGGGGCCTAGGTACCCAGAACTTCCCTTATGAGGGGTATATCCCTATCAAACTTACCTTTGACCCAAGTGTGGCTGGAAAGGCGGAGACTTTCGACACCTTGGCGGTTGTGTGTCCTCGGCCCCCTGGGGCTCATAAAAGTTCCCTTATCATCGGAACAAATACTGATCTGGTCAGAAGACTCCTGACACTGCTTGTACAGAAGGAAAGTGCCCCGGCCATGAAGGTACACCCTATGCTAACCCAAGTGTACAAGAATATAGTACACGAACAGGAGGCTCCACCAGAAGGGGTGGGAAAGGTTTGGCGTTTAGACCAAGGTGAAGAACTGCTACAACCGGGTGAAGTGGTATGCATGAGGGCCTCTGTCAAGTTGAGTTGGAGACAACCTGGTCCTTTCGTTGTCTTGGAGATGAACACTCAGGAAGAGTAAGAGGATGTGGGTCTGGAAATACTCCCAAAAGTGTTATCTAATAAGGCGCTTAAGAGAAGCAGGGGGAGAGTTTCCGTCAGTGTTCGGAACACGACAGCCCTGCCGGTGAAGATACCAGCAAGAATGCTGCTGGGGCAGGCGAATCAAGCAACCCCGGTCTCGCCAAGTGATGTCAAAGAGGACCCGAAGAGGAGATTCCCATAGAGAACTTTTACCCGAAGAACACCTCCCTTACGCCTGTTTGGATGGAGAGGGCCAAAGCTCAGCTCATAAAATGGAAAGAGGTTTTCTCGAAGAGTGAGTTTGATGTGGGGTATGCCAAGAGTGCAGAGCACAAGATCTGGCTGGAGGAAGACAAACCTTTCCGAGAAAGGGTCAGGAGGATCCCACTGGGAGATCTTGAAGACCTTCGAGAACAACTGGCTGAGCTGAAAAGGACTGGGATTATCAGAGAGTCCAGGAGTCCATACGCCTCCCCGATAGTAGTAGTGAGGAAGAAAAATGCGTCACTACGGCTGTGTATCGACTATAGGACCCTGAACCGACTGAACATTCCAGTACCCCTCGTATAGAAGATGCCCTACAGAGCCTGTCAGGGGCGAAGTGGTTCAGTGTATTAGATTTGAAGAGTGGTTATTATCAGATCCCCATGAGTCCTGAGGACAGGGAGAAGACTGCTATTATTACCCCCGTGGGATTCTATGAATTTAACAGGATGCCGCAAGGTTTGTCTGGGGCCCCAGCAAATTTCCAGCGGCTTATGGAGAAGACAGTAGGCGACATGAACTTGATTGAGGTCTTAGTATACTTAGACAATATCATAGTCTTTGTCCGAACTCTTGAAGAGCATGAAGAGCGACTGGAAAAGGTTCTGAGGAGATTACATGATGAGGGCTTGAAACTCTCCATGGAGAAATGTCAGTTCTATCAATCTTAAGTGAACTATTTGGGGCACATTGTGTCCGAAGAAGGGATAGCCACTGACCCTGAGAAGTTGGAAGCTGTTACTTCTTGGCCCAAGCCCACGAATGTGACTGAACTCAGATCATTCCTAGGATTCTGCTCCTACTATCGGAGGTTTGTGGAGGGGTTTGCGAAGATAGCCCACCCACTCACAGAGCTACTGAAGAATCAGGAAGGAGCTGATGTGGATTCAGAGGAACCTGGGAGGCGAAAGGAAGGGCCTCGGAAGAAAAAGGAGTCCATCCTGGATCAGTGGACTCCGCAATGTGAGGAGACATTCAGACAATTGAAGTGGAGCTTTACCACTGCTCCAGTGTTAGCTTATGCGGATCCTATTAAGCCCTATGAACTGCACGTGGATGCTAGCTGAGAGGGACTAGGTGGAGTACTCTACCAAGATTATGATGGACATTTAAGGCCTGTTGCTTATGTGAGCCGGAGCCTGTCTCCTGCTGAGAAGAACTACCCCACTCATAAACTTGAGTTTCTGGCCTTGAAGTGGGTCGTGGTAGACAAGTTGAGAGATTACCTGTATTGTGCAGAGTTTGTAGTCAGAAAGGATAAAAACCCCCTCACATACTTGCTTACCACTGCGAAGTTGGATGCCACAGGCCATAGGTGGTTGGCTGCTCTTTCAACATTCTCCTTCAGCTTGAAATACAGACCAGGAGTGGGCAACAGAGATGCAGATGCGCTGTCAAGAAGACCCCACAGTCCCCTGAGCTCCCAAGAGGATTGGACTCAGCTTGACCCCGAAGGGGTAAGAGCCCTTTGTGAAGGAGCAGAAAAGCAGGAGAAAGGTGGAGCCAGAGCTGAAGAGATTGGAGTGACTACAGCAGGAGTACCCAGGTATTACTGTAATGTCTCCCAGATTGCCGCAGAGGGTCTACCTAAGTTATCGAGAAAAGACCTTAGGAGAGACCAGCAGGAAGATGCACTCTGCAGCTTGGTATTGGAAGCTCTGGAGAGTCAGCACCCTGATTTACTTTTGAAGAGTGCTCGGAAAGAAGCTCTGTTGTTGCATAAAGAGTGGAGTTGGTTGCAGTTACAACAAGGGGTAGTCTACCGAAGGGGCCCCTCTGAAGATCTGGAGGAGAAGTGGCAACTGTTTCTGCCAGAGAAACACAGAGAGACAGTGTTAATCGCTCTGCATGATTGTCATGGACATCTGGAGACAGAAAGAACTCTTCAATTGATAAGGGATAGATTCTATTGGCCTTAACTTGAGGAAAGAGGTGGAGAGTTACTGTCATTACTGCCATAAGTATATCCAGAGAAAGACTTTGCCGCAACGGGCAGCCCGATGGGACATTTATCAAGCCAAGGCCCCATGGATCTAGTTTGCATAGATTTCCTGTGTCTAGAATCTGACTTGAGTGGGCAAGGAAATATTCTGGTAGTCACAGACCATTTTACCAGATATGCTCAAGCTTTCTCCACGAAAGATCAGAAGGCAGCCACAGTGGCAAAGACACTAGTGGAGAAGTTCTTTGTCCATTATGGCTTACCACAGAGGATTCACTCACTCAGACCAGGGAAGAGACTTTGAGAGTACGTTCATCAGGAGATTATTGGATCTGTTGGGAATTCAGAAGTCTAGAACTACACCTTATCATCCGCAAGGAGACCCCCAGCCGGAGAGGTTTAATAGAACTCTTCTTAATATGTTGGGGACACTAACCTCTGAACAAAAGCCCAACTGGAGTAAGTATATTGCCGCTTTAGTACATGCATATAACAGCACCAAGAGTGATGTCACAGGATATTCACCTTATCGGCTGATGTTTGGGCGAGAGGCTAGATTACCAGTAGACTTGGCTTTTGGAACTTCTCTGGATCCCCCCTTTAGAGGCTTCTCATCGAGGATATACAAATAGGCTGAGGAAGAGTCTGAAGATTGCTTACGAGAAGGCTCGGACTATGTCAGACAGCAGGGGGAGCAGAAATAAGAGGAATTTTGATCTCAAAGTAAGGATTCAAGATATGAAACCTGGTGACTGAGTCCTATTGAGGAATTTGGGCATTCCTGGGAAACACAAGCTGGGAAATCGCTGGAGGTCACAGCCATACATTGTATGTAAACAGCTCCCAGGACTTCCAGTCTTCGAAATCAGACCAGAAGGAAGTGCTGGACCAATTAAGACTTGGCATCAGAATCACCTTTTGCCACTTACTGATGCAGTCAGGATAATCAGTGAGGGGGAGTTATCATCTACATCAGAAGTTGCACAATGGCCTGTAACTAGGTTCCAGTCTGGACCTTTGACAACTGCAGACAGTGAGGAGAGAGAGATGGACATTAGCTGGTTGTGGTCATCTAATATACCCGAAGCTGAAGCGAGTGTTTCATCACCAACAACCAAAGAGGGTAGTGAGGCCCTTAGGCCAGAAGCTTCAGAGTTTGTACCATTGTCCGAAAGAACTGGGAAGTGTTTATCTCCCACTGAAGTAGAAGAGAATGGTGTCCATCCAGAAATAGAGGACACACCAAAAGAACAAAGGGGAAAGAGGAACATTCGCCCACCTAAGAGACTAACCTATGATACTTTGGGCGAGTGTTCTGAGACAACAAAGGTTACCAGCAAAAGGAATGTTGATGAGCCTAGTTCCTCCTCAGTCAATCTGGACAATGAGAGCCCTGTTTCACCCCTTGGCACATCTGTATCTGATACTAAGGTGACAGTTGTGGGTACACAGAATAGCTTTCCAACACCTGAGAATTGGTGGGAGGCTCCTCTGTCGGCCTGTGCACTCGTTTAGAGGCTAAGATGTGTAACAGGAACAAGGTATTACATATCTTTGGGGACCAAAGATTTAAAGCAGGGGGAGTATGTAGCACTGATAACGTTTGTTTTTAGCCATATGTGTGTTATACAGGACATAAGTTGTTATAGTGCCATCTTGTGGACAATTGAAAAGGTACAACACTTTTATGTTTCATGCTTAAGAGAAGTGACATGGAAGTGATTGATTGTTTACTTCTGAACGTTAACTATGACCTACCCACAATGCTCCTGGACAAGAGAAGAACTGAACTGCATTGTGGGAGGATATAAAAGGGCTGGGAGCAGCCATCTTAGGTCTCTTGTTCCTGGGACGCGTGGGCTGCCTGCAGAGCTCTGTGGGTGTGTGTGTCCCACAGGGCTGCGGCCTACTTTGTGAGGGAGCGGAGCAGCAGCAGGGATCCTGTCATCATATCACAGTGTGCTGGAGGAGCAGAAGTGATTGTTTCGGAAACCCGTGGAGGAGGTAACCGAGGACTCCTGGTCGTTACTGAACGGAGCAGTGTGAAGGTGTGGCGGTGGTTCCGTACGGACTGAGAACTGTTGAAACAGAGGCATTCATCTGCCCGGATCCTGTGTGGTGAGAGGGTTAACACCCAGAAGTTTGTTTAAATACTACAAACACTTAGAACACTTAGAGTGTCGCTGGGACTGATAGTTCCACGGAATAAGTTAAGTTGGAGAACATTACATCTGCATAGACTTCAGTATTCAAGAGTTGATATTAGATGTTTATCTCCTTCGTAAAGGAACACTTAACCAGTCTTTTGGATTATAACTGCTTTAGTGTATTATCTTACACTGCGCAACACCCAAGAGGAACCCCTTTTGTGGCTTACAATTACAAATTCATAAGCTAGCGAAGACTGAAGACGTCAAGACTATCTCTTTTACTGCAGGGCCCTGCACTTAGTTACAGAGGATAGTGACTTTACAGTCTAGATAGGGGGAGCTCCCTGGTATAAATATAGATGTATACATATACTTAAGTATATTTGTGTATGTTACTGTTATAACTGTTTACTATACTGTGGCACTACGTTGGTGTGGTAGTGTAGTTATTGTAATAACCTTTTATATAAATATACTATTTACTCAAACAAAGAAGTTATGTTTGGTTATTACTGAAGTTTGTATGCAGTGTTGTTATTTCTCCTGCAGGTGGAGCTATAGACACCCAGGTAGAGGTAAATATAAACATAAGTGTATATTGTGGGTTAAAGTCAATACTCATATCATTACAACACTGCACTACAGTTGTGTCAAGGGGATTGAACAATTTAAGAGGGGTAAAGAGACAAGAGGACAGGCCCGCTATAAACCAGCAGCTCCACCGAGAGTTATTGCTACATAACTCTGCCTGGTATATATATATATATATATATATATATATATATATATATATATATATATATATATATATATATATATACACACACACACACACACACAGTGGGGACGGAAAGTATTCAGACCCCATTAAATTTTCCACTCTTTGTTATATTGCAGCCATTTGCTAAAATCATTTAAGTTCATTTTTTTCCTCATTATTGTACACACAGCACTCCATATTGACAGAAAAACAGAATTTGCAGATTAATTAAAAAAGAAAAACTGAAATATCACATGGTCCTAAGTATTCAGACCCTTTGCTGTGACACTCATATATTTAACTCAGGTGCTGTCCATTTCTTCTGATCATTCTTGAGATGGTTCTACACCTTCATTTGAGTCCAGCTGCGTTTGATTATACTGATTGGACTTGATTAGGAAAGCCACACACCTGTCTATAAAGGACCTTACAGCTCACAGTGCATGTCAGAGCAAATGAGAATCATAAGGTCAAAGGAACTGCCTGAAGAGCTCAGAGACAGAATTGTGGCAAGGCACAGACCTGGCCAAGGTTACAAAAAAACGTCTGCTGCACTTAAGGTTCCTAAGAGCACAGTGGCCTCCATAATCCTTAAATGGAAGACGTTTGGGACGACCAGAACCCTTCCTAGAGCTGGCCGTCCGGCCAAACTGAGCTATCGGGGGAGAAGAGCCTTGGTGAGAGAGGTAAAGAAGAACCCAAAGATCACTGTGGCTGAGCTTCAGAGATGCAGTCGGGAGATGGGAGAAAGTTGTAGAAAGTCAACCATCACTGCAGCCCTCCACCAGTTGGGGCTTTATGGCAGAGTGGCCCGACGGAAGCCTCTCAGTGCTAGACACATAAAAGCCCACATGGATTTTGCTAAAAAAACACCTGAAGGACTCCAAGATGGTGAGAAATAAGATTCTCTGGTCTGATGAGACCAAGATAGAACTTTTTGGCCTTAATTCTAACGGTATGCGTGGAGAAAACAGGCACTGCTCATCACCTGTCCAATACAGTCCCAACAGTGAAGCATGGTGGTGGCAGCATCATGCTGTAGGGGTGTTTTTCAGCTGCAGGGACAGGACGGCTGGTTGCAATCGAGGGAAAGATTAATGCAGCCAAGTACAGGGATATCCTAGACAAAAACTTTCAGGACCTCAGACTGGGCCGAAGGTTTACCTTCCAACAAGACAATGACCCTAAGCACACAGCTAAAATAACAAAGGAGTGGCTTCACAACAACTCCGTGACTGTTCTTGAATGGCCCAGCCAGAGCCCTGACTTAAACCCAATTGAGCATCTCTGGAGAGACCTAAAAATGGCTGTCCACCAACGTTTACCATCCAACCTGACAGAACTGGAGAGGATCTGCAAGGAGGAATGGCACAGGATCCCCAAATCCAGATGTGAAAAACTTGTTGCATCTTTCCCAAAAAGACTCATGGCTGTATTAGATCAAAAGGGTGCTTCTACTAAATACTGAGCAAAGGGTCTGAATACTTAGGACCATGTGATATTTCAGTTTTTCTTTTTTAATAAATCTGCAAAAATGTCAACAATTCTGTGTATTTCTGTCAATATGGGGTGCTATGTGTACATTAATGAGGAAAAAAGGAACTTAAATGATTTTAGCAAATGTCTGCAATATAACAAAGAGGGAAAAATTTAAGGGGGTCTGAATACTTACCGTCCCCACTGTATATATATATATATATATAGTGACAGGGCGAGGCCCTGCCACTGTGAAAATGTAGCTGAAAATAACACAGTATTCACGTTAAGGCTTCGAGACTATCGCTTCTGAGCAGAGAAAGGTGTATTTTTTGCTTTCTTAGGGATCAAATGTGACAAAACGCGTAGGCCATTTTGGTTTCTGGAGGAAGTTCGTCCCCTGGCGTTTTTACATGCTTGTGTCCCTGCTAATCAATGTGAGTGTTATTTTAATCATTAACCACTTGTCGACCTGCTGCCGTCATTGTACTGTGGCAGGTCGGATCGTTCCTGCAAATCGCCGTAGCTGTATGGTAGGCCCTTTAACAGATATAGCAGGCGCTGCACTGCGTGGGAGCTGATGCGCATGGCCGGCCACCCGCGATGTCCGCTGGCCACCTGCGATTGCTCCACAGAGAGCCAGAATAGGGATCTGTCAATGTAAACGAACAGATCCCCGTTCTGACAGGGAAGTACAGAGTGATCATCAGTTCCTAGTGCTTAGGAACAGCGATCTCTCTGTACTCCTTGGCAGTCCCCCCCCCACATTTAGAAAGGGAACACATTTAACCCCTTGTTTACCATTAGTATTAACCCCTTCCCTGCCAGTGTCATTTATACAGTAATCAGTGCATTTTTATAGCACAGATCGCTGTGTAAATGTCACTGGTCCCAAAAAATTGTCAAAAGTGTCAGATCTGTCCGCCACAATGTCGCACTCCAGCTAAAAATCACTGATCACCACCATTACTAGTAAAAAAAAAATGGCATAAATCTATCCCCTATTTTGTAGACTCTATAAATTTTGCGCAAACCAATCAATATATGCTTATTGCGATTTTTTACCGAAAATATGTAGAAGAATACATATTGGCCTAAACTGATGAAGACATTTTTATTTATTAATTTATTTTTGGGAGATATTTATTAAAGAAAAAAGTAAAAAAATATTGTTTTTTTTTTTTTTTTCAAAATTGTCGCAGAGGTGATTAAATACCACCAAAGGAAAGCTCTATTTGTGGGGAAAAAAAGGATGTCAAATTTCTTTAGGTCTGAAGTGCTGAAGTGGTTAAAACAGTTTTGCCTTACAATACTACACTATGTGGAGCATTCTTTTATTACACGTCCCCCACTGTGTTACTTGATCCTCTTGGTTGAACCTGAAGTATAGTGGAGTCACTGTCAACCGCAGAGGAAGCTGGGGTCATGACTAGTGTAGTCAAAATGACCCCCATGAATTAACTGTTATGCACCTAAACTCCAACCCACTTTAATATCCACGTATAATAATTGAGACCACACCTTATTTTGGAGTATGAATGGCCATAACAGCTTTATTAGACAAACCAACCAGATAACTCCACTATCAAATCAACATAAAACCCATACCATAAAATTTCTTCCCCAGTCTGTTGGTCTCTGACGGCGACCCACCTTGTTTACCAAATATGTATACCAAAAATATATATACCACCACGCACTGCGGGTACCATTTTGAAAACTGTTAGGCCTCCCGCTGTAGCCGCTCGGAGACACCCCCTTTCCCGCAGTGCCACCATCTCTTTATTCCATCCACCATGATGGAATACACCGGAGGGGCTGATCTTGCCGATGAGCCCCCCACCCCTTTTGGATTACCAACTTCTTACTGCCACCGTCAGAGACCAACAAGCAACTCCGCCACCCTCTGTAAACACCCATTATTTGCTGTTATGACGACCGTCTTCCACCTGAAATACAGAAAGAAAATCACAACAAACACCCAACATACATTGTATACACCTCTGATTTTATATATATCTATATATAGGGAGGGAGGGTGGGAAAACTGCCTCCTCCTGTGTCTTCTTTCTCTCCACTGCCCCTTCCTGGCTCCACCTCTCCCCTTAAGTAGTGCCACTCCCCCTTTCACAAGTTCCTATCTTCCACCACCCTTCTTAGACACTCCCATTCCCCCATTTCTAATTAACCCCTCATGTGTCTCCTTCTCCACACGGTCATGCCCGGCCCTCCATTATCATTCCTTCATCATTTTCACTCCGGGCCTCACTTGACCAGTGTAGTCAAAATGACCCCCATGAATTAACTGTTATGCACCTAAACTCCAACCCACTTTAATATCCACGTATAATAATTGAGACCACACCTTATTTTGGAGTATGAATGGCCATAACAGCTTTATTAGACAAACCAACCAGATAACTCCACTATCAAATCAACATAAAACCCATACCATAAAATTTCTTCCCCAGTCTGTTGGTCTCTGACGGCGACCCACCTTGTTTACCAAATATGTATACCAAAAATATATATACCACCACGCACTGCGGGTACCATTTTGAAAACTGTTAGGCCTCCCGCTGTAGCCGCTCGGAGACACCCCCTTTCCCGCAGTGCCACCATCTCCTTATTCCATCCACCATGATGGAATACACCGGAGGGGCTGATCTTGCCGATGAGCCCCCCACCCCTTTTGGATTACCAACTTCTTACTGCCACCATCAGAGACCAACAAGCAACTCCGCCACAGCCTGAAAGAGTGACCCACTTACTCTTGAAGGCACCTCCACACCCACAGGGCCCTTTGAATACCTTCCTGCAAACCCAGTCTAGAGGTCAATCCCCACATCTGAAAGATGAACTACATCCTTTCCCAAATAGAGCCCAACATTGGTTTCTAATTCTTGATGCCCCATGACTAAACCTCCATTATTAACCACGACCTTCCCACCACTTTGTTTATGCATATGCGTGTTTTCTGAATGCTAGTCACTGATCTAGCCCATCGCCAAACTGTCCGAGCAACTATGTCCGACCATAGCAGCAGAGTACCCGGAAAATCAGCCTTTAACTGCAGAAAATCAGCCTTGATGTATGATCAACTCCCTGACCGGACGTACCCCCCAAGCCACTACCCCCTGCATGGATTACCAAAACATCGGGAGGTCTGTCCAACTTGTATATCACACCACTTCCCGAACTACTCTCTCCCACCTCATACCAGGCTTACCCAATTACCGCAAATAAGCTTCTTTCCGCGAAATGCCCAATCCCAGCACACATAGGAATGACCGATGATTCAAATGAGGCGTGTGGAACCTCCATCTGAAACGAGACGACAAAACACACAAGGTAGCAATACTCCAGCCTATCCCCCACATACTGACAACCTCATTTTAAAACACCCCGTAAATCCGGTTTACCTCCCCCTGTTCTCTCTCTTTAAAAAGTGTTTTTTTTTTTTTTGTTTTTTTTTTTAACCATCATTTCCGACCTAATATAAGTCTGGAATCTCCTTGATTCCCACCTCCCGTTCCTCTGCACCGCCGCCTCATCCAACCCACATCTGGCAGCTTCAGTAGCCGCCCCTATGCGGAAGGAGTGTGAAGCCTATTGTTCCCCCATCCAAGCCTGCCCTGAAAAGGCATTTACTGAACACCGACATAAATTGGAACTTTTGATAAATAGGACCCATCTTTATGCCTTATGCCGCGTACACACGAGCGGACATTACGGCGGACTTTGCCCGGCGGACTGGATTTCGTCGGACAATTCGATGTGTGTGGGCTCCAGCGGACTTTGTTTTCTCAAAAGTTCGACGGAATTAGATTTGAAACTTGTTTTAAATTTATCCGTTGAAATCGAGTCCGGTCGAAAAGTCCGCCGTCTGTATGCTAGTTCGACGGACAAAAAGCCACGCTAGGGCAGCTATTGGCTACTGGCTATGAACTTCCTTGTTTTAGTCCGGTCGTACGTCATCACGTACGAATTCGACGGACTTTGGTGGATTGTGTGTAGGCAAGTCCGTTCATTCACAAAGTCCGTCGGAAAGTACGTCGAAAAGTCCGCCGGGCAAAGTCCGCCGTAATGTCCGCTCGTGTGTACGCGGCATAAGACCTCATAGCTTGAGATACATACTGAACACAACATCCCACATATGGCCCTCAGATTGGCAAACATGACAGGCCGTCTCATAACCAAACTCATGTGACCCCTCCGGAAAACCCCCTTTTTTTTTTTTAAAAGCCTGTTTCACCCAATCTCTTTTGTTGCGTCCTCCTCTCCCATCAGTTGTAAAATTATGACAGGCCTGCCATCTTCCACTCGATGGCAGAGACCGATCCCCCACGTTCCATGTTCCTAGACACAAAAATACAAAACCCACAACCTTACCTCCGCCCTGTCCTTACCAATCCAGGCCTCCTGTACCATTAACAACCACTCCTTTCATACCTTAGTGTAATGCGCCCCCGTGGCTACACTTATTGACTGCCGAATCCATCCCGCGGAGACTCCAATGCCAGCTCCCAGATCCAATCCGTGCAAGGGACTCCCGCCTACTCTGCGCCCGGGGTCAACTCTCTGAATCTGTCCCACTGAAAGCGATACCGTGCATCAGCCACTGTATTATACACTCCAGGTATGTGAACAGCATACAAGAAAATGTGCAATCCCAAGCACCTTAACACCAACCTACGCAATAGCCTTATTACAGGTGGTGATGACGCCAACATGCGGTTGATCACCTGGACCACTCCCCTGTTGGCACAATTCAGTCTCAATTTCATATTCCTACAAGCTTCACCCCCAAAGTTCCAACGCCGGTACTACAGGAAAGAGTTCCAGTAACACCAGGTTACGCGAACCCTGCCTCCACCCATACTTGCGGCCAAGGACCCGCACTCCACTGCCCTTGAAAATAACGCCCATAACCCGTAGCTCCCGCCACGTCTGTAGTTAAATCCATGTCACAGTTACTCACCGCGCCTGACATCCCCACTGATTTGCAGTTGTACGACTCCAGAACTCATACCATACCTTTTATTCCTCCCGGTGTTCCCTATTAAGCCTGACCAAATGCGTAAGTGCCTTGACCCCTACCGTTGCTGCCGACAGCCGTCGACAGAAACACCCTCCCCATTGGGATTATCCTAACAAGCGAAATTCAACTTACCTAGTAATGACTGCAAAGCCCTACTGGACTTACCGCAGACTGTGGATCCCTCAAATTACTTTGTATACGTCCACCAACTTACCTCTGGGCCGGCGACATTCCATTGTTTCAACGTCTACCACTATCCCCCCAACAAACTGAGTTCCGTCGTCGGGACTTCTGTTTATCCTCTGCTAAAGGTACTCCAAAAAAAAAACCTGCCCATGAAGTGCTGCAACGTGGATAGCAGAATCGCACACACCTCGGAGGCAGGGGGGCCCATGCGCCGAAATCTAAGCCCGACACATCCCTAACCACCCACTCCCGAAATGCTAAATGCCTCAAACATGGCACCATAAATAAAGCAACCCATAGGTAAGCATTTGTCTACATAAAACTGTTCTTGCCAATAACAACACAACAGCCGGAAACTATCCGGATACACCGGAAGCAAGTGGAAGGCGGATTCTATGTCCGACTTGCCATCAGTGCCCCTTTTGCCATATTTCCTCACCCACCGTACTGCCACGTTGAATGACGTGTAAGACACAGTGCATGCTTCCAGATCAATAAAATCATTCACCGACCCCCCTTAGGAAATGACCAATGATGAATAAGTCGGAACTTGTTCGGTTCCTTCTTAGGCACCACCCTCAAGGTGAAACATCTAAATCCTGTATAGGTATTATCCGCAAACGGCCCCCCATCCGACCCAAAGCCACGTCCTTCGCCAAGTTTTTTTTCTCTCTACTACCCCCGGTTGTTCCCATGCAGCCTTCTAATTTCTTGTCAGTGGTGACTAGGGATGAGCTTCGTGTTCGAGTCGAATCCATGTTCGACTCGAACATCGGCTGTTCGACCGTCCGTCGAATTGCGAACGATATGGGCCGTTCGCGCCAAATTCGTGTGGCGCGTCACGGCCCATAATTCACTGCGGCATCGCAGTGCATTGCTGGCTGATGATTGGCCAAGCATGCACTATGACCCGCATGCTTGGCCAATCACAGCGCCGTCAGTAGAGAGAGCTGTAATTGGCCAAAGCCAGGGTGGCTTTGGCCAATTATGGCTCAGGGGATTTAGTACACACCCCACACTATATAAGGCCGCCTGCACGGCGGCCCTGTGTAGTGTGTGTTCCGGTGTGCTGAGAGATAGAGAGAGAGAGAGACAGTGTCATTTGATTTGAGTTAGATAGATTAGGCAGAACAGTCAGTCAGTTAGCTGCACTTACAGTGTATTGTGTATATATATGCATCCCAGGTGTTGCATATATATATATACACTGTATTCAGTTTAGCTAGATCCGTTCCTGTTATCTTCTATCTAGACTATTTAGTGCAGTGTGTCCTGCTCACAGTGTTCAGCTAGATCCGTTCCTGCTATTTACATTCAGTGCAGTGCGTCCTGCTCACAGTGTTCAGCTAGATCCGTTCCTGCTATTTACATTCAGTGCAGTGCGTCCTGCTCACAGTGTTCAGCTAGATCCGTTCCTGCTATTTACATTCAGTGCAGTGCGTCCTGCTCACAGTGTTCAGCTAGATCCGTTCCTGCTATTTACATTCAGTGCAGTGCGTCCTGCTCACAGTGTTCAGCTAGATCCGTTCCTGGTATTTACATTTAGTGCAGTGCGTCCTGCTCACAGTGTTCAGCTAGATCCGTTCCTGCTATTTACATTCAGTGCAGTGCGTCCTGCTCACAGTGTTCAGCTAAATCCGTTCCTGCTATATACATTTAGTGCAGTACGTCCTGCTCACAGTGTTCAGCTAGATCCGTTCCTGCTATTTACATTCAGTGCAGTGCGTCCTGCTCACAGTGTTCAGCTAGATCCGTTCCTGCTATTTACATTCAGTGCAGTGCGTCCTGCTCACGGTGTTCAGCTAGATCCGTTCCTGCTATTTACATTCAGTGCAGTGCGTCCTGCTCACAGTGTTCAGCTAGATCCGTTCCTGCTATTTACATTCAGTGCAGTGCGTCCTGCTCACAGTGTTCAGCTAGATCCGTTCCTGGTATTTACATTTAGTGCAGTGCGTCCTGCTCACAGTGTTCAGCTAGATCCGTTCCTGCTATTTACATTCAGTGCAGTGCGTCCTGCTCACAGTGTTCAGCTAGATCCGTTCCTGCTATATACATTTAGTGCAGTACGTCCTGCTCACAGTGTTCAGCTAGATCCGTTCCTGCTATTTACATTCAGTGCAGTGCGTCCTGCTCACAGTGTTCAGCTAGATCCGTTCCTGCTATTTACATTCAGTGCAGTGCGTCCTGCTCACAGTGTTCAGCTAGATCCGTTCCTGCTATTTACATTCAGTGCAGTGCGTCCTGCTCACAGTGTTCAGCTAGATCCGTTCCTGCTATTTACATTCAGTGCAGTGCGTCCTGCTCACAGTGTTCAGCTAGATCCGTTCCTGGTATTTACATTTAGTGCAGTGCGTCCTGCTCACAGTGTTCAGCTAGATCCGTTCCTGCTATTTACATTCAGTGCAGTGCGTCCTGCTCACAGTGTTCAGCTAGATCCGTTCCTGCTATATACATTTAGTGCAGTACGTCCTGCTCACAGTGTTCAGCTAGATCCGTTCCTGCTATTTACATTCAGTGCAGTGCGTCCTGCTCACAGTGTTCAGCTAGATCCGTTCCTGCTATTTACATTCAGTGCAGTGCGTCCTGCTCACAGTGTTCAGCTAGATCCGTTCCTGCTATTTACATTCAGTGCAGTGCGTCCTGCTCACAGTGTTCAGCTAGATCCGTTCCTGCTATTTACATTCAGTGCAGTGCGTCCTGCTCACAGTGTTCAGCTAGATCCGTTCCTGGTATTTACATTTAGTGCAGTGCGTCCTGCTCACAGTGTTCAGCTAGATCCGTTCCTGTTATCTTCCTACTGACAGGCAGGCTTGTCTGGTTACAGTATATAAAGCTACCTGAAGAAAATTACAGGTGTTCTTTTTGATCCTATTAGTACCACGGTCAGGCAGCTAGACTATTTACATTTAGTACAGTGTGTCCTGCTCACAGTGTTCAGCTAGATCCGTTCCTGTTATCTTCCTACTGACAGGCAGGCTTGTCTGGTTACAGTATATAAAGCTACCTGAAGAAAATTACAGGTGTTCTTTTTGATCCTATTAGTACCACGGTCAGGCAGCTAGACTATTTACATTTAGTACAGTGTGTCCTGCTCACAGTGTTCAGCTAGATCCGTTCCTGTTATCTTCCTACTGACAGGCAGGCTTGTCTGGTTACAGTATATAAAGCTACCTGAAGAAAATTACAGGTGTTCTTTTTGATCCTATTAGTACCACAGTCAGGCAGCTAGACTATTTACATTTAGTACAGTGTGTCCTGCTCACAGTGTTCAGCTAGATCCGTTCCTGTTATCTTCCTACTGACAGGCAGGCTTGTCTGGTTACAGTATATAAAGCTACCTTAAGAAAATTACAGGTGTTCTTTTTGATCCTATTAGTACCACGGTCAGGCAGCTAGACTATTTACATTTAGTACAGTGCGTCCTGCTCACAGTGTTCAGCTAGATCCGTTCCTGCTATATACATTTAGTGCAGTACGTCCTGCTCACAGTGTTCAGCTAGATCCGTTCCTGTTATCTTCCTACTGACAGGCAGGCTTGTCTGGTTACAGTATATAAAGCTACCTGAAGAAAATTACAGGTGTTCTATCCCAGCTTAGTGCAGCTACAGGCCATTAGTATGTCTGGAAGGCCAAGAAGGAGAGGCAGACAGTCACAAGCCAATAAGAGAGGGCAAGCAGGCTCTGTGTCTAGTGCTGGTCGTGGAGACGGTGCATCCTCATCAGCACGTGGCCATGGGACACGCTTGGCCTTTTTTTCGGCAGCTGGCCGTGTTGAGCCGCAACATGCGGAAGACTTGGTCGAGTGTATGACCAAGCCGTCCTCATCCTCCTCATCCTCTCTCACCCATGCCCAGGGTGCTTTGTCTGGCAAAGCAGCGGCCTCTTCCCTCAGCTCAATGTCATCAGTGACTCCTTCCCTAGCTCCACCATGTCCTCATGAGGATTCCCTCGAACTGTTTGACCACAGTGTTGGGTACATGCTCCAGGAGGATGCCCAGCGTTTGGAAGGCTCTGATGATGATACTGAGCTCAATGAAGGCAGTAACATGAGCACGGACAGAGGGGGTGCCCAAGAAGGACAGCAATCTGGCAGTCATGCTCCCCCTGCTGCAGCATACTGCCAGGTTTGCTCCAGTGATGAGGAGGGAGGGGATGATGAGGTCACTGACTCAACGTGGGTGCCTGATAGGAGAGAGGAGGAGGAGGAGGAGGAGGAGGTGGCACATCACCAACTAGGCAGGATGCCCTCCAGGGGCCAGCCTAAGGGCAGCACATTGACTGCATCACACCCCAAAGCTCCACATGTGCAGGGCGCTGCAGTCTCTGCGCGTTATTCAAAAAGTTCTTTGGTGTGGGCCTTTTTTGAGACGAGTGCATCAGATCGCACCGCTGCTATTTGCAACATATGTCTCAAGCGTATCTCGCGTGGCCAAAACATCTCCCGCTTGGGTACCACATGCTTGACCAGACATATGTTGACCTGCCATGCAGTTCGTTGGCAAGCGTATCTGAAAGACCCACACCAAAGAACAAAGAGGATCTCTCCTTGCTCCTCATCAGCTGAGATTTCCAACCCCACTAGACCTTCAGTCCTCTCTGAGACCTGCAGTGAGAGGAATGAAGGTGTAGAATTAGGTGTGTCACAGCCAAGTACTTGTGGGCAATCTGCTTTTGGTACACCGACGTCAGATTGTACCAGGCAAATTTCCCTGCCCCAGCTGCTGCACCGCCGAAAGAAGTTTGCTCCCAGCCATCCACATGCCCAGCGGTTGAATGCTAGCTTGGCAAAATTGCTAGCACTTCAACTGCTGCCTTTTCAGTTGGTAGACTCTGCCCCCTTCCGTGAGTTTGTGGAATGTGCGGTTCCTCAGTGGCAGGTACCCAAACGCCACTTTTTCTCACGGAAGGCGATTCCGGCTCTCTACCGGCATGTGGAAGGCAATGTCCATGCCTCGCTGGACAGGGCGGTCAGCGGTAAGGTGCATATTACCGCTGACTCATGGTCCAGCAGGCATGGACAGGGACGTTACTTAAGTTTCACGGCGCATTGGGTGACTCTGCTGGCAGCTGGGAAGGATGCAGGACAAGGTGCAGTAGTGTTGGAGGTTGTTCCGCCACCACGCCTCCAAAATGCTGATTGTGACACACCTCTCTCCTCCACCCCCTCCTCTTCTTCTTCCTCCATGGCCTCTTCCTCGGAACCAGCGGTGCTCCGTAGGCGTTCAAGGGGCTACGCAAGTACGCAGGCCAAAAGATGCCATGCGGTGCTTGAGCTGGTGTGCTTGGGGGACAGGAGCCACACTGGGGCAGAGGTTCTGTCAGCTCTGCAGGGGCAGGTTCAGAGGTGGTTGACGCCACGCCAACTTAAGGCAGGAATGGTGGTTTGCGACAATGGCACCAACCTCCTCT
Organism: Lithobates septentrionalis; assembly: GCA_037952835.1. Classification (NCBI taxonomy): domain Eukaryota; kingdom Metazoa; phylum Chordata; class Amphibia; order Anura; family Ranidae; genus Lithobates; species Lithobates septentrionalis. The sequence continues at coordinate 2,585,392 of JBBDGP010001332.1, forward strand.
CTGCCCTCCGACAGGGACAACTGACCCATGTGCCCTGTTTGGCTCACGTCCTTAACTTGGTGGTGCAGCGGTTCTTGGGCAGGTACCCGGGCTTACAGGATGTCCTGAGGCAGGCCAGGAAAGTCTCTGTGCATTTCCGCCGGTCATATAATGCCAGTGCTCGGCTGACGGACCTCCAAAAGGAGTTTAACCTGCCCAAGAACCGCCTAATCTGTGACATGCCCACCAGGTGGAACTCGACGTTGGCCATGCTGCAGCGGCTGCACACGCAGCAGAGGGCCATCAATGAGTACCTGTGCGACTATGGCACCAGGACAGGGTCAGGGGACCTTGGTTTTTTTTCCCCACGCCAGTGGGCCATGATCAGGGATGCATGCACTGTCCTGTCACCATTCGAGGAGGCCACGAGGATGGTGAGCACTGACAGTGCATGCATCAGTGACACTGTCCCCCTTGTCCACCTGTTGGAGCACACGCTGCGTGGAATAATGGACAGGGCACTTGAGGCAGAACAGAGGCAGGAAGAGGAGGACTTCCTTAGCTCTCAAGGCCCCCTTTATCCAGACAGTGTTCCTGCGTGCCCGCCGATCACACAGGAAGAGGACGAGGAGGAGGAGGAGGAGGAGGAGGAAGATTGTGTCAGTATGGAGGTGGAGCCTGGCACTCAGCATCAGCAGTCTTTAAGGGATCAGTCCCAAGGAACACATGGACTTGTACGTGGCTGGGAGGAGGTGGCTGCGGACGTTGTTGTCCTTAGTGACCCAGAGGACTCCGGACCGAATGCCTCAGCAAACCTACGCTGCATGGCCTCCCTGATCCTGCAAAGCCTGCGTAAGGATCCTCGTATTCGTGGTATCAAGGAGAAGGACCAATACTGGCTGGCAACCCTCCTTGATCCACGTTACAAGGGTAAGGTTGCGGACCTTATCTTGCCATCGCAGAGGGAGCAGAGGATGAAACATCTTCGGGAGGCCTTGCAGAAAGGTCTGTGCAACGCGTTCCCAGAGACTGGGAGGTTACAAACTCCTGTTTCTGGACAACGTGTTGCTGAGGCTTCGGTCAGTCAAAGAAGGAGCGGTGGAGAAGGTGGCCGTCTGACCGATGCGTTCAGACAATTTTTTGGTCCGCAGCCCCAAGGTATGATCGGTTCCAGCAACCATCGCCAGCGTCTGTTTTACATGGTGCAGGAATACCTAGGGGCAAGATCAGACTTGGACACCTTTCCCACCGAAAATCCTCTGGGTTACTGGGTCTTGAGGATGGATCACTGGCCAGAGCTTGCACAGTATGCAATTGAGCTACTGGCCTGTCCTGCATCCAGCGTTCTTTCGGAACGTACATTCAGTGCTGCTGGAGGCGTGGTAACCGATCACAGGGTGCGTCTGTCCACTGACTCGGTCGATCGGCTGACCTTCATAAAAATGAATCAGTCTTGGATCACCACCAGCTACCAAGCACCTGATGCTGATGTAACTGAATAATTTTTTTCAGATCCCTTCAAAGACTGCCTATGCTGATGCTGAGTGATTATCCCTGAGTAATTATCCTCTTCCTCCTCAATCATCACGCTGATAGCTTGTAAGAACATTTTTGGTTCTGGGCGCCACCACCAGTGCCTAAGGCACAATTTTTCAGCCCCTGTATAACAGGGGCGTGTAATTACAATTTTTGATGTAATACTTTGCAGCACGGCTTGTTCCTGCATTCCAACTAGAGTGTCTGTGAGGGGTTGCAGTGTTGTGGCACCAGCACCAGTGCCTAAGGCCCAATTTTTCTGCCCCTGTCTAACAGGGGCGTGAAATTACAATTTTTGATGCAATACTTTGCAGCAGGGCTCGTTCCTGCGTTCCAACTAGAGTGTCTGTGAGGGGTTGCAGTGTTGTGGCACCAGCACCAGTGCCTAAGGCCCAATTTTTCTGCCCCTGTCTAACAGGGGCGTGAAATTACAATTTTTGATGCAATACTTTGCAGCAGGGCTCGTTCCTGCGTTCCAACTAGAGTGTCTGTGAGGGGTTGCAGTGTTGTGGCACCAGCACCAGTGCCTAAGGCCCAATTTTTCTGCCCCTGTCTAACAGGGGCGTGAAATTACAATTTTTGATGCAATACTTTGCAGCAGGGCTCGTTCCTGCATTCCAACTAGAGTGTCTGTGAGGGGTTGCAGTGTTGTGGCACCAGCACCAGTGCCTAAGGCCCAATTTTTCTGCCCCTGTCTAACAGGGGCGTGTAATTACAATTTTTGATGCAATACTTTGCAGCAGTGCTCGTTCCTGCGTTCCAACTAGAGTGTCTGTGAGGGGTTGCAGTGTTGTGGCACCAGCACCAGTGCCTAAGGCCCAATTTTTCTGCCCCTGTCTAACAGGGGCGTGTAATTACAATTTTTGATGCAATACTTTGCAGCAGGGCTCGTTCCTGCGTTCCAACTAGAGTGTCTGTGAGGGGTTGCAGTGTTGTGGCACCAGCACCAGTGCCTAAGGCCTAATTTTTCAGCTCCTGTTCAACAGGGGCATGTAATTACAATTCTTGATCTAATATTTCACAGCAGGGCCCTGTGAGGGCTTACAGTGTTTTGGCCACAGCAACACCTAAGGCCCAAATTTCTGCTGAGTATATAGGGCAGGACCCTACTTTCAAACATCTAACTTACAAACGACTCCTACTTGCAAACGGAAGGAGACAACAGGAAGTGAGATGAAATCTACCCATAGGAAGGGAAATTCTCTCATGTAAGAGTTAATATGGGAAAACAATTTCTCCTTTCCACTGATGCTTTCCAATCCTTGTTCCACAAAAAAACCCAAATTTTCAAAAAACATTTTTCATTGGGACAAAAAAGTGAGGTGAAATCTTCTGAAGAGGAGGAAAGACGCAAAACAAATGTCACAGGGGTGATAACCCTTCCCTATGTTTTCCAAAAAGCTTAGAAAAGATTTTTTGGCTGGAGCTAAACACATTAAAAATGTTCAAAATTACAAACAGATTCTACTTAACAACAAACCTACAGTCCCTGTCTTGTTTGCACCGCCTGTATACTGCTGTTCAGAGTATATAGGGACCTTTCCTTATTTTAATTTGGGTGTGGGGTTCCCCTTAATATCCATACAAGACCCAAAGGGCCTGGTAATGGACTGGGGGGTACCCATGCCGTTTGTCTCACTGATTTTCATCCATATTGCCAGGACCCGACATGACATTAAACCCGCAAGCAGTTTTAAATGAGATTTTTTCCTTTAAAAATGACATTTGGTGCAGGGACTGTTCTAAACATGGGAAACACGCGTCACTTTACAGGCATACTATAGACACCCCCCAGGTACGATATTTAAAGGAATGTTTCACTTTTTTTTTTTTACTTTAAGCATCATTAAAATCACTGCTCCCGAAAAAACGGCCGTTTTTAAAAGTTTTTTTTGCATTGATACATGTCCCCTGGGGTAGGACCCGGGTCCCCAAACCCTTTTTAGGACAATACCATGCAAATTAGCCTTTAAAATGAGCACTTTTGATTTCGAACGTTCGAGTCCCATAGACGTCAATGGGGTTCTAACGTTCGTGCGAACTTGCGGTCCGTTCGCGGGTTCTGGTGCGAACCGAACCGGGGGGTGTTCGGCTCATCCCTAGTGGTGACCAATAGCCTCGCCGCTGTTGGGATACCTACTTAGAAAAGGCTGCCTCCTTTTCACCTTTCCGGCGTCGTCCCTTTCATGTGCAGGCTCGCTGGGACGCCTCCCTTTTTTGAAGCATCGGGACGAAGGATGGGCTCCCCCGCAACCTGACCACTCGTGCTTAAACTTACAGGACCCCCAAATTTACAAGCCATCATTGAACCGCCAGCACACCCCCCACTTTTTTCCCGGCCGCAAGTCCTGAAGTATTAGCACTCCCAGCCCCCCCTTGAAGAAACTGTGACGGGGCCCTCGCTGATGACATAATTCGCATCCAGAGACTGATGTCCTTGTGGTCCCAGCGAAGGGAAAGACGAACCGCCCTGCGCTGACGAAACTGTGCCTTGTACCGTAGCCAAGCCGAACCGCCGTATACCCTCTGTGCCTCCCCACTTGCATCCCTGTACCCAAAATAACGCCGAGCAATGCCCGGGGTTCTTGTCCCCACTACACTTGCCATACTGGCAAATGCCTGCAGCCAATTTGCAAATGTCCGCGGAATCAGCTTGTACCTCCTTTTCTTCGTCCTCCTTCTTGGAATTATCCGGTTTTACCCTATCACAGGTTAAATTTTTCAGCGGCAATAGGGAAAATATCTCCCTTATTCACCCTTGACAATCTTATCCCGAACCTCCTGCTTTAAGCGTGTTCCCAGTGGACCCTCAAAGCACACATATACCTCACACTTCGCCGCATCCTCAATACTCACCACATCCACTCCGGCCGTTGTTGCCGCCCTCCTCTGTTGCCCCCTTTTTTTTCTTGACCCGCTCCTTCTGCTGCCGCCCCCGAGGGGTCCGGCACCCTCTGCACCCTTACCCCAGTCGCCATAGCACCTCTTCCCCCCCCCCGGTTACCGTTCCCGTCCAAGGGGCCACCTGCGGCGGCTGTTCCTGTCCCAGTTCAAATCTACCCACCAAATTCTGCAATCCTTCCAATAAATCTTTCAATTGAGCCCCTGATCCAGAACTGGCCGGCCTTGGAGCCGCCAATTGCTGATCAGGCGCCCCCCCCCCCCCGTTATCCCCACTGTACCCGCTGTTATGACCCCTAATAAGTCATGTAATGCCTTAGTTAACTATAAATCATTGCTGGACTCACCGGGCTGTCTGGGACTCGCCCCACCGCCTCCGATGGGTCTCTCCTGCTGGCACTTGTTCTTCACCGTCGGAGCGATCGTCCTGCTCCCTGACGGTTGGCGTTGTCAGCCCGGGTGAAGAGGCCCCGGGAGCCGTGAAGATCTGATTGTATAAGGGCCGACTCTCTCCTGCCGCTATACTTCCTCCTGAACCGCCACTAGGAGTCGCCCTGGCTGCACACCGACTGGCTTGCTTGTGTTCACCACCGCCATCCTTCTGTCCATGTGCCAGTCTGTTGGCTAAGCCCCGCCCACCCGCAGCCTTGCTGGCCACTCTATTCCTCACTCTGGTGGCCACTGTGTCCTTACTACTCCCCCCCTTAGCCCCCTGCCTGCTCTGCTGCTCCCATGTGTTAAACCCTCACTCTAAGGCCTGTGAAACCCTGGTGAAGAAGCGGCGCCATAACGGCCCGTGGCCCCGCCCCCCGGAGTAGGCCTGCGGCGTGCATACCGCCCGGGCCCTGTGCTATCCTGTCGCTGTGTCCGCTTTGCTGGGGACGCTGAGCGGTCCCCCCCGAGGGCTCCGTGCCTGCCGAGCGGGCCGCGATGGCGCCCCTGGTGAAAAGCACGCCGGAGTAGGCCTGCGGCGTGCATACCGCCCGGGCCCTGTGCTATCCTGTCGCTGTGTCCGCTTTGCTGGGGACGCTGAGCGGTCCCCCCCCAAGGGCTCCGTGCCTGCCGAGCGGGCCGCGATGGCGCCCCTGGTGAAAAGCACGCCGGAGGCTGTGACCTCCGCACGCGATGGGTCTCCTCCACTGTCCACGATCCGCCCTCCTCATCCAATATCAGTGCCCCGACTTGCCTCTACAGCCATTCAGCTCCTCTCGTTGCCGCTGCAGCCCTCAGCCTCGCCAGGATGGTGTCATGTCCGCCATGCCATGCTGATGCTGGAGGAGCAGTGAATAAAACTGCCTCCTCCTGTGTCTTCTTTCTCTCCACTGCCCCTTCCTGGCTCCACCTCTCCCCTTAAGTAGTGCCACTCCCCCTTTCACAAGTTCCTATCTTCCACCACCCTTCTTAGACACTCCCATTCCCCCATTTCTAATTAACCCCTCATGTGTCTCCTTCTCCACACGGTCATGCCCGGCCCTCCATTATCATTCCTTCATCATTTTCACTCCGGGCCTCACTTTATTCCTGTGGTGTTGGTGTTTGGAGGTCTCCTTTGAGGATCATCCCTTTAGCTGGTCTTACTGTTGTAAACAAAGCGCCTATGGACCACTCTTATTAGGGTGTCACATATATTTTGGTAAGCTTAGCATGAGAGTGGATGGTGTTACCTTGGCTACCTTATGGATTTCAATTTCCATCACGGCATGTGGGAATATAATCCTTGATTTATTTGAGTTCTCTTCTTTTTGGACTTTTGGTCATTCTCTTCATCTTGTACACCAATCTCACATATTTATTTTGTCATATGCAAGCACTATGATATTAATCACTTATTTATAAACATTCATGTTAGTTACTATCTAAATTTAGTAACAACTCAGTTAATTTAATCGCTGCACTATTTGGATTTTTGTATTTATGTACTTTATTCCTGATCTGGTGTGTTCCTTAGCCTTCATGATGCTGTCTGTTCACTAAGGTTCTCTAATAAACCTCTCATGGCTTCACAGAACAGCTGTATTTATATTGAGATTAAATTACACACAGGTGGACTCTATTTACTAATTAGGTGACTTCTGAAGGCAATTGGTTCCACTAGATTTTAGTTAGGGGTATCAGAGTAAAGGGGGCAGAATACAAATGCACGCCACACTTTTCACATATTTATTTGTAAACAAAGTTGAAAACCATTTATCATTTTCCTTCCACCTCATAATTATGTGCCACTCAGGGCCGGTGCTAGACTATTTTGCACCCTAGGCAAGACCAGCTACTTGCGCCCCCCCCCCTCCAAAAAAATTAATTAATGAAAACCATTACCATTTTAAAAACAGTAGAAAATATTAAAACATCTAAATATGAAACTGCTAAATTTGTTTTCATTTGCAAAAATTCATGCCATAAGATGTCAAAGAAACAGCCCAATCCAGCAAAAAAAAAAAAGAAGAAAACAGCCCAATCCAGCAGAGACAGCCAAATCCAGCAAAGACAGCCCTGTCTAACAAAGAGACATCCAAATCCAGCAGTGTGGCAGGTGGGGAAGGGGCAGTGTGATAGGTGGGGGAGAGCGTGACAGGTGGGGGTGTGATAGGTGGGCGGCAGTGTGTACAGTGTGTAACAGGTGGGAGGGACAGTGTGACAGGTGGGGGGCGATAGGTGGGTGGCAGTGTGTACAGTGTGTAACAGGTGGGGGGAGATAGGTGGGGGGCAGTGTGTAACAGGTGGGGGGGCAGTGTGACAAGTGGGGGGCCAGTGTGACAGGTGGGGGGGCCAATGTGATAGGTGGGGGGCAGTGTGTAACAGGTGGGGGGGTGATAGGTGGGGGGCAGTGTGTAACAGGTGGGGGGGTGATAGGTGGGGGGCAGTGTGTACAGTGTGTAACAGGTGGGGGGGGGGTGATAGGTGGAGGGCAGTGTGTACAGTGTGTAACAGGTGGGGGGCCAGTGTGACAGGTGGGGGGTGATAGGTGGGGGGCAGTGTGTACAGTGTGTAACAGGTTGGGTTGGGCAGTGTGACAAGTGGGGGGGCAATATGACAGGTGGGGGAGTGATAGGTGGGGGCAGTGTGTAACAGGTTGGGTTGGGCAGTGTGACAAGTGGGGGGGCAATATGACAGGTGGGGGGTGATAGGTGGGGGGCAGTGTGTACAGTGTGTAACAGGTTGGGGGGGCAGTGTGGAAGGTGGGGGGCAATATGATAGGTGGTGGGCAGTGTGTAACAGGTGGGGGGCCAGTATGACAGGTGGGGGGTAGTGTGACAGGTGGGGGTGACAGGTGGGGGGCAGTGTGTACAGTGTTTAACAGGTAGGGGGCCAGTGTGATAGGTGGGGGGCAGTGTGTACAGTGTGTAACAGGTGGGGGGGTGATAGGTGGGGGGCAGTGTGTAACAGGTGGGGGGTGATAGGTGGGGGGCAGTGTGTACAGTGTGTAACAGGTTTTGGGGGGCAGTGTGGCAGGTGGGGGGGGCAATATGATAGGTGGTGGGCAGTGTGTAACAGGTGGGGGGCCAGTATGACAGGTGGGGGGGCAGTGTGACAGGTGAGGGGTGATAGGTGGGGGCAGTGTGTACAGTGTTTAACAGGTGGGGGGCCAGTGTGATAGGTAGGGGCAGTGTGTACAGTGTGTAACAGGTGGGGGGGTGATAGGTGGGGGGCAGTGTGTAACAGGTGGGGGGGGGTGATAGTTGGGGGGCAGTGTGTAACAGGTGGGGGGGTGATAGGTGGGAGGCAGTGTGTACAGTGTGTAACAGGTTCTTGGGGGCAGTGTGGCAGGTGGGGGGGTGATAGCTGGGGGGCAGTGTGTAACAAGTGGGGGGCCAGTGTGGCAAGTGGTGGAGGGTGTGACAGGAGGTGGGAGGCCAGTGTGACAGATGCAAGAACTTCACTGACTGTGTTGGCCGTTAGTGCCAGCTTCTCAGGGCTGCCCTTAAAAAAAAGGAGAGAGCTGAGGCAGACGCCATGCTAACGTTGCATGGAATCCTATGTCAGCAATAAACAGCCCGTCAGAGCAGCCAATCATGGAGTCGTGTACTTGTGGTGCCATGGGCAATCGATAGCGGGGGGAGGTTCCGTGGTGTCGCGGGCGTGGCCAATGGCTACCTGTGTGTTGTTCTGTCTCAGGGCTCAAGTGAGCGTTGAGTAGAGGCAGGAGGATGGCGTCCATATGGTCACCTTTTAAGTGTTCCCGCCCTGGGCGGGACGGCCTCCCCGTTATTGGGAAGGGATTCCCAGACTTCTCTCGCTCCTCCCTTCGGTAAACAGTGACAAACGACCCGGGAAGTGAAGGCAGACTGGGAGCGGACCGCCCACAAACATGCCGCTCTGTGTGTGTGAGTGTGAATGAAGCTTAGGCGGCCGTGGTAGTGTGCTGTCACCGTGCGTGCCCTCCACATGCTGGACTTTGAAGAACGAGGCACTGACAAGCTCCCAGCGGAAAGTAGGGAAACCAGCGGTCCTGGTTGCCTAGTCCGCCTAGTGGTAGCGCCGGCCCTGGTGCCACTTTGTGTTGGTCTATCACATAAAATCCCAATAAAAAACATTTGTGGAATGTGGAAAATTTCAAGGGGTATAAATACAATTCAGGGCATTGTGTGTATGTGTGTGTGTGTGTGTATGTATAATATATATATATATATATATATATATATATATATATATACATATATATATGTAGCGCTGGTAGATTTGCGATCTACCATATGTTAGGTAAATTTAGTAACTTGTTCGTTAAGAAGGTTAGGTTTGCCTCTGTTCCAGCTTGGCTGACGTTGTGTCTGTTTCCATACTGACCGGCGGGTGTCGCTGTTATCACTGGTCAGTGTTGGAAAGGCAATGTGTCGAAGCGTATGGATGCTCTTCTGTCCCGGAGACAACTCCGTGGAGGTGGTCCTCCGACTTGCAATCTGGGCGAGGGTATTTATGGGACAGAGGCCATATTGTGGGGTTTGTTTTACAGCCACCTGCTGGCCCTCCTGGCCGACAGGTAAGCGTTAGAGAGCAATCTTGTGGTCCTCCGTTCCGGAGGCCCACGTCGCTGAGGTGCAGGGGTGGGCCCAGAAGCTTGTCTGGGGCCTACCACAGCAGGATTGGTCCTGAGCTGTCTATCCAGAGTGAAGAAGCTGGACAACCGAGGAGATCCCAGGGGAGGACCCGTCATGGAGGGATCACGCAGCATGGTGGTCTGGAGAGGGGCCTGGTGACTCGGTTGGAGGACGTATTCTAAAAGTAACTATACAGCATAGTGTTGCCGGGTTGGCTTAAAGGTTCAAGCACTGTCACTGACATACATTGCAGAAAGACCAATACATCCTGTGGCAGAGGATGGTACAGGTTTATCCCAAACAAGTCTGTGGCAGAGACTTTTGTTCGTGCTACGTACTGGCTGCTAGGCAAGTGAGAGAGGCCTATCCAGGCGAGCAAAGAGTGTGTCCCACGAGGGGAGCGCATTCTATTGTAATATCCAAATTCTACCAGGACATTTGTCAAGAATCTTACAAGAAGATATTTGAGTTTCTTCTGCAGTTTCCCTTCTGCCTCTTTCCTGCTACTTCCTTAGTAAATCGTTTAATAAAGCATTGAAAACGTACTCAAGTCTTGGTGTGTGTATCGTCCAGAGGTAAACTCAACGGAACCCTAGACCCAGTGCCCGTGAAACAGAGGGAAGGAGAGTGAAGGTAACAAGCCCGCTTAAACCAGCAGCTCCATCGAGAGTTATTGCTACATGTGGGGGCGTTGTCCGGGATTCGTTGACCGTCAATTCTCGCAACCCAGAGAAGTGTTTTACCGGGAGTTTACGGAGAGAGCTGGACTTTGAAAAAAATTCTTCAGGAAGAGAAAGGGTTAAACTGCAGGACTTTGTTTCTGAGTGCGTAGACGGCGGGCGCCAGTGAAGGCCCGGGAGCTACGTGACCAGAAGAACAAGTGGGAGGAGCCTACCCTACTTGCTACCACGTGGGATGTGTGTATGTGTTTGGCGCCAGAGGAGAGGCCTCGTGATCATGCTGAGAAGATCAGAGTGTGGCCATGTCTTTTCCGGCGATGCAGCCAATCATGGGGCCGAGAATGTTCCCTGCAAGCACCGTGAGTAATGCTGAGCTATCTGGAACTCTGCTTACAGATACTGGAGTTCGTTTGAAGCCGCAGGGGAGGTTTGTCCTGTATACCTCAGGTGATATTGAGGGACTGGGCATGAGCTGCCACCGATGTGAAGGATTGGCCGTACATCTCCATCCATTTGGCCGATGTCCACAATGTGGAGAGTACTTGTTTGTGGTGGACCAACCTACCACGTCGCCCCGTGCTTATCGGATGGATTGGGCAACAGGTATCGCCACAGTGGAAGCTGCTACCGCTACAGAGAGAGAACGACAGGCCACCACTTTGCCTGTTGTTACTGACAATGTTCCGGAAAGAGACACTGCTGCTGTCGTCTCCTCAGGGGACATTACTTTGATTTCTGCGTCCACTACACCTACTCCTGTTGTACCTGCTCAAAGGAAGGTGGGATATGTGAAGGCATCCCGCGGCCGTGGTCGAGGCCTACCTCAGAGGTTACCTGAACGGGAGCTATCAGAGTCCACGTCAGGAATGGGTAAGCCACTGATGGGGAATGTATGTGGGACTGTAAATATCTACCAGCAGAAGAGTAAGGAGATTCGGAAATAGAATCCATGTCGGATCTTTCCGGGGATGATGACCTATTTGAGACTATGTCACAAGAGCTGTTATGGTCACAAGGTGAAGATGTTGCCTCTGCTATGACTTTCCCTGAATGGACAGCCCTGAGTTCTGGGAAGACGTCACCCTGTGTGGAGCCACACAGTACTGTTACTGGGACTTTGCCAAAAGTTGCTAGTTCACTACAGACACCGGCTGGGTCTATGGTGAGCAAGTCATTGGATTCCTGTGTACCTCCTTGTATGGGGAGGGACAGATCTTTGGCCAAACTTGCACGCTTACAAAGAATGTTGAACAAGTGTCTAGCTGCCGAGTATGGTTTGGAGTTCCCCTATGTGCCCCAGGATATAATGCAGGTGATTGAAACTAACTGGGAACTTTGGTACAGTGAGGCTGTTTGGGACTACTTGTCTGTGCGTAAGCCCTTCCGAAAGACTGGATGTTCTGTTAAGATGGATTAACGTTTTAGTGGATGTTTCATGCACTGGAATTTCGGTCGGCACATCTATGCTGACAAAGTGGTCATTTGCAGGCCCGGAAAGGATGATGTTGTCTATTTCATCACCACAGTGGATAAAACGGGAAAGACACTGACCTTGCCAGATCCTCGGTTTTATTGGTGATTCTGGACAAAAGAACTTTGCAAGTAGTTAGCTAGTTAGTGTCAGTGTAAAGAAATCTGCGTGGGTAAGATCTACATATTCTGTTCAGTGTTTTAAATCCAAGGACTTCTTTTTGCTAGCCGGATTTTTTTTCTTTATTTGAAGAGATCATATTACAGGGTTGGACTCCTTAACTTTATTCCGATATGGATAAAAGGAAGGGAGGCTGATTTTTTTATAAAAAAAAAAGACGAGGCTTTGCTCCTGATATTGTACAATATATGTGTGTGTTAAATATGTTTTCCTTTTCAGGAACTATTGGATCTCCTATCAAGCTGGGAGGCTTTTCAGCTAGATAGATAGTGAGGTTATGTACAGTCATAGGATGGTTTTGTTTGCGGATGTGAACATAATGTTTTTTAGATGTAAGTCTTATAATATCTTTCCACTGTCTTTTCCTCTCTCTTTGTCTATCCAAGTTATAAGAAACTCAAATACCTACTCCCAGGCTTGGGAGTTACTGTTACTGTTTTTGGACAGACGTTGGGGACAACGTCTACTGTAGTGGGGGGAGTATGTAGCGCTGGTAGATTTGCGATCTACCATATGTTAGGTAAATTTAGTAACTTGTACGTTAAGAAGGTTAGGTTTGCCTCTGTTCCAGCTTGGCTGACGTTGTGTGTGTTTCCATACTGACTGGTGGGTGTCGCTGTTATCACTGGTCTGTGTTGGAAAGGCAACGTGTTGAAGCGTATGGATGCTCTTCTGTCCCGGAGACAACTCGGTGGAGGTGGTCCTCCGAGTTGCATTCTGGGCGAGGGTATTTATGGGACAGATGCCATATTGTGGGGTTCATTTTACAGCCACCTGCTGGCCCTCCTGGCCGACAGGTATGTGTTAGAGAGCAATCTTGTGGTCCTCCGTTCCGGAGGCCCACGTCGCTGCAGCGCAGGGGTGGGCCCAGAAGCTTGTCTGGGGCCTACCACAGCAGGAATGGTCCTGAGCTGTCTATCCAGAGTGAAGAAGCTGGACAACCGAGGAGATCCCAGGGGAGGACCCATCATGGAAGGATCACGCAGCATGCTGGTCTGGAGAGGGGCCTGGTGACTCGGTTGGAGGACGTATCCTAAAAGTAACTATACAGCATAGTGTTGCCGGTATGGCTTAAAGGTTCAAGCACTGTGACTGACGTTCATTGCAGAAAGACCAATACATCCTGTGGCAGAGGATCGTACAGGTTTATCCCAAACAAGTCTGTGGCAGAGACTTTTGTTCGTGCTACGTACTGGCTGCTAGGCAATTGAGAGAGGCCTATCCAGGCGAGCAAAGACTGTGTCCCACGAGGGGAGCGCATTCTATTGTAATATCTAAATTCTACCAGGACATTTGTCAAGAATCTTACAAGATATTTGAGTTTCTTCTGTAGTTTCCCTTCTGCCTCTTTCCTGCTACTTCCTTAGTAAATTGTTTAATAAAGCATTGAAAATGTACTCAAGTGTTGGTGTGTGTATCGTCCAGAGGTAAACTCAACGGAACCCTAGACCCGGTGCCGGTGAAACAGAGGGAAGGAGAGTGAAGGTAACAAGCCCGCTTAAACCAGCAGCTCCATCGAGGGTTATTGTAACATATATATATATATATATATATATATATATATATATATATATATATATATACATATTTATACAGTGCCTTGCCAAAGTATTCACCCCCCCCCTTGGCTTTTTACAAGAAATTTTACCTATTTTGTTACATTATAGCCTTTAGTTTAATGTTTTTTTAATCTGAATTATATGTGATGGATCAGAACACAATAGTCTAAGTTGGTGAAGTAAAATTAGAAAAATATATACATAAAACTTTTTTTCGGAAATAAAAAACTGATAATTGGCATGTGCGTATGTATTCACCCCTTTGTTAGAAAGCCCATAAAAAGCTCTGGTGCAAACAATTACCTTTAGAAGTCACATAATTATGTACACCTGTGTGCAATCTAAGTTTCACATGATCTGTCATTACATATACACACACCTTTTTGAAAGGCCCCAGAGGCTGCAACACCTAAGCAAGTGGCACCACTAACCAAACACTGCCATGAAGACCAAGGAACTCTCCAAACAAGTAAGGGACAATGTTGTTGAGAAGTACAAGTCAGGGTTAGGTTATAAAAAAATATCCAAATCTTTGATGATCCCTAGGAGCACCATCAAATCTATCATAACCAAATGGAAAGAACATGGCACAACAGCAAACCTGCCAATAGACGGCCGCACACCAAAACTCACGGACCAGACAAGGAGGGCGTTAATCAGAGAGGCAGCACAGAGACCTAAGGTAACCCTGGAAAAGCTGCAGAGTTCCACAGCAGAGACTGGAGTATCTGTACATAGGACGACAATAAGCTGTACGCTCCATAGAGTTGGGCTTTATGGCAGAGTGGCCAGAAAAAAGCCATTACTTTCAGCAAAATCAAAATGGCACATTTTGAGTTTGCGAAAAGGCGTGTGGGAGACTCCAAAAATGTATGGAGGAAGGTGCTCTGGTCTGATGAGACTAAAATTTTACTTTTTGGCCATCAAAGAAAATGCTTTGTCTGGCGCAAACCCAACACATCACATCACCCAAAGAACACCATCCCCACAGTCCCACAGTGAAACATGGCGGTGGCAGCATCATGCTGTGGGGATGTTTTTCAGCAGTCGGGACTGGGAAATTGATCAGGGTTGAGGGAAAGATAGATGGTGCTAAATACAGGGATATTCTTGAGCAAAACCTGTTCCACTCTGTGTGTGATTTGAGGCTAGGACGGAGGTTCACCTTCCAGGAGAACAATGACCCCAAACACACTGCTAAAGCAACACTTGAGTAGGGGAAACATGTAAATGTGTTGGAATGGCCTAGTCAAAGCCCAGACCTCAATCCAATAGAAAATCTGTGGTCAGACTTAAAGATTGCTGTTGACATACGCAAACCATCCAACTTGAAGGAGCTGGAGCAGTTTTTCAAGGAGGAATAGGCAAAAATCCCAGTGGTAAGATGTGGGAAGCTCATATAGACTTATGTACTGTACACATGATAGGATTTTCCGAAAACAAAATCCATGTTTTTTTTTCCGACGGATGTTGGCTCAAACTTGTCTTGCATACACACAGTCACACAAATCTTGTCGGAAATTCCGAACGCCAAGAACGCGGTGACGTACAACACATACGATGAGCCGAGAAAAATGAAGTTCAATAGCCAGTGCGGCTCTTCTGCTTGATTCCGAGCATGCGTGGAACTTTGTGCGTCGGAATTGTGTACACACGATCAGAATTTACGAGAACGGATTTTGTTGTCGGAAAATTTGAGATCCAGATCTCATATTTTCTGTGTTGGAAATTCCGATGGAAAATGTCCAATGGAGCCTACACACGGTCGGAATTTCCGACAACAAGCTCCCATCGAACATTTTCCGTCGGAAAATCCTATCGTGTGTACGGGGCATTATCCAAAGCGACTTGGAGCTGTGATAGCCGCAAAAGGTGGCTCTACAAAGTATTGACTTTAGGGGGGTGAATAGTTATGCATGCACATTGACTTTTTCTGTTATTTTGTCCCATTTGTTGTTTGCTTCACAATAAAAAAAGTTCTGGGCATGTTCTGTAAATTAAATGATGCAAATCCTCAAACAGCCCATGTTAATTCCAGGTTGTGAGGCAACAAAACACAGAAAAATGCCAAGGGGGGTGAATACTTTTGCAAGGAACTATATATATATATATATATATATATATATATATATATATATATATATATATATATATACACACACACACACACACATGTGAGATTTTCAGGAATCACACGACATCCATGGAAGTAGTTCTGTGCATTTCACAAAAAATAATGGAGATCAACTGGAGTTGTAAATTTTAATTGAATTCAAGTCATTAAATCTCAAAATGTGGCTTTGTCTTCAAGGTAAATAAAAAAGTACGTGCTGTATCTCTCGGCTATTCCTGAAGGGAGTGTGTGCTGCAATCAGGTCAGAGTTTAACAAGAGTCACATGAAAAAATGGGTCAGTCTGTCTCATTAATGTGCAAATGATATGTTTACGTGTTGTGAGGTGACAGAGAGTGTGGAAAGTGCGTAGGCTGCGATGTCACTGAACGTATCTACTTAATTCAGCATCATGTAAACAAAAGAAAAGAAAAAGGAAAAAAAAAAGCAGCTACAATGGCCAATAAGTCTGGGGTTACCTGCCAGGACTACAACCCATTGATAGGATATTCTAAGAGCCATGTCCTACTAGTGCAGCTGTCCCTCTGCTCAATGGAAGTCACTTGACCAAATTTCGAAAGAATTCTGTTGTTTAATGGAATAATGTCTCAATAATTTAGCACGTTAGAGAATGACAGCATAGAAAGTGAGTGGACTCTTAGTGTTTCTGTTACTGGTGAGTTATATCTGAGAGCATACTATGTGCCATGGTTTGGCCAGTAGGGATGGGCCAAAATTCCTAGGGTTGGTTTGAGGCAAGTCTGCAAGCACATTATGCTGCCCATGCCTCTGTTTCTACCTCGACTTGTTTCCAGGCCTCTGCCTCCTGATTGGATGCTGCCTGGCTGTTACTGACCTTGGCACATTTCCTGGACTCTGTCTTTGCCTCCTGCTCAAGAATCACGTTGTTCCTGTGCCCGATTCCTGCCCAGTGGTCTTTAGCTTCCAAGTCTACTGATCTGTCTGCAACACAGATATTGTCAGGACCCAGGTCTGAATCTGCAAACTCTGCTGTGTCTGGTGATATCTCTTTTTGCTGAGTCTCCTGTGATGCTGGACAGCTCCCTGGACCATTCCTTGAATGATCTTGCCTTAAACTCTGTTTTTCTTGAACCTTGAACTCTTTTCTTCCTTATTTAAGCCATGTCTCTGCACTTTCCATTTGCTAGATGCTCCCTCCAGCCCATAGCTCGCTCTTTGCACTCTTGCTACCGTCCATATCTCCTCTACCCCTCTGCCGACCTTTGGCTTGTTCTTCGACTACGCTTCTGCTGGATCCCAAACTGTAACCGATTATTACTGACCTTTGGCTTGTTCACTGACTACATTTCTGCTTATCCCTACCGAGGTGATTCTGAGGATCGTAACCTGGTACCTCATCTCCACCATCAGGAACTCTGGTGAACACTGGTTAGTACTTAGACTTTGCACCTCAGGTGAGCCCATGTCAGTCACTAGGGTGACCTGCTTCTGTACTTATACAGCTGGTCAGAGGTCAGAGCTTTATTGCTATACTGCTTTACTGCTATGGATTTTTTTCCTACAACAGTTAAGCTATTGTTTAACTGGATGGACTTGTGTCTTTTTTCAATCAGACTAACTATGTAACTATAGCTATTGGCCTCTGAGCCAGACCGTGATAGATATGGTTCAGCTTGCAAACTCTGGCACTCATGCTACTCTGCGTCCTAACACTTCTGGAGTGTTGGGCAGAAGGTGCAAGAGGATCCCTCTCAGCTACTCATGATCCACCAGTCATGTGAAAAAGTCACTCTGGTTGGAGCTCACACAAGACTAAAGACCCACTCCTAGCTACCATGGGGACAGTGCGATAGGTAAGGAAGAGAATAAGGCACATGCTCCCCATACCTGGATGTAGTGCAAAGAAAAATTAGTATATTCCAAAGGGGGTAGGTGACCATTATAGCAAACCTCTTATACTAGCCTGAATGGGCAAATTGCAGGTTTTCAGACTTGCCATTTTCTGTTGGCCACAGTAGTAATTCCCCCACTCACAATCCTATTACAACAAGGAATGGCAGGAAAAATATCATAGGGAACTAATGGTAACAACAACAGTTCTTCCTTTATAAATTTCAATTTAAAAAATGATCGTTCGGTTAAAGAGTGATTTTTTTTTAACTCGCTCTCGTGGAACCGAAATCTCTTATCTATGACTGCGGAGTAGCCGTCAACCAATAATTAAGTGTCAAACAACTCAAGGCTTAGGGAAAAAATGGCAGCCAAAAGAAACCATTACTTGCAACTGGTTACGGAACTGCACAATCAGGTTTATGAATCATAGTACCATCGCTCGGTTCATCTGCTTCTCACACACAGGTTTGTATAAGGAGGCTGTGCAAAGTTCACTGACAGGAGAGCAATTTGATAAAATTGCCGCCTCATAGAAATTGCTGAAATTACTGAACATATAATAGTGGACAATTTTATAACTGTAATTTTAGCATTTGTTATATTTTACAGCTTTCCCTCCTCGCCCGCCTTTTTTCCAAGAATATGTCCTTGCGGGGATAGTACTGGAAGGTGAAATTACTGGAGAGAAAGTCTATGTGACCCAACTGTCACTGGTGGAAGGGACATTGGCAGGATGTCCAGTATTGATGACTGAAATTCAAATTGTTAATTCTCCACAAAAACTGAAGATTTTGTCACTTTTGACAAAATGCATCAGTGGGTAAGCCAGAGCTAAAGTTTTTTAGAGGTTATTGTGTTTTTAAATGGCTACTGATGGTTAGCTAAGTTCCTTTTAACTATCTTGAATTCATCCTTTTGTCAAAAAATTGCCCCTTATTATGCCCTGTACACACGGTCGGATTTTCCAACGGAAAAAGTGCGATCGGATTGTGTTTTTTTTTTTTTGAAATATATTTTATTGAGTTTTTTCACAGAGGTTACATCAATGGTAGCAGAGATATATATGTCACAAAGTAGCCAGAAATCAAGTAAACAGGTACATCATAATATACAACGTTGTATCTTATAAAACACATTAAGAGAAAAACAAAAATAACGTTTAGATATTTTGTTGGTGGTTTTCTATGTGATGGAGGAATATTCCTTAAGTTTCGTTAAAGGATGTCGGTGAGAGTCCCATATTGTGTATTGACATTTCAAGTTCGATATGAAAAATGAGAAATGAGAAATGATTTGCTATTTCCTATATCACCATGGTTATTACTGCATCTATATCGAAATGCGACTTGAGTCGTTACGTTTAAGAGTCGTTTTTGGTGGTGGTGGTAGTCCTATGGAGCATAAGGTTGCTTCCATAAAGTCCCACGCTACCCTGTCGAATGCCTTCTCCGCATCAAGGGACAGGAAGAAGCCGTGTGTGTTAGAGGTGGTTAGCCAGTGGTGGATGTTTAAGGCTTTAGTGGTGTTGTCTCGGGCCAAAACGATCGGATTGTGTTGTCGGAAATTCCGATCGTGTGTGGGCTCCATCTGACTTTTTCTGTTGGAATTTCTGCCACACAAAGTTTGAGAGCAGGCTATAACATTTTCCGACAACAAAATCCGATCGGTTAAATTCCGATTGTGTGTACACAAATCCGAT
This sequence comes from Lithobates septentrionalis, assembly GCA_037952835.1. Lineage (NCBI taxonomy): Eukaryota > Metazoa > Chordata > Amphibia > Anura > Ranidae > Lithobates > Lithobates septentrionalis. Next base: position 2,604,416 of record JBBDGP010001332.1, read on the forward strand.
GCACAAAGTGCCATGCATGCTCAGAATAAATTAAGAGAGGAAAGCTATTGGCTACTGCCCCATTTATAGTCCCGACGTATGTGTTTTATGTCACCGCGTTCAAAACGATCGGATTTTCCGACAACTTTGTGCCACCGTGTGTATGCAAGACAAGTTTGAGCCAACATCCATCGGAAAAAATCCATGGATTTTGTTGTCGGAATGTCCGATCAATGTCCAATCATATATACAGGGCATTAGACTTCGGGTCTGTCAGGAGCGTCTAGCGCTCCTGCTCCTCATTATAGCATCCAGGTTTTGGCAATGGCATTCTCTCTGCCTTTATCCACCTGCAGGCTGATTGATGTGGTCAGTCTCTGGGTGGAAACTCAAACCTGTTATAAGCCAGCTAAACCCTCATTTGGATGCTTGTGATAGAGTGTGATACGTGTGTTGTTCCTGATGAAGCTCCCTGTCTGTCTGCTCTGCTAGATTGGTTCTCCCTGTGTATGACTTTGGACCGGATTGTGGACTATTCCCTGAACTCAGCCTGCTTTTTACCTGGTATGTCATAAAACCACGCTATCTGTATGCTAACCGCAAGTATATGTTTACTTTGCTCAGTTCGCACCTGCCCTGGCGTGGTGGGCAGGCACTATAGCATTGTGTATAAGTCCTGGGGGCTACCGAGTACTGGTAGGCCTGCTTGCCTTATGGGAAAGGGGGCTGCTATAGGTGAAGAACACAGTAGCCAGCTATAGTGTCTGACCACCTGCGTTGGAGTAGACGTGACATTATGACAAGCCTTTAACAAAAAAAAAAATATATATATATATATTGTGGCAGTAGGACCCTGTGCTACCTGGAAGATTGCTGGTTTACGCCAGATTTTGGAGAGAAGGGCACGCTGATTGCACAGCTGTGTGCTGGGCTATTTAATTGTGACCTGGCTATGGCTCAGGGTTCCACCCAACAGACAGGAAGTCTGTGCATGGGAGTCAGGTGGGCTCCCATTCCTCTGAGAGGAGTCAGAGGCTGCAGGAGGCAGCCAGGGTATGCATGTCTGCAGGAGGCAGACGTACTTGGTGACAGAGCAGCAAGTAGTAAGCAGCAGGAGTAAGCTAGGAGAGAGCTTCACTCTAGGAAACTCTTTTGGGTCTGAGGAGCAGACCTAAGGCCTAGGCTAAAGGCCGGAATCAGCCGTATGGCAAGAATGTACGCCAGGAGGCTAAAGTATTGAGTGTGCAAGATACAGTAATGGTGGAAACCCCTGCGTGGGCTACTGATGTCTTTGTGAACTTTTCCGTGCTTTTAAATAAAAGTGGGCTACCAGGCCCTTAAAAATACAGTTGTGTACTGGAGTACTCACTGACAACGCACCTACCATTTGAGTCTGATACCCCAATCTTACATATGGTGGAGATATTGCTTCGGGCAGATTTGGAAGAGTTCCAGATCCTCGCATACCAAAAACAGTGAGTAGCAAGAAACTGTGTTTTGCAGCAATGCTGTGAGGAGCAGCTCATGTGAACCAGTGGAGTCTGCATGTGAAAGTGTGCTGTTTGCAAGTCTTAAAGAGACGGTACGCAAAATTTTCCTGTGTTAAAAGGAACTGTGTTAAAAAGCGTTGTGTGCCTGCCTGCAGAGATGGGGCGGTCAAAGCGCAAAAAGGAAGCGATGTTTGCTGAGATGAGAGACAGAACCTTGTGGCTGGAGGGGTTGTTACCGACAGAACAAGCCCCAGACTGGTGCAAGATGCATTTGGCCGCACTGGAGCAAAGGAAAAAGGAAAGCAAGCCGTCCTTTAGTGCAAAGAGTGAGCAGATGGGTGCGGTTGTCCATGGCAACAAAGCAGAAATCCATACAGCTGACTTCATACGGCCTATGCTGCCTTCTGAACATGTTATAGACTTTTTGGATGATTTTGCGATGATTGCTTCCTACAGAGGATGGCCTAAAAGTCGCTGGGTTGAGTTGGTCCAACCTTTTTTGATGGAGGAGTACCAAGAGGTGTACCGCGGGATGTATCATAACCGAGATGACTACGACAATTTCCTAGGAGCAATCCAATCTAGAGAGCGCTGGAAAAGATCAACAGGGAGAAAGTGGTCTCCCATGGCAACCGGAGAAAGTCTGTTTGCAGAAAAAAGGAGCTACAGCGGAGATGTGGCTCAAATTCTAAATGAAGAGGTTTGTGCAAAAGTGTCTGTTGTCACCCCTGGCAACCGTGAAGGAAATTTTGTTCAGCCTGCAGGGGGTGATGGAGAGCACAAGAAATCAATGGTTTCAAGTTATGGCTGCTTGTGTGATGTGGTCAGCCCAGAGAAGAGAGCACAGTATCCAGCATCCTGCAAGGGGTATGACCATGTGTGTAAGTCTGCTGTTACCCCTGGCAACAGAAAACCTGTTTGGCCTGCAGGGGATGTTGGAAAATCCAAGAAGGATGCAATGTTGCCCTGTGTCCATGTGGGGGCATTAGCTTGTGAGAGCACAGCAAAGAAGGGACAACGCCCTCAATTGAAGCTTTCAACACCTTCCAAATGTAATGGTAAGACTGTTGCAGTTACAAATGTGAGAGAGACTGGTTATGGGACTATTCCCTGTGAAGTGGGAATAAGTCCAGTGAGAAAAATTGCTTTCAGAGACTTGCAAGTGAATACCCTGTGTAGTAACAAAGCCCAGTTTGAAGCTGAACCTGCAGCAAGCTTGAGGACTGGTAAGGACTTGTCTTCAGGCAGTGTATTGTTTAGCAGGAAGACAAGTGGTAAAAATGAAGATATGTTGCTTGCTAATGCAATAAAAATTTGTGATATTGCATCCAGAAATGTCAGGGGTGACCACTGAGAAATGTGTGCCGTTGCCCCTAGCAACCATGGTAGGTGTAGCAGAGGTGTCCCTGGAGACCACCCAGGAGCTCATGGTGTCTGAGCTCAGAGTTTCCCAGGACAACTGTGTCGCCGCACCGACTGACAAGTGTGTTTCACATGAGGTGAAAAGCAATGTACTAAATATCCTACAATATCAAACTGCTAATGTGATAACACAGCCTATACAAGGCAGGAAGGTTGATAATGATGATGTTGAAAAGTGTATTACTGACAATGTTGATGGTTTGGTGTCTCCCATGGTAACCACAGGTAGTGCAGCAGAGTTGTCCCAGGAAATCTCAGGAGGACTCCCAGTGTTGGAGCCGACGGGGCTCCCGGACAGCTCTGATACTGCTCAGGTGGAAAACGATGGGAAAATAGCTCAAATGAGGGAGTATGTATTATCACAATCTGATGTGGTTGACAGTGACTGGTGCAGATTGTCTGCTGCTAAACCACTCTGTCCACCTGTGTCTCCATGGGCAGAGGGAGCAGTACTACAGAGTGCTGATGACTGGAGGATAGACTGGGATAGTCTCGCCATTAAGGTGATAGCGTGGTGGAAAGAAATTTCTGAAGGTAATCGTAAGCTGGACACTATTGCTGCTGTGACAAATGGAGAGGCTGCAAAGCCAGTAGACACAGGTGCGTTGGCTGTTGCAGAACTTAACCCCCTCCAGGCGGAAGGATCGGAAAAGGGCGCATATATAGCAGAAGTTTTGTCTACAGCAAAAGAGATGAGTAATGTTGAGTGTCAGGATGATGGGATAATGGATAGGGACTTGGAAGGGCTCAGTGTTGTTGAAAATGAGACGATGAGTGTGACACATGCATTTAGCGGTGCTCATGGGGAGCTGCAAGTTTTGTCAGTGGCCTCTGAGGTGGAGGTCTCTTTGAGTGTCTCGGCCTCTCAAGCCTTAGCAAATGAGCCCCTCCACGTCGTTAGTAAGGGAAAAGTCCCTAGAGTTCTGTGTTTAGATGTGGCATGTCTAGAAATAACTGAGATGTTGTTGGAATTGGTGAAAACCTTTCCGCTGTATACCTGCATGTATCCACCGCAGATGGGCGACCTGGTACTGCGTAGTACCAATCAGTGGAGACACGTGGTACAGGCGATGTTAAGCAATGTTGATAAAAATTGGTTACTGCAATGTTGGTTACTTTTGCGGAAAGTGGTCTCGCAGTTCTCTGCGAGAGTGCTTCCAGCGACAGTTATGTGCGGAAGGTGTTCAGGGGAACTGCTAGAGGAATCAAAAATGATAGACATAGTGGAAGTCTCTCCGTATGCTGGTGTGATGAGGTGCATTCCTGCTGGTGCGGTCCGAGGTGCAGCTGAGCAGTGGTTGGTACATGGCGCGTGTGCTGTCTCACCCGCTAGACCTCATGTAAAGGAAGGGCCCGGAAAAGACGCGGCAGTAGTGGGAATCCAATCCATCACTCGCAGGGAGGTGCAGTTTGAGGTACCCGGAGACACTTTGACAGGAAATGACAGTGTTGGTAACTGTAATAAAAAAGTGTATGAGAAGCACTGTAGAGCACTATCGGACAGCTCAGAGGTATTGGTTGAGGTACCAATGGACACAGAAATGGTTAAAGAGATTGATGTGGAAAAATGTGGCGAAAAATGTGCGTTGGTAGGACAGTTGCTATTGGAGTGTTGGACAACAGGGAGCGATGTGAAACTGCGGGAATGTCCCATAGGGAGTAACTGCTTGCCTGTAGATGGTCCCTCCCTAGACACTGTCCTAGCAAACAAGGTGACAAGAGGTCTTGATGATAATATTGAGTTGAATAACCCCTTGTGGAACATTGCTATTGAGGTTAAACAGAAGTATGTGGTGTTGATCTCAGATGATTTGGTTGCCAAGGGTAACCACACAGGGGTTAGTGAACCTGATAAACGGATGTTGGTTAGTGTTGCATCAGGTAGTGAGAGGGGTCAGTCCCCGACAGATTTCATGGAAGTGGGTCCCCAACAGTCCCAGGAGAGTAGGTCTGTGGGAGGAAAAAGGAGGATCCCGTGGCCAGAAGGTGGAGGGGATAGAGAGATTAGTGGGAGCTCACGGTTCAGGAAGAAGTGCTGGTGGAAGCACACCCGGAAGAAGATGTGGGTGGAGTGCCCCTTTAGAGAAAAGGTTGGGCAGATTAGGACTCCTGCTGCTGATAGTTGGCACAGAGGTGCCAAGGTGAAGTGCTGGTGGAAACATACCCGGAAAAAGAAATGGGCCTACGCAGCTAATGGCTGGCACAGAGGTGTCCCATTCTTAGTGACGGGTTTATGTGTTCCTCCCTCCGGTTCGAAACAAGGGGGGAGGATATGTGGCAGTAGGACCCTGTGCTACCTGGAAGATTGCTGGTTTACGCCAGATTTTGGAGAGAAGGGCACGCTGATTGCACAGCTGTGTGCTGGGCTATTTAATTGTGACCTGGCTATGGCTCAGGGTTCCACCCAACAGACAGGAAGTCTGTGCATGGGAGTCAGGTGGGCTCCCATTCCTCTGAGAGGAGTCAGAGGCTGCAGGAGGCAGCCAGGGTATGCATGTCTGCAGGAGGCAGACGTACTTGGTGACAGAGCAGCAAGTAGTAAGCAGCAGGAGTAAGCTAGGAGAGAGCTTCACTCTAGGAAACTCTTTTGGGTCTGAGGAGCAGACCTAAGGCCTAGGCTAAAGGCCGGAATCAGCCGTATGGCAAGAATGTACGCCAGGAGGCTAAAGTATTGAGTGTGCAAGATACAGTAATGGTGGAACCCCCTGCGTGGGCTACTGATGTCTTTGTGAACTTTTCCGTGCTTTTAAGGCCCTTAAAAATACAGTTGTGTACTGGAGTACTCACTGACAACGCACCTACCATTTGAGTCTGATACCCCAATCTTACATAATATATATATTCTGTTAAGATCGACTCTATTTGCTGAGGGAATTTGCAACCTGACACGCCAAGTCCAGGAACTGTCTTCTGTGTGTGTAAATGCACCTCCAGCAGTAACGCAGGAGCCAGAGCCCTAAGTTAACCCGCATGATCATTTTTCTGGTGACCCCCACTTTAAGCTTAAGCCACACTCCTCTGGTTCTGAAGCACAGTGGGTTGACCTGTTGTCATGGTTATGCAGTAATCTTTCTCTGTCAGCTTACCTGCTCCTCATGTGTTCAGACTAAGAGGCAAGCCACTTACACCTGGCTGGTTTTATAACCTCTCCTCTAAGCATGGCCCCACCCCAGGCCCTATCAGGGAACCCTATATTAACCTGTGAACTGCAAGCCAGCAGTGCTGATCAACCATTGTGTATCCTTTGTGTGTTTGGCTTCCTGGTCCTGCTTGCTGTGTGCTCTATGTTTATTTCTGTTACAGACCTTGGCGTGTTCTCAACAATTCCTGTCTGCTCCTGACCCTGACCTTTGGCGAGTCCCTGACTATCCCTGTTTGCCTGTGGCCCTAAACCGTTGGCGTGAACTCTGTTGTCCTTGTCTGCTTGTGGCCCCGACCTTGGCTTATTCCCTTACTATCCTTATCCTCCTGTTGCCTACTGTGGGCGTGAGCTGGGGACCCTGGGGGTCGCGACCTGGAGCCAGTTGCAGCCCAGTCCATCCTCACCACTAGAGGCTCTGGTGAACACCTGCTGGCTCTTAGACTCCGCGCCCTAGGGAATATTGCGCTCTAACCCCGGTGGGATCCGTCTTGGTGTTCCAGTTTGCATGGCCATTTACCTTTGCCTGTACTTGGACCCCCTTGGACGCACACCCAGGCTGACTCGTCGACCAGTTCCACAGTCGCTATGCCCTGTGATGCGATTCTGGTGGTCCCTGCACCTGGCAATGCTGTTCAGTTGGCCTCTGCACCAGTTCAGCCCATGCCCAGTGAAGCTATCCAGCTTGACTTCTGTGACACATTACTTTCTAAACAACCTGGTCTCAGGGATCCACTGACTTCCGCCCAGTCTGATGATCCTGTGCTGGATGTCCAGCTCAACTTTGAGGGTCTGAGGGGCCCTGCTCAGACTCCTGATGGTCTTCTTATGCCCTTACCCATTCCTAAGAAGCCTTTAGCCCTTAATAAGTACTCTCGTCCTCCTCCCTACCTCGGTTTCGGTCTCTGAGGATAATCTTAAGTACGAGGTTAGTCAAGTTCTGGATTCCCGGCGCCGTAGAGGCATTCTTCAGTACCTCATACATTGGGAAGGGTCTGAGGAGAGGTCTTGGATCACTACATCTGAGATCTTTGCACCTCGTCTGTTGAGGAGTTTCCCTTTAAGCCTGGGCCCAGGTGGGGGAGGGGGAGGCCTCATAAGAGGGGGGGGGGGTACTGTCATGGTTATGCAGTAATCTTTCTCTGTCAGCTTACCTGCTCCTCATGTGTTCAGACTAAGAGGCCAGCCACTCACACCTGGCTGGTTTTCTAAACTCTCCTCTAAGCATGGCCCCACCCCAGGCCCGATCAGGGAACCCTATATTAACCTGTGCACTGCAAGCCAGCAGTGCTTATCAACCATTGTGTATCATTTGTGTGTTTGGCTTCTTGTTCCTGCTTGCCGCATGCTCTACATTTATTTGTGTTACCGACCTTGGCGTGTTCTCAACTACTCCTGTCTGCTCGTGACTCTGACCTTTGGCGTGTCCCCGACTATCCCTGTTTGCCTGTGACCCTGAACCGTTGGCGTGAAATCTGTTGTCCTTGACTTATTTCCTTACTATCCTTATCCTCCTGTTGCCTACTGTGGGCGTAAACTGGAGGACCCTCGGGGTCGCGACCTGGAGCCAGTTGCAGCCCAGTCCATCCTCACAACTAGAGGCTCTGGTGAACACCTGCTGGCTCTTAGACGCCGCGCCCTAGGGAATCTTACGCTCTAACCCCGGTGGGATCTGTCTTGGTGTTCCAGTGGCCCTGCCTTCCTTACCACCTTGAGTCCCATCCGCAGCAGTCAGCTGTAGGGTGCACTACCTTGTGGTGCACTCCTGATCCCAACGGTGTGCATCTGTCACCTAGCCTCAAGGTGACCTGACACCTGTTTATTACATGGTTGCAGGGGGATACCAAGTCTTGGGCGTTTAATCTCCCCGCAGATGACCAAGCCAGAGGGTCAGTTGAAGGTTTTTTCAAGGCCTTAGGTTTATTGTATGATGACCCTGACCGTGTCCACTCAGCTGAAGCTAACCTTAAGTCATTTACGTCAGGGTAAACTCACCGCGGAACAATGCTGTTCTGATTTCCGCCGCTGGGCAGCTGACTCAGGGTGGAATGACCCAGCTCTAAGAAGCCAGTTCAGGTTAGGCTTTTCAGATTCCATCAAAGACTCCTTAGTACACTACCCTGAACCAAAGTCATTAAATGAAGCCATGCAAGTAGCCATCCATATAGACAGATGTTTGCGGGCCAGGCATACAGAGAGGTTTGTTTCTTTGCCCCCATTTTCTGGGGAAAAGCTAGAAGAAGATCCCAGGGACTCTGCTTGTACTGTGGCAACCATGGCCACTTTGTCGCAAGCTGCCCTAATAAACTGAGAAATGCCAAGAGTCTTGTGCGGGTGGGGTCTTTTTCTATAGAATATACTGTGTGACTAGCACACCGCACCGTCTACAGATTCCTGTGACTAAGGTACACAGACCAGTGTTGCCAACCTAACAGACTGAAATTTACTGACACAGCCACGTTTTTACTGGCATTTCCAAAAGTTACAAAATTACAGTTTTAAGTACAAATTTCACTATTTAGGCTACAAACAAGTACAATATGTAATTAGCAATGTGATTTAAGGTAGATAATAAGGCAAAAAACTAGGGCTGTTACTGATTAAAATTTTCGTGTTCGATTAATCGATTTTTTTTTTTTTTCATCGATTTATCGACTAATTTCAATTAATTATTAGCACATACAGCTCCAACTACTTTTAGCTGATTTAGCACCGTTGTTATGGCAACGGCCGAAGCCAGACATAGCGGGGCATGGCTAGGACGTCACACGTCATAAACTCAGCCTCACCGTGCCCATAATCTCAGCCTTACCGTGCCCATAATCGCAGCCTCACCATGCCCGTAATCGCAGCCTTACCGTGCCCATAATGCAGTCTCACCATGCCCATAATCTCAGACTTACCGTGCCCATAATCACAGCCTCACCATTCCCATAATGCAGTCTCACCATGCCCATAATCGCAGTCCCCCATGCCCATAATCGCAGCCTCACCATGCCCATAATGCTGTTTCACCGTGCCCATAATCGCAGCCTCGCTGTGCCTATAATGGCAGCCTCACCGTGCCCATAATGCTGTCTCACCATACCCATTATGCTGTATCACTGTGCCTATAAAGGCAGCCTCACCGTGCATTATGGGCACCGTGCCCATAATGCAGTCTCACAGTGCCCATAATGCAGTCTCACCATCAGGGGCGTAACTAGAAATCACAGGGCCCCATAGTAAAATGTTGTATGGGCCCCCCCCCCCACACACAAAAAAAATGAACAATGAATGTTGGCGCTTCAATCATCACAGCACCATGGTTGGTATGGTGTCAGGATGATTGAAACACATTATTTCTATTATTACATTGTTATGTAAAATTTAAATAGTTCAACTCACCATAATGCAGAATCAGTGGGAGCCCCGAGCGTGTCACTTGCCAACGTCACCTGCTACAAGTTGCGGATTGTCACTTGCTACAAGTTGCGGATTGTCAACTTGCCATGTCACCTGCCACACATTGCGGATTGTCCACTTGCCATGTCACCTGCCACACATTGCGGATTGTCCACTTGCCACGTCACCTGCCACACGTTGCAAACTGTCCACTTGCCACGTCACCTGCCACAAGTTGCGAATTGTCACTTGCCACGTCACCTGCCACAAGTTGCGGATTGTCACTTGCCACGTCACCTGCCACACGTTGCAAATTGTCCACTTGCCACGTCACCTGTCACACATTGCAGATTGTCCACTTGCCACGTCACTTGCCACAAGTTGCGGATTGTCACCTGCCACGTCACCTGCCACACGTTGCAAATTGTCCACTTGCCACGTCACCTGCCACACATTGCAGATTGTCCACTTGCCACGTCACCTGCCACACGGTGCAAATTATCCACTTGCCACGTCACCTGCCCCACATTGCGGACTGTCCACTTGCCACATCACCTGCCACACATTGCGGATTGTCCACTTGCCACAAGTTGCGGATTGTCAAGTTGCCATGTCACCTGCCACACGTTGCAAATTGCCCACTTGCCACGTCACCTGCCACACATTGTGGATTGTCCACTTGCCATGTCACCTGCTACACATTGCGGATTGGCCACTTGCCACGTCACCTGCACAAGTTGCGGATTGTCCACTTGCCACAAGTTGCAGATTGTCACTTCACTTGCCACAAGTTGCAGATTGTCACTTCACTTGCCACAAGTTGCAGATTGTCACTTTCCTGCTAAGGTAGGGAATGGGGATTGACACTTCCTGTTTCCCAGTCTGAGTCAGGCAGCAGAGAGATGATGTAATCTCTCTGCTGCCTGCACAGTGAGTGAGGGCAGAACTGCCGGGATGCAGGGCGGGCCCTGGGCAGTCAGAGATGATGTCATCTCTCTGCCCCGCCACCCACTAATTGGCCAGTCCACCCACCGAGCCTCCCAGCTGGCAGCGTCCCGTACGTTCCCTCACCCTCCCGCCAAGCCGCCCAGCTGCGTCCACTCACGGGGCCCTACTCGGCTGCGGGGCCCCATAGCGCCCGCGTGGGTCGCTATGGCGGTAGTTCCGCCACTGCTCACCGTGCTCATAATCGCAGCCTCACTGTAGCCCAGGGACAGGACTCAGGAAGGCAAGAAATTAGAATGGGCGGCACACACATGAAATTGACTCTCATAGTGATACTGACAGCAGTGTGCAGCAGCACAGATTACCGACAGGACACGTCCCCTCCTGAGTCACAGTGACAGTCTCTCTCCAAGCCAGGTGGTCCCTCCAGTCCAAACAGCACTGATGGTCCCACTCCTGGCCTGCCTTGCTCCCATAGCGCAGACCCACACACAAGGCTCTGGCCACTCTGCTTGGCTCCCTTGCACTATGACATCACAGGACATGCTCAGGCACCGCCTCCACCAGAGCCACCCGAACACACTGTAGCAGGCACTGGTATGGTCACGTCCCCTCCTGAGTCACAGTGACAGTCTCTCTCCAAGCCAGGTGGTCCCTCCAGTCCAAACAGCACTGATGGTCCCACTCCTGGCCTGCCTTGCTCCCATAGCGCAGACCCACACACAAGGCTCTGGCCACTCTGCTTGGCTCCCTTGCACTATGACATCACAGGACATGCTCAGGCACCGCCTCCACCAGAGCCACCCGAACACACTGTAGCAGGCACTGGTATGGTCTTCCCTCTAATTTGATGAAATATTAGTCTTGGGCCTAGATATGCTGAAATATATAGGAATATATGTCACTGACAGTGAAGTACAACATTAAAAAACACTCTATATATGTAGACAGCTTTGGGTACCATAAATAGTACTATAATGCAAGTGTAGTGCTTAAACATGTATTATAGTGCCGGAGGAACTACCAGGAAGTGGATGCTGGAACGCAGGGTTGGAACGCACGCCCATAACTCGTGTCCCGTTCTAGCCCTGCATACAGGAGTTTCGATTTTATTCTTTGCTTAGAATTGTCATATTTTTACCATCACCTTTTATTGGACTGGACAAAGGTTGATACAATAAAATTATTTTTGACATACTTCACGAAGGAAGCCTTTTTGTCTTTTTCCTTTTGGCCCCGGTATCTTGGAGAGGCTAGCAGACTAGGAGGCATGAAGTGAGTCTGTCACGCTCAAACATACAGATGAACCAGGAATACTAGGAAAGGACCGCATCGCATAAAACAACAGTAACGCAACAGGAGATACCACCAACCACCCCAAGGCACCCACTCTATCGCTCGGTACCCCTGCAGGGGTGACACATTTTGGTGAGTGGGGGAGCACTGGGGGGTGAGCACCTGAAGTCACTACTGTTGAACCACAAGCACAGAAGTCACGGATATAAAATTCCCAAGAAAAACTACTTAATACATATATATTGACTTATTCAGTTCAGTGTTTTAAAAACTTTTCGTGGTGTCTACATGGAGTTATGCAATTAATTACTTACTTGGTAGCAATTAATCATCATTAGTTATGATTTCTTAATTTTATATATTTTTGTATGAGAAATCCGGGATTGCTGTACGTATGGCACACCTGGAGAGTATATAGCACAATTACACAACTAATATTTTTTGTTACACTGTATTCACTACAGGCGCTAAGTGTCACAATACTTTTGAATTTTGAGGATTTGTCACCAATTTACTTTTAATCCACGGTAGTATCATTAGAATTGCACTGACAATAATTTTTACTTATTGTTTTTGGTTTACTTTTAAAACAAAAAATTTTTTTGAATCAGGCGCCATTTTGTCTCAATACTTTTGCACAATCGGTGCATTTTAAAAAATATTTTTTTCTTTTTTACACTTTTTTACAGCACTATTTCCATTTCTCCGGCACTATAATACATGTTTAAGCACTACACTTGCATTATAGTACTATTTATGGTACCCAAAGCTGTCTACATATATAGAGTGTTTTTTAATGTTGTACTTCACTGTCAGTGACATATATTCCTATATATTTCAGCATATCTAGGCCCAAGACTAATATTTCATCAAATTAGAGGGCAGCGCCATTTTTATCTCTTTAATTACCTCTGATCCTTGCAATTAGACCCCTAGTGGTACTAATTTGAGATAGGCAGCAGCCCTCAACTTGTCCTAAGCGCGGATCTTTACACATTTACTGGTATGGTCTTGGCTGGCTCCGGGCCGAGCGTCGCAGCCATATTTTTTACTGGCAACCTTTTCTTTTTACTGGCATTTACTGGCAGGAGGAAATTGCCTGCTTTTTACTGGCTGCCAGTAAAAATACTGACGGTTGGCAACACTGACACAGACCCTTTTCAGTCTTGATAACTCTGTTGATAACTCTCCCTTGTCCATGGGCCTGGTCACCTTGTGCACTGTACCTATTACCCTGACAGTAATTTCATTGGGAGACAATAAGCTTCTACTTGATCTCATCTCCTGCTTATCCCCTTATCTTAGTGTATCCCTGGCTTAAACTTCATAACCTTCACATACCCTGTTTCTCCGAAAATAAGCCCTACCCCGAAAATAAGACCTAGCGTGAGTTTCTAGGATGGCTGCAATATAAGCCCTGCCCGAAAATAAGACCTAGCGTGAGTTTCTGGGATGGCTGCAATATAAGCCCTGCCCCGAAAATAAGACCTAGTTAAAGTCCTTGTAACATGGTAGAATGGGCAACAGAGGAGATTAGGTCCTGGTCCCAGACCTGCATCCAGAACTGCATTAAAACTGCTGACCAGTTACCCATTTATAACTCTTGTGTGGCCAGTACCAGTCATGTACCTTAATTACAGTCCTATTCGGATGCTGATCTACTTCGGAAGTGGCTGGGGAGTGACCTGGTTCATGTACTGATGAGAGGATTCCGGTTTTGACTCTGAAATGCCTTATTATACTGGCTCCGGTGGTTGTTGAGAAACCCTCCTAAATATCATAAGATCTATTGGAAAAGATTACAGCAAACCATCTACTGTATACCTAGGAGTTGATACACCACTGTCTGTGTGACCCATTTAGTATAAGCTGAATAGGGTCCATACATTCCCGTAAGCCTCCTTATATCACATTTGGTGGCAGAAGTCTTTCACAGCGGTGACTCTTCTTTCTGCTTTTGGGTTGGCATTACTTGGCATCACAAAATTTATGGACTCACCTATATGAACTAAATAAGAGTCCTCTTATTATTGTGTTATTCATTTTTTCACGTTTTTTCTTTATTTAATGATTCACTGTCATCAATTATTTTGTATTATCATGTTTTAGCGCGGCACTGTTTATATTTATAATTTTTTTCACAAGTTGAGCTGACAGGGGGAGGAACTTTTTTGTACACACCGTAAATAAATGAGACATCCCATGAAAATAAGCCCTAGTGTGTTTTTTGTAGCTAAAATTAATGTAAGACCTGGTCTTATTTTGGGGGAAACACGGTAGACTGGGCTACAGAGGAGATTAGGTCCTGGTCCCAGACCTGCATCCAAAACTGCATTAAAACTGCTGACCAGTTGCCCATTTATAACTCTTGTGTGGCCATTACCAGTCATGTGCCTTTATTACAGTCCTATTCAGATCCTGGTCATGACAATTTTTCCAAGAGTGACTGCATAACCATATGCCTTTTATATGACTCTGTTAAAGCAAAAAACACTGACAAGTTTATTGAATTCTCTACAGGCCACCTCTCCTGCCAATTTCCACAGCCTGAATATTCTCCTCCTAGAAGCCAAACTTACCTGCTGTCTTGCAGCCTTGAGTCCTGTTTGGAAACTTCCTCTAAGTCCTCAGAAGTCAAGCCCCCTGGATTACCCCTACTTTTGCCTGTCCCTAAACTCCCTTGGATGCACAGCCAGGCTAACTTGTCCGCAAGTTCCACTGTCACTATACCTTGTGATGCGATTCAGGTAGTCGTTACTCTGGCGATGCAATTCAGGTAGTTGTTACTCCTGGCGATGCAATTTAGTCAATCGCTACACCTGGGGATGCGATTCAGTCGGCCTCTGCACCAGTTATGCCAGTCCAGCTTATGCCCATTGAGTCTCCTGCTTCTTCTTATTCGTGACTTTCTATAACATGGCCGCACCCTACTTCTACTACATCCATTCAAACCTGTTTAAAAAGTTCAATCCATCCTCTGGATAGACTGCCTCATTCAACCAGGTGGGGCTTTTAACCTTTTTCTCAGGGCTCTCTGCATTCCATTCTGTTTGTGTTTTAGCTATCCGACTTGACTCCTGACACGTCACCTGCTAACTGCTCCTGCTAGAGGAGAATCTAGTGCTCATGCTCCTCATTCCAGAATCTGGGTTTTGCATTCTCCTTGTCTTTGTCCACCTACAGGCTGATTGATGTGGTCAGTCTCTTGGTGGAAACTCAAACCTGTTTTAAGCCAGTTAAACCTTCATTAGGATGCTTGTGATAGATTGTGATACATGTGTTGTTCCTGATCAAGCTCCCTGTCTGTCTGCCCTGCTCTGCTAGATTGGATTTCCCTGTGTATGACTTTAGACCGGATTTTGGACTATTCCCTGAACTCAGACTTTTTTTTCCAAAGCAAATTTCACCTTGAAATTTGCCTAAACAAAATTGAGAGTTTTGGCTTTGGCAAAATTTTGCAGAAAAAAAAAACGTACATTAAAAAAAAAAAAAAAAAAAGTTAAGTAACAGTGCTAAAAACAATCAAATACACAAAAAGTGGGGGGAAAACAAATACAAAGAAACACAATAGTAAAATAGAAAAAAATACCATTTGTTTTCTTTTTTTTCAAAGCAAATTTTTCAGAGGGTAAAATCAACAGTTTCCCTAAATCAGCTTAGCCAAAATCACTCTGCTCATCCCCAATGTCAACTTAGCTATTGGGGTTGGCTATTTATAGCAAACCTGCCACAGTTTACAATTATCATACTGGCCATACACTGCCAACAAAAACTTGACAAATGACATTTGAAAGTACTTCAATATTTCCTTTTCTTCAAACATTTAATTTTGTTATGAATGGGAATTTCCCGATTAACACCACATACATTGTTAGAAATGGATTCATTTCTGTCTGGAAACTCATTGCCACCCCATCGTTGACCCGGGGATTTGTAAGTTGTTTTACCCTGGCTCTTATTTAATCGTTTACAACAAACTGATTTACCATGCCATGTAGGGCTTGTTTACCTGATGCGCCTTTTGCAGACATCCCAACCTGCAGAAACTCATTTTAGGGAGGTGGCAAACTAATTTCAGGAAGGTGGCGCTTCGCGCCCGCAAATGGCCCCCACCCCGCGGCAAAATATTATTTAAATCTCTTTTTCAATATTTTTTTGCAGTGCTTCTGGGGAAGGGGGTGGGGGTGGGTGGTATGTGGACGGTGTCAGTTATTTTTTTTTATTTTTAATAATTGATTTTTTTTACAATTTAATTTGTTTTTAATTTTTTTTTCACAATGCTTTTTGGGGGAGGGGGTTGGGGCAGTGGACAGTGCTGGTAGGGCAGGGGAGAGTGGTGTCAGTAGTTATTTTTTATTTTATTTTTTTACACTTTTTCATTTTTTTTTAGAATTTTTTTTTTATATTTTTGGGGGGGCTTTGATGAGATGTCAGGGGTCTAAACAGACCCCTGACATCTCCCCTTTGAGACAGACAAAGGGACTGAGGACACACATTTCCCAGTCCCTTTCTCTGCACTAAAGATGAATGAACAGGAGACAGAGCCCTGCCAGCCACCACTCCAGGAGGGGGGAGCCCTGCCAGCTGCAACTCCAGGAGAGGAGGAAGAGAGCCCCCCATCACAGAGCGGTAGGTCCTGCCGGACTGGCCATGGGGGGAAGGGGGAAGGGTGGTGGCGGTGCTGAGCTGTATACCCTAATCTGTGAGGCTGTGCTGTATACCCTGTACTGTATACCCTGTGCTGTATACCCTGATCTGTATACCCCAATCTGTGAGGCTGTGCTGTATACCGTGAACTGTACACCCTGAGCTGTATACTCTGAGCTGTGAGGCTGTGCTGTATACCCTGAGCTGTAAACCCTGAGCTGTGAGGCTGTGCTGTATACCCTGAGCTGTGAGGCTGTGCTGTATACCCTAATCTGTGAGGCTGAGCTGTGTACCCTGAGCTGTATACCCTAACCTGTGAGGCTGAGCTGTATACCCTGAGCTGTATACCTTATCTGTGAGGTTGAGCTTTATATCCTGAGCTGTATACCCTAATCTGTGGGGCTGAGCTGTATACGCTGAGCTGTATACCCTAATCTGTGAGGCTGAGCTGTATACCCTGAGCTGTATACTGTAATTTGTGAGGCTGAGCTGTATACCCTGAGCTGTATACCCTGAGCTGTGAGGCTGAGCTGTATACCCTGAGCTGTATACCCTGATCTGTGACGCTGAGCTGTATACCCTGAGCTGTGAGGCTGAGCTGTATACCCTGAGCTGTATACCCTGATCTGTGAGGCTGAGCTGTATACCCTGAGCTGTATACCCTGATCTGTGAGGCTGAGCTGTATATCCTGAGCTGTATACCCTGATCTGTGATGCTAAGCTGTATACCCTGATCTGTGAGGCTGAGCTGTATACCCTGATCTGTGTGGCTGAGCTATATACTCTGCCCTGTGATGCAGAGCTATATACTCTGTCCTGTGATGCTGGGGCTGTATACTCCTGACACTATGGGTGGAATAGAGGGGAGGGTGGATTCTATAAGGGGTTGGGCTTGTGAGAAGTGGAAGAGGACAAAAAGAAAGGGCGGGGTCTGGTGCCCCCCATCCCAAAACTTCACCAGCGGCCACTGCTGGTTACCTGTATTATCCAGAGTTTCAGTATGATATCTGGGTGTTGAGCCTGGGGTATCCTTCCTGTAGGACCCCCCCCCCCTCTTTCCTCTTTTTTTCCCCTCCTTGCCTGTTCCTTTTTGTCCTCCTGACTCTTCCCCTTCCACCGCCCCCCCCCCCTTTTTTTCCTTATTCCCCCCTTCCCCTCCCCTCAAGTCATCCTTGGGTATAACACGGCCCTTATGTTGAGATTTTACTGTTGTTTATGCCTGTATATTGTACATGTTTTGTTATGATGTGTCTGCTGTATTGTATCTGGCTTCTAAAAAAGTATTTTGTATTGCTGGTTTATCTCAGGTCTTGTACTTCTTCTGCTACAATGTAATGCACTGAATCATGTGTTCTGTTCTGTTCTGCTGTATTTGTGGCAAAGTAAAATAAAAACACTCATTTTTTTATAAAAAAGAAATGGATTGGTTTAAGAAAAAAAATTCAGCCTGCTCCTTTGAATTTTCCTGTCACTAAGTTTGAAAATGACTGTCAATTCAAATCCAGAAACCATTAGAAAATTGAAGTTTCTGAAAATAGAAATTGTCAAACTAAATTCAACAAGTATATGGCCACCTAACATTACTGCCTAATTGCAAGCCCCAAAAATCAGTACATTGGTTTTTGCCTATAAATAAAACTGGCAGAGTAGTTTCACAACCAGGTCTTTTACTACACTATAAAAAATCACCACTCCTGAAAAACTAACCACTAAACTTTAAATTAGATGTAAACATAATTCTTGAAATTTTCTATAAGCTTTAACATGTAAATGTAGCTTCAAAAGTAATTAGCAATATTTTATCATTGGTATCTTTCATTTAAATAATATCTTGTTTCGGAACGGAGAGTGTGGGGAGAGAGTGGTAAATATTTCATTTACTGGCCCCTTTTTTTTCCCTTAAGGAACACAGTGAGCAATCCGTACCAATCATTAACTGAAGCATAGTAAACTGTGTTTTCTATGCTTCCGTTTGTAAATGAACAGGAAGCCGCTCAGCCCTAAGCACTTCCCATTCATTCACTGTCATTCACATTCATTCACATTGCGGCCAAGGCTTCTGAGAAAATGACTGGGAAATCTCAGTCCTCAGTCCCTTTCTCTGTCTCAAAAGTGAAACATCAGGGGTCTATTTAGATTTCTGGTATTTAACCAATGTCCCCCAACAGGGCTTCTAGAAGTTTGTGAAAAAAATAGATAAAAAAGAAACAATATTGTAAAAAAAATAATTAATAAATTGTAAAAAAAAAAAAAATGTAAAAATGTTACTGGCTGACATTATCCATTGTTCTGCTGACACCATCCACTGCTCTACTGGCACCGTCATTGTTTAACCGCTTGCCAACAGGCTCACACTGATACAGTATACGTCAGCAGAAGGGCATGTACAGGCATACTAACTTACCTGTACGTTGCCCTTCAAGATGCGGCTTGTGGGAGCACCGCTGGCGGTGCGCACCCGCCGCGATCTCCAGGAGTGTGATCGCGGGTCCCGCGGACTCGCGATCGTCTCATGGAGAGGAAGAACAGGGAAATGCTAATGTAAACAAGCATTTCCCCGTTCTGCCTAATGACACTGACAATGCTCACAGCTCCCTGTAATCGGGAGCGGTGATCAGTGTCGTGCAACACATACCCCATCCATCCCACAGTTAGAATCACTCCCTAGGACACACTTAACCCCTACAGCGCCCCCTCCTGGTTAACCCCTTCACTGACGGTCACATTTACACAGTAATCAATGCATTTTTAATTGCACTGATCGCTGACCCGAAAAGTGTCCAATGTGTCCGCCATAATGTCACAGTCACAATAAAAATCACTGATCACCGCCATTACTAGTAAAAAAAAAAATTATTAATAAATATGCCATAAAACTATCCCCTATTTTGTAGATGCTATAACTTTTGTGCAAACCAATCAATAAATGCTTATTGCGATTTTTTTTTTTTTACCAAAAATATGTAGAAGATGTGTATCGGCCCAAACTGAAGAAAAAAAAATGTTTTTTTAATATATTTTTTGGTGATATTTATTATAGCGAAAAGTAAAAAAATAATGCGTTTTTTTTCAAAATTGTCGCTCTTTTTTTGTTTATAGCGAAAAAAATAAAAACCACAGAGGTGATCAAATACCACCAAAAGAAAGCTCTATTTGTGGG
Source organism: Lithobates septentrionalis (assembly GCA_037952835.1). Classification (NCBI taxonomy): domain Eukaryota; kingdom Metazoa; phylum Chordata; class Amphibia; order Anura; family Ranidae; genus Lithobates; species Lithobates septentrionalis. The sequence goes on from JBBDGP010001332.1 coordinate 2,623,878, forward strand.
AAAAAAGGACGTCAATTTTGTTTGGGAGCCACGTCACACGACCGCGCAATTGTCAGTTAAAGCGACGCAGTGCCGAATCGCAAAAAGTGCTCTGGTCTTTTGCCAGCCGGGGCTGAAGTGGTTAATCCATTTTAACATTTTTGTTTAAATGTATTTATAAGAGTGTGTGTGATATACAGTATATACAGCCCTCAAAATTTTCACTCGCTTCCATTTGGTGAGTGGAATTTAGCTGAGGGCGAGTGTGGAGCAGGGACAGACTGGGCTGACAATTTCCTGACTGATCGCTTCTGGCAGAAGCAGTGCGGCCATCAGAGCGGCCCAGAGGGGGGACTCCCTGCTCCCCGGACTGCTCTGATGTCCTGTAAAAAAGGCTGCACTGATTCTTCCAGAAGCGATCAGCCAGGACTGTCAGGAGAGTCTGGCGGCCAGATCGCGCAAAGTGGGAATTTCCCGCTGAGACACATCTTGTATATGAAAAGCCGCGCTTTCAAACAAAGTCCCACCTCTTGGACCATCATTGGACCAGTGTACTGTCTATTAGAGTGGCGGGTCCAGGAGGCGGGACTTCGTTTGACAGCGTGGCTATTCATATACAAGATATGTCTCAGCGGGAGATTCCCACTCTGCGCAATCCGACTGCCAGATCCTCCTAATTCCTCCCTGCTGCCCTTTTGGGCAACGATACGCTGCACTGATGGGCAATGGTATGCTGCATTGATGGGCAATAATATACTGCATTGATAGACAATGATAGGCTGCATTGATGGGCAATGATATGCTGCACTGATGGGCAATGATATGCTGCACAGATACGCAATGATACGCTACACAGATGGGCAATGATACACTGCACTGATGGGCAATGATATGCTGCCCTGATGGGCAATGATACACTGCACTTATGGGCAATGATATGCTGCACTGATGGGCAATGATACACTGCACTGATGGGCAATGATACACTGCACTGATGGGCAATGATATGCTGCACTGATGGGCAATGATATGCTGCACTGATGGGCAATGATACACTGCACTGATGGGCAATGATACACTGCACTGATGGGCAATGATACACTGCACTGATGGGCAATGATATGCTGCACTGATGGGCAATGATATGCTGCACTGATGGGTAATGATATGCTGCACTGATGGGTAATGATATGCTGCACTGATGGGTAATGATATGCTGCACTGATGGGTAATGATATGCTGCACTGATGGGTAATGATATGCTGCACTGATGGGTAATGATATGCTGCACTGATGGGCAATGATAGACTGCACTGATGGGCAATGATAGGCTGCACTTATAGGCAATGATAGGCTGCATTAATGGTATGCTGTATTGATGGGCAATAACATACTGCACTGATGGGCAATGATAGGCTGCATTGATGGGCAATGATATGCTGCACTGATGGGCAATGATATGCTGCATGGACGGGCAATGATATGCTGCACAGATGGGCAATGATATGCTGCACTGATGGGCAATGATATGCTGTGCTTATGGGCACTGATATGCTGCAATGATGGGCAATAATATGCTGCAATGATGGGCAATAATATGCTGCAATGATGGGCAATGATATGCTGCAATAATGGGCAATGATATGCTGCACTGAGGGCAATGATAGGCTGCATTTATGGGCACCGATAAGCACTGATGAGGTTGCACTGATGGACACTGATAGGCTGCACTGATAGCCACTGATAAGGCTGCACTGATGGCCACTGACAAGGCAGAACTGATAAGCTGCACAGATGGGGCTGCACTGTTAAGTCAGCACTTATATGCTGCACTGATTGGCACTGATATGCTGCACTGATGGGCTCTAATAGACTGCACTGATGGGCACTAATAGGCTGCACTGATGGGCACTAATAGGCTGCACTGATGAGGCTGCACTGGTGGCCACTGATGAGATGGCAATGATGGGTATCAATGTGGCAGTACTCTTAAGCTGCACTGATGTGGTTGCACTGATATGCTGCACTGATGGGCACTGATGAGGCTGCACTGATGGCCACTGAGGAGGTGCCACTCTTAAGCTGCCCTGCTGGGGCTGCACTGATAAGGTAGAACTGATATGCTGCACTGGTGGCCCCTGATGAGGCCACACTGATGAGGTGGCACTGATGGGCACTGATAAGCTCCACCAATGGGCACTGATGAAGTTGCACTGATAAGGCAGCATTGGTATGCTGCACTGATGGGCACTGATGAGGCTGCACTGGGGCGCACTGATGAGGGTGCACTGATGGGACTGTACTGATGGGCACTGATGAGGCTGCACTGATGGGACTGTACTGATGGGCACTGATAGGCTGCACTTATGGGCACTGATGAGGCGGCACTGATGGGACTGTACTGATGGCCATTGATGGGACTGTACTGATGGGCACTGATGTGGCTGCACTGATGTGCACTGATGAGGCTGCACTGATGGCTACTGATATGCTTTATGTTAATATTGATAAAGTTGTTAATATTTATTTTTGGAACTAAATTCTGTATAAAACATTTAACAGCGTAACTTCATGAGTTAATTTACAAGGACGTGTTTAGGGGTGGACTTAGGGGCAGTACAGGGTAGAGATTGGGTGGGGTAACTGGTGGCGAGTAACTTTAAGGCCTGGTGACTCAGGACTCAGATATACAGTATACATATTATATATCAATCCATCATCTGAAAATGGAAAGAGTATGGCACAACTGCAAACCTACCAAGACATGGCCGTCCACCTAAACTGACAGGCCAGGCAAGGAGAGCATTCATCAGAGAAGCAGCCAAGAGGCCCATGGTAACTCTGGAGGAGCTGCAGAGATCCACAGCTCAGGTGGGAGAATCTGTCCACAGGACAACTATTAGTTGTGTACTCCACAAATCTGGTCTTTATGGAAAAGTGGCAAGAAGAAAGCCATTGTTGAAAGAAAGCCATAAGAAGTTCCGTTTGCAGTTTGTGAGAAGCCATGTGGGGGACACAGCAAACATGTGGAAGAAGGTGCTCTTGTCAGATGAGACCAAAATTTTACTTTTTGGCCTAAAAGCAAAACGCTATGTGTGGTGGAAAACTAACACTGCACCTCACCCTGAACACACCATCCCCACTGTGAAACATGGTGGTGGCAGAAGCATGTTGTGGGGATACTTTTCTTCAGCAGGGACAGGGAAGCTGGTCAGAGTTGATGGGAAGATGGATGGAGTCAAATACAGGGCAATCTAAGAAGAAAACCTGTTAGAGTCTGCAAAAGACTTGAGACTGGGGGGAGGTTCACCTTCCAGCAGGACAACGACCTAAACATACAGCCAGAGCTACAATGGAATGGTTTGGATCAAAGCATATTTATGTGTTAGAATGGCCCAGTCAAAGTACAGGCCTAAATGTTGCTGCTCCAGCGAATTGCTCCTTGAAACACATGCCCTAACAAGACATACAGGTGCAGGCTCTGCAATAGATCACAAAGCAAAAAAGGAGCCCTGGACGGCCGCACACCGATGCAACACCTTTATAGGTGATTTAAATCCAATTGAGAATCTGTGGCAAGACTTGAAAATTGCTGTTCACAGACGCTCTCCATCCAATCTGACAAAGCTTGAGCTATTTTGCAAAGAAGAATGGGCAAAAATGTCCCTCTCTAGATGTGCAAAGCTGGTAGAGACATCCCCAAAAAGACTTGCAGCTGTAATTGCAGTGAAAGGTGGTTCTACAAAGTATTGACTCAGGGGGGCTGAATACAAATGTACCCCACACTTTTCACATATTTATATTTAAAACATTTTGAAAACCATTTATCATTTTCCTTCCACTTCACAATTATGTGCCATTTGTATTGGTCTATCACATAAAATCCCAATAAAATACATTTAAGTTTCTGGTTGTAACATGACAAAATGTGGAACATTTTAAGGAGTGTGAATACTTTTTCAAGGCACTGTACCTAATGTAACTGTGTGCAAATCTAATGTTCCATCTTGTTATCTGTGTCATTTCTTGAACTGTACGATTTGAATACAAGAATGTATTGGGCTCCCATCCAGCTGGTCAGACGCCATATGTTTTTTGGCTTGGTCTTTATATCCATTACCAGCAATTCCCTTTAATGCTTGAGCGTGCCGATGCAAATCTGTTGCAAGAGGGATTTAATCCATTCATTTAACTAGAAAAAAGCTTTGACTGGCTGGCCAAAAGGATGTCTCAGTTTCCTTCCCTATGTTTGCGTTGGTAACATTGGCTGCGGATCACTATTTAAATATACAGCGTGACTCACCATTGGCCTAGTGTACCTGTCTATTTGTCTGTACCTGTCTATTTTTACTGTCTGTTTGTCTGTACCTGTCTATTTACTGTCTGTTTGTCAATGAGAGTAAATATTTAAGGAGGGAATCAGTTAAATAGCGTTTTCTTGCAGTATTGTTGTCTCTCGTACAAGCAAACCTACACCTACCCATAGCCTTTCACAAGCATGAAGATCCAAAACGTTAAAGTCAGGTGTCCCTGTTCTGAATCCAGGTTACTATAAAATTGAATTCTAAACTTCGAGCAAATTGCTAAATGCAAATATGAAATAGATATAGAGGAGCTACTTTACCTGGCAAAAGGGGTAGTGTTTGTGTCCATCCAGTTCTAAGATTTATGCAGCTCTGCTACAAAGCACAGCCCCATGTAGCAGAGCAGATGACATATATTCTGCTGAGGTTAGGAAACGCTTGTAGGTCTTGTGCCTTCCATTGCCTGTGAATGGTTATTGAAAGGAGAAGCAGCAGACTGATGAGCTTATCTCTCACTCTACTCTCTCCTCCTATCATGATGTCCCTTCTTAGGACATGAGCACTTCAGCACAACTGATTGGCTCATTGTGCTGCTATTCCCTCCTGCAGTCTGAGGTCTGCTGTACAGGGACTGATACGAGGTCAAATTTAGGTACTTATACTACTAGTAGTTAAAAAATAACTTTAATGCTGTATCTATTAATTCCAAATTTGATATGCACAGTGGTTATCACATCCTGTATGTTAGTTGCAAGCTGAACCATTGGGAGGTTTGAGGAAAGACTTGGTAACCTGGCAAAATCTGCCAATAGAATTCTATGGAAAAAGGCTTTTTAAGTATATCAGACATGTTGCCCAGAGAGCTGGGAGTTGACTACAACTGTATAGATATATACCGTATATACTCGAGTATAAGTCGAATTTTTCAGCACATTTTTTGTGCTGAAAATGTCCCCCTCGACTTATACTCGAGTCAAGCACTTTTCTGCAGCAAAAAAATTCATTTTCCGAAAAGACTTTGGGGCCCTGTATCTCAGGGCCACCTGGTACTAGGAACCCCAAATTTAGTGTGCAAACCCAGTGGAACTGGTACTACAACATATCCACAGCTGCAGTTCCTAGCACTAAGTGGCCCCGAGATACGGGGCCCCAAAATCGGTTCGGAAAATGTCATTCTCTGCTGCAGAAAAGTGCTTGACATTTTCTGAACCGACTTTAGGGCCCCTATATCTCAGGGCCACTTGGTGCTAGGAACCCCAAATTTAGTGTGCAAACCCAGTGGAACTGGTACCACAACATATCCAAAGCTGGGGTTCCTAGCACCAAGTGGCCCTGAGATACGGGGCCCCAAAACCGGTTCGGAAAATGTCATTCTCAGCTGCAGAAAAGTGCTTGACATTTTCTGAACTGATTTTTGGGGCCCTGTATCTCGGGGCCACTTGGTGCTAGAAACCCCAGCTTTGGAAATTCTATGGTGCTAGTTCCACTGGGTTTGCACACCAAATTTGGGGTTCTTAGCACTATGTGGCCCCGAGATATAGGGCCCCAAATTCGGTCAACTGTGTGCAATCTGCAGCAATGTAATTTCGGGACCCTTTGAGTTCAGAGACCCCAAATTGTGGCTGCAGCTAGGGGGCATCTAGGAACCCTTAACTACCAAGTTTGAAGTTCAGGGGACCTATGGCTGCAAATGGGCACAGTGAGGCTGCAAATGGGCACAGTGAGGCTGCAAATGGGCATTGTTGACCCTCTTTTCCACTTACAGTAGCTGTGCATTTCTCACCCTCGTCTTATACTCGGGTCAATACGTTTTTCCAATTTTTATTGTGGTAAATTAGGGCCTCGACTTATACTCGGAACGACTTATACTCAAGTATATACGGTACTTACATTCAAACTATTAATACAGAGATGCATTAATTTGTATCTTTTATATCTACTTATGCCGCGTACACACGGTCGGACTTTCCGGCATACTTGGTCCGGCACACTTTCCGACGGACTTTGTCCGCCAGGTGCGCCGGACTTTAAAACGGACGGACTTGCCCACACACGCCGGGACTTTCCGGCGGGCTAAGTCCGCCCGTCTTTCCGACGGACTTTCGCCGGAGTTCCGGCGGACTTTCAGAATGAACGGACTTGTCCACACACGGCCAAGTCCGTTCATTTTGAACGTGACTCAGGTGCGACGGGACTAGCAAAGGATGTCAATCTTGCCGCTTTTATCGGCGAGATTGACACCTTGCGAGCCCCGTCGCGGGGCATACCAGGCCCTTAGGTCTGGTATGGATTATAAAGGGAAGCCCCTACGCCGAAAAAACGGCGTGGGGTCCCCCCTGAAATCCATACCAGACCCCGATCCGAGCACGCAGCCTGGCCGGTCAGGAAAGGGGGTGGGGACGAGCGAGCGCCCCCCCCTCCTGAACCGTACCAGACCGCATGCCCTCAACATGGGGGGTGGGTGCTTTGGGGGAGGGGGGCGCCTTACGGTGCCCCCCCCACCACAAAGCACCTTGTCCCCATGTTAATGAGGACAAGGGCCTCTTCCCGACAACCCTGGCCGTTCCCGACAACCCTGGCCGACCACGCCCCCTAAAACGTCACAGTCCCAGCATGCCCAGGGACTGTGACATCATATGGGGGCGGGGACTCCGCCTATATAAGTCACAACGCAGCCCTCAGAGACCAGTCCAGCCGGAGAGAGCGTCGTGTCAACATCTGGGGGAAGAGAAGAGAAGAGAAGAAGCCCAGCAGCCCAGAAGTCCGGACCTCCGCTGGCAATAGAGCTACATGAAGACGGCGGAGGGGCCGGCCGAAGACCTGGGACACCGGGAGAAGAGGCCGGAGAGCGGAGAAGAACCAACCGGACGCCGGGAGAAGATGAAGCGGAGGGACCCCCGAAGCCGGAAGAAGACCCTCGAAGCCGGAGGAAGATCCCCCCCCCCCGGAGCTGTTTAATAAAATATTTTAAAAACCTGTGTAGTGTGTTTTATTACTTACACTTTTTTCCTAGGTAAATGGGTAGGGGTACCATGTACCCCATACTCATTTACATAGGGTGGGGGGCCGGGATCTGGGGGCCCCCTTATTAAAGGGGGCTCCCAGATTCCGATAAGCCCCCGCCCGCAGACCCCGACAACCAACGGCCAGGGTTGTCGGGAAGAGGCCCTTGTCCTCATTAACATGGGGACAAGGTGCTTTGTGGTGGGGGGGGCACCGTAAGGCGCCCCCCTCCCCCAAAGCACCCACCCCCATGTTGAGGGCATGCGGTCTGGTACGGTTCAGGAGGGGGGGGGGCGCTCGCTCGTCCCCACCCCCTTTCCTGACCGGCCAGGCTGCGTGCTCGGATCGGGGTCTGGTATGGATTTTAGGGGGACCCCACACCATTTTTTCGGCGTAGCGGGCTTCCCTTTATAATCCATACCAGACCTAAGGGCCTGGTATGCCCCGAGCTCGCCGCAATAGGAAGATTTGTTTTTCCTATTGCAGCGAGCGCGAGATGCAATACCCTTCCCTCGTGTCGTATTTGGTCTGTCGGACCAGCCTACACACGAGCGGGCTTTTCGTCGGACCAGCACACACACGAGCGGACTTTCCGCCCGAAACTGAGTCCGACGGAAAGATTTGAAACTTTCTTCAAATCTAGGTCCGGTGGGCTTTTGGGAAGAAGTCCGCCGGAAAAGTCCGCCGCCGCCCACACACGGGCGGATTGTCCGGCACACTCTGGTCCGCCGGACCAAGTATGCCGGAAAGTCCGACCGTGTGTACGCGGCATTAGAGTTCAGTTTTAATGCTTTTGGGACAATTTTATTTTTTATGTATCATTTTTTTTCTTTTTTTTTACCATACATATGCAAACTTTGTTTTACGAACACATGACAAAGGGTTCCCAGAGCACCATGGCCTAACTAAAGCTGCAGCAGTAGCAGTCTTTGTCTAATTGAATCTGTATATAAGGGAGGAATTCTGCTCAGATTCATGTACTTGTGTGTGTAAATTTAAGCTTAAACTACTGATTTCTATAAACTGCTTTTTACAGCAAAGATAGTGTAGAAACCTAACACAAAGATATGATTGATCAGATCTCAGAGAGTCGGCGTACGGTGCCACATCCCAATAACTCAAACAGCCAATAACAAAGGAAGGATATATACCTTGAACATGAAGGGACTTTTTAGGCACCATACTAACAACACAAGTCAAATAAATAAAACAATACATTTATTGATGTACAATAAATAAGTGATCAGCGCAACTTAATATTATAAATATAGATGATTTAGCACTGTGCAATAATCTTTGCAAAAATTGCTAAAAACACTAAAGATGCTGTGCAAAATTGCTAGGTGCAAATATGAGCTTGTGCTCAAATAAAACAGTACCAATAAACGCTCATACTATAAATATATGTAGATGATTTAGCACTGTGCGATATTCTGTGCAAAAATTGCTAAAAAAATGCGACTGTGCAAAATTGCTGGGTGCAAATATGAGCTTGTGTTTAAGATATCAATGAACGCTCATGGCGCTCTGCTAAATACAAATATGAATCTGTGCACATAAGATGATTTCAGTGTAAAAAAAATATATATATCAATGAGACACATGTAATATATATATAGATGAATGTAGCAATAATCCGTATAATCTCTTTATCACACTGTTGACACAACAAATAGTGGTGCTGTAATAGTTCATGAAGTGAAGATAAATAAAGTCTATGATAAAACAAAGTGCAGACAGTGCTTCAATAAATGCTCTTAAAAAAAAAAGGCAGTGTGTCACTCTTCGTGTGTATCACTCAGTGTTCACTAGACTCTTAACTCCATATGGATAGTGAAAAGCAGTGGAGATGGGTGTAGCTGGAGACCTTTCCAAGATGTTGTGATGGTAGATGGCCCTCTCCTATTATTGTATATTAGATGGTGGCTCCGGCTTAGTCCATACGGACGTTCATTCCCAACGGATATGTACAGGGGATAAAGAAGAATCTCCCATAGTGTAGAATAGGGTTGTCCCGATACCACTTTTTTAGGACCGAGTACAAGTACCGATACTTTTTTTCAAGTACTCGCCGATACCGATTACCGATACTTTTTTTTTTGTCACGTGACAGTTTTTTTTTTTTTTTAACAATGCTTTTTTTTTTTTTTCGGGGGGGGGGGGGGGGGGGTGAACGGTGTCTTTGGGTTTTTTTTTTTTATTTGTTTTTTTTTTTTATTTACAATTTTTATTTTTTACAATAATATTTTTTTTATTCATTTTTGCAATATGTTTTTTTTTTTGTTTTTTTTTTAATCAGCCCTGTTGGGGGGCTTTGGTGAGATATCAGGGGTCTTAACAGACCTCTGATATCTCCCCCTTGAGACAGAGAAAGGGACAGAGGATAGAGATTTCCCAGTCCCTTTCTCTGCAGCCTCAGCTTCACTGAGAATGAATGGAGAGAAGACAGCGGCTCCTCTCCATTCATAAACTGACACATTGTAATCACAGGAGATTACAAAGTTTCAGTTATGTGAATGGACAGAGTCAGCTGACTCTGTCCATTCACACAGCGGAGAGAGACAGCAGAACGGAGGGGACAGCGGAGAGACACAGCAGAACGGAGGAACGGAACGGAGGGGGACAGAGAAGGAGAGGGGAACAGAGAAGGAGAGGAGGACAGAGGAACGGAACGGAGGGGGACAGAGGAACGGAGGAACGGAGGGGGACAGAGGAACGGACGGGAGGGGGACAGAGAAGGAGAGGGAGACAGAGGAACGGAACGGAGGGGGACAGAGGAACGGAGGAACGGAATGGAGGGGGACAGAGAAGGAGAGGGGGACAGAGGAACGGAGTTGGCATGGAGGAGGATGAGGTGACAGTCAGCGGTGATCGCGTGGGGAAGTTACAAGCACCGATCACCGCTGTATGTCACTGAAAGCCGCTGAAAGCCGCGGGGGGGAAGCTTGTAACTCCCCCGCACGCCGATCACCGCTGACTGTCATAGTATCGGCGGAAGCATCGGGAGCATTTGCCCGAGTACAAGTACTTGGGCAAATGCTCGGTATCGGTGCCGATACCGATACTAGTATCGGTATCGGGACAACCCTAGTGTAGAATGTATAAACTGATTGATTTATTTAACCACTTGACCACTGGGCACTTAAACTCCCTTAATAACCAGACCAATTTTCAGCTTTTGGTGCTCTCACATTTTGAATGACAATTACTCAGTCATGCAACACTGTATCTATATGAATTTTTTTGTCCTTTTTTTCACACAAATAGAGCTTTCTTTTGATGGTATTTAATCACCGCTGGGTTCTTTATTTTTTGCGCTATAAAAGAAAAAAGACCGAAAAATCTGTAAAAAAATAAATTTTTCTTTGTTTCTGTTATAAAATTTTGAAAATTAGTAATTTGTCTTCATATATTTTGGCCAAAATTTATACCGCTACATATCTTTGGTAAAAATAACCCAAATTAGTGTATATTATTTGGTCTTTGTGAAAGTTATAGCGTCCACAAGCTATGGTGCCAATATCTGAAAATTGATCACACCTGAAGTACTGACGGCCTATCTCATTTCTTGAGACCCTAACATGCCAGGAAAGTACAAATACCCCCCAAATGACCCCCTTTTGGAAAGAAGACATTCCAAGGTATTTAGAAAGATGCATGATGAGTTTTTTGAAGTTGTAATTTTTTCCCACAATTCTTTGCAAAATCAAGTTTTTTTTTTTTCTTTGTTTTTTTTCACAAAATTGTCATATTAGCAGGTTATTTCTCACACACAGCATATGCATACCACAAATTACACCCCAAAACACATTCTGCTATTACTCCTGAGTATGGCGATACCACATGTGTGAGACTTTTAGACAGCATGGGCACATACAGAGGCCCAACATGCAGGGAGCACCTTCAGGCGTTCTGGAGCACCCAGGCTAATTCTGACATTTCTCTCCTACATGTAAAAATCATCATTTATTTGCTAGAAAATTACATAGAACCCCAAAACATTATATATGTTTTTTTAGCAAAGACTCTAGAGAATACAATAGCGGTCATTGCAACTTTTTATCTCGCACGATATTTGCGCAGCAATTTTTCAAACGCGTTTTTTTTGGAAAAAAACTGTTTTTCGCTTTAAAAAAAAACAAAACAGTAAGGTTAGCCCAATGTTTTTGTATAATATGAAAGATGAAGTTACGCCGAGTAAATAGATACCTAACATGTCACCTTTCAAAATTGCACACGCTTGTGGAATGGCACCAAACTTCGCCACTTAAAAATCCCCATAGGCGACACTTTAAAATTTTTTACTGGTTACAAATTTTGAGTTACAGAGGAGGTCTAGGGCCAACATTATTGCTCTCGCTCTACCGATCGCAGCGATACCTCACATGTGTGGTTTGAACACAGTTTTCATATGTGGGTGGGACTTACGTGTGCATTCGCTTCTGCATGCGAGCACACGGACAGGGGCGCTTTAAAAAAAAAATCTTTTTTTTTATTGTTCATTTTACTTTATTTATTTTAGTTTGATACTTTTTTCCCCAAAAAAATTTTTTTGATCACTTTTATTCCTATTACAAGGAATGTAAACATCCCTTGTAATAGGAATATGGCATGACAGGTCCTCTTTACAGTTAGATATGGGGTCAATAAGACCCCACATCTCACCTCTAGGCTGTGCCTGAAATGAAAAAAAAAAAAAAAAAAAAAAGATCCTGGCTTCGATCGTAGCGGTGAGTCGGTAGAAGCACCGGAGGGCGGCGGGAGGGGGGACGTCCCCTCTTGCCTCCCGTAAGAACGATCAAGCAGTGTAACAGCCGCTATGATTGTTCTTATGGTGTAGGGAATCGCCGGCTGAAAAAGATGATATCTGAATGATGCCTGTAGCTGCACCCATTATTCAGATATCCCCGCACAAAGTCAAGGACGTTGTATGACGGAAGGCGGGAAGTGGTTAAAACGCTTTTTTTTTTTTTTTTTAACACAAAGTTGTCTTTTTATACAACATTTCTAACACATAGCATGACCAAAAATGACCCCCCAAAATAGATTCTCCTACTCCTCCTGAGTACGGCGATACCACATGTGTGAGACTTTCACAGCCTGGCCACATACAGAGGCTGGGTATGGCTGAGCATGGCTGGGTATGGCTGAGCATGGCCGAGTATGGCTGAGCATGGTTGGGTATTGCAGAGTATCGCCGAGTATGACTGGGTATTGCAGAGTATCACCGAGTATTGCAGAGTATGGCTGGGTATTGCGGGGTATTGCAGAGTATGGCTGGGTATTGCGGGGTATTGCAGAGTATGGCTGGGTATTGCGGGGTATTGCAGAGTATGGCTGGGTATGGCAGAGTATTGCTGGTTATGGCAGAGTATTGCAGATTTTTGCGGGGTATTGCAGAGCATGGCTGGGTATCACAGAGTATTGCAGAGTATGGCTGGGTATTGCGGGGTATGGCAGAGTATTGCGGGATATTTCAGGGTATGGCAGAGTATTGCGGTGTATTTCAGGGTATTGCAGGGTATGACAGAGTATTGCGGGGTATTGCAGGGTATGGCAGAGTATTGCGGGGTATTCCAGGGTATGGCAGAGTATTGCGGGGTATTGCAGGGTATGGCAGAGTATTGCGGGGTATTGCAGGGTATGGCAGAGTATTGCGGGGTATTGCAGGGTATGGCAGAGTATTGCGGGGTATTGCAGGGTATGGCAGAGTATTGCAGGGGTATTGCGGGGTATGGCAGAGTATTGTGGGGCATTGCAGAGGGCATTGCAGAGTATTGCACAGCATTGCAGGGCATGCAGAGTAGTGGGGATGGCTGAGCATGGATGGATGGATGGCTGGATGTCTCTGTGCAGCGCTGTGGGCACTATAGATGCAGCCCACAACGCTGCAGCCATCCATCCACCCCCCTCTCCGCTCACAGTGTACCGATCGGTACACAGGAGGGGAGGAGAGGAACCGGCGTCATCAGATGACGCCGGTCTGTTTACATGTGATCGCTCCGTCATTTGACGGAGCGATCACATGGTAAACGGCCGTGATCAGCGGCCATTTACCGGGATCTGTGATGCGCCGGGTCCTCTAGGGGGCGCGTGAGAGCAGAGTTCTGGGAGGACATACCTGGACGCCCTCCCAGAGTTAAACAACCGCCCTGTAGCCGTCATTTGGCTATGGGCCGGTTGTTAAGTGGTTAAAAGCCAAGTGGAAACTTACAACAGAGTAGTGAAAAAACAACAGATCTGTAATTTGGACGGCGTTACAGGTGCCTCTTACATCACTTCCAGTTCTCATGTGGTCCGGTCACTTCCTTTGCATTAAGTTACACCACGTGACTTCCTCAGGGGATAAATATTTTTATTGTGATTCAATACATTTATCATTTTATTTACTTGACTTGTGTTGTTAGTACGGTGCCCTTGTACAGCCGTGGCCAAAAGTTATGAGAGTGACACAAATATACATTTTCACAAAGTCTGCTGCTTCAGTGCTTTTAGAGATTTTTGTCAGCTGTTACTATGGTACAGTATACTGAAGTAGAATTACAAGCCTTTCATAGGTGTCAAAGGCTTTTATTGACAATTACATGAAGTTTATGCAAAGAGTCAATATTTGCAGTGTTGACCCTTTTTTTTCAAGACCTCTGCCATGCTGTTATTCAACTTCTGGGCCACATCCTGACTGATAACAGCCCATTCTTGCATAATCAATGCTTGGAGTTTGTCAGGATTTATGAGAGGGTTTTTGTTCACCCAGCTCTTGAGGATTGACCATAAGTTCTCAATGGAATTAAGGTCTGGGGAGAAATTTCAATGTTTTGTTCCCCAAGCCACTTAGTTATCACTTTTGCTTTATCGCAAGGTGCTCCATCATGCTGGAAAAGGCATTGTTGGTCACCAAACTGTCCTTGATTGGTTTTGAGATGTTTTTGTACCATTCTTTATTCATTGCTGTGTTCTAAGGGAAAATTGTGAGTGAGCCCACTCCCTTGGCTGAGAAGCAACCATACAGATGAATGGTCTTAGAATGCTTTACTGTTGGCATGACACAGGACTGATGGTAGCGCTCACCTTTTCTTCTCCGGACAAGGTTTTTTCTGGGATGCCCCAAACAATCGGAAAGGGGATTCATTAGAGAAAATGACTTTATCCCAGTTCTCTGCAGTCGAATACCTGTGCCTTTTGCAGAATATCAGTCTGTCCCTGATGTTTTTCCTGGAGAGAAGTGGTTTCTTTGCTGCCTTTCTTGACACTAGGCCATCCTCCAAAAGTCTTCTCTTCACTGTGCATGTAGATGTGCCTGCTGCCATTCCTGAGCAAGTTCTGCACTGGTGGTGTCCCGATCCTGCAGCTGAATCAACTGTAGGAGACGGTCCTGGCGCTTGCTGGACTTTCTTGGGTGCCCTGAAGACTTCTTCACAAATGCAGTGGAAAAATTTTTTGTGGGTTTAAAGGAGTTGTAAAGGCAGAAGGTTTTTTATCCACTTAAGGACCGAGCCTCTTTCTGAGATTTGGTGTTACAAGTTAAAAAATGTTTTTTTTTTTGCTAGAAAATTACTCAGAACCCCCAAACATTATATATATATTTTTTTCGAACACTCTAGAGAATAAAATGGCGGTCATTGCAATAGTTTCTGTCACACAGTATCTGCGCAGCGGTCTTACAAGCGTACTTTTTTTGGAAAAAATACACTTTTTTGGATTAAAAAATAAGACAACAGTAAAGTTTGCCAATTTTTTTTTTTATATTGTAAAAGATAATGTTACGCTGAGTAAATTAATACCCAACATATCACGCTTCCAAATTGCGCCCGCTCGTGGAATGGCGACAAACTTTTACCCTTAAAAATCTCCATAGGCGACGTTTAAAAAATTCTACAGGTTGCATGTTTTGAGTTATAGAGGAGGTCTAGGGCTAGAAGTATTGCGGTTGCTCTAACGATCACGGTGATACCTCACATGTGTGGTTTGAACACCGTTTTCATATGTGGGCGCTACTCACGTATGCGTTCGCTTCTGCACGCGAGCTTGGCGGGACGGGGCGCGTTAAAAAAAATGTTTTTTTTCTTATTTATTTTACTTTTTTATTTTTTATTTTTACACTGTTCTTTAAAAAAAATGTGTTACTTTTATTCCTATTACAAGGAATGTAAACATCCCTTGTAATAGAAAAAAAGCATGACAGGACCTCTTAAATATGAGATCTGGGGTCAAAAAGACCTCAGATCTCATATTTATACTGAAATACAATAAAAAAATAAAATAAAAAATGTTGTCGTTTGAAAACTTTTAAAAAAGAAAAAGGTCCCTTTAAGAGCTATGGGTGGAAGTAGTATGGAGACGGGTGGGGGCCATCTTCCCCTCACTCATCTCCATACCTTACAGAGAGAAGGATCCGATTGCCTCCGCCAGCGGCTCCGGTAAGCGGCGGAGGGCACCAGAGAGTGGCGGGAGGGGAGGCCCCTCTCCCGCCGCCGATAAAAGTGATCTTGCGGCGAATCCGCCACTGAGACCACATTTGTCTGAAAGCAGACAGCTCACTGAAGAAGAGGATACTGGGGTTATGGTAGCTAGCTGCTGCCATAACAACAATATCCCTCTTCAAAGTGCCGGCGTATATCGTCGTGAGCCGGTCCGGAAGTGGTTAATGCATACCTCCCAACTTTTGAACTTCAGAATGAGGGACAATTGAGGGAGTAAGTGAGCTGCGACGTGCATAACGGCAAAATGCCGCCCCCCCCCCCTCTCAGCTCTCTCACCAACTCCCCCCTCCTCTAGTGCCCCCCCCCAGCTCACTTTAAGCACACTGCTGCAGACAGCTCTGAGTGTCAGGACTGTAGCATGGAGCCCAGGAGGAGTTTCACAGCACTTCACCGGCTCCATGCTACAGTCCTGACAGACGGGGGAAAGACACATCCGGCATCCCCAATATGAAGGCAGCAATGTGGGCAGCTGTGGCACTGGGACCCAGGGCACCCACCAGAAAATGTGGGCCATGTCCCCCCCTTGGTGCTTGGCACTAACACACAGAAGCAGGTGGAGCGCTTCTGTGTGAAAAAGAGTTCAGTTCCTCTTACATTTCATGAGCACTGAAAGGCAGAATCAGGGCTGTTGAGAGGCGGGGTCTGGGCCACTGAGAGAGAAACCCCCATCAATTGCAGCCTCACTGTGCCCATCAGACGCAGCCACTGTACCATCAGGCGCAGTCACTGTACCATCAGACGCAGTCACTGTACCATCAGACGCAGTCACTGTACCATCAGGCGCAGTCACTGTACCATCAGACGCAGACACTGTACCATCAGGCGCAGTCACTGTACCATCAGGCGCAGTCACTGTACCATCAGACGCAGCCACTGTACCATCAGACGCAGACACTGTACCATCAGACGCAGACACTGTACCATCAGGCGCAGACACTGTACCATCAGGCGCAGACACTGTACCATCAAACGCAGTCACTGTACCATCAAACGCAGTCACTGTACCATCAGACGCAGTCACTGTACCATCAGACGCAGTCACTGTACCATCAGACGCAGTCACTGTACCATCAGACGCAGTCACTGTACCATCAGACGCAGTCACTGTACCATCAGGCGCAGTCACTGTACCATCAGGCGGAGTCACTGTACCATCAGGCGCAGTCACTGTACCATCAGGCGCAGCCACTGTACCATCAGGCGCAGCCACTGTACCATCAGACGCAGCCACTGTACCATCAGACGCAGCCACTGTACCATCAGACGCAGCCACTGTACCATCAGACGCAGCCACTGTACCATCAGACGCAGCCACTGTGCCATCAAACGCAGCCACTGTGCCCATTAATTGCCGCCACTGTGCCCATCAAAAGCAGCCACTGTGCTCATCAAACGCTGCCACTGTGCCCATTAATTGCCGCCACTGTGCCCATTAATTGCCGCCACTGTGCCCATTAATTGCCGCCACTGTGCCCATTAATTGCCGCCACTGTGCCCATTAAAAGCAGCCACTGTGCCCATCAAACGCTGCCACTGTGCCCATCAAACGCTGCCACTGTGTCATCAAATGCTCCCACTGTGCCATCAAACGCTCCCATTGTGCCATCAAACACTCCCACTGTGCCATTAAAATGCTCCCACTGTGCCCCATCAAATGCTCCCACTGTGCCCCATCAAATGCTCCCACTGTGCCATCAAATGCTTTCACTGTGCCCATCGAATGCTGCCACTGTGCCCCCCCACCCGCCGTCTTCCCGGCACTTACCCTATCTCGGTGGGGCAGTGGGTGACAGCGGCGGGCGGCGAGCGATGTCTTTGATGTCTTCTTTTCCCATCCTCTCCTTCCATCCTCTCCTATGATTAGACGCCTGATAGGTGTCCAATCACAGTGCCTGACGTTTCAGCCAATAAGGTGACGGGTAACAGACCCGAGCATCTGATTGGCGGAGAGGCGGTTCAGTGTTAGGAAAGTGAATATTCATTCGCCTTTCTAACACAGCTGGGTGAACTGCGAGCGCTAAGTATGGCCCACGCTGTTTGCCTTTTTTGACGCCTATAAGAGCCTATGGTTCTAATCAGATGCTTCAAAAACACCCCCCCCCCCCCCCCCCCCCCCGCTGCTGTAATTCAGGTGCCTGAAAAAGGGGCCGGATGCCTAAATAGGGGGAGGCAGCAGCAGCTGTGGATAGATTCACTGAAAGGCAGAATCGGGGCTGTTGAGAGGCGGGGTCTGGGCCACTGAGGGAGAAACCCCCATCAATTGCAGCCTCACTGTGCCCATCAGACGCAGCCACTGTGCCATCAGACGCAGCCACTGTGCCATCAGACGCAGCCACTGTACCATCAGACGCAGCCACTGTACCATCAGGCGCAGTCACTGTACTATCAGGCGCAGTCACTGTACTATCAGACGCAGCCACTGTACCATCAGACGCAGTCACTGTACCATCAGACGCAGCCACTGTGCCATCAAACGCAGCCACTGTGCCCATTAATTGCCGCCACTGTGCCCATCAAAAGCAGCCACTGTGCCCATCAAAAGCAGCCACTGTGCCCATTAATTGCCGCCACTGTGCCCATTAATTGCCGCCACTGTGCCCATTAAAAGCAGCCACTGTGCTCATCAAACGCTGCCACTGTGCCCATCAAACGCTGCCACTGTGTCATCAAGCGCTGCCACTGTGTCATCAAACGCTCCCATTGTGCCATCAAATGCTCCCACTGTGCCCCATCAAATGCTCCCACTGTGCCCCATCAAATGCTCCCACTGTGCCCCATCAAATGCTCCCACTGTGCCATCAATGCTCTCACTGTGCCCATCGAATGCTGCCACTGTGCCCCCCCACCCGCCGTCTTCCCGGCACTTACCCTATCTCGGTGGGGCAGTGGGTGACAGCGGCGGGCGGCGAGCGATGTCTTTGATGTCTTCTTCTTCCATCCTCTCCTATGATTGGACGCCTGATAGGTGTCCAATCACAGCGCCTGACGTTTCAGCCAATAAGGTGACGGGTAACAGACCCGAGCATCTGATTGGCGGAGAGGCGGTTCAGTGTTAGGAAAGTGAATATTCATTCGCCTTTCTAACACAGCTGGGTGAACTGCGAGCGCTAAGTATGGCCCACGCTGTTTGCCTTTTTTGACGCCTATAAGAGCCTATGGCTCTAATCAGATGCTGCAAAAACACCCCCCCCCCCCCCCCCCCCCGCTGCTGTAATTCAGGTGCCTGAAAAAGGGGCCGGATGCCTAAATAGGGGGAGGCAGCAGCAGCTGTGGATAGATTCATGCAATGCATGAATCTATCTATTGACGATAGAGGAGGTACCTGGAGAGAGGGGGCGGCTCCCATGCGCCCCTTATGGATGCACCGTCACTGCTTTAAGTTAATTTAAGTTCATTTTCATAGCAAACAGGGACTTAATTGCAATTAATTGCAATTCATCTGATCAATCTTCATAAAATTATAAAGTATAAAAGTATATTTAAATTGCCATCATAAAAACTGAGGCAGCAGACTTTGTGAAAATGAATATTTGTGTAATATATATTTTGGCCACAGCTGTATATTCTGCACAGGAAAGAAGTTTTTTTTTTTCTTCTCCCTGCTCTCTCCTGTAGTACTGTTCTCACATATGTATGCTGTTCTCCCATGCAAGTACAGCTAAATTCTACACTCCTCAAGATCTTAGTGCCTGATCTTATTATATAACCAACACTTTTCTGTTGCAAGCTGGCAGGGGACCGACTTTTCTACCTAAGCTGTGGCTGCTTTCGGGAGAAAATGAACTGTATGATTTTTGCAGACCTTTTTGTTTCGATGCATCTGGAATGTCTTTAGCTGATTTAAAATGGCTTGGTTGGGCCTTAAAGTACTTTTTTTTTTAACAGTCTGAGGATAGACCTATGCTCATCCCAAGCATGTTTAGATGTACTTACTACTAAAGATGTATTTTGATCGACCTCTGCTGGAAGTCTGTTCTGCGCATGCACTACTTTTTCTTTAAAATATGTTCTAAAATAATACTTTCAGTCCCTGACAAATATTATGCATTTATAACATTCCACTTCTTATGTAGAATATTATACTACAGTTCAAATGAAGAGCTCAGTGCTACTATAAGTGGCCATAAAGCAGTATTACAACCTTTTTTTTTTTTTTTTTTTTTTTTTTCCTTTTGTGCTCTATTACTTTAATACTTTACCATTTATTTCATTGTATTTCATTGTTATTCTTTTAACAAAACAGACACATTATCCAGATAATTTTTAATTAGGAGTTCAGCACCAGTAGTTTTATTGTATTCCAAGAACAGCCGCCTGTGTATTCATTTCAGCCCTTAATAAAGCATCGGAGACAAGGTTCATGGCGCCATTCATATCATGTTCAAGTTAATAATGCAGAGCGCTGCCAAGAACACTCAGATGAATTATAGACGTGTCAGCGAGCAGCACAGAGCATTGAGATCAGGTCCGGGAGAGTCAAATCCCTTACACCACATCCTTGCTTCCATGAAGGACCGGCAGATATTGACTTGTATTCAGATGGCCCACCGTGTTCATTGATTCAATTAATCAACACAGAATTGAATGGAAACCTCATCAATATTTTATTGGAAAGGTGAGGTCTGTTCATGCCGTCTCAGAAAGGGGAAAGTTGGTAGACATAGACTTGGTTGTTTTGTTAAACAGTGAATACAGGCGATTGCTTTAGGTTAAAGCGGTGTCCCCCCCCCACCCCCCCGAGGCCGATCCGTCTATCGGATCGGATGCAGGCACCGCCATTCTAATTAGGGGAAACAGGCAGTGGAGCCTTGCGCCTCCCACGCGGTTTCCTACTGCATAATGCACAAGTCGCATTGTGAATGGCCGGCTGTCTTCTGGGACACACATATGTCCCAGAAGACATTGGGGGGGGGGGCTCACCGAAGAAGAGGAAATGACGTCCTGCGCCGTGGGCCGGCTGGATCGAAAGTACAGGCTGTACTTCATAAAAAGGTACGTTAGAAATTTTTTTTTAAATTTTAACAAGCCAAAAGGGGTGGAGACGTGGGTGGTCTTTTATTTAAGACCTCCTCTCAGAAGTGGGTGGAACTCCACTTTAAGGAATTAGGCATTTAGCCAAACCAACCAATCAGAATTATAGTAACAATTTGTGTTGAACCTATAGTGCAGCCTGTCCTCGGTCCTGTTTATTCCCTGGGTGTTATGCCGCGTACACACAAGCAGATTTTTCGAGCAGCGTACAATTCGACCGTGTGTGGGCTTCATCGGACCTGCAGCTGACTTTTTCGGTCGAAAATCTGACGGACTTTAGATTTGGAACATGTTTTAAATCTTTACATCGGAATTCCTCCGGACCCAGTTCCTATAGAAAAATCCGTTCGTCTGTATGCTAGTCCGACGGACGAAAACCGACGATAGGGCAACTATTGGCTACTGGCTATGAACTTCCTTATTTTAGTCCGGTCGTATGTCATCACGTACGAAACCGTCGGACTTTGGTGTGATTGTGTGTAGGCAAGTCCGTTCGTTGGGAAAGTCCATCGGAAGTCCATCGAAAGTCCGTCAAAGTCCGTCGGACCAGTCCGGTGGGAAAGTCCGTCGGACCAGTCCGGTCGAAACGTCCGCTCGTGTGTACACGGCATTAGGCCTCATGCACAGGGGTGTATGAATTTATACTCCAGATATGCTGGATCTTTTCTTCCAAACAAAAATGCCTCTAATGTTGTATATTAGAGGGCTGCTGGTAACTGGTTCCCCTATTCCTGCACAGCCAGGCAACAAGTAGTTTTCACTTTTATCTGGACACAGTCTCTGAGCTTGGTTTTGTTGCTTTATTAGGCATAGCTCCCAACTGTCCCTGATTATGAGGGACTGCCCCTGGTTTGGAGCAATGTCCCTCTGTCCCTCTTTCCTCCTCATTTGTCCCTCATTTTGGTCTGATCTATATAGATGTATATAAAATGCACTTTTTATCTTTCAAAAAGTGTTTCCCAGTGCTAAACCTTTCATCCAAATTCTAAATAGCTGCATTTGTACTTTTTTAAAGCTAATATAAAGGAATAGTAGTGGTAAAAAAAGCACTTGTGGATTTAATTAACCTTTTTTTTTTTTTTGGTTAATTCTCCTTTAAGGGGGTGTGGCAGGGGGTGTGCCCTATGCCTACATACGTTTGCTAGTAGGTATCCCTCATTCCCATCTCAAAATGTAAGGAGGTATGTATTTAGGGGTAATAACTTGAAAGGGGTATAGGGGTTATGGGATGCCCAGCTTGATCAAAACAATGAATGGGAACAACTTCCTTCCTATGTACAAAATCCTGAACTGTCCTCCTTCCTGGACACCGACAGTGTTTAGTGATCAAAAGCAGAATGTCCCTTGAGGACTAGGAGCTCTCAGTCCCCTTTAGGAAAATAGCACAGAATGTTGGAAACTACATACAGGAGTATCTCCTCTAAGGCCTTATGTACATGGGACGTTTTTACAACCTCTCCTGAATGATTTAACCTGACAGATAGTAACCCGTGTTTAAAACGTCCGTTTTGCGGCATTTACATGCTGCGTTTAGCGGTGTTTTGCCGCGTTTGCATT
Organism: Lithobates septentrionalis; assembly: GCA_037952835.1. Classification (NCBI taxonomy): domain Eukaryota; kingdom Metazoa; phylum Chordata; class Amphibia; order Anura; family Ranidae; genus Lithobates; species Lithobates septentrionalis. Next base: position 2,646,232 of record JBBDGP010001332.1, read on the forward strand.
TAGAAGCGTTTTAAAAAATATATACAATTTTTTTTTTTTTTTTCAAAATAGCCAAAAATGAAAAACGGCTGTAAACCAAAAGCGGCTAATTGCAAATTACTGCGTTTAGCTGCGTTTAGAAGCGTTTTGGCGCTTGAAATGCCTCTAAACTCAGCTTCTGAACCCATTTTTTTTGTGTTCCAAAAAAAGCCTCTAAACTCAACTGCCTGGAAATGACTATAAACGACCCTGTGTACATGTACTGATAAGATAAAATAGAGGAGAGTTCAGGAGCAGTTGAATAAAACGCCCAACTGCTCCATTAGTCCGTTTAACAGCAGCAGTGTACATAAGGCCTTAAACTGCTCCCACCTCTACTGCCTGCCGGTACTAAAAGCCCTCCTGGCTGCTTGTCCACCAGCCCACCAGGCTAAGCCATAGGCTCCCAGAGCAAGGGATAGGAAGGGTTAAGCACAGCGCTGTCCTCCTGAAAGCTTGCAGTCTCTCCCCTTGTGAATCCCTGGGTGTGCTGATGTCGCTCCTTGCTGCTCCTTAGGCAAGATTCCTCCTCAAACTGAGACACTGATAGGATCGTCTCAAACCAGCCCTTGCTCAGCCTGGAGGCAGAACCCTCTAGACCCAGGGGTCCCCTCCTAGGCCACTGACAGCCTCTTCAGCACTCCATCTTCCACCCGACTCCCCCGCTAGCCTCCTTATTTAAGGGCTTACCCTGCCAGGACATTCTGCCTGGGGATTGGCCAGGTTCCTTCAAGTATGCAGATTAGTCCCTCCTGGCCTCCACCCACTAACTTATAGAAGCTTCTCCAAACTTCTAGGTACCAGAGATCTGACCTGCAGTAACCCTAACCCAATTTCTGACTCCCAAACTAACCGTGAGTCATAACTTAAACTTGCCTGTGCTAACACTTGTAGCACACTAGAGGATGCTACATATGTATGCTTGTTTATGTGTATATTAGCCTAAAAATATTCTGTTGGCCAGAATATTAACATTCTGTTCAGTGGAATACATTTACGTTCATACATGCGCATGTAAATTATGCTTGTAATCTCTTCTCTAAATGGAGTTTTTGTGTGTTTTTTAAGCCTTTAAATACCTCTCTTAAAATACTGATCTAAACACTTGATGTGCATTGCTGCATAGGCTAACATAGAAACTCCAAAGACCCCACAACAATCTGATCCAGTGATTTTAAACACTGCCTGGTGCCAGCTACAGAAGGGCATGTTAAGCTAGCTGTGTACAAGAAAAAACTGAAGCACACCGGATCTCATTACTGTCAGAAAGGCTTCAGCGCCATTGGGCTGAACAGGTGAAACACGTTAGTGAGTGTGGTTTGGGAGGAGATGCTGAATTCTTTCCAACAGTAATGGGATTGGGTGGTGTTCCGGTGTGTGGTTCGTTTTTTTTTTTTTTTCTGTTCACAGTTATAAAATAAATACGTTATGTTGTACTTCCCATAAAGTCTGCAAATAGGAGCTGTGACACTTAATAAACTCCCCCCTTTACTCTTCTTTCACCAGCCGGTGTAGGCGCTCCCATTTCAACGCTAATCGGAAATTTTGGCCGCTGTGGAGGTGAGAAGGTGTCCCATCTGACTGCCCTGGTGGAGATCATGAAGTCCGCCTTTCCTCTTGCATATTTTGTGCATTTATAAATGCACAATTGATACGTTTATATTTCCATTTATAGGTATTAACACTAGAGATTGTTGATCCAGGATTGTTGATTACTTTCAGGAGGTTCAGGAGAGAATTTTTTTCCCAGCAAATTAGACCATGCTTTATCTGATTTGTTTTTCCTTCCCCTTGATTACCCGTGATTATGTGATTGTGTAAATGGAGGTTTTTCATTTTCTATTTATTTTTTATGATTGGTTGAACTCAGTGGATTTGTGTCTTTTTTTCAACCTGACTGTGAAACTATAGTATGTAACTCATTTTTTTTTTGTGCTGTCCATTACTGTGATACATTCTTGTTAGAGAGATTTTTTTCTGTTTGCCCTGGTGACCATTGACAAACATTCCCATTAATGGCTGTAGAGCAGCAGTCCCCAACTTCCACAGCAGCAGGGACTGATTGTGCGGAACTCATACCCCTCCATGGCCCGGGGGGGGGGGGGGGAATTTGGGGGTTTGAGCATTGTTGATGTTGTCTGTCACCTGGGTGGGGGCCTAAATGTGGGGGGGGGGTGGGATTGTCACCTCAAAGGGAAGCAGTGGGTGCAGCCTGGGTCTCACCAGTGCTCCATGAGATCCTGTCCCCCGGGCCGGATCTCCTCCCTCCCTTTCTCCTTCTTCATGAACAGAGGAAGAAGGGAGTAGTGGTGCTAAGAGAAGCGGAGCGGGTGGTTGGAGGAAAGCAGTGCAGGCTGTGCTGGCTTGCTCTGCCTGCTGCCAACCCCTGCTGTGTGGCCTGGTTCCCTGCAGGCCATGGACTGGCATGGGAACCCTGCTGTAGAGGATGATTGAAAAAATGGTTGCCAGTCACTTTTGGTCTTTTCAAGATATTTTATTTGCTCCAGGCTCACAGGGAGGGAGGGTTAGGGCTTCAATTACCTCCCAGAACATGCTTTCCAGACTCTGACACTACTCCTGCTGTCACAGTGCATGTAGAAAACAAAGACCAGGGACAGGACAAGGGGTGGGCAGATGGGGCGGCTGCCCAGGGCACTGTGGTATCATGTGAGGTGGGGGGGCTGTCATGAGGAGATTGGGGGGGAGGGAATTTGTGTTGGGAGGAGGAATTTGGGACGGTGTGGCAGGGGGTAAGAATTGTTCTAGGAGGGATAATTTGGGGAGGTGTGTTAGGAGTGGTGATTTGGGGGAACTTGTGTTGGCTGGGGAGATTGGTGAGGAGAAGTTTTGCTAGGAGGGGGATAACATGGTTTGGGGGGGGGATTTGTAGATTTGTGCTAAGATCGGAATTTTTTTGTGGTAGTAGTGATGATTGGCGGGTATTTGTTCTATTTCTGCTTTGAGGGGGGATTTGGAGTAGGGGGAGAGGATTTGTGCTCAGAGGAGAAATTTGAGGGGTAGCCGATTTGTGCCAAGAGGGGAAGTTGGTTTTTGGAGGAGGAATTTGTGCTGGGAGCATATGGGGAGAGAGAGGATTTGAGCTGGGGGGGAATGGAGAAGCAAAGATTTGTGCCAGGAGGGGGGATTTTAGCAAGGGGTGTATTGGTGGATTTGTACTAGGAGGAAGGGGAATAAGCATGCAGATTACTGCTCGATATGTTTTTTTTTGGGGGGGGGATTTTTGCTGACACATAATCATACATCTTGGGGGGGGGGGGAGGGGCGCAAGGCGGCATGTTCGCTTTGGGCACTAGATGACCTTGTCCCGGCACTGCAGCAACAATGAACCCCAATTGGAACTTTAATCTTTCCACACTCTATCCAAAGCTTAAAAAAAAAATTTAAACAGATGCCCTTTTAAATGGGGTTGAAGGGGGGGGGAGGGGTGGTTCTGTAGTGCAGCAAGGGACTGCTAAATACTGCTTTCGGATTTCAGAGCAGCAGACGCAAGGTTGTCAGCTCATTGGTGATGAGCTTGGGTTTGGCCCAAAATTGAACCCTGATGGCAGCTGTCATTCCTGGGCCAATCATCTGACATTCCCAGTCCCACAGCTGCATGAACACAGAGGGGTGGTGATGCTCTTGACATCATTGACCCAATATGGTCACATTAGGTCGATGAGAGTCTGAGAACTAGTGTATTGTAGAAAATTCCAACAAAATACAAACAAACAACAAATACATACTCCAAAAAAATCTGTAGTCTTGGATGATGTTGACAGCATCTGCAATGAGGAATGGACCACACCCAAAGGGAAGGCTTCCTAAGCAGAGGCAGATGTAGTCCCTTCACTGTCCCTACTCCTCCAGAACCTTTCCTTACCTCTGTATACTTTACCTAACAGACGGGGAGCCTGTCCCTACTCTGTCCACTCGCAAAATGCGCACCAAACCCAGGGGGCCAGTACCTTAAATAGACCAGTTTCCATTTGGACAGCTGTTCCCCTGTTGACCACAGAAAGTCATAGGGGAACCGAGTTACCCACGGCTTCCTTCCCCTCCTACATTCTTGGTTCGATTGAGCACCATCTACAGCGGGGTGTCCAGACTGCACCCACCTGCACATTGACTTAATATGGCCATGTGGCCATATTTGGTCAATCATGTCAAGAGCATCCCCATCCCTTTATTTACATGGAGCTGTGGGGTGGGGAATATCCCATCTGAAGCTCATTGGCCCGGTACTGACAGCTGAATTCCAGGTTCAGTTGAACATGAATTCAGACCAAATGCAGATCCCTACATCTCACTACAAGAACTTAGGTGCTCGATGGATTCTGGCAGATCAACAAGTATTTTTCCATCAGCAGATAAAATAATTGCAGTGGTTTACTGAATTTTTATTTTACCCAGATGATTGCTTTAAAAAGTTCCAGCTGGCACAACCCTACTCTATGTAATGTAGAACAGCGACTCACTATAGCCCTGTTATAAAGCGCATCGAGGGAACAAATCCTGAGCAGCCGTCTGTATTGTACGCTTGTCATAATCTAACAAAGAGCCTTCAATACAGGGTTAATAGAGGAGGAAATCCAACTGCTTGTAACGCTTCCAAGTTTCCATACTCCCCAACCAAATCATTATATCTTTTTTTTTTCTTCCACCCTGAGAATGACCCTAGGCGGATATAATGAGGAACACCGAAGCAATAAGTCTCTGAGGAAATATGCTTTAAGAGGAGTTTCTTCAGTTATTAAGCAGTCAGAATTTTTGGGCTGTTTAAAAGAACCTGTCATGCGAAGGTGAAATACCTTCTATGATGGGAAATGTATAATGGTTTTGCACGTATTGTCTTTCTTTATTTATGTTGATCAGGAATAAAACATAACTTTAAAAAAATACTTTAAAAAATGTGAAATACTGCATATTATAAAAGTTTTTATTTTTTTTTATGAGCCAACAGCAGGTGGAGCGCTCTACTCCTTTTCACATCTTTCAGTCTCTCCTTATCTGCTTTGTTGATAAAGTCCTCCTGTTTATATAACATAAAGTCCTGTTTACATATATAACATAGCATTGAATTAAAGCAGAACTTTGGGAAGTTCTACTTATCCCCCCCCCCCCCCTCTCTCCTCACCGGGTAAGGACAGCACTGCATCCCAGGGCTGGCAAGTGTATTTTTATTAAAAGTCAGCAGCCTCAGTATTTGTAGCTGCAGTGCTGCCTCTGAATTTTTTTTTATAACTGGAGCTCCTCTTTAAGTCTAGACACATAGACATAGATTTCTCTGGTTCAGAATGAGAGAAATCTTATAGCTTCCAGTGGCTGTTTGAATACTCAAACAGTGGTTGCATCTGATAGGATGCAGTCACTGCTTGGCCAACAATTTTCCTCCCAGCTTCCTCACTTCTTCAATTAAAATATGTGCTCTTTGAATGGTGACTGTGATGTACGACCCCCGGTGGTCAGTGTGCAGAAGGAAAGCTGCTTCCACAAAACACAGGAGATCACAGCTATCACTGTATATATCACTGTATTTAGTGTCAACTACTATAGGTATATACAGCATTTGATTTACAGTATCTGATCCTGGATACCAGATATGGATACTTTATTTGAGCCAAGCTGGCCCAATGTACATAAGCAAAAAATATCATTCCTGGTGTTCAGCTTGTAGATGGGGTGCAGCGTGATTCAGTCCAAGTGCGATGAAAGAACTTGTATTGAAATAATGCAGACAGTTCACAATAAACCCAATGGGAAGGCAGCCCAACCGGGAACACTCACGGATCCAACAGTATGTTAGAAAGCAGGATTCAGCTGAACTGACAGCACCTGTTAAGAGGGGCAAACTGCAGCCTGGCCGTCGTGTGCCTAAGCATAAAGATGTCCAAAGAAGTTGCAAACGCTATGCTTTCCCTCCTTGTCAGGTACCTTTCCCTGCCGCTAGTATCTGTCCCTATTCTACCCACTCACAAAATGCACACCAAGCCTGGGAGCCAGGGCTTTAAATCAGCTTTGCCTGATCCAAGATGGCAGCTAGAGTCACATGGGGTAGCAGCATCCAACTAGACAGCTTCCCCAATTAACGAGGGAGCCATGGAGGAACCATGCTCCTCTTGACTTCCTCTCCAACTGTACTGCTGCTGCAGATGAGTGCCACTGATGGTGGAGAAAGTAGACTGTACCTGCCTACAGGGTTTAAAACAATATTCTGTGATCCTGCCGGGAAGGTCCTTGTTGATGTATTTCATTTAATAGGGAAACAACACTCTGTCCCTGTGTCCCAGCTGTGCTTCCACATTGTCAGCCCATCACACAGCATTCCAATGGAGTCTACAGGTAGCCATTTCAACACACGTTACAATCATTTCAGAGATGGTCTACTGATGTCACCATCAGAAAACCCATGCTGAATAATGCCATGCAGCCATCCCTGGAGTGAGAAAGGAAGTGGGTCCAAAGAGGCTGTAGGACATCGGCAGAAGTCAGATGTAACAAAGGATTAAAAAAGTGAAAAAATAGAATTAACGTTAAAAACGTTGTTTGTGATACACACTGCTTTAGCATACTAAATGTCAATCAATTTGGGTTGACATCTACTTTAAGCAATACACCATTTGTACCATTACAAACCCAAGACTGTCATCTAACACACCAATTGTACAGAGAAGCCTGGAGCAAAAAAAAAAAATAGCGCAGGGCTTGTATGACAGTGTAAACAGGGGACAGAGTGGAAGGAATAAGAGCGGCCACCTGATTGGGGCAGCTGGAGGAGGAGGGGTCATAGGCAGTGAAAAGGGAGATGGCCCCTCCCCAGCGTTCAGTGGCAGCATGGGTAGCAAGCTTCCCACCCACCCTCCCTCCCTGTTATTGCTGTTATTATTGTTTCTCTTTTATGGCTTTTTTCTCCACAGAGCTGTTGGGTCCTAAGGATGTGGTGGCAGTTGGCGGGTGTTGGTCTTTGCAGGTGAAGGAAGAAACCTCGGATAAGGAAGAGTTCGGGACCCATCAGTGGTATGGGCCCCGCTGGTGGTATTCCAGCTAACGGTGGTTTAGCTGGAATTTGGTTAACGGGTGCACTGCGGTCAGTGGTTTTATCTCCGAGCTAGTATGTAAGCTGGAGGCCTATTTAGGAAAAAAAGGTGCCGCAGTGCATTATTAAAATCATATAGTAGTTGGGGTTTCCTACAAAGACCAACGCGAGTATTGACTGATGGGTATTTTGGTTCAACAGATGTTTTTTATCTAGTTATGTTAATTTAAGTTGAGTTTGTTAATAAAGAGGCTGCTACGGTCAATATTTACTCCAACTTGGTGTGGTCTCCATTAATGGGGTTAATGGTAAAGAGGGATACGAGTACGGGTTGGTCAGGCAGGTATGGGGAAGTATGGATTATCTGTTATACAATGGTCATGTTCCTTCTTTCTCAGCATTATGCTTCTCATCAAAAATAAAGACTAAAGTGCAGCATTACTTTAGAAGAACTATAGACCTCCTTAAGTGTTTTGTCTCCTTGGAATGTGTACGTCGTGACATAACCACAATGTACAAGATGGGCTGCCACTCGTGCTGTTATTGTACAAATTATTTATTTTTATTCCTTTCCTTTGCATTCACTGCAAAGTAATTGGCCTTGGGCCAGATTGTTTTTTAGAATGTATTCTTTCCGAGGTCTGAACCTTCACACATCCATCCGGCATTGTGTAATCAGAGTTGTTAACATTGTTAGAAGGGTCGAGACACGTGGCAGCCATACATGCTGGAAGAAATTAACCATTACTTAGACTAAAAATGTGACATGTCTTAGAGATGAACTGCAAGCAGATAATGCACTACCAAACACAATAATCAGGGGAAAAAAACTCCTGCTGCTGCCTAGAAGAGGATTACCATGCTCCCTTGCCATCCTCTATGTCAGGGGTCTCCAGACTTTTTAAACAAGGGGCCATACTTTTGGGGGCCAGACTATGGCTATTGGAAGTAGGTCCCGAGGTCAGTGGGAAAAAACAATGCCTCATCTTTGTTGTCATTGGGAGGAATTGTGCCCCATCATTGGTTTCATTGGGAGGAACTGTCAGTTCATTGGTGTCAGTGGGGGGGGGGGGGGGCATTACGCCCCACAGTTGGTAACAGTGGATGAAATAGTGCCCAAAGGGCCGGATAAAAACAGCCAGAGGCCCACATCTGGCCCCTGGGCCACAGTTTGGGGACCACTGCTCTATGTAAGCACCAAGGGCACCAGGGCTGAGCAAGCTCCTCTGCCTCCACTGTGACACTGGTTGGGCCTTATGATTGGCCACTCATGCACTGATCACTGCATTGTGGGAAGCAAAGGTATTATCCATACGGTCACATACCCAGATTTTTATTTTTTTGATAGTCCTAGGCAGTGGATCCCAACACAGGCAGACAAGGTGAAGGTAAGAGTAGGCAATGTTCTATTTCAAGCACAGCTTTATACATTACCCTACCTCCTATAGATCTTGGTCGGCCAGCCAGTATGACAACCTGCTGAATAACCACCCTCTGAAGAAAATTAAAGAAAAATTTCAGGTATAGATATTTATACATAGGTACATTGGTCTAGCTTGGACCAATGTAACTATGCATATAGCATTCTTGTGGGATCCCTCTAAAACAGTGGTCTCTAAACTGTGGCCCTGGGGCTGAATGTGGCCCTCTGCTTGCTTTTATCTGGTCTTTGAGGAATTATTTCTGCCACTGACACCAACAATGGTGCATAATTACTGACACCAACAATGGGGCACTATTCCTCCCACCGACACCAACTATTTCTCCCCTTAGTAACCAAAGTTCGGGCATTATTTACTACTACAGGGCACAGTCCACCCCCCAAAAGTCTGAAGGACAGTAAACTGGTCCTTTGTTTAGAAAGTTTGGAGACTCCTGCTTTCGAAGCTGGAAATCACTGTAGTAGATAACACCACTCCTCCAGTGATCTCCACTAGCTTCCAGATCCTGTGCGGCTACCCTTCTGCATTGTGAACACAGGAGGTCAGCCACTTGGCACGGGTTCCATACAGAGATTGCTTTGCATTCATTCAGAGAATGCAAAGCAATCTCTGTATGGAACCCGTGCCAAGTGGCTGACCTCCTGTGTTCACAATGCAGAAGGGTAGCCGCACAGGATCTGGAAGCTAATGGAGATCACTGGAGTGGTGTTATCTACTACAGTGATTTCCAGCTTCGAAAGCAGGAGTCTCCAAACTTTCTAAACAAAGGACCAGTTTATTGTCCACTGATTGGATGAGGTGGAGATGCGGGGCAGTAAGGTCACACTCTCCACCTCATCCAATCAGAAAATGCTTTGAATTCACTGAGAAAATGCAAAGCATTCTCTGAATGGCACGTGTGCAGAGTGATCACACTCTTTTATTCACAATGCAACTGGGCAGCTGCTTAGCACAGGAACTAGAAGCAAGTTACTTTAGTAGTGGTGTCTACAACAGTTATCTTAATGCCGCGTACACACGGTCGGACTTTTCGTCTACAAAAGTCAGACAGCCTGTCCGACAGACTTCCGACAGACTTTCGACGGACTTGCGGCGGACTTTCTAACGAACAGACTTGCCTACACACGATCACACAAAAGTCCGTCGAATTCTTACGTGATGACGTACACCGGACTAAAATAAGGAAGTTGATAGCCAGTAGCCAATAGGTGCCCTAGCGTGGCTTTTTGTCCGTCGGACTAGCACACAGACGAGCGGATTTCGGGGTCCGTCGTAGTTACGAAGTAAAGATTTGAAGCATGTTTCAAATCTAAACTACGTCGGATTTGAGGCTAAAAAAGTATGTTGAAAGTCCGGAGAAGCCCACACACGATCGGATTACCAGCCAGCTTTAGTCCGTCAGCGTCCGTTGGACTTTTGTAGACGAAAAGTCCGACCGTGTGTACGCGGCATTAGATTCTCCAGGGATCCTACAGGTAAAAATATCCATTACTGGAATTCTTCTTAAACTCTCCAAGTAATCATAAAAGTTTAATTCATGGAAGTTTACTTTTCAAACTGCAGTGCATGGGATGTTCACTGGTTATTTGAAGTGTAAAGAGACAATTATTTTCCCTGCTTTATGCCTGCTATGAAGGCTAGCAGCTCACTGAGAAAACGTGGACTACAATGGAGGCATCTAGCTAACCCCAACAGACAGGGAGGCTGGGTTATACCATTAACAAATAGAGAAATAACAAGCTGTAGTAACACTGAAATGACACTAGATGTCAGCATCAGGACATTCATTTATTCATAATGAAAATGTATGCAACATTAATGGATATATGATAAGTGCTCTAGAACAGGCAGTTTATGGTATCTGATTGGCAGTCTTGAGGCTTGTGTCGATGGGGAAATGCATCGTGCTTTTAAAATTAGTTTGAGAGCCTTCCGAGATCATTCAGGATTCACAGGCTGGTGGATTTAACCTGTAGTTAACCTGTTTCAGGGCTTCTTCTATATTCCTACTTTCATGTTTGGTAGGAGAAGCCGTTCCGATGCAAACAAAAGCCCATCAAAAACTTTCAGTTTAAATTGACTAAGTACATACCAGGTGCCCCAAAAAGAAAGTTGTTCAAGGTCTTTATACATTTTAGTTCTGTTTCTTTAAAAACAAACACAGCCTGAGTAGAAAAGCCTGTCCCCTGCCAACATGCTACAAAGAAAGACCCTTGCTTTCTGTGTGAAAACAGTGGTCTCCCTGCAAATATCCCAATTCTCCCCTGCTGACTCAGACCTTTAAGTCCTTTAACCACTTGCCTACTGGCCAATTAACCCCTTCCTGCCCAGGCCAGCTTTCAGCGCTGTCACACTTTGAATGACTATTGCACGGTCATGCAACGCTGTACCCAAGCGATATTTTTATAATTTTTTTCACACAAATAGAGCTTTCTTTTGGTGGTATTTAACAGTTCCAGACAAGCCGCTGTATTTATACTGTGGCAGGTTGGCTCCCCTGTGCGAGCCGTAGCTGTACGTCGGCTGTTTAAGACGCTTCCGGCGGCGCGTACGCCCGAAGCGTGTCCCTGGAGCCGCTGCGAGTGCAGGCACCCGCGATTGCTCGTTACAGAACGAGAATGGGGATGTGTGTGTGTGTAAACACACAAATCCCGGTTCTCTCAGGGGAGAGGAGACAGATCGTGTGTTCATGCTAAGTAGGAACACCGATTTCTCTCTTCCCCTAGACAGTCCCCTCCCCCGTACAGTTAGAACACACCTAGGGAACACAGTTAACCCCTTGATGGCCCCCTGGTGTTAACCCCTTCCCTGCCAGTATTATTTGTACAGTAATCAGTGCATTTTTATAGCACTGATCGCTGTATAAATGTCACTGGTCCCGAAAATGTGTCAATATCGCAGTCCTGATAAAAATCGCTGATCGTCGCCATTACTAGTAAAAAATAATAATAATAATAATAAAAATGCCATAAATCTATCTCCTATTTTGTAGACACTATAACTTTTGCACAAACCAATCAATATACGCTTAATATGATTTTTTTTACCAAAAATATGTAGAAGAATACATATCGGCCTAAACTGAGGAAAAGTTTTTTTTTTAAATTGGGATATTTATTATAGCAAAAAGTAAAAGATATTGTGTTTTTTTTTTTTCAAAATTGTCGCTGTTCTTTTGTTTATAGCGCAAAAAATAAAAACTGCAGAGGTGATCAAATACTACCAAAAGAAAGCTCTATTTGTTGGGGAAAAAGAAAAATTGTCAGTTAAAGCAACGCAGTGCCGTATCGCAAAAAATAGCCTGGTCATTGAGCAGCCAAATCTTTCGGGGCTGAAGTGGTTAATCACCACTGGGGGTTTTATTTTATTTTTTGCTAAATAAACTAAAAAAGACAAAATATTTTAATCAGTTTTTATTTTATTTTTATAATAATAACTTTTTCATAGTTTGTTATAAAATTTAGCAAACAGGTACGTTTTCTCCTTCACTGATGTCCGCTGATAAGGCTGCACTGATGGGCACTGATAGGCTGCACTGAGGGGTACTGATGAGGCGGCACTGGTGGGCCCTGATGAGGAGGCACTGATGAGGCTTTGATGGGCACTGATAGGTGGAACTGATGGGCGCTGATAGGTGGCACTGATAGGCAGAACTAATAGGCTGCACTGATGGGCACTTATAGGTTGCACTGATGGGTACTGATGAGGCGGCACTGGTGGGCGCTGATGAGGAGGCACTGATGAGGCTGATGGGAACTGATAGACGGCACTGATTGGCAGCACTGGTAGGCATTGATTGGCAGCACTGTTGGGCACAGATTTGCAGCATTGGTGAGCAAAGATTGACAGCACTGTTGGGACTGCACTGATAATCAGGACACACTCAGTGCCCTGATTATCAGTGTAGATGTCCCTATTAGAGAAGCTGTTGACATCCATGATCAGCTGTGATTGGACACAGCTGATCGCACAGTAAAGAGCCGCTGATTGGCTCTTTACCTCAATCTGTGATCAGCAGTGTCCGGAGGACACTACGATCACAGAGCGCACCGCCTGGCGGTGTCCCAGGACTAGACGTTGTAAAATACTCCAAGGTGTTACTGCTCACTCCCATCATCACAGTAACAAGTTCACAAACCCCTGCACATGTTAGGTCCACTATCTCCTCTGTTACAGTATCTCTGAGTTCAGAACTACTGCGAAAGGAGAGAGAAAGAGAGAGCGTATGCAAGGGGGTCTGAATTGGTTGGGAGTGTCTTAGTAACATCCTAGCAATAAGGCAGGAAGGGATGATGTCATCCCTGGGAGTTGTTTTAGGCAGGCTTCGGGAGGTACACAAAGTTCCTATACCTATAGTAAGGGCATTATTGTACATAAGTCAATGCTGCACAGTTTGTTTTGATCTACAGACGCCCCTTAACTGCCTAGGCAGTTTTTTGTAAAGGTGAAGTAACCTTTTAGGCTTTTAAAAGTGCTGCTCCCCTCCGTATTTTCTAGAAAAAAGTTTGCATTTGTTCATGTTCCCCCTAGCATTTCCCAGCTCCCCATGACCTTTGTTTGATAACCCCTTCCCTATTATCCTTAAAAATGGGCAAAATTAATTTGCAGGATTCATCCCCCATAGACTTCAATGGGGATCAGAGAATGTTTGTAATTTCTAAACGTTTTTTTAACTGTTCAGCGAACATCTCTTGACCCCCAACCCAAGTACATGCAGCTTAAGACCAGGCCTTTTTCTGATATTTGTTGTTTACAAGTTAAAATCAGTATTTTTTGCTAGAAAATTACTTATAACCCCCACACTTTGTTTTAGCAGAGACCCTATAGAATAAAATGCCGGTCGTTGTAAAAATGTGAACACTGTGGGCACGACTTACATATGCATTCGCTTCTGCGCACGAGCCCGGAGGAATAAGGCGCTTAAAAATGTTTTTCTTATTTATTTGACTTTTCATTTTTTTATTTTTACACTGTCCGTTTTAATTTGACTTTTCATTTTTTTTTATTTTTATACTGCCCTTTTTTCATTTTTTTTTTTGTTATCACTTTTATAACTAAGACAAGGAGTGTAAACATCCCTTATATTAGAAATAAGCATGACAGGTCCTCTTTATTGAGAGATCTGGGGTCAAAAAGACCACAGATCTCTCATTTACCTTTGAAAAAAAAATAATAATAATTTTAAATTTTAACCACTTCAGCTTCTAGAAGGTTTTACCCCCTTTCCTGAACAGGCCATTTTTTGCAATACAGCACTGCGTGGCTTCAACTGACGATTGAACGGTTGTGCAACACTGTACCAAAATTAAAATTGATGTCTTTTTTTTTTTTTCCCCACAAATAGAGTTTTCTTTTAATGGTATTTGATCACCTCCTGTGTTTTTTATTTTTTGCACTATAAACAAACAAAAGACAGACAATGTTTAAAAAAAACAAACAAAAAAAACAAAACAAAACAATATTTTTTACTTTCTGCTCTAAGGCTCGGTTCACACTGGGGCAACACGATTTCAGCGCAACTTTGTACGGCGACTTCAACGCGACTTCAGCGCGACTTCAGCGCGACTTTAAGCAAATTACAACGCGACTTCAAGTCGCCTCCAGGACAGGCGACTTTGGCTGTGGCCAATCACAGGATAATCAGCTCTCTGGGAGGGAGGGGTTTGCCTGGGAAAACTAAATTTTTTCCCTGCAAAGTCGCTTGACTGTAGAGAGAGATCCGACTTGGAGGCGACTTCCATTGATTTCTATGGTACAGGTCGCCTACCAAGTCGGATCCAAGTAGTACAGGGAGTACGCTCTGAAGTCGGAGCGACTTCAGTAGTGTCTATTAAGACGCTCCCATTCACTGTAATGTGAATCTCTTTCTGGGGCGACTTGAGGGCTTACAAGTCGGATCCCAAGTCGTCCCAGTGTGAACCGAGCCTAAAACCCACCCAATAAAAAAAATTTAAAAAATCTAAGTTTTTTCATCAAGTTAGGCCAATATGTATTCTACTACACGGTTTTGGTAAAAAAATCCCAATAAGCGTTTATTGGTTTGAGCAAAAGTTATAGCGCCTACAACCTAGGGGATAGATTTATGGACTTATGGATTTTTTAATTGTTTTTACTACACCCTGTTTCAAATTATTATGCAAATTTCTATTTCAGTTTAATCTATTTAAGATTAAATATTTTGTTTTTCAGTTTAACGCATGGATGGCATTAAGTCTCAGGGCTCCTTTGATCACTGAAAACAATCTCGGACACCTGTGATAATTAGATTGCCAGGTGAGCCCAATTAAAGGAAAAACTACTAAAGGAGGGTGTTCCATATTATTAAGCAGAGCACCATTTTCAAGCAATATGGGGAAGAAAAAGGATCTTTCTGCTGCCGCAAAGAGTGAAATAGTTCAATGCCTTGGACAAGGTATGAAAACATTAGATATTTCACAAAAACGTAAGCGTGATCATCCCACTATTAAAGTGGAGTTCCACCCACTTTTACAACTCTTCAGCATCCCTCACTAAACTGTGCACTGTAAACAAATTGGATATTTTTTAATTTTTTTTCTCAGCACCTACTGTATATCTGCTGTATTCATTTTTCACTTCCTCCTCCCTGGCCGCGTTCCATCGCATCATTTCCTGTTTGCAATGCCTTCTGGGAAGGGGCGGCAACTTCCTCTGAAACTGCCGTTGCTATGGAAACCTGACCTGAAACCTATTACACTGCTTGTGCTGCACTGAGCATGTGCGAGATCTGCAAGGATGAGATACAGGAAGAATTACAGCCTGGCTTCAAATGCCCACACTTAAGATGGCCACGGCCTGCTGTAAGTTTATAAAATAACAAACTACTGCTATAAACTAACAAAACAGACCTTAGTTTACAGACTAACTTTACTAGAATACATTAAGCTTGTGTATTATAGGGGTATTTTTATTTAAAAAGTATTATTTTGGCCGGAACACCACTTTAAGAGATTTGTGGCTGATTCAGAGCACAAACGGGTTTCGTGCAGATAGAGGCACATTGAGGAAGATTTCTGCCAGATCCATGCATCGGATCAAGAGAGCAGCTGCTAAAACTCCATTACATAGCAGCAAACAGATATTTGAAGCTGCTGGTGCCTCTGGAGTCCCACGGACATCAAGGTGCAGAGTCCTCCAGAGTCTTGCAACTGTGCATAAACCTTCCATTCGGCCACCACTAACCAATGCTCACAAGCAGAAACGGCTGCATTGGGAGAAAAATACATGCTGACTAATTTTCAAACAGTCCTGTTCACTGATGAGTGCCATGCAACCCTGGATGGTCCATATGGATGGAGTAGTGGATGGTTGGTGGACGGCCACCCTGTTCCAACAAGGCTTTGACGTCAGCAATGTGGTGGTGGAGTCATGTTTTGGGCCAGAATCATGGGAAGAGAGCTGGTCGGCCCCTTTAGGGTCCCAGAAGGTGCAAAGATGACCTCTGCAAAGTAATTGGAGTTCGTGACTGACCACTTCCTAGTTCTACAGAAGGAAGAACTATGCTTTCCGTAATAAAATTATCTTCATGTGTGACAATGCACCTTCTCATGCTGCAAAGAATACCTCTGCATCAATGGCTGCTATGGGGATAAAAGGAGAGAAAGTCATGGTGTGGCCTCCATCCTCCCCTGACCTCAATCCTATTGAGAACCTTTGGAGCATCCTCAAGCAAAGGATCTATGAGGGTGGGATGCAGTTTACATCCAAACAGCAGCTCTGGGAGGCTATTCTGACATCTTGTAAATAAATTCAAGCAGAAACTGTCCAAATACTCTCAAGTTCAATGGATGCAAGACTTGTGAAGCTGCTATCAAATAAGGAGTCCTATGTTAAAATGTAACGTGACCTGTTAAAATGTTTAAAAAGTTAAAATGTTGTTCAAAGATTGATTTAAATAGCTTTTGATTTCAGTAAATATGCTGCAAACACAACAAATGACAATTTTCAGTTATTTACATCCTACAAAGTGTATTGAAACTTACTGTGCGTAATAATTTGGAACAGTGTATTGTAAGTTTTTCATTTAGAAAAAAAACTGTTATCATTAGGAGGTTTGTTCAATAAAATTTGAATTGTACTCTTAATAGATAACATGAGAATTATGCTGACTGTTGTTTACATCAATGATTTAGGTAAATGAGAAAAATATCATTGGCATAATAATTTGGAATAGGGTGTAGTGATGACGGCAATTAGAAATTTTTAGTGGGACTGCGATATTGCGCGGACAAATCTGACACTAAGGCAGGCCATACATGGGTCGAATTTCGAAAGAATTTTCTAAAGAAAATTCTTATGTAAGAATTTACTTCTCACCATTAGTGGGCTGCAGCAACAGCCAATTTTCATGCAGCAATCAAATTTGAGTAATCAGACATGTTGGAATTTTTTTGAAAAACGAACGACTTTCTAATCAATGAGTGCGAGAAATGTAACTGAAAAAGAAATGCACATGAGCAAGAAAACAAATTTCCCGGAAAGAAAAGAAGATTCTCAGCCACGAAAATTATTTTCTGTAGCAACATGAGGTGAAATTGAAGGCTTGGTTGGTCGAATTTCGAAATCAATGGTGGCACCATCAAAATCATAAAACGCACAAATTTTCTGATTTTCAAAAGAAAATTCTTTCGAAATTCGACCATGTATGGCCTGCATAAGTGATACTTTTGGGGACCAGTGACACCAATACAGTGATCAGTGCTAAAAAAAAACTGTGATCCCTGGGAGTGCTTTCTTACTCTGTGTGGGATGATTACACTGTAGGAAGACAGAGATCCGTGCTCCTGCTTAGCAGAAACTCAAGATATCTGTCTTTCTTACTAGCAGAACGACGATCTGCCTTGCTTACATAGGCAGACTGCCGTTCTGCCTCTCTCTGAACGATTGCCAGGTTTCTGGCCGACATCGGGTCCGTTGATTGGCTCCCGCTGTGTCCAATCACAGCAGGAGCGGGGCTACAGCGGTGCGCGCCCCTGAGCTGAAGAAAAATCACGTACAGGTGATTTTGTGCTTTATTTGCGCTTAAGGTCTGCCTGCCGCAGTATATGTACGTGGGGCGGTCTTTAAGCGGTTAAGGAAAAAAAAAGCTGATGGCTGAGAACCAGAAGTGATGTCAGAGGTCGCTCCAGTCCTGGAAGGGCATAAAGGCAAGTGAGGGCAATCTTCCCCTTACTTGACTTCCTGTCCAGCCACCACTCGGACCACATCACTTCCAGGTTTACCGACGGCTCTGGTAAACCCAGAAGATGCCGAGAAGTGGGGAACTTCTCCCGCCGCCAATCAAAGCGAACCTGCTGCAAATCCGCCAATGGGACCACTTTGATATGGAAAGTAGGCTGCCTACTAATAAAGATAAAGTTTACGGCAGCTAGCTGCTGGCATAATCCTTGTATTTAACGTCAAAGTGAAGACGATTAAGGAAGTTGGTGACAACCTTCCCCCCTTTCTTCTACATCTCTTTTAAAAGTATCACAAGAACAGGAAGTGAGGGAGAATATTTTAAATGGGGTCACTCTTCTCCATACTATTCAAAACTAGAAAAAAAAATGTCTTTTTTTGCACTCAATTAGTTAACAAATTTTCCAGGAGTTTGTTTGTTTCACATCAGTTGAACCATAAGCTGGAGCACAGCTAAAAGCTAAATTTACATTTAGGGGCCACTAAAGGTATATGTCAGGAATAAGCGAAGCTAATGCATAGCGAGAAAACCACTTGGCCATAGGTTGCATTAGAAACAGCTGGAACTGATCTTCCGCATATCTCCTGCTGTAAATCCATTAAGGGGATCAAATTAATTGTGAGGAACTCTCCAGGTAGGAAAAATACATTAAGCTGAAAGGTACCGAGGTTGTTCCTCTCACAATGAGGACAGATGCTCTATTTTCTCCAATGGGTATAAAAGCATTTTGCTAAAAAACAAGTTGTTATTAAATGCTCATATCTGTTCTACAGAAATTCATTTTTTTTTTAAACTTAGAGAAACTCAAGTCAAGTAGAAGAATACCATTTAGTTCAGCTGAACTAAAAACATATTTTTTTTTTATTCCATATACACTGTAAATATATATATTTTATAGCAGGGTGACCCCATGCTAAGAAGCGAGCACACTAATGGCACAGGTGAGTGCTGGCTTTATATGAGAGCCAGAGATGAAGCTCAGAGCCCCACCTCCTGAGGAAGTCAGTGTGTGAAGGGGACCATGAGAGGGGCCGGTGTGCACCATGGTGTCCAGGTCAGGACAGAGCAAGGCCCAAGTCTGAGTGAGAGTCCATGAGGGATTGAACAACTAGGAAGGTGTAAGGAAGATGCAGAGCTAAGGTGCAGCATCTGTGCATAAACACTGGGACATGTTTCATGATCAGGGGGACCAAAAAGGTATGATGTTCAGGAGGGACTCTGAAGAGGTACTTGGAGTGGTAAGGCTGCTGCCAAAAGAGAGCCAGGAGGCTGAATGTTATGTTTTTGCAGTGATGGTGAGAATGACATTACCTGTGTGAAGTTTTGATTTTGATTAAATAAAAGTGGGCAGGAAATCAGAAAAATTTATCTGGCATGGCGTAAACTCACTGTTTTGGCACTACCATTGAGCTAAGAAACCCCAACGTGTCACAATATATATATAACAATATATATAACAATATATATATATATATATCAAAAAGAAAAAGAAGATATCCCCCGTGGGGTTTTAAAGCAGCAGGAAATTATGAAAATAATAAGCTGTTACTTGAAAAGGTTTTTATTTTGTAGGACTTGACCGTGATGGTTAAAATAAGAGCTGTGCTACAGGAGATAACACAAATGGAGCTGGCACAAGTTTATACAATGTTCAAGCGCTATAATAGAATAATAAAGCTGACGCGTTTCGACCCCGTTGGGTCATCTTCAGAGGATTGAGGCGCTGTAACAAAATTTGCGTATTAAAGTTCATGGATGTGACCATAAAAATGTAATATAATATATATATGTTTAACAGTATAATTACCAATCACATTGTGTTTGAACAGTTTCTCCTGAGCCTAAAATTCTCCGACGTCTCCCCCACCGGGTCCCGACAGGGGTCCCCGGCCGTCCACCACGTCAGCAGGGGGAAGGAGGGGGCTAATCGTCCGTGCGTGTCTTACAAGGAGTCACACCAAGTGGATATTTCCCAAAACCAGGGAGGGGCGTGGGGGCAAGCGAGCGAGACCTGCAGTCAAAGCACCAAATAACAGACAACAGTACCATCAGTGCATTATGTTTAGCACGGATAGAAGTATATGTATCATTATCACTTTTTAAAAGATAACTCTGTTTATGATTTATTTAATGTTTTGTTTAATGTTGTCTGTACTTATTGGGGTCAGCGATGTATGGTAAAAAAGGGAGGGGGGGATTAACAAGGGTAGATATGACTACATGTAGATATCAGTATGTCAGAGTATGTAATGTAATAAGTAAATAGTGGTATCTATGTGTTTGCCGTGAAATAAGTGGCAAAATAGAGTGAGGATATAGGAATGTAAAGAAAGAGGCGACTGTATGTATACTGTGTGTGTGTGTGTATATATATATATATATATATATATATATATATATATATATATATATATATATACACAGGGTTTAATTTTTTTTTTTCAGCTGACCTTTTTTAAAGATATGAAAACAGTGATATACAATATCTCACAAAAGTGAGAAATTTTTTGTAAATATTTTATTATATCTTTTCATCTGACAACACTGAAGAAATATCACTTTGCTACAATGTAAAGTAGTGAGTGTACAGCTTGTATATCAGTGTAAATTTGCTGCCCCCTCAAAATACCTCAACACACAGCCATTAATGTCTAAACCGCTGGTAACAAAAGTGAGTACACCCCTAAGTGAAAATGTCTAAATTGGGCCCAAAGTGTCAATATTTTGTGTGGCCACAATTATTTTCCAGCACTGCCTTAACCCTCTTGGACATGGAGTTCACCAGAGCTTCACAGGTTGCCACTGGAGTCCTCTTCCACTCCTCCATGACGACATCACGGAGCTGGTGGATGTTAGAGACCTTGCGCTCCTCCATCTTCTGTTTGAGGATGCCCCACAGATGCTAAATAGGGTTTAGGTCTGGAGACATGCTTGGCCAGTCCATCACCTTTACCCTCAGCTTCTTTAGCAAGGCAGTGGTCGTCTTGGAGGTGCAATGCTGGCAGCACTCATATGTCTATTTCCCAAAGACAACCTCTAGACCACATGTGTTAAACACAAGGCCCGCGGGCCGAATTTGCCCCTCCAGGCAATTTCATGTGGCCCTTGCACCTCTCTTGCAACTGTAGCAACCCCCTTGTTTCTGCCCCCACCTTGTTCCAGTAGTCAGCAGCAGAAGGGAGGATAGAGCTTCTCCTTCAGGTCCTGCGCTTCTTCCTGCAGGTGTGGAGAGGCTTGTCTCTGCACCCCCCTCCCCATCTCAGCAGTTGGCAGCAGAGAGGAGGGCAGAACTCCTCCTACAGATCCTCCACCTCTCTGTGCAGCCACAGCAACCCATTGTCTCCATCTTCCCTGATATGAGTATTCAGCAGACTTCAGTCCTCCTCTGGTCCTTCTCCAGACCCTGCATGTTCTGCTTCACAGCTCCACCCCTAGCTTCTTCCCAACAGCAGCACAAGATAAGGAACAGCAATTTTCAAGTCTTCCCACAGATTCTCAATTGGATTTAGGTCTGGACTTTAACTGGGCCATTCTAACACATAAATATACTTTGATCTAAACCATTCCATTGTAGCTCTGGCTGTAAGTTTAGGGTCGTTGTTCTGCTGGAAGGTGAACCTCTGCCCCAGTCTCAAGTCTTTTGCAGACTTTAACAGGTTTTCTTGTAAGATTGTCCTGTATTTGGCTCCATCAATCTTCCCATTAACTCTGACCAGCTTCCCTGTCCCTGCTTAAGAAAAGCATCCCCACAACATGATGCTGCCACCACCATGTTTTAGGGTGAGGATGGTGTGTTCAGGGTGATGTGCAGTGTTCATTTTCCACCACACAAAGCATTTTGCTTTTAGGCCAGAAGTTAAATTTTGATCTCATCTGAACAGAACACATTCTTCCACATGTTTGCTGTGTGCCCCACATGGCTTCTCGCAAACCGAAAACTGGACTTTTTATGGCTTTCTTTCAACAATGGCTTTCTTCTTGCCACTCTTCCATAAAGGCCAGTTTTGTGGAGTGCCCTACTAAAACAAATTCTCCCACCTGAGCTGTGGATCTCTGCAGCTCCTCCAGAGTTACCATGGGCCTCTCGGTTGCTTCTCTGATTAATGCTCTCCTTTCTCGGCCTGTCAGTTTAGGTGGACGGCCATGTCTTGGTAGGTTTGCAGTTGTGCCATACTCTTTCTATTTTTGGATGGATTGAACAGTGCTCCATGAAATGTTCAAAGCTTGGGATATTTTTTTTTATAACCTAACCCTGCTTTAAACTTCTCCACAACTTTATCCCTGACCTGTCTGGTGTGTTCCTTGGCCTTCATGATGCTGTCTGTTCACTAAGGTTCTCTAACAAACCTCTGAGGGCTCCACAGAACAGCTGTGTTTATACTGAGATTACATTACACACAGGTGGACTCTATTTACTAATTAGGTGACTTCTGAAGATAACTGGTTCCACTAGATTTAGTTATGGGGTATCAGAGTAAAGGGGGCTAAATACAAATGTACGCCACACTTTTCAGATATTTATTTGTAAAAAAAAATTGAAAACCATTTATCATTTTCCTTCTACTTCACAATTATGTGGCACTTTGTGGTGTTCTATCACATAAAATCCCAATAAAATACATTTATGTTTTTGGTTGTAACATGAGGAAAATTTCAAGGGTTGTGAATACTTTTTCAAGGCACTGTAAGGGTGCTCTGGACATCTAGTCTAAGAGCCCTTGCACACTGGGGCGGGGGGCGGCGTCAGCGGTAAAACGCCGCTATTATTAGCGGCGTTTTACCGCCGGTATGCGGCCGCTAGCGGGGCGGTTTTACCCCCCGCTAGCGGCCGAGAAGGGGTTAAATACCACCGCAAAGCGCCTCTGCAGAGGCGCTTTGCCGGCGGTATAGCCGCGCCGTCCCATTGATTTCAATGGGCAGGAGCGGTAAAGGAGCGGTATACACACCGCTCCTTCACCGCTCCGAAGATGCGGCTAGCAGGACTTTTTTTACCGTCCTGCCAGCGCATCGCTCCAGTGTGCAAGCCCTCGGGGCTTTCACACTGGAATGCAAGGAGCGGCACTTTCGGGTCGGTTTGCAGGCGCTATTATTAGCGCAATAGCGCCTGCAAACCGCCCCAGTGTGCAAGGGCTCTTACAGATACAACTGGTCCTTTGAGGGCAATCATAATGCTGATGCGGCCCATGATGAAATTAAGTTGGAAACCCCTGCTCTAGGCCATCTTTATGTAGAGCAACAATTCTTTTTTTCAGATCCTCAGAGAGTTCTTTGCCATGAGGTGCCATGTTAAACTTCCAGTGACCAGTATGAGAGATTGACAGCGATAACACCAAATTTAACACACCTGCTCCCCATTCACACCTGAGACCTTGTAACACAAACGAGTCACATGACACTGGGGAGGGAAAATGGCTAATTGGGCCCAAATTGGACATTTTCACTTAGGGGTGTACTCACTTTTGTTATCAGCAGTTTAGACATTAATGGCTGTGTGTTGAGTTATTTTGAGGGGACAGCAAATTTACACTGTTATACAAGCTGTACACTCACTACTTTACATTGTAGCAAAGTGTAATTTCTTCAGTGTTGTCACATGAAAAAATATAATAAAATATTAACAAAAATGTGAGGGGTGTACTCACTTTTGTGAGATACTGTATATATAGGACCGGAAAGATTTACCCCCTTAATGACCAGGCCATTTTTTGCACTAAGGCACTGCGTCGCTTTAACTGACAATTGCGTGGTTGTGTGACGTTGCACCCAAACAAAATTGACGTTCTTTTTTTCCCACAAATGAAGCTTTCTTTTTGTGGTATTTGATCACCTCTGCGGTTTTTATTTTTTGCACTATAAACAAAAAAAGACCGACAATTTAAAAAAACAAAACAATATTTTTTACTTTTTGCTAAAATAAATATCCCAAAAAATATATATTAACCACTTGCCGCCCACGGGCGTCATATGACGTCCTGGGCTTTGAGCGGGTATATCTGAATGATGCCTGTAGTTACAGACATCATTCTGATATTGCCGGTTTCAGCCGGCGAATCTCTACACCATAGGAACGATCATAGCGGCCGTTCCGCCGCTTGATCGTTCCTATGGGAGGCGAGAGGGGACGTCCCCCCCTCCCGCCGCCCTCCGGTGCTTGTTCCGACTCACCGTTACGATCGGTGAGGCGGAGAGCGGATCCGCCGGCGCCGGATGTAGATCATAGAGATTTCCGGCGGACCAGATGGTCGCCGGAGTCTCTATGATCATTGGAGGCCGGGCGCGATGTTATGACGTCACGCCCGGCCTCTCCATTCAAAAAAACGGCGCCGCTTCGGCTGGGAAGCGGCGATCGTTTTATTTTATTTTTTTATTTCAGGCTTCCCAGCCTAGTGGTGAGATGTGGGGTCTTATCATGTTATATTCCTATTACAAGGGATGTTTACATTCCTTGTAATAGGAATAAAAGTGATCAAAAAAATTTTTTTTTCAAAAAAGTGTAAAAAAAAATATATATATATATATATATATATATATATATATATATATATATATATATATATATATATATATATATATATATATATATATATATATATAATTATCAATAAAAAAAAAAATTTAAAGCGCCGCTGTCCCCGTGTGCTCGCAGAAGCGAACGCATATGTAAGTCCCACCCACATATGAAAACGGTGTTCAAACCATACATGTGAGGTATCGCCGCGAACGTTGGAGCGAGAGCAATAATTTTGTCACTAGACCTCCTCTGTAACTCAAAACATGTAACCAGTAAAAAAATTTCAAGCGTCGCCTATGGGGATTTTTAAGTACCGAACATTGGCGCCATTCTACGAGCGTGTGCAATTTTGAAGCGGGACATGTTAGGTATCTATTTACTCGGCGTAACTTCATCTTTCACAATATGCAAAAACATTGGGCTAACTTTACTGTTTTGTTTTTTTTTAAAACACAAAACTGTTTTTTTCCCCAAAAAAACGCGTTCGAAAAATTCCTGCGCAAATACTGTGTGAGATAAAAAGTTGTAACAACCGCCATTGTATTCTCTAGGGTTTTTGCTAAAAAAACATATATAATGTTTGGGGGTTCTATGTAATTTTCTAGCAAAAAAATTATGATTTTTACAGGAAGAGAGAAATGTCAAAATTGGCCCGGTATTGAGGTGGTTAAAAAAAACATTTTTTTTTCCAGTTTAGGCCAATATGTATTCTTCTACATATTTTTGGTAAAAAAAAAAAATAACTATCAAATTTTTTTTACTAGCAATGACGGCGATCTGCAATTTTTAATGGGACTGCGACATTGCGGTGGACAGATCAGACACTTTTTACATTTTTTTGGGACCATTGATATTTATACAGCGATCAGTGCTATAAAAATGCACTGATTACTGTAAAAATGTTACTGGCAGGGAAGGGGTTAACACCAGGGGAGGGGAAAGGATTAAATGTGTTCCCTGGGAGGTGTATCTAACTGTATGGGGGCTGGGCTGACTGGAGGAGGAGAAAGATTGCTGTTCCTAATAACTAGGAACAGACAATCACTCTCAGCTCCCCTGTCAGAACGGGGATCAGCCGTGTTTACACTGGCAGATCCCCGTTCTGCCTCTGTGTGGAGCGATCGCAGGTAGCCGGTGAACATTGCACGCGCCGACCATGGGCTCTGGGGCCCCGCGTGCCTGCTATATCTATTACACGAAGCAACATACAATGACGTTGATTCAACTAATAGAGCCAACCTGCCGCAGTACAACTGCAGCGGCTGGTATTTAAGTGAATATATAACTTTTGGAAGGCAACATGGTTTAAAATCATAGTTCTGGAGTTTCTTTCTGGTTGATACAACCAAGGTGGAATGCAACAAGTTGCACATCAATGCTTTGTAGCACATCAGAATATTGAGAGATCAGGCCTCCATCAAGGCTGAACAAAACCTTGGCTCCTGATCAACTGGTGTGATAACATGGAAATCCTTGATTAGCCCTCTGCAAGCAAGCTTCAAAAGGACCATAGCTGACAAGATGATTGATGAATGTCCTGCTACAAAGATCAAAGGATCAACAGGCACTGTATTGACCCAGGATACATAGACATGATACATGGACAATGCTGCCCCTAGAGGCCAATACAGCACGACGGATAGTAATATAATATTTGAGAAGGACTGCCCCGGAACTACTTTCATTTGTTAGAAACCTAAATGGGCAGGCAATAGGGTTGGGTCTGGACGGTGTATGGATAAAGTTTAAAAAGTGCACACAGGAGGGAAGTCGTCCCTTTTCACTCTTGGCTCGTGCCTGATGGCTCTCTGAGCCTCATGACGCTCTCTGTTACCCTCTTGAGCCCAGCTGATGAGACCGTGTCTTGCAATAAGTATCTTTGATATTCTTGTGTTATATGCTTTATAGTATTTACATGTTAGCATTTTTCTATTTTCTTGGGAAATACTGTAAATAAGACGTTGTTTTATTAAGCGTGTGTTTGTTTGCATAGCTAACCTTGTATCATTGTGCTTATCAACAGAGTTTTGATAGACTAGCTAACTATAGGAGTAGACAAGTTAATACATATATGGAAGAAATAGAGGGAATCCGTAATCACCCTCGGATAATAATATAATTTCAGTATTTATTTCGATACCGGTATAAATTTTTTTATTTTTATTAAAAAGCTGACCTCCAAAGAGAAATAAAAACATCACTTTTAAAAAAAAACACCTACAGTATATCTATATAATTTTTTAAAAATGTAATTAATTTTAGTTTACTTTATTAAAAATCGCAGCTAGCATAAGAACCTGATTTTGTTTTGGTTTTAGACTCCTGTAATCCCCTGTAGGATAGAACTCAAGGAGAGAGAGGGGCAGCACTAGGAGCCAATAAGGTGTGTTGCATGCACATGTGCTGACAAGGAACACGCTAACATGAGGAAAGAGCAGAGAGGTGACCTAATTCTTCTTCTGTGGCTCCTTCAATGTGCAGTTACAGGCTGTATTGTTTAGCTGCAGTAATAGCCAACAATCTGGTTGTGCTTTTTGTCAGGGCTGTTTAAATTTCAAGACTGGATTGATAGAAATACAATATAATTGGCATGTAAGAATGTGTATTTAGCTGTTTGCTTGGAGATCAGACTTAATTATTCTTGTAATTATTTAAAATATATATATATATATATATATATATATATATATATATATATATTTGAAATTACTGTTGTTTTAACTTCTTGAAATCATGGGTTATATCATGTTTCTAAGCCTTGCTGCACAACAAAACTCAGACTGATGGTGAAAGGTTCTATGTTCAGAACCAATGGGGTACAATTTTACAGTCATTCTGCGCCTGATCCACCTCTTAGGCATTGCTGATGCTTACATCTCTCCGTGAATGAGTGTTTCTCTAGGTCAGCTTTTCTTCTCTTCAACTTCTCTTCAACTTTCTGGTCTCAGGGAACCTCTGCTAAAAATGACTATATCTACAACTCATGATACATTAGTGTGATGATCAGTGCGAAGAATGCTCCTTACACTTGTGGTCATTGGGAAGAAATACCCCCTTACAGATAGCTAAAAAAATCAATAGTGTCACTAGGAACTTATCTGAGAGGCAGAAATTGCTCATTGTGTAAGGAACCCCTAGCAACCCCTGGAGGAACTCTAGGGTTCCATGGAACCCTGGTTGAGAAACCCTGCACTAGGAAGTGGTGACACTGCAGGTCCAGAATGAACAATAAATGAAGGCAAAGGCCATTCTGCTTCAGCACCGCCTACTCCTAACTAGAGACCATTAGTGAACAGAGGTAAGGGTGGAGTAGCCTGGATGTTTGGTGAATAAGAAGGCCAACAAAAATATTGGCCAGAAAGTTCATCCATCCTTCTCCGGGGACATTGAAACCCTAATGCCGTGTACACACGAGCGGAATGTCCAAAAGAAAAAGTCAGACGGGAGCTTTTCATTGTATATTCCGATCGTGTGTATGCCCCATCGGACTTTTCACATGGAAAATTCTGACGGACCTAGAAAGACAGCATGTTCTAAATTTTTCCGAAGGGACCAATTCCTATCGGGAAAACCGCTTGTCTGTATGCTGTTCCGACGTACCAAAAATGACGCAAGCTCTGAAGCAAGTACGAGACGAAGTTATTGGCTACTGGCTATTAAACTTCCGTTTTCTAGTCCCGTCCTACGTGTTGTACGTCACCGCGTTCTGGACGGTTGGAATTTGGTGTGACCGTGTGTATGCAAGACAGCTTGAGCGGAATTCTGTCGGAACTCCGTTGGAAAAACCTTCAGAGTTTATTCCGACGGGATAACCGGTCGTGTGTACAGAGCATAAGACAGAAATTTGTGTATGTGATATATATAAAGAAAAGTGTATCTAAAGCCAAAACTTTTATTTTTAGTTTTCAAATATAGTAGACAAGGGTCAAAAAAGAAATCCAAAATTTGACTAAGCCCCTTCTTTGAATAACATAAAGGTCTTCATGAGCTCCCTAGTAGTAAACAGCACTTGCCTACTTTTACTTACATTATTTGGTAGACTGGAATTCATCAAAGATAAAACAAGATTAAGATTAAATGGACCAATCTACGTAAATTAAAATAAAATAAAAACAACACTCAGACTATTCCCTAAACGTAAGATCAAGAGATAATGGACCCAAACACAAGAGGGAATCACTGCATTTTATGGTCATGCGGCAGTACCAAATTTTAACAGCAGGGGCAAAGGACCACTGCAACTGCAGATTTCTGTCCAGAGAAAACGTGGGAGTTGCAGAAAGTTGGAGCTCCATTACTAGACACGATGGTCCAAAACAAACGTTAAATGTACAGAGTTGCTTAAAACCCCTTTAAGAAAATTGCAGTTGCTCTCAACAGTTTGTTTTTAGCTGTAAAATGTATCTTTAGCCAAAGAAGTAAAATGTTTTGGACAGAGTAGAGACGTGTTAACACTCCTATCAGGTTTGTTTTTTGCTGTGCTCAGTCAAGCGATTTCTTATTACTTTATGTCCAGAAGACAAAACAGGAGATAAGTGCAAAAAGTATACCCAGTGGAAGATTTCCCTTCAATGGCGGTTCCATAAATTTTGGATTTCCATCACATCTTTTTATCCAATTGACAATGGTCACCAGGGCATACAGATAGGGTGAATTTGCCCAGCAGTGATATAGACAACAATAACTTGTTAAAAAAAAAAGTTTATGTTAGAGATGTGTCTTAAAGGAACCATAGTTTTAGGGTGTTAAAGGATCCCTTCCTCAAAATTAAAAGGGACCTTCTAGGTGAATGGTTATTTTATATGATTATATATGATACATTTAACAACCTTGTAGGCAGGTGCTTTCTACTTTCTCCACTTTAGTTGGCGCTCGTCTGTAGGGGCATTGCGATTGGAGGGGAAGTCAAGAGTAACAAGGTTCCTCTGTGGTTTCCTGGGTTACTGAGGAAGCTATCCAATCGGATGCCTCCCCGATGTGACTCTGGCAGCCATCTTGGGTCAGGCAGAGTCTATTTAACCCCTTACCGACCAGCCGCCACCGTTGTACTGTGCCAGGTTGGCTCTCCTTAACTGTATTTCAGTTTGCCTTTTGACCACTAGGGGGCGCGATGCCGGAGCCAGTGCACGTGCCCGGCGGTCGCGATGACCGCCGGGTACCCGCGATTGCTCCACACATAGTCAGAATGGAGATCTGTCAATGTAAACAGACAGATCTCCGTGCTGTCAGGGGTGAGGAGAGCGATCTGTTGTTCTTACTAAGTATGAACAACGACTGGTCTTCTCCCCCAGTCAGTCCCCTCCCCCCACAGTTAGAATCACTCCCTAGGGAACACAGTTAACCCCTTGATCGCCCCCTAGTGTTAACCCCTTCCCTGCCAGTGACATTTACACAGTAATCAGTGCATTTTTATAGCACTGATCTATGTATAAATGCCAGTGGTCCCAAAAATGTGTCAAAAGTGTCCGCTATGTCCGCCATAATGTCGCAGTCCCGATAAAAATCGCTGATCACCGCCATTACTAGTAAAAAAAAAAAAAAAATGTCAGAAATCTTTCCCCTATTTTGTAGATGCTATAACTTTTGTGCAAACCAATCAATACACGCTTATTGCGATTTCTATTACCAAAAATATGTAGAAGAATACATATCGGCCTAAACTGAGGAAAAAAATTGCTTTTTTAAAAAAAAATTGGGATATTTATTATAGCAAAAAGTACAAAATATTGTGTTTTTTTTTCAAAATTGTCGCTCTTTTTTTGTTTATAGCATAATAAATAAAAAACACAGAGACGATCAAATACCACAAAAAGAAAGCTCTATTTGTGGGAAAAAAAGGACGTCAATTTTGTTTGGGTACAACGTCGCACGACCGCGCAATTGTCAGGTTTTTTTTTGTTTGTTTTTTTATTCTTTATTTATTTTCTTTATTTTATCATTCATGGTACACAAAAAAAGGATAACACCAAAAGCAATAGATAAATACCTTATGTAAGTCACATACAGCTTCCTTCCCTCTTATTACACCCCCCCCCCCCCCCCCCACCAAAAAAAAAAAATCCCCTAACAAGTACATAAGTAAATAAATAAGTTATTCCCCTCCTCCTCATCCCCCTCCCTCCTCCTCCCCACTCCCCCTACCCCTCCATTATTAGTATGTACCTTTCTGAACTCTTGAATTCAATCCAGTTTCGCCAGACCTTATAATAAATCCCCAATGTGTCTGTCATGTGTATTAATTCCTCCATGGACCTCACCCATTCTACCCTTGCTACCCACCCCTTCATCTTTGGGATCTCCTGGGTTCTCCAAAGGCAGGGAATCAAACCTTTAGCTGCATTCAAGAGATCTGGGGCAAGGGTATTTTTGTAATGGGGCACCGTATTCATAGTATCATGAAACAAACATGCCCAGGGGTCTTTTTGATTAGTTCACCTGTTATATAAAAGATTTCCTCTATAATTTCTTCCCAGTAAGTTTGTATTTTAATGCAATCCCACCAAAGATGCGCAAAGGTCCCCGGAATGTCACAGCCCCTTCAACAGGTTGGGGGGCTCTCTCCCCCATATCTATGCGCCCTTTGGGGGGTTGCATACCACCTTGCAAGCAGTTTGTAACACATTTCCATTGTTTGAGCGTCTCTCGCAGAAAAAGAGGCTACCCTTAATATTTTATTCCTGTGTTCCTCATCCCTGAAGGGGCCTATTTCTTCTTCCCATTTCCCCGGGTAAGGTGGATATTCATATTCTGCTTCCCTTATCAGGATTTTATATATTTTAGATATGCTTCGATTTAAACTTAAGGGCGAGCTAAGTAATTTCTCAATTGGCCTCAATTGTCCCTTTCCCCGTAGTGTTTGTGGTAGTGATTGTGTAAAATGTTGTAATTGGATGAATCTCCATTTATCTAGTGGTTTATTACCCCATGCACGTGTAATTTCTGCGTAAGTGTATAATTTATTTCCCTTCATCACATCTTGTAATAATATTGCCTTCTTTTTTTCCCCATCTAGTGAAATATATGTGTTCTTCTTTCCCTGGTTTGAAATAATTTGTATCTAATAGCGACATTAATGGTGAAATATAATCCCAGTGATATCTTCTACCTAATCCATCCCATATTTTCAAAGTGTTTCTGGTTAGTGGGTTTGTGCTGAAGCCTAATGCCATGTACACACGAGCGGAATGTCCGACAGAAAGTCTGATGGGAGCTTTTCATCGTATATTCCGATCATGCGTATGCCCCATCGGACTTTTTACGTAGAAAATTCTGACGGACATAGAAAGAGAACATGTTCTAAATTTTTCCGACTGAACCAATTCCTATCGGGAAAACCGCTCGTCTGTATGCTATTCCAACGTACCAAAAACGATGTATGCTCCGAAGCAAGTACGAGACGGAAGCTATTGGCTACTGGCTATTGAACGCTCGTTTTCTAGCCCCGTTGTACGTGTTGTTCTGGACGGTCAGAATTTGGTGTGACCGTGTGTATGCAAGACAGCTTGAGCGGAATTCCGTCGGAAAAACCTTCAGAGTTTATTCCAACGGGAAAACTGGTCGTGTGTACAGGGCATTAGTCTCGAAATTGTGGTGGTATTGATGGTATCCATACCATCTTCCCAATGTCTGTTTTACTTTTTGCCATTTCTACATTTACCCAGCTTTTCTCCTCTTTATTAAAAAACCAGTCTGCGATTCGAGAGACAGAGATCGCTTGATAATATTTTTTAAAATTTGGTGCTGCTAGTCCCCTGTCTCTTTTTCTTTAACTAATGTAGTATACACAATCCTGGGGCGTTTGCGTGCCCATATATATTTTAATAATATTGATTTTAGTTTCCTAAAATAATCCTGGGGAAGTACTATCGGGATCATCTGAAAAATATATATCAGCATCGGTAATATAAACATCTTTACTGCTTTTATTCTCCCTGTCCATGAGAGAGTCTTATATCTCAAAGAATTTAGCTGATCCTTGATCTTGTTCAGCATAGGAATATAGTTAGCTTTAAACATAGCACCCAGGGATGCCGTCAATTTTACACCAAGCTATCCCAACTCCTCCTTACATCATACAAAAGGGAACTTATGCCGCGTACACACGATCGGACTTACTTGATCTGGCGTACCGGATTTCGTCGGACAATTCGATCGTGTGTGGGGTCCAGCAGACTTTGTTTTCTCAAAAGTTTGACGGACTTAGATTTGAAACATGTTTCAAATCTATCCGACGGACTCGAGTCTGGTCGAAAAGTCCGCTCGTCTGTATGCTAGTTCGACGGACAAAAACCCACGCTAGGGCAGCTATTGACTACTGGCTATCAACTTTCTTATTTTAGTCCGGTCGTACGTCATCACGTACGAATCCGTCGGACTTTGGTTGATTGTGTGTAGGCAAGTCCGTTCATTCAGAAAGTCAGTTGAAAAGTCCGCCGGGCAAAGTATGCCGTAAAGTCCGGTCGTGTGTATGCGGCATTAGGTTGAATTGCCAGCTGCTCTTCCCTTGATGTAGTTATATTCAGAATCTCGGATTTAGCCATATTTATTTTAAAGTTTGTTAATTTCCCATACCGACTCAGCTTCTTTAAGACTATCGGGATTCTTGTCCTGGGGTTAGAAATATAAAAAAGCAAATCATCCACATATTCGGCTACTCTATACTCTTTTTTTCTCCTACTTTCATTCCTTTAATATCCAGGTTTTTACGAATTGCGGCCAATAGTGGTTCTAATGCTATTATGGACAACACTGGAGAAAGGGGGCAACCCTGTCTTGTCCCGTTAAATAATTCAAGGGGAGAAGACAGGGTTCCATTTATTCTAATTTTAGCCGTTGGGTGATGGTAAAAGGACGAGATCCATCTTATCATCCTCTCACCAAAACCCAAATATCTCAATGTTTCAAACATGAAGCCCCAATCCACTCTGTCAAAAGCCTTTTCGGAATCAATTGGCAAAAGGACAGACGGAGTCTCTCTCCCCGTTGCTTCATGTATCAGGAAGATGGGTTTCAGAGAGTTATCCCTCCCCTCCCTCCCTGTCACGAACCCTACCGGATCGTTATGGATCCACCTTGGTAACAAAGGTTTCAGTCTTTCTGCTATTATTTTGGCAAAGATCTTAATATTCATATTTAATAACGATATTAGCCTATAACTCCCTGGGGATGCTGGATCCTTCCCCTCTTTTAAAATAAGAATAATATGTGCCAGTAATGACTCCTCCCGAAGGGTCTCTCCTTCTGCCAGTGTGTTCAAATAATCGCACAGCTTAGGGACTAAGTATTTTGAAAATCTTTTATAATACACAATGGAGTATCCATTGGGGCCTGGGCTCTTTCTCAGGGTCATATTCTTTATTGCTCTATCCACCTCTTCTTGCAAAATTGGGGCTTCTACATCTTCAGACTCCTCCTTAGATGTCCTGGGAAGGTCTAGGCCCTGTAGATACTCCTGAGCTTCAAGTTTCCGTGTCTCTCTATCTTCCCCTCTCTGACTCACATTGTATAGAGCACTATAATAAGAATGAAATGTATCTGCTATTTTAGGGGAAGAATACATCATCCCTGATTTTAAGGATCGTGGATCTATTCTTTTTTTCCTTTACTTTTCTAGCCATCCATGCGTCGAGTTTCCATGGGGTGCTCAGACAAGTCCAGCTCATTACTTATTCACTGGCCCATATATACTTTTTATAAATTTAAGATTCATTGAGTACTATGCAATTACCAATGTGTATGTCTACCTATCTTATAGCAGCTCTTTTACATATGATGTACTAATGCCTGCTAATATGAAACACCTTGTATTTTATTTATCAACATTTGCTATCTTTTATGTGCTGCCAAGCTAATGTATATGTATCCATTATGTTTATGCCATTGTGCATGTATACATATGAAAATACTTTTTTACTATTGTTACAAATAAATAAAAAAATATTACTATATACTCTACCTCCAAAAGTCAATTGCCTCATTGAAAGTCCCACATTCCCCTTTTGTGTGTACTTCTAGCCATCCATTTTCCAGATTTATTACCCCATTGGTATCTTTCCTTATTTACTAAGTGAAAAGCGCGATTTCTCTCCTGCTCTAACAATTCCTCTAACTCTTCTCTTTTTACTATAAGTTCTTGCCTCTCTGAAATACCTTTGGGTCTCGTTACTTGATGTATCTCTTTATATAAAAGGGCCATCTTTTTCCCCCTTTCTTTCTTGTTCCCCACCCCTATCCTGATCAGAATTCCCCTTACAAAGTTGGCCTTCGGGACTTCTGCTGTGTCATTGGCCTCCTTTTAACTATGTCAGGGTCCTGAATAAGGGAGTCATTCAGTTTTCAGTTTTTCCCCATCGGAGGTCCCCTAATATTTCTAGTTGGATTATAACTGGGGCGTGATCAGAGAGGGTGAATGCTTTAATATCTGCTCCTTTAAGACATGAGACCAGTTGGTGTTCTATTAAGACATAGTCAATCCTTGAGGATTTCTGATGGACAGGGGAATAAAAAGTAGTGTTGTTTCCCTGGATGCCTAATCCTCCATGTGTCCATCAGCTGAAAGTCCAATAGAACTTTCTTTATTGCTCTTTGCCTTTGAGCTGTGAACCAGGAGGAGCTCCCAGAAGTATCAAACCTTGGATCTATGCTCCAGTTTAAGTCACATGCAATTATTAATTTCCCCTCTTTGAAAGCATCAAGTTTTTTCAATGTTCCCTTTAAAAATGTATCAGGGTCCTTTATTTAGGGAGTAGATGTTTACAATTGTACACACCATATAAAACAGTTTCCCTCTTATGAAAAGGAACCTTCCCTGCGGATAAGCCAAGCGCCCCTCCACCGTAAACACCATCGACTTATCGAAACCAATGGCCACTCCCCTTGAGTGCTGTGATGTTGTGTCTCCATAGAACCATACAGGAAACCGGTGTGACGATAGTCTACACCCTGAAGCATGTGTAATATATGGAAGTACTGATTTTAAAAAGCGCTTTTTTTATCTACTAAATGTAAGTTTTCTAACTTCATTAAACATTTTTTGCAATTTTAAACCAAATTATGCTATGTGGCCCTTTCTGTTCTCCTCCTTTATAATTACCCTCACCATACCCATGGATGTTTGACCATCGTCTCCCATGAAACTACCCTGCAAGGACTTCCTCCACCTTGTGGATAGTCGGGCATTCCCGGTCCAGTGATTTGGAGAGTTAAAGTGTCCATCTATAATTGTTGTCCACACAACACAGCTCGTTTGACGTATGTTCTTTTGGGTTCAAACGTCTTGGTAAGCTTTCTGTTTGTCGGTGGTGGTTTCCCTCTCTAAAGCCACACATTCTCATCACTGTTTGGATATCAATATGAAGTTTTGAACTTTTTTTGAACATTGTTTATTTTGTTTTTTGACCTTAACGGACATTCAACCACCTATATGCACGGACTATTATTTATGTTTATATTTCATTACTGAGAGTATTTGAGTATATTGCCCATTTTTTCATCACGCTTAGTTTATTAATTTTTTTTATTCTCACATAGCGCTCCATTATTTGTTTTCTTATTGTTTTGCTATATCTAATTGTTGTGTTAGCTACTAGTACTAAGGGCAGCGCGTAATTAATTTTTACACCATTTTGTTATCTGTAGGTAAAAATGACCAAGCGGACAATACAACCGCTTTAAGGCCCTGGCCCTGGCTCTCAGGCTTGGCACACATTTCACTTGTGAGTAGTGTAGGGACATGTCACCTGTCTGGTAGGGACAGCAATTAGCAGTAGGTTCCAGACGCGTAGGGAAAGGGTAGGGACATGCCATCCTTCCTGGAGACCTTCCCATTTGGGTACGGACTGGCCAGGCCACACTCCAGACAGGCGTTGTTGGCACATCTGAGACCTGCTCTGCTACATAATGCTGTTACATTCTGTGATTGTTCCTGATCGGCCACCCTCCCGGCGTGCTTCCTGTGAATTCTTGAACTTTGACAATAATATAATTCTGTTTTCTGCAACTGGACTCTGAGTGTTTACTGCTGCCACACCACACTGCACCTCCCCACAACCACCTTATAACCCACTGCATCATACACAGATATATTATTTTTGGTTGTGCAGCATAGTAATGGAGATCTGCTAAATTTTCAGATCCTTAATGAGAATATTTATTTATATACAAAATATCCTATATCAAATAGAATCACTTTAGCCTTCTATTTAGGAGATAATACAATTGCAGCAATAAACATTAGCAAAACAGTCTTTTTATTTTGTGCCGTTTTCAAGTCCAAAAATGTCAGAGGTACACCACGGAGTGTTCACTCATCCGCTGGTCTGATCAGATAACCATTAAAGATAATATAGACATCAGTATCATCATTGTACAATGCGTTTTCCCGCTCCCGTTTGAACATCCTCACCCAAACTTCGTCCTTCTCCTTCAGCTCAAGCATAAGGCTTTGACTTTGCATAATACTCCGGTCACTTGGCTGTGCATATAAAATGGCCATCTCCTGGTCATTCTTCATGATGTGTATATAGGTCTCTTTCAGATTCCAGGTGTGGACATTTAAGTTGAAGTAGTAGATCCCAGAAATGTAGCAGACAAAGGTCCCTGAGAACATGTTGAAGTGTTTGTAAAGATTTACAAACTCTGTGTCGAAGATGACGGCTTGGTAGTAATCAGTGCTGTGCACTGATTTACGACGGGCAACAGAGAAAGCAGAATACTGGACCTTGCAGGAGTTTCCTGGTGGACCTACTTGACCCTTCTGACCCTTCAACCCCAGAATCCCTTGTGGTCCTCGTTCACCTTCTTTTCCTGAGACTCCTGGAGGACCTTTGTCTCCTAAATCACCCTTCTCACCTGTCAAAGTGATGGTACAGTACATCACAGTGAGGAACAATTCATTTGGGCAAACATATAGAACGTAGGTTTGTTTGACATTTTTTAATTCTACATAAAGCCCAACTCCAGACACAATGATTTCACCTTCTTTGTAAGTGTTGGTATCCCGTTACCCTGAGGTAATGGCATACTAAAATCATTATTGATGATGAAATCAATGTTCCAGGGTTGGGTAAAGGCACAAAAACAATTCACATAGACAAAATGGAAAAAAAAAACACAAACACACGTCTAAAAGAGGTAGTTGTTGGTGCTCCAAAACCAGTATATTTTGGGGTGTAGCACTTCTCTCTGGATTCCCTGGCGTATAAAGTCAAGGGATCCTATAACCTAACCCATTATGTATGAAACTGTTAAAAACTTATTTTAAAGTCTTTATGCTTTCTTCTTTAAATTCCCACTCACCCTAGTCTTAGCTTTTAAAGCAGTTGTATACCCACACATCTAAAAAAAGAAAAAGAAAAAAACACCCTGCAAGGCAAAGGCACAATGAGCTAGTATTCAACGCATACTAGCTCATTATGAAATACTTACCTTAGATCGAAGCCCCCGTATTGTAGCCCAGTCCACGCTGAGGGAGCTGACATCTTGCCCTCTGCATTTCTTCCGGGTTTGCAGCTCCTGGGCTGTGAGTGGCTGGAGGCGCAATGACGTCACTCTTCCCAGCAAGGTCCTCCAGCTTCTGCTGGACCTTCAGCCAGGCATTCAGAGCGCATGCACCGCTGAGGTCAGCGGCTGCATGCAAAGGTTTACAGGTTTAGGAGATATTAATTTTACCTACAGGTAAGCCTTATTATAGGCTTACCTTTAGGTAAAAATGACAAATTAGGGTATACAACCACTTTAAAGTGAGTCTTGTCCCATTTGTGTACTTTAAAGTGAGTCTTGTCCCTATTAGTGTAGGTGGGTTCCAATCATTTCACTGATTAACACTTTTCAAATAGACAGAAAGTGTGTAGAATTTCCCTCATGCTTTAACACTAAATGTATCCTATCCCCTTCACTTAAAGAGGAAGTAAACTTCCATCTTTGAATTTTACCTATAGGTAAGCCTATAATAAGGCTTACCTATTGGTAGTGTAAATATCTCCTAAACATGCACCATTTAGAAGATATTTACTGTACATGCAGCCAGTGACATGACTGGCGCATGCACTCTGAAGGAACAGTCACCCGTGCCATTCCTTCAGAGCCCTGTGCCGCTCTCGGTGGCCAATTACAGAGCTGGAGTCTGCAAACCCAAAGGAAAGATGGGTGAAGATGGGAGCTGTATCCAGAGATGACATTGCATCGCTGGAAGGCTTAATTTTCAGGTAATGTGCTAGTACGGTATACATACTAGAACATTATGCCTTTGCCTTGCAGATTATTAAAAAAAAAACGTACAGCGGTTTACAACCGCTTTAACCTTAAAATTAGGCAACTAAACCTTTTCCAGGGCAAAGAAGGTTAGGGTTTTTTAAATACAGAGGCTCCTGAGTCCTGACGCAAGAGAGATGAGTATGCAAAGGAGGGGGTGAGTTTATTTAAAGCAGGGTTTTTTTTAAGATTACTGGAAGGGTTAGTGTTATGTCACGTACACACAAGCGGAATTTCTGACAGAGTCCGATGGGAGCTTTTCATCGTATATTCCGACCATGTGTATGCCCCATCGGACTTTTCCTGTCGAAAATTCAGACGGACTTAGATAGAGAACATGTTCTATATTTTTCCGACGGAACAAATTACTATCGGAAAAAACGCTTGTCTGTATGCTGTTCCGACACACGAAAAACGACGCATGCTCTGAAGCAAGTACGAGATGGAAGCTATTGGCTACTGGCTATTGAACTTCCGTTTTCTAGACCCGTCATATGTGTTGTACGTCACAGCGTTCTGGACGGACGGAATTTGGTGTGACCGTGTGTATGCAAGACAGCTTGAGCGGAATTCCGTCGGAACTCCGTCCGTCCTAAAAACCTTCAGAGTTTATTCCGACGGCTAAACCGGTCGCGTGTACAGGGCATTAGACTTACAGGAGGAGTTAATGTTAGGGTTACAGGGAAGTTTAGTGTTATGGTAAAAGGGTTACTGTTTGAGTTACAGAGAAGGTTAGTGTTACAGGGAGGGTTAGTGTTACAGAGGGGGTTAGTGTTAGGGTTACATGAAGGTTGGTTTTAGGGTTACAGGGAAGGTTAGTGTTAGCATACAGGGAAGGTTAGTATTACTGTAAAAGGAAGAGTTAGTGCACAGGTTAAAGGAAGGATTAGTGTTACAGGGAATGTTGGGGTCAGGGTTACAGGAGGGGCTTTTGTTAGGGTTACAGGGAAGGTTAATATTATGGTATAAAGAAGGGCTGGTGTTTTGGTCATAAGTTGGTTAGTGTTTCAGGGAGGATTAGTGTTAGGGTTACTGTGAGAATTAGTGTGAGGGTTACAAAAACGGTTAGTCTAAGGGTTGCAGGAAGGATTCATGTGAGCAGTTATTGTTAGAGTTGTTAGGATTAGTAAAATGATTAGCATTAGTGTTGCAGGGATTTGTGTTAGGGCTCCAGAAAGTGTGCTTCTTAATCCTTTGAATTTTCCTTTTACCTGTTGCCCTCCCTAAGCCATGGCATGTTCGTTGGCTACTCTTGCTCTCCCCTGGCCTCCAAATGACTATGTTTCTTACTTGTGACTATATACTGTGCTTGGTTCTACCTATTCCACCTGACACCTCCAGAGGTGATGAAAAGATGTTCAAAATCCATGCAAGCCCAGTTTACTAGAATTGCATTTCAATGCACCAGGGTCGAACGGAACTGCAGACCCATAATGTCAAATTTTGTCTGCTGTAATTGCACTTTTGTTAAACACTACTAAAAAAAGCAAAGTTCATGTTGAGCTCAGAGGATATGGTAACTAAACACTATGTTGAAACACTTTGTGGAAGAAGACCCTAACTTAAAGACTAACCCTTTAGGATGCTCATCTCAATACGTGGCTGGACCCTCGGCATAGGGTACATCACATACTCTTTCATCCTGGTTTTCTTAGGAGCATCCGCTGGCTCTTCTGAGCCTCCGCAACAGCGAATACAAGATGGGTTCCCGATTTCTTGCCATAGGAAAGTTCTCGGTGCAGCTGCATCAGCTGACATGACAGAGATAAAGATGAAGAGTGTTGGGAAATGCATTACAGTTCCTCTCTGCTTTCCTATAAAAAAGAAAAAGAAAACATAGAGAAATTAAAACTAATAATGTAATAACAAGGGAGTAGCAGCAGATTGCTGTTCAGGACTGTACCAGATGAGGGGGATTGGTAGGGCAACATAACCTTTCCATATGCATGGGAAGTTAGCAAAGGACAACATTGAGCTCAGGAATAATGTGATGTACCAGCTCCCTATGGAAATTCTCCATGTTCCTTGTTTTAAATAAACAAATCAAATAACTTGGCCATATGATACAAGAATACAAGAATCTCTCATATTTCTCTGGAGATCTATGACCTTATTAGCAGATGTACTGTATTTCACTTCAATAAGCCAGCTGTTGACAAAATTACATTACCTATATTATTTTCTGGAAGCCCATCCTATTGACACTGTGCTGAATTATCCTCCTGAAATCTGCTACACTACACAATGGCTGGAAACATTGTGTGGAACCACAGCAAATTTGTGGGTTTTCTCTCGGTTTTTGTCATTTTAGGGATCTACAGTAGTTATCAATGTTTTTAGCCAAGATCTACAAAAATTTGACTTGAAACTCACACACTTTCACATAATTTTTGTTTTTTTTACAAAAGTGTGTACATCTTAGGTGAAAGTTGTGTGAATTGTAGGATGATCAAGTGAGGATGGGTTTATAACCTCTGTCTAACAGATTTTTCAGATGACTTACCCTTACTTCCTGTTCCTGTAATTCAACCGGTGCTACCAGGGACAGGAAAGGGGATGACCACAGACAAGAACAAAATCATCTTTTTCATTATTGTAGTGTAAGAACCTCTAGCAGGTTTCTATTACTGTGTCGCCTTTAAAGGATATTTCCCACACTTCCCACCTCAGAAACCAGTAACAAAGGCTAACAGGGAATGTAACGTACTAATATTGAGACCCTAAACCTCAACTTAAACCCTAATCTTCAACCCAACAACATAAAGTAAACCCTAAGCTGTATGTAAAGCCAAAACCTTTTTTTTTTTTAACCTTTGGATGGAGTAAAACGGCATCTGGATTTTATTGTTATGCCTGTACTCAAGAGGGAGTTTGACCCTCTCCAATTTGTTCTGGTGTCCACTGTCTCCAGAGCAGAATGTGATGGGATGGTCAAAAGTATTAAACAGGAGCTAAGTGTCAATTTTTCAATAGGTTAACATGTTCTGATGACAGCTGCCTAGTTGGAGGTATCTTTTGGCTTTTGCAAGATCTCTGACTACCTGCCGAGTCTCTGGGATAGGAAATGAAGGGCAATCTCCCTGACAGCACATGTGACCTAACCATTCTCTATTCTATCCTAAACTACTTAACCGCTGGCTTTTTTTTGCACTTTAGGATTTACACTAATCCTAAACTTCAGCCCAACTCCAAACCATAACTGTCAAAACCTTAACTCTTCCTCCAATTCTTGCTCCTCAACCTAAACTCTAAACCCTATTCCTAAACCTACTGTATCCATCATTTCTTAAACTGACAGTCACTTAGCCAAAATGACAATTGGTGGCCAACAAACACGCCTTGGGAAGGGGGGGGGGGGGTGTCATCTATCAGACAGGTTAAAGAGACTCTGTCACCAGCTTAAAAAATTGCAGTTAAAAGCACGGGGAAAAAAACAAGCATTTTATATGTTGCTTTGTTGATTTGCTGCATAAAATGATTTGCTGTTTTTTCTTTCCATACATGATTTTTGTTACTTACAATGTGCCTTTGAACTTGTTACCGCAGGAGAGTCACGTCCCTACCATAAGCCCCTCTGTCATTCCAGATCCTAGCCCTCTCCTGTCCTGGGAGTGTCTAATTACTCTCTGGGCTGACCCAGCTCCTTTGCCCCTCCCTCCATCTCCCATTTCTTTATTTTAGGCACTTTACATGTATATTCTATATTCACATCAGTCCCTGCTTTCAAGGAGCTTACACTCTAATGCCGCGTACACACGACCGGACTTTACGGCATACTTGGTTCGGCGGACCGGAGTCCATCGGACCATTCGATCGTGTGTGGGCTCCAGCGGACTTTTTTTCCCCAAAAGTTTGATGGACCTAGAAATGAAACATGTTTCAAATCTTTTCGACGGACTCCGGTCGAAAAGTCCGCTCGTCTGTATGCTAGTCTGAAGGACAAAAACCGACGCTAGGGCAACTATTGGCTACTGGCTATCAACTTCCTTGTTTTAGTCCGGTCGTACGTCATCACGTACGAATCCATCGGACTTTGGCTGATCGTGTGTAGGCAAGTCCGTTCATTCGTAAAGTCCATCGTAAAGTCCGTCGAAAAGTCCGCAGGACAAAGTCTGCCGTAAAGTTCGCTTGTGTGTACGCGGCATAAGGATCCTAATGCCGCGTACACACGACTGGATTTTCCGGCAAACTAGGTCCGACGGTCTTCCAGACAGACTTTCGGCGGAATTCCGACGGACTTTCAAAACGAATGGACTTGCCCACAAACAAACGGACTAAGTCCGTTCGTAAGTCCATTCGTTTTGAATGTGATGACGTAAACAGGCTAAAACAAGGAAGTTCAATAGCCAGTAGCCAATAGCTTCACTTGCGTC
Source organism: Lithobates septentrionalis (assembly GCA_037952835.1). Taxonomy (NCBI): domain Eukaryota; kingdom Metazoa; phylum Chordata; class Amphibia; order Anura; family Ranidae; genus Lithobates; species Lithobates septentrionalis. The sequence continues at coordinate 2,689,058 of JBBDGP010001332.1, forward strand.
GTATTTGGTCCGTCGGACTAGCATACAGACGAACGTATTTCCTTTTTTTAACTTGATTTCTTTTTATTAATATCAATGTAAAAGCAAAGTTACATACTTTTCGTGACAAGTTGTATTTAAAGTGCATTTAGCCAATACATTAAAACAATTTTACAAATGCAGGATAACTGCTCTAATACCTCGCTTTCCTTCTGTGCACTGTGAAAACTACTATCGTGCATTTGTACGTAATCGCTACTTATAATGTGCTCATTTTCCCTTATTTCTTACCCCTCTTTTATTATTCCCCCCCCCCCCCCTTACCCTACCTAAGTTTTCCCAACCCTCCTCTACCTATTCCCCACCTTACCCTCCCCCCCCCTTGTTATCAGCGTAAAGATTACGTGCGTTCTTGTTAGGATTCGTGCTATGACTATCTAAGCCCCGATGGGACCTATTCCTACACCCGAGTTTGTCCAGTTTGAGCCTTTGTTTACCCCCCCCTCGTGAGGGGGTCTAGGGTACACTGAATCAAATTAAATGCTGGATATTCTGCTCTTGGAGCCAAGGCTTCCATATATCAATAAATTTACTATAGTTCCCTTTTTTGGTGTATACTGTCCTTTCTGTCCAAACCAGGGAGTCCATAGTCCTAAGCCAATCCCCTATAGTTGGAGGGTTTGCTGAGAGCCAATGCTGCGCCAGCAACTTTCTCGCTTGGTATAAGCATCTCACTATAGCAGTGATTGTACTGGTGCCACCCAGATTGGCTCCCACCAGCCCCAACACACACACCTTGGCGTCTAACTCAATATTTACCCTAAATCTGCGGTTTATTATCCCTATCACTTCCGTCCAATATCTTGTCAACTTTGGGCATCTCCAGACCATATGTATAAGATCTCCTGACCTGTAGCACCTGGGGCAGCTGTCGTCAGGTCTACCCCCAAACCTGTACAGTCTACTGGGCGTATAGTATGCTCTGTGTATGAGGAGGAGATGTGAGGCCTTCTGTGATGGAGAGACAGATACCATCTGCCCAAGTTCCAATATTTTGTTCCACTGGTCATCCGACAACTCCCCCACATCCGCCTCCCATCCCTCTCTAGACCCGAGGGGCACCCCCTGAACCAGAGTCTTATCCAATAATTGCGTATACACAACCCCAATCAGCCCCTTAGTGCTTGTTGCTTTGACTATTTTATTAAGAAGCGGTGTATTACAGTGTATCATAGGAGAGGACCCGAATTGGGTGTTCAATGCGTGTCTGATCTGTAAGTAGTTGTAAAAGATATTATATGGAACTCCGAATTCCATTCTCAGTTCTGTAAAAGATTTCAAGTTGGTGTCGCTATACAGCTGAGCCAATCTATGAATTCCGTGACTTTCCCAAACGGGGTGCTTTTCTACAGCCCTTAATTCCCCCAAGGATTCGTTAGACCATATGGGAGCAAACTCAGTAATACCTCTATACCCCATGATCTTTTTAACTGTCTGCCAGGTCTTATTAACTAATTTGTATGTTGGCAGCTTTCTCTGGAGTGAGCCCGCCTCTAGTGCCTCTACTAGGCAACTATGTGAGCTACCTTCTAACATAATTTTATTACTGGCACTTGCCTTACCCGAGGATTCACAGCCCCCTAAGTGCTGCATTTGGGCAGCTAGGTAATAACCATACGGGTGCGGAACTGCTAGGCCCCCTTCCCGGGTAGGTCGCTGCAATGTCTGCAGTTTGATCCTAGCCTGGCCCTTCTTCCAGATAAGATCCCTAAATAGGGAATCAATTTTGATAAACCATTTTCTCCCGACCCATACCGGGGAATTATGGAGAATATAAAGTAATTGTGGCAGCCAGATCATTCTGATCAGGTTTGCACGTCCTGCCAACGACAGGGGGAGTCGGCACCAGATGTCGCATTTTCTTCTAAACTTCTCAAGCAAGGGGGCCAGGTTGTCTTGAATATAATTATTGGGATCTCTAGTCATTACTATTCCCAAGTACTTTATCTTGTCAGTTATGTTTATCCCAGAGAGACCACCAGGGAGGGGGTTATTGATTGAATCAACATGTAACAATGAGGATTTATCCCAATTAACCGCTAGGCCCGATACCGACCCAAAGCTTTCTACCAATTGCATCGTTTTTACCAGCGATGGCCCGGTGTCCCCCAGAAATACCAGGACGTCGTCTGCGTAAAGTGCAACTCTTTCTTCACTGCCCTTCCTCCTAAAGCCCCGCAAATCCGGAGCCCTTCTTATAGCCTCTGCCAGCGGCTCCATTGCCAGAGCAAAAAGAAGAGGCGATAAGGGGCACCCCTGTCTTGTACCCCTCTCAAGTAAAAAACTGTCTGTGTACTCGTTGTTAATCTTTAACTTAGCTAGTGGGCAGCTGTACAATATTTTTATCCATTTAATAAAGGCCGGGCCAAATCCGAATTTATCCATTATTCCCCAGAGGTAGCCCCACTCCAGGCTGTCGAATGCCTTGGCGATATCCAAGGCCATGACAGCTCTGGAGTCCCTGTCCGCGACTGGGGTCTGCAGGTTCAGGTATGCTCTCCTAATATTGACGCTGGTAGACCTATGGGGGATAAATCCTGCTTGGTCTGGGTGTACCAAATTATCGATACATTTACTCAGCCTAGTTGCTAGTACCTTTGCTAGGATTTTAACGTCCGAGCAGAGCAGGGAGATTGGTCTGTATGACGCTACGTCCAGATGATCCTTCCCCTCCTTTTGAATAAGAATGATATTCGACTCTGTCATTGAGGCCGGAAGACCACCGTCGACAAACGCCTCCTCTAATGTCCTCAAAAGGGTGGGGAGCAAAATCCCCCCATAATGCTTATATATTTCCAGGGGAAGTCCGTCTGGGCCTGGGGTCTTATGATTAGGCATAGCAGCCACAGCACACCTTAATTCCTCTAGTGTTATAGGGGATTCTAAGCTTATTTTATCTGCTGCGGATAAGGTTGGTAATACCAGCCCCTCCAGTAGTGTATCCAACTCTCCTCTTACTATGAGGTGTTTTGACTGATACAGGGACCTGTAAAAATCAAGGAATATCTCCCTAACTTTCCCTGGGTCTGTCGCAATTTCTCCGCTTGAGGATCTAATCGCAGAGATTGTTGAGGACGGGGAGTTGGTGCTTGCCACTACGGCAAGCATTCGGCCCATTCTTTCCCCCTCCTCAAAGAACCTCTGCCTCTGAAAGAGTCTTTTATTTTCGGCTTTTCTCATTATTACTGCTTTATATTCCTGTTGTTTCCCAATCCAGAGCTCCTCTAGCTCTGCAGTGGGGCCCAAAACATACTGCCTTTCCAGCTCCATAACCTCATTTCTAATGCGATCATCCTGTGTTCTTGTTTTCCGCTTTGCCCTTGCTATTTGCTGAATTAGAAGTCCTCTAAGAAAGGCCTTTAGAGCATCCCAGATCACACCCCCTGCCGCTGTCCCTAGGTTGCATACCATAAATTCCTCTAGCCTAGTAGAAATTTCTCCGCTGCTCCCTATTACCTCCAGCCATACTGGACTTACTGACCAGGGCCTATATATATGTCTATCACCGATGCGCACCGCCAGTTTTAGTGGAGAATGGTCTGATAATCCTCTCGGGCCGTAGTCTATTTTATGCACTAGGGGGTGCATTTCCTTATTACCTATGGCTAAGTCTATTCGGGATAGTGTGTGATGTGTCCCTGAATAGCAAGAATATTGCCTACCGTTTGGGTTGCGGATTCTCCATAAGTCACACCACCCCACTTCCTCCAAAAACTGCCTCAGTCTGCCCTCCATTACCCTCGCTGCCCGGGTACCGATTGGGAGCCTATCCTGCCGACTATCAAGAACTGTATTAAAGTCGCCAATCAGGATTAATGGGATCCCAGCCTTGCTCTCCATATATTCCAACAGGCAGTATAGAATTTCCAACTTGCTTGGAGGAGGGATATAGATATTTGCAATAACAAACTCTCTGTCGTCCAACAGGCAATGCAGAAAGATATAGCAGCCCAGCGTGTCGATCCGAACTCCCCTGCAGGCAAACGACACCCCTTTCTTTACCAATATACTCACTCCCCTTGAGTAGGAGGAGTAAACAGAGTGAAATTGCGACTGGAATTTCCTACCCCCAAATCTTATCCTAGTTTCGTTTGTAAAATGCGTCTCCTGCAGGCATATCAGATCGACACCCTGGGCCTCCAGCTCTAATAAAACAGCAGTTCTCTTATCAGGATCGCCTAGCCCCCTAACGTTCCATGATCCTATTCCAACTACACTAGGCATCGGAGAGAGAGAAGTAAGAAAAGGGAAGTTTTTTTCTCTTCTTTTTTCCCTTCCTTTTTAACATAGAATAAAAAGAAAATAACCAACATGTACAGTGTAAAGCATACTCCTCTTTTTGAACCCCAACCGAGATCACCCACTTTCTTAACATTTATTATGAGTCCCCTGTAATTCCTAGATCCCCTACCCGTGCAAAAACTATTTTTTAGGGGTGTAGAGGATGGGGGGGGGGAGCAATTTCCCTTCCCCTCCCGTCTCTCCCACACCCCCCGGGCTCCACATCTTTCCACGTGCGTATTTAAATAACACAAACCCTTATTTACTTTACTACCCTCCCCCCACCCCTGCTTCTGCTTTCTAGTGTGTTTAACTCCCGTATGGGGAGTGATTAACTCTCTACCCAGTGACTTCCCCTTACCCCTCCCATGCCTATTTCGGCTAGCCCCAGGAGCCTTTATTGTGACCCAATCTACCCCATACCTCCGTACCTCAAGTGGTACCAACCACACCCCCCCGCCAACCCCCACCCGCCCCCCTCCCCCTCAGCCCTTGTTGCATCTCCCTTAGGGGGAGCACTAAAAAAAACCAAAAAAAGAAAAAAAATCAATCCACCCCACGACCTTGGTCGTGAACCAACACACATTTGAGGATTTCACCCACTCTTGGACCCACGCTCCTCCCCCCCACCTCCGGGGAGAGAAAAAAAAAAAAAAAAAAAAAAAACCCCCCGCCCCCAGCCCCCATCCCACATTTAATTTTTCTTTTCATTTTTTTTTTTTTTTTTTAATGATACAGTGTTTTGTCCTCTTTCAATTTCTTTTCTTTTCTCTTCCCTTCCTCTTCGCCTTTCACGTTTCCCCCGGACTCCTAGGTTTGTATATTCTTTTTATAGTCCTCGAGCCAAGCTGAGGCCTTGTCAGCTGCGTCAAAGAAGTAGACTGTCCCTGAAGCTTCTACGCGCAGTCGCGCTGGGTATAGCAGAGCATACTGGATTTTATGAGACCGTAGGGCGCGCTTCACTTCCACGAAACCCGCCCTTCTTTTCTGCAAGTCCGGGGAATAATCGGGGTACAGTGAAATCCTACTGCCATTGTGGAACATATCTCCTTTTTCCCTAGATTTCTGCATTAACGACACCTTGTCTTTGTAGCAGAACAGTTTAAGGATCATTGGTCTAGGGCGTCCCCCTGATGCGGTGGGTCTAGTGGGTATTCGATGCGCCCTCTCAATAGCAAAGTAAGGTGAGAGAGTGTCGGGCCCAAAGAATCCCTTAAGCAGATTTTCCATATATACCTCCGGGCGAGGGCCCTCGCTTCCCTCGGGGAGGCCCAACACCCTTACGTTACATCTGCGCATCCTGTTCTCTATTTCGTCCATTTTATTCCTATACGTTTCAAATTGCGTTTGTATGCTCTTGAATTCCCGTTGCATTGGGAACACTGTGTCTTCCAGTTGGCTCAATCTCTCTTCAATAATAGTAGTTCTTTCTAGCACTTTCTGGAGTTCCTGACTCATAGAGCGTAGTTCTACCTTGAGGCCCCCTAGTTGATCACACAGGTCATTCAGGGACCCTTTACACGAGTTTACTGCAGCTAGTACTTCCTTTAATGTGGGTTCTAGTTCCGCGGCTGTACTGGGCTCAGGTGGAACACCACTAGTTGGTACAGTTGCTCTCTCCAGGGAGGTTAGCTCTAAGCCTTTCTTGTTCATTGTAGATTTAGTACTAGCCGACAAGGCAACTGGGACTGATGACATTCTGCCCACGCTTTTCCTCTCCCCAGACGGTCCTAACTGCGACTTCTCAATAAGCAGTTGATTACCCTTGACGGGGGTGTGTGCGGGGGTGTGCGCGAATTTTTCCAGCTTTGCTGCGGCTGTCGCCGCCGCCGAGGCTGATGCTGCTAGGTTCCCCTTTTCCTTAACTGAACGAGTACCCTGTGCTGTTGCGTTTTCATGCGACTGCTGGGGCTCCTCCCCCTTCTTCCTGGTCATCATTGGAGACACTGGGAGACAACGGGGTTCCAACGGTTTACCCCTTATCTACTAGTTGATGTGCCCAGGTGCTGTCACTGTCACCCCCCCCCCCCCCCCCCCCGCAACACACCCACTAGATTGCAAGTAGCGGCTCTAGGATCCACAACTGGGGTTTAGTTCAACTACTGTAACATTGCATAAATGTCTAGCGTTGCATAGCACTAGCAGGTGCAGCAGATAGGATACCAAACAGTCCTCCTCTATAGCCAGCACTTTTTTTCCCTATTTATCAGGTTGCTCTCATACCTGTCTTGCAGATCTTCGAATCTATGCACTCTCTCCGCTCATTCCACGTGTACCTGTGATTGTAGCCAATGTCTGCCGGCGTCTGCCTGCCGGCATCTGATGCTGTTCTGCAGCTGAAGCCAGGGAGGAGGGGTTGGGTTAGAAGCGCAGCGGGGCTCCCGGGTCTTTGTCCAGGACACGTCACAGTCTCCACAAGAGCCCCGGGCGTTGCCTAATCCGGCGGCAACCGAGTGAATCCCGCGACACAGACCGAGCGCGGGATGCTGGGCAACGAGCGGGTCGGCAAAAGGCGGGTCAGCACCCGGGAACTACACACTGCGGCGTCCGAGCGTCCCGCTCCAGAGGTAGGATGCGGCTGGGCGGGCGTGAGGCGGTGCAGGAAGCAGTGTGCAAAAAAGGGAGTTCACAAGCCGTCAGGGTATCGGGCTAGGTTGAGCTGCCAGGGACGGGGCTGAGCGGCATGGAAGCCGGAGGTGGGAGGGAGCGCACACACACACCCACTCACATCAACATCCGGTCACGCCCCGACGAACGTATTTCCTGATTTAAGTCCGTCGGAATTGAGTCCGTCGGATAGATTTGAAACCTGTTCTATTTCTAGGTCATAGTTACATAGTTACATAGTTAGTAAGGTTGAATAAAGACACCAGTCCATCCAGTTCAACCTGAGTGAGTGTGTGTCTACAACCCTGACCCTTGTCCCTAACCCTGTACATCGCACACTCACATCAGTCCCTACCCTCAATCCAAGGTCCCCATTCATATACTAGGGCCAATTTTGGACAGAAGCCAATTAACCTACCAGCATGTCTTTGGAGTGGAGGTCCCTTGGATTTTTCCCCTGAAAAACAAACGGATTAGCCCACATACGATCGGATTGTCCGACGGACTAATCCCATTGGACCTAGTCTGCCGGAAAGTCCGGTTGTGTGTACGCGGCATAACTCTCTTTCATGCATATACTAGCGCCAATTTAGACAGGAGCCAATTAACCTACCAGCATATCTTTGGAGTGTGGGAGGACACCCACGCAGGCGCAAGTGCTATCTACTTAGCCATTGTGCCCCCAATATTTTTTTTATGTACGTAGCTGCCAGGGAGGAAGTGAAGGGAAATACTATAGTATGTTACTGGGTCTGCTGACATTACCTGAAAGTTGGCAGTACCCAACAGCAGTCTCAGGGCTTTTGGATGTCTACACAAGGGAGGTTTTTACTGGTAAATAACATGTGTAAAATACAATAGTATACAAATAATTTTTACCTTTGTTAAAATTAGTGGTCTAGCGACAGGGTTTCTCTAAAGTGGACTTGAACTTAAAAAGTGAAGATTTGCTATATTATAGTAGACATGTGCGCCGTCAATAAATTAGTTTCGGTTCGTTCTGTTCCATTTCGTATTAGCCGTTAATTCGTATTTCGTAATTCGTGTCCGAAATTCAGTTTGGATTCGTATGAAATACGAATTTTTGTTAGGTTCGTTAACTTTTCGTAACAATTACAAATGTTCGTTATGATGAATTTATCATTATGAGGGGCTCCCACCATCTCTGTGCTGTGCTGACTTCCTGGGTTTTTTAACCTTACCATAACGAATAATCGTAATTAACGAACATTCTTATTTTGTCCGATTCTGAATCTCCCATCGACTACCAGTACCAGTCTCCCACTCCCATATTAAAAAAGGTCATTTTCCCAACCCTCACTCAGCAGCAGAAGAAAACCTCTGATTGGTCAACAAAACACCAGTCACGTTTCCGCTGTAACGGAATTTGGATCCGAAATTCGTAAACGAAATTTTGTATTTTGTACAAAACTCGGAAGCATAACAATTCGTATTTCGGATCCTCCCGAACGTACGAATTTATGGAAATTCGTTCGAATTTTCGATTCGTATTAAACTAATCGCACATGTCTATATTATAGGGAACACCTCAAAATATTAATTGTGCCTAAGCAGGACCTCAAAAAATCTACCCTTTGTCCTGAATTTTTACTGAAAAATAGCAGTGCACTTTCTGTGCCTAGGCACTACAGTGTCTACAGCCTCGTAGCTGTATGTCTGCAGTGTGAAATCATTTAAAGCAGTGGTCTGAAAACTGTGGCCCACAGGCCGGATGTGGCCCTTTGCTTGCCTTCACTTGGTCCCTGGAGCACCATGGCATCCACTGACACCAATGATGGGGCACCATTCCTCCTACAGACACCAATGGCGGGGCACCAGTCCTCCCACAGATACTAATGATGGGGCACCAGTCCTCCCACAGATACCAATGATGGGACACCATTCCTTCCACAGACACCAATGATGGGGTACCATTCCTCCCATAGACACCAACAATGGTGCACCATTTCTACCTTAAATACCAACAATGAGGCACCAATTCTTCCACTGATGCCAACAATAGGGAACTTTTTCCACTAAAACCAATGATGGGGCACTGTGGGCTCTCACTGACACCACAGCATTTTCTAATCCCACAGGCCAAAGTCTGGCCTCTCTAAGGCCTCAAGAACAGTAAACTGGCCCCTTGTTCATATAGTTTGGAAACCCCTGATGTAAAGCATTGCCGCCTCTAACTGCTAGTCTCAGGAGATTTGGAGTCAGATTTGGTGATATCTTGCTGCTCACTGTTCTCCAAGCTGGAAAGGAAGCTGTACTTGAGCGCCTGCAGTGCAAGCATCTCTTTACTTCTGCATTATACATTTTTCAGATCTGTGATTCTTCCACTTCTCCTACTGCTTTATGATCACTACTCTGTAAGGGAGAAGTTTTGTTTGCCTGTGACATGAGGAAGCAAAGCCCTGCCTCTACGAAGATCAGCTGCAAAGAGAACAAAGTCCTTTGTTGTCTGCTTGTCTTTTTTTGAGCACAGCTTCCATAGTTCAAATCCTTTTTTAAAGAACTTGTCCTAGCAGCTATCATTCGCCCCAAGATGAAGGAACTTTAAAACAACAGTCTTTATCGCTCTCCCCCACTTCCGTACACTGCAACATCGGCAGAAGCACCAAATCACAATTATGCTGTGTTCTCAGAACATGACCAATTCAGAACAACAGACTGTTGATAATAACAGAGCATATTTCTGCTGCTACATTTCTTCTGACCTCTGACGGGACAAAGCCCTTCTCTAATTGCAGTTGTTTCGCCAAGATACATTTTTCAAAGTCCCGCTGTTACAGTTAAAAAATGCCCTTTCATTTTAGAACACAGCAAATAACATTTTTCTTCCTTTAAAATTGGTATTTGCCTGAAGCATCCGTCAATCCAGCTAATAAGAGCAGCCTGAGTACATTCAAACAGCATCCAAACTCTGTAGCTGGAGGACATGGTCCACTTAGATCCCATGTGCTATCAGTGAAGTCTTTGAAAAACATTATTATCCATTCTTGGAGTATTATGCTCGGAGGCAGCAGACACATCACAGATTGGGGGGACTGATTCTTAGGTTTCTCCAGCAGGTGGGCACCTCCTGTTCAAAAGTTAACTTCACAAGAGAAGTTCTTGTTGAGGTGTTCCAAGAAAGAGTTTGGAAAAAAGACTTTGGTTCCTTCTCCACATGGTGCACACATGCTGGATGTACGTAAGGGAAATAGAAGAAAAGGAAACAGACTGCTTTTCATCGCCATTGCTTTGTTATGCCATTTGAAGAGGCGATGGGCTTTAAAGTATATTTGTATTTCTGCTCTAAGCCCTTGTTCACAGGTGTGTGATTTTTCATATGTCATACTTATTAGAACATCGCACAACAAGAGGAATCCCAACTTTTCCTATGGTGCCTGTTCACATCTATGTGATTTTTAGAAGTTTAATTCATCTCTGAGCCAGCATTTCAGTCCAGACCGTATATAGTGACCTAAACATCCTTCTGGAGAGAAAAGCAGATCAAGGCACTTGGGGGGGGGGGGGGGGGGTACTGAAAGGGTAGGCAGCCTTTGAGAGGTGGAGATCTACTGTACCTGAACAACATGAATTAGATCAAAGATCACCGGGGTTCAGCACCCTTTTCTTTAAAGAAGAAATTACCTAGCAAGGCCTAACTAAATAGTGAGGAAGAAGTAGAGGACAGTGTTAGTCGGTAGAACAGTCAACAGTGTCAGAAGGGCTGTAGATGGCGTCAGTAGGCCATGGATGGTGTCAGTAGGTCAGTGGACTTTGTCAGAAGGGCAGTGGATTTTGTCAGTAGGGCAGAGGACTATGTCTGTAGGGCAATGGATGGTGTCAGTAGGGCAGTGGATTATTATTATTATACAGGATTTATATAGCGTCAACAGTTTACGCAGCGCTTTACAACTTGAGGGTAGACAGTACAAATACAATAAACTTTAATACAGTAGGAATCAGAGGGCCCTGCTCCTTAGAGCTTACAATCTAAGAGGGAAGGTCAAGAGCTACAAGAGGTAATAACTGTGAGTGATGTGCTGATTGAGAAGATAAATGTACACTTGTTAGGTGGGGGCCAGATAGGCTTCTCAGTGGATGGTGTCAGTAGGGTAATGGACAGTGTCAGTAGGTCAGTGGACTTTGTGAATAGGGCAGAGGACAGTATCAGTATAGCAGTGGATGGTGTCAGCAGGGCAGTGAATAGTGTCATTCGTTTTTATACTTTTCTATTTTTTACAGTTTTTTTAGCAGACCTGTTGGGGGGCTTTGGTGAATCAAAAGGGTTCTAAACAGGCACCTGATATCTCTACTTTGAGACAGAGAAAGGTGATTGAGGACACAGTCCTCAGTCTGCATCTCTGCAGCCTCAGCTGCACTCACAGAATGAACAGGATGGGCTCTGCACAGTCTCCCTGTTCATTCACAAACCGAAGCATTGTAAGCACAGTTTACTATGCTTCTGTTATGAATGAACACATTGAGAGATCAGTACCAATGTCATTTACCAGTTCTTTCCCCCACTCTCCATCCTGAAGATTACCCGCAGCAGCAAGCAAGAGAGGAGAGGAAGGGAAGTGCTGCAAGGGGGGAACCAGGGGAGCACACAGGGAGTCCCGGGCAGCAGAAGGAAGGGGAACCTGGACAGGAGTGGGGGCAACATTTACTAGAACCGATCCCCTGTATTTTTCTCCTGTGGAAGCTGAATGCTGGCAGGGGGAAGAGGAGGAGAAGCCAGCTTTTAGCTGCTGAAGAAGGAAAATATAGGGATCAGTTTCAGTAAATGCTCCTATACAGGCTCCAGGGGTTGGCATGGAAGGAATGTGATCTACCCGTCACCTGCCCATGATCGACGGGTAGATTGTGATCGAATCAAAATAAAAATCGAAGTGTGTATGGCCACCACTAGGACATCAGTTGCTCTTAAAGAGGAGCTCCAGCCCCTCCAAAAAATTTATAGTCAGCAGCTACAAATACTGTAACTGCTGACTTTTAATATTAGGACACTTACCTGTCCAGGTCCCGCAATGTCAACACCCCAGCCAATTTTTCAATCGGCTCTTGTGTGCTGCCGCTGTCATTCCTTGTAAGAGGAAACCGGTAGTGAAGTCTTGGGGCTTCAGAGCCGGTTCCCTACTGCACATGGGTGAAGAGCGCTGCGCTTTGTGAATGACCCACAGCGGGGAAAGGAGGAGGGGGCTTAACTTCCGGGGGAACTTGCCGCGGTGAGGTCCCCCGGTAGTGGTGACTGGGACCTGTCAAAAACAGGTACCTGTTCCCTGTTCCCCCCCTCTCCCCCAGAAAGGTGCCAAATGTGGCTGTGGAGCGGGGGGGGGGGGGGAGAAACAAACAAGCAGAGCTTCCCCTTGGGGTGGAGCTCTGTTTTAAATCAGCCCTGGCCTAAGTCTTATGCATTTGAGAAGCAAGCCAGGCAGACCAATAAGAATAATGTATTCTGTTCAGGATGCGCTACTAATGTGTTTAATAAGAGTATGAAGGGTTTGCAGTGTGTCTGCGATGATCTGGGTATGGATATAATACATTTTTGACGCCTTTATAATACATGTGTGATGGGTTTGATCAACACTTGTTAGAAGAAAAAAAAACAGTTTATTTGAATCTTACAAGGTCATTGTGTTGTGCACATCTCAAACTCATGTCAGACACATTGTTAATGCATTTCCATTTACAAAAATAAAAGCAGATGGAGCGTGATCAAGGGCTTGTGTGCATGGAATTTGGAAATGCCTTTGAGATGTCTTTGCCTTGTGTTTACATATGTTTGCCATCCATCCACATTGCCTTATATTGGGGGGGGGGGGGGGGGGAGCACAAATCTAGCACTGGATTTAGTCCTCTAATGCCGCGTACACACGATCGGACATTCCGACAACAAAATGCTGGATTTATTTCCGACGGATGTTGGCTCAAACTTGTCTTGCATACACACGGTCGCACAAATGTTGTCGGAAATTCCGAACGTCAAGAACGCGGTGACGTACAACACGTACGACGAGCCGAGAAAATTGAAGCTCAATAGCCAGTGCGGCTCTTCTGACTGATTCCGAGCATTCCGAGTGTTCTACCTGACCAGCCAGTGTGACACAGAGATTTGCAGCGGCCTCAGCCTGTCTCTACTATTGAACTGGTCGATGCCACCAAATATTCGGCCCGTGTGTATCAGCAGACTGATGACATCATCTCAACCCAGGCAAAGCCAATGGAATTTTGCAATGGTAAAAGTTGAAGCTTTTTTTTTTTTTGTAACCACTTGCTGACTACACTATACCTGAAAGACAGCTACAGTGTGGTCAACCAGTTCTGGGAGGGCATCAATAGACATCCTCCCAGAACCCTGCCCCCTGCACGCCTCACCCCACAGATAGGGGTCAAGGGCCAATTATAGTGGCCCTTTACCATATGAGCATCTGTGTCCAATCACAGCTGATCACATGTAAACAGACTTGAAGGTAATCAGCAGTCCTTTCCTCACACGCTGTTTCTGTGGGCGGAAAGGAGAGCCGTTAACCGACAAGCCTGTCAGCACATTATTTACTGTGATAATCAGGGCACTGATCATCAGTGCAGCCCCATCAGTGCCAATCAGTGCCCATCAATGCCGCCTATTAGTGATCATCAGTGCTGCCTATTAGTGCCTCCTCATCATGTAGACACGTGCACTGCCAAAAAATTTGTTTTTTTTATTTACCGGATCATTCGTTATGATCGGCATTCGTTATTTTGTAAAATCCGTAACTTCGGATAAATTTGTATTCGTTACGTTCACTAGCAGTTAGCCAAATTTGAAAGGAAATTCCAATACCTATAATTGAACAGTTTATAACTATTATTATAGTTTTTATTATTATTATGTATTATTAATAAATAATACAAATTAAAAAAAAAACTATAATAATGGTTAATAACTTAATTATAATAGAAAATACGAAAAACTAAATAATCCAAATGTTTTTCGTTTTTTCTGATTTTCTCATTTTCGTTCTTTCTGATTTTCGAATTTTCATTCTTTTAAATTTTCGTTATTTTCAAAAAATTTGTTTGCTACAAAATGCATCAATCCAAAAATCTGAATGAATGAGTATGCAGAATTTTGACGAAAAACGAATTCGGACTGAAACGAATTGCACATGTCTACTCATCAGTGCTGCCTATCGGTGCCCATCAGTTCCGCCTATCAGTGCCGCCTCTCAGTACCCATTAGTGCCACCCCATCAGTGCCCATCAGTGCAGCCTCATCAGTGCCCATCAGTGCAGACTCATCAGTGCCCATCAGTGCAGCCTCATCAATGCCACCTCATCAGTGCCCATCAGTGCAGCCTCATCACTCATCAGTGCCACCTCATCAGTGCCACCTCATCAGTGCAGCTTCATGAGCGCACATTAGTGAAGGAGAAAAGTTACTTATTTGCAAAATAAACTTTTTTTTTCTCAAACTTTTTGGTCTTTTTTTTGTTCGTTTAGCAAAAAAATAAACCCCCCCAGTGGTGATTAAATACCACCTAAAGAACGATTCATCTGTTTTAAAAAAGAATATATAAAAAATTTGTTTGGGTACAGTGTTGCATGACTGAGTAATTGTCATTCAAAGTGTGACAGCTCTGAAAGCTGAAACTTGGCCTGGGCAGAAAAGGAGGTAAAGTGCCTGGTAGGCAAGTGTTTGATACTGTCACTGCATATTGTATTCCTGCAGACTTATACAGTTACAGAAAGCTCCACTTTAATATTAAACGCGTGTGGTCATAGATGGTGACTGATGTAAAAAATGAAAAACATTGGATTTTTGATCCTGTGTGTGGCCACTCCTCCTTTGGATGCCACTTAGTTCTACACCAGAGGGGTGCCAATAAAGGAATGGAATCTGTCAGAGCTTTGCTATATGCACGCTGTACTGTTGATTAGCATGATGTCATGGTGAGGCTAGTTCATTTACAGAACCGCTTTACAAGGAAAGAGCATAAAAGCTGTATGGGCCCTTTAACAGCTCATCATTTCAAAATAGAAATGAATGTTTTAGGTAAATGGAAACTGTGGTTATCAGAGTTCCTCTTAAATACCCCGGTAATCCTCTCCAGGAAGGCTGATCACACTTATTGCTTCATCCCTTCATTAAGAGGTGACAATGGGCAGTAGAATTTTCCTGATATTTCCCAGAACTTCCTGTGTCTCTGACCTTGAGAACGACTAGACAAATCATACTAGATTACAGCTGGGAGTGCAGTGGAATGGAATGCGGCTCGGTAGGAATGTTGATATCCTCCATTGTAACAAAATATTGAGAAAAATCAAAATGCTAGAAAAAGTATAATACAAATACTAATAATATAGAATGGGAAAACTGTGCATGGTTACAGATTTTTTTGAACATTTTTTTTTAAGCTTTCATCTTCAGTCTGGGGGGTTAGGTGATTTCTTAGGCTGGGGTAGATGTGGGGGGCGGGTTGTTGTTTATTAGTTTGGAAAAAGTGGGGAGAGGGGTATTAGGTCATCAGTTTAGAATGGGATAAAGAAATTGTGAGTTGTCAATCTGAGGTGGGTAAGGAGGAGATGTGGGTCATTAGCCTGCGATGGAAGGAGGATTTGTGGGTCATTAGCCTGCGATGGGAGGAGGATTTGTGGGTCATTAGCCTGCGATGGGAGGAGGATTTGTGGGTCATTAGCCTGCGATGGAAGGAGGGGATGTGGGTCATTAGCCTGCGATGGAAGGAGGATTTGTGGGTCATTAGCCTGCGATGGAAGGAGGGGATGTTGGTCATTAGCCTGCGATGGAAGGAGGGGATGTTGGTCATTAGCCTGCGATGGAAGGAGGATTTGTGGGTCATTAACCTGCGATGGAAGGAGGATTTGTGGGTCATTAGCCTGCGATGGAAGGAGGGGATGTTGGTCATTAGCCTGCGATGGAAGGAGGGGATGTTGGTCATTAGCCTGCGATGGAAGGAGGATTTGTGGGTCATTAACCTGCGATGGAAGGAGGATTTGTGGGTCATTAGCCTGCGATGGAAGGAGGGGATGTGGGTCATTAGCCTGCGATGGAAGGAGGATTTGTGGGTCATTAGCCTGCGATGGAAGGAGGGGATGTGGGTCATTAGCCTGCGATGGAAGGAGGATTTGTGGGTCATTAGCCTGCGATGGAAGGAGGGGATGTGGGTCATTAGCCTGTGAGGCCAGTGGTGGCCATTTTCTGTGTTATTAATGTGGGGTTGGCTCCCTCTAGTGTTTGCTGGACTTTATCTGTCAATTTCCTTTTTCCTGTGATAGGATTCAGAGCAAAGCATCATGGGATGTGTAGTTCAGAATGCTGAAGTGACTATGCCAGCAGGACTGATCTGAACTACAATTAACAGAATGCTGAGTTGACAGAACAGATTGTTGGGAAAGGATATAAAAGGGGCTGGCACGGCCTAGATTAGCCTCTCGGGATGCCGTTTGACTCTGCCAGCAGGAGGTCTGTGTGACAGTGAGTTGCTGATGATTTGCGGCCTACACAGCAGGGAGCCGGACAGCTATACCCAGAGGGACCTCTGCGGACAGCATCGCTTCCTCCTTGCAGTGGACCGAAGGGTGTTCCAGATCATCCAGAGATACCTGCAATTCAGATCCCAGTGGGCTCCAGCGTGGTGTGGCGGGCGCCATTTTCCAGAGCCAGGATACAGAGAGAGAGAGTTCCTGTTAGAGTCCTCTCATCATCTGCATCTTTTGCCTACTGTATCTGAGTTCCAGAGTGGTGAGCGTGCCTAGCCGTTCTTATTGTTAACCACTTCAGCCCCGGAAGGATACCCCCTTCCTGACCAGAGCACTTTTTGCGATACGGCACTGGGTCGCTTTAACTGACAATTGCACAGTCGTGCAACGTTGCAACCAAACACGTCCTTTTGTCCCACAAATAGAGCTTTCTTTTGGTGGTATTTGATCACCTCTGCGGTTTTTATTTTTTGCGCTATAAACAAAGAAAGAGCAACAATTTTGAAAAAAAAGCAATATTTTTTACTTTTTGCTATAATAAATATCCCCAAAAAATATATATAAAAAAAAATGTCTTTCTCAGTTTAGGCCGATATGTATTCTTCTACATATTTTTGGTATAAAAAAATCGCAATAAGCGTATATTGATTGTTTGTGCAAAGTTATAGCGTCTACAAAATAGGGGGTAGATTTATGGCATTTTTCTTATTATTTTTTTTAAGTAGTAATGGCGACGATCTGAGATTTTTATCGTGACTGCGACATTATGGCGGACACATCGGACACTTTTGACACTATTTTGGGACTATTGTCATTTATACAGCGATCAGTGCTATAAAAATGCACTGATTACTGTGTAAATGACACTAGCAGGGAAGGGGTTAAACACTAGGGGGGGCGATCAAGAGGTTAAGAGTGTCCTAGGGAGGGATTCTAATTGTGGGGGGATTGTCTCACTAGAACATGACAGTAGATCTCTGCCATCTTGCTAGGCAGAACAGGGAAATGCCTTGTTTACATAGGCTTCTCCCCGTTCTGCCGCTCGGTGACATGATTGAAGGCCCCCAGCAGATATCGAGTTCGGCAGCAAGGGCGCCCACTATGCCACGATTTAAAGGGGATGTACCTGTACGCCCATTTGCCCAGCTGTGCCATTGTGCCGACGTATATCGCCGTACGCTGGTTGGCAAGGGGTTAAAGCAGGGGTCTCAAACTGGCGGCCCTCCAGCTGTTGTGAAACTACAAGTCCCATGAGGCATTGCAAGGCTGACAGTTACAAGCATGACTCCCACAGGCAGAGGCATGATGGGACTTGTAGTTTCACAACAGCTGGAGGGCCGCCAGTTTGAGACCCCTGGGTTAAAGACACTGCTTTCAGACATCATTCACACAGTTCAGCTGGTGGTACTTGTAGTCCCACTGAAATTAGATCTTATGTTATACTAAACAATGAAAGCAGATATCTATGCCCAGTTCACATCATTGATTCTAGTAGCTACACTGGATAACGCCATTAGGATCATACCAAAGGAAGTTACAATACAACAAGGATAACCTAAAGTTCTTCCAAATTTGCTACACCCTGTTATCAAGGATTACTTTAATTACAACACAAAGAGGCTAGCAGAAGACAACTGGATTTCAAGAAATACCCTTTTTACCCTTTTATTAATTTTTTTCCTTATCTGCTTTAATTGCATTGGACTTCATCTAAAGGGAGCCAGACAATTTGAATATAAAAGTCTGTATATTGTTTCTTTGTTTGTGCAAGATTTAATGGCCTGTGAGTTGAGCAGGCAGAAGGGAGAAACCTTACACAGAAGATATAGTGCCAGTTGTCTACCCTCCTGTTAACCTGTTCACATAGATTTCTGTGATAGGGTTAATATTTGTGTTCATTTACAGTTAAAGGAACCTTGCACCATTATATTGCCTTTTTGATAAGTATAGATAAAATATCTGTGTGTAAAAGTGTTTTCTTACTATCTGACAAAGTTGAGATATACCCATTTTGTGTTCTTATTAATACAGTAAACATATGCAGCGCTGACAACTTCTGTTTCTAGCCATATGTGTGTTATACAGTACATAAGTTGTTATAGTGCCATCTTGTGGACAATTGAAAAGGTACAATACTTTTACGTTTCATGATTAAGTGAAGTGACATGGAAGTAATTGATTGTTTACTTCGGAACTTTAGCTGTGACCCACCCACAATGCTCCTGGGCAAGAGGAGAACTGAACTGCATTGTGGGAGGATATAAAAGGGCCGGGAGCGGCCATCTTAGGTCTCTTGTTCCTGGGACGCATGGCCTGCCAGCAGGACTCTGTGGGTGTGTGTGTCCCACAGGGTTGCGGCCTACTTTGAGAAGGAGCGGAGCAGCTGCAAGGATCCTGCCGTCGCATCACAGTGTGCTGGAGCAGCAGAAGTGATCGTTCCGGAGACCCGTGGAGAGGTAACCGAGGACTCCTGGTCGTTAGTGAATGGAACAGTGTGATGGCGTGGTGGTGCCTCCATACGGACTGAGAACTGCTGAAACGGAGACATCCATCTGCCTGGATCCCGTGTGGTGAGAGGGTTAACACCCGGAAGTTTGTTTAATACTACACACACACTTAGAACTGTTACAGAGTGTTGCTGGGACTGATAGTCCCACAAAACAAGTTAAGTTGGAAAACAGTACATCTGCATAGACTTCAGTATTCAAGAGTGGATGCTAGATGTTTGTCTTCTTCATATGAGAACACTTAGTCAGTCTGCCGGATTATACAGTGGCTTGCGAAAGTATTCGGCCCCCTTGAACTTTTCAACCTTTTGCCACATTTCAGGCTCCAAACATAAAGATATAAAATTTTTATTTTTTGTGAAGAATCACCAACAAGTGGGACACAATTGTGAAGTGGAACGAAATCTTTTGGATTTTTGAAACTTTTTTAACTAATAAAAAAATGAAAAGTGGGGCGTGCAAAATTATTCGGCCCCCTTGCGTTAATACTTTGTAGAGCCACCTTTTGCTGCGATTACAGCTGCAAGTCACTTGGGGTATGTCTCTATCAGTTTTGCACATCGAGAGACTGAAATTCTTGCCCATTCTTCCTTGCAAAACAGCTCGAGCTCAGTGAGGTTGGATGGAGAGCGTTTGTGAACAGCAGTTTTCAGCTCTTTCCACAGATTCTCGATTGGATTCAGGTCTGGACTTTGACTTGGCCATTCTAACACCTGGATACGTTTATTTGTGAACCATTCCTTTGTAGATTTTGCTGTATGTTTGGGATCATTGTCTTGTTGGAAGATAAATCTCCGTCCCAGTTTCAGGTCTTTTGCAGACGCCAACAGGTTTTCATCCAGAATGGTCCTGTATTTGGCTGCATCCATCTTCCCCTCAATTTTAACCATCTTCCCTGTCCCTGCTGAAGAAAAGCAGGCTCAAACCATGATGCTGCCACCACCATGTTTGACAGTGGGGATGGTGTGTAGAGTGTGATGAGCTGTGTTGCTTTTACGCCAAACATATCGTTTTGCATTGTGGCCAAAAAGTTCGATTTTGGTTTCATCGGACCAGAGCACCTTCTTCCACATGTTTGGTGTGTCTCCCAGGTGGCTTGTGGCAAACTTTAGACGAGACTTTTTATGGATATCTTTGAGAAATGGCTTTCTTCTTGCCACTCTTCCATAAAGGCCAGATTTGTGCAGTGTACGACTGATTGTTGTCCTATGGACAGACTCTCCCACCTCAGCTGTAGTTCTCTGCAGTTCATCCAGAGTGATCATGGGCCTCTTGGCTGCATCTCTGATCAGTCTTCTCCTTGTCTGAGCTGAAAGTTTAGAGGGACAGCCGGGTCTTGGTAGATTTGCAGTGGTCTGATACTCCTTCCATTTCAAAATGATCACTTGCACAGTGCTCCTTGGGATGTTTAAAGCTTGGGAAATCTTTTTGTATCCAAATCCGGCTTTAAACTTCTCCACAACAGTATTACGGACCTGCCTGGTGTGTTCCTTGGTCTTCATGATGCTCTCTGCGCTTTCAACAGAACCCTGAGACTATCACAGAGCAGGTGCATTTATACAGAGACTTGATTACACACAGGTGGATTCTATTTATCACCATCAGTCATTTAGGACAACATTGGATCATTCAGAGATCCTCGCTGAACTTCTGGAGTGAGTTTGCTGCACTGAAAGTAAAGGGGCCGAATAATTTTGCACGCACCACTTTTCAGTTTTTTAATTGCTAAAAAAGTTTAAAATATCCAATAGATTTCGTTCCACTTCACAATTGTGTCCCACTTGTTGGTGATTCTTCACAAAAAATTAAAATTTTATATCTTTATGTTTGAAGCCTGAAATGTGGCAAAAGGTTGAAAAGTTCAAGGGGGCCGAATACTTTCGCAAGCCACTGTAACTGCCTTAGTGTATTACCTTACACTGCGCAACACCGAAGAGGAACCCCTTGTGGATTACAATTACAAGTTCTTAGCTAGCGAAGACTGAAGACGTCAAGACTATCTTTTTTATTGCAGGGCTCTGCATTTATTTACTAAGTATAGTGACTTTACAGTTTAGAGCAGGGGGAGCTCCCTGGTATAGATATATACAATTATGTATATTTGTGTATTTTACCAATTGTTATAACTCTTTACTATACTATTGCACTACGTTGGTGTGATAGTGTAGTCATTGTAATAATCCTTTATATAAATATACTACTTACTCAAAGAAAGAAGTTATTTCTGGTTATTTTTGAAGTTTGTGTGCAGTGTTGTTATTTCTCCTGCAGGTGGAGCTACAGACACCCAGGTAGAGGTAAATATAAATATAAGTGTATATTGTGGGTTAAAGTCAATACTCATATCATTACAACACTGCACTACAGCTGTGCCAAGGGGATTGAACAATTTAAGAGGGGTAAAGAGATAAGAGGACAGGCCTTCTTAAACCAGCAGCTCCACCGAGAGTTAGTGCTACACATACTTGAACTGTTTCTTTAATACTGTATGAGTCTCTATTTACTAATACAGTTGGTAAGATGACTGAACCCAGGGTGTCAGAAGTAATGGAGGATTTGCAGAGTAGAGGTAATCAATGGGGTACAGAGTCTATTAGCAGCCCTCACGGGGGTACCGCTACACCTGCGATGGAAGAAGGGAATGTGGGTCATAAGCTAGGGATTAGAGGTAAGACTTAGGAGATCAATCTGGGGTGGATGAGGGTCATTAGACTGAGGAGGGTGGGGGTAAAGGTGGGTCATTAGTCTTGGGGGGCAGGAGGGATGGTGGTAATGGAATGGAATGCTGGGGCAAGGAATGTAGGTCATCAGTCTGGATTAGAATGTAGATATGCAGGTCATCAGACTAGAGTAGATGGGTGGGATGCAGGTCATCAATTTCAGTCTGTGGTAGATGGGTGGAATGTAGAAGGGGTGGGATGTGAATCAACAATCTAGAGCATATGGGGTAATCAGTTTCGTATAGATGGGTGGAATGTGGCTCATTAGTCTAGAGTAGATGGAGGGATGTGGGTCATCAATGTGAGGTAGGTGGGTGGGTTGTGGGTCAGTAACTTATGGTGTGAAACCCCGGTACATGGTTCATCAGTCTGGGGTGTGGAATAAAGATTTTTAGGCTGAAGTGGAAGAAAATAGACATGGGTTATTAAACTAGGGTGGAAGGCGGGTGTGGGACATTAGTCTGCAGTGAGAGAGAGAATTTTGGGAATGAGTCTGTTTGGAGTAGGAAACAAGGATAGACAGCTGGGATAGATGGGTAGGATGTGGATCATCAGTCTGGGCTGGATAAGTGAGAAAAGGGTCATTGGTCTGGGGTAGGATGAGGGTTTGGATGAGGGTCATCAGTCTGGGTTAGCTGGGTGAGATGTGGGTCATCAGTCTGGGGTAGAGGGATTGAATTTGGGTAATCAGTCTAAGGGTAGAAGGGTGGGATGTGGGTCATTAGCTTGGAGTAGATGGGTGGAATATGAGTCATTAATCTGAATTAGATGAGTGTGATGTGGTTCATTAGCCTGGAGTAGATGAGTAGGATATGGGTTATTAACCTGAATTAGATGGGTGGGATGTGGGCCATTAACCTGCATTAGATGGGGGGAATTTGGCTCATATGTGTAGAGTAGCTGGGGGGATGTGGGTCATCAGTGTGACGGAGATGAATGGGATGTGCGTCATTAACCCATGGTGGGAGGAGAAGACATGGGTCATAAGTTAGAGGCGGGAGGGATATGGGTCATCAGTCTTGGGTGAGAGGGAGATAAGGGTCTTTGGGATGAGGTGGAGAAAGACAGGCATGGGTCATTAGTCTAGGGTGGGAAGGTAGTGTGGGACATTTGTCTCCAGTCTGAGGGAAAATGTGGGTAATTAGTCTGGTTGGAGTAGGAAACAGGGATAGGCATCTGGGATAGATGGGTAGGATGTGGGTCATCAGTCTGGGGTGAATAAGTGGCATATGAATCATCAGTCTGGGGTAGATGGGTTGGATGTGAGTCATCAGTCTGGGGTAGATGGGTTGGATGTGGGTAATCAGTCTAATGGTAGGTGGGTGGGATGTGGGTCTCTAGCCTGGAGTAGATGGGTGGGATTTTGCCGCATACACACGAGCGGACTTTTCGGCGGACAATTTGACCATGTGTGGGCTTCATCGGACCTGCAGCGGACTTTTTCAGGCGAAAATCTGACGGACTTTAGATTTGGAACATGCTTCAAATCTTTCCGACGGACTTGAGTTCGGTCGAAAAATCCGCTCGTCTGTATGCTAGTCCGACAGACAAAAACCGACGCTAGGGCAGCTATTGGCTACTGGCTATCAACTTTCTTATTTTAGTCCGGTCGTACGTCATCACGTACAAATTCGTCAGACTTTGGTGTGATCGTGTGTAGGCAAGTCCGGTCAGAAATTCCGGTTTGAAAGTCCGTCAAAATTCCATCGTAACTCCGTCGAAAGTCCGTCGGAAAGACCGTCGGACCTTTGTTGTCGAAAAAATCAGATCGTGTGTACATGGCATAAGGGTCATTAATCTGGATTAGATGGGCTACATGGAGTCAGTGGTAAGAGCAAGTCCTCTTGCACGCAAATCACCAATGAAAACTTGCCCCTCTCACTCCATGAATCGAGACAGATCATGCTTGCACATACAGTAAGGTGACCAGACGTCCCCGTTTTCCGACTATGGTCCCCGGACCCCGTTTGTCCCCGGTTTTGCCGGTCGGCATTTGGGCAGCCAGGCTGCAGCAGTTTCCCGATGGATGGGGGCGTTTCCCCGATGGACAGGGGCGTTTCCCGGTGGACGGGGGCGTTGCCCCAAGAGGTAGCACATGCAGAGCTATGTAGAGTGACTGTAGAGGAGGAGCTGGAGCGGCTCCAGCCTGCCTATTCTGTGCTAGTGTAGTTAGTAGCCGCCACTCCTCCTCAGCTGAAAAATCCATCACGTGACTCTTCCAGCATCCCGCCCCTCTCCTCCTACCTCTGCTCCCTCCTCCAATCGTCCTCCTGGCAGCATAGAGGAGAGGACAGAGTACAGCGTTCCTCCCCTTCCCTCCGGTCCTGCAAGGCACTATGGGAATTGTAGGCAAGAAGTAGTACAGAGTGAATGGCCACAAGCAGGTGAGTTTTTATGCTAGCAGCTAACATAATAACATTTTTCTCCTTCACTGGTGGGCACTGACAGGCAGCACTCATGTGGCACTATATATATATAAATATATATATATATCTATAGATATATATAGATATATATCTTTATATATATCTATATATCTTTATATCTATATATCTATATATCTATATATATATATATATCTATATATAGATATAGATAAATATCTATATATAGATATATATATCTTTATATATATATATCTATATATATATAGATCTATATATATAGATATATATATATATATAGATATATAAAATATGCAATTGATTATATAAAAAAAAAAAAAAATCAAATATATGCGATAGTTTTCTTGAATGTGTGCGCTGTAATATGTTTCCCCACTAATTCAGGGTACTTTGTCACAGTAAGACCCCTTTCACACCGAGCCGCCTATAGCGTCGAGGGCTTTCGCACCAGAGCGGTGCGCTGGCAGAAAGTCAGGAAAAGTCCTGTCAGCAGCTTCTTTGGAGCGGTGAAGGAGCGGTGTGTTTACCGCTCCTCCACCGCTGCTCCCCATTGAAATCAATGGGGCAGCGCTGGGATACCGCCGGCAAAACGCCGCTATTGCGGCGCATTGCGGGCAGTTTTAACCCTTTCTCGGCTGCTAGCGGGGCGCCTTTACCCCCCGCTAGGGGCCGAGAAAGGGTTAAAACCGCCCGCAATGCGCCGCAATAGCGGCGTTTTGCCGGCGGTATCCCAGCGCTGCCCCATTGATTTCAATGGGGAGCAGCGGTGGAGGAGCGGTAAACACACCGCTCCTTCACCGCTCCAAAGAAGCTGCTGACAGGACTTTTCCTGACTTTCTGCCAGCGCACCACTCTGGTGCGAAAGCCCTCGGGCTTTCACACTGGAAACAATAGAGCAGCTGTTTGAGGGCGGATTGCAGGCGCACTCGTGTGAAAGGGGTCTTAGTGGGCTTAGCACTATATGACCATATAGTGTGACCAAACCCCCGTATTTTTTTGAATATGTTCAGGTGTTTTTAACTAGCCTTGTAGAATATGTCATTCTTGAATGTGTGCGCTGTAATCTGTTTTGTACTGTTTGTAGGTCTTATAGCAGCACCATCTTGAATTTAAACGCATTGTAGGGTGTGCCCCCCAAATATGTTTTTGTATATGTGATAGTCAATCGTGCAAAAACCATACAATTATAGTCCAATTAGAGCTGTGTATATCAAAACAGTCCAAAAAAACTGTATTCATGAATCCAATAAAACATACAGGAGCTCAGTCCACAAATGACATCTGCTGTAAGGCTGCTTTCATGCTGGGGCGGCGTTGGTGGTAAAGCGCCGCTATTTTTAGCGGCACTTTACCGTACATTTGTATTCTTATAACAGTTAGCTATTAATATTTTATTATTTATGTTCGAAGGTATCCTACGTGTTGTTACCATGCAATCTTTTACTGTTCTGAATTGTTAATTTATTGTTCATTGTTAATGTTGAACCAAAATTCTTTGGCAAGAATAAAATACAAAATATACATTGAAAAGTTTTATCTCCATCTTATCTTCTTAACATTTGGTAGTCGTATCCCAAAAAATTCTAAGAATAATTTTTTTTTTTTTTTTATCTCATGGACGAAATGTGAGAAATAACGTATATATCATATAATCCTTCCATAAACATATACCACATACACTGCATATATAATTTGAGGAATATATGCTTATAAAATCGTTTACCATTTGCCAAAAAAAAAAAATGTCCCCGGATTTCATTTTGAAAATCTGGTCACCTTAACATACAGTATACTGTCATGTACAGCATTTTAAGGCAAGTTCTGTAAAAACGTCCTGATAACCTACTCTAACCGTAGCCCCCCAGGGGCAATCTTTGATCATGCGTCATCCATGGCGACCATTTACTTCCAGCTCGCAGATGTCCTTGGCTGTGTTCACACATGTCTGACTCCGATCAGTCCCCTGCTGTAGCCTCTTACTATGTGACTTGAGACAAAGTTACAATATTACAATCTGATCACTGGGGGGAGAGGAGACTGAGGAAATGTTTCTTCCTGCTTGCAGCAGGCTGATGTCATCGTCACAGTGTAGGCCGAGATCATGAAGAATATTTGCTACTAAATTCTACTTGAGTAGCTTACACTTATGCGCTCCATCTGCTGTATACATTACTCATGTACTTTGTATCATAGGTTGCCATTTGTCACATCTGTTAAGCAATTATTTGCTTTCAATTTTAACAGTGCGATTGAGCTACTAAAACTCGCCCCTGTCATTCTAGGTTTACAGTCTGCTGCTGAACGCAATGAGCAATGCAGCCAAAGGTTTCTTGTTTATGGAATGTTTCATTCCTTTTATATTATTGTTGGCGTTTACTGCACTAAACATGCCCCGGAGATACATCCATATTTGCCCAGATTGCACATCTATTATCTGTAACTATGCCAAATTCGAGACACTGAATGCCCTCTGCTGGGACACTATCCAACAGAGCGCTAAATAAAACGAAGCCACGTTTCACCTTACTGATATACACTTCAAGGCTTATAAAAACAGGGTGCAGTAACCAGCAGCAGGATTAATCTTTCTGCTCATCAGAATACAGTAAACAGCAGATACTTAAAGTTATAAAAAATCTGCATAGCAATTCACCCAGTGAAAGTGCATATACATTTGTTTTGTGCAAATGAGGCAAGAAAACAAATGTTTTTTTCTTATTATTTCCTGTGCTGGGTGAATGTTTTGTTATTGATTTAAAGCAGAAAATAGCGCTCTTGGCCACTAGATGGTGCCTAGTGGTCAAATGTAGTATTTTCCATTTTAAATCATTGAAAACATTTGTCAAGCACAGGAAATAGCCTAATAACATTCATTTTTTTTTGTCACCTTTGCACAATATGAATGTACAAGCACTTTTGCAAGGCTATGCAGATTGTTTATAAATACACCCTGAAGTGTATGTATGACCATCTTTTTAAATAAAAAACTAAAAAAAAATTAAGTTAGACAGGGGATTCTGGAAGCTCCACAAGCATTTTCTTATCCTCTGTTTCTCAGTTGCATATTTTTCCTCACTTACTTTCTGGTTAAAAAAAAAGTGGTGCAACCAGTTCAGGAAATTAGGGGAAAGCCCTCTAAGGGAACATTGGATATTGGTAAAAACTTGGCAGGGGGTCTAACCCTTCCATACTCTACTCAAAACTAGAAAAAAACGACTATAGATGAACTTTACTCAGTGTGGTGGTTGCTTTTTTTTTTTGTCTTTTTCAGGTTATTTTTCCCTTTTTCACCTGGTGACCTGTTCAGTAACACACTTCCTTACCTAAGGTGAAAATGCTTACTTGCTGCTCTGTATCTAAGGATTAGCATATTCTTTTACCATAGCTGTGCACCCCAGAGCACAAACACATATGTGTGTATATCAGCAGAGCAGTGGATGGTGTCAGTGGAGCAAAGATTGGTGTCATTAGGGCAGTGGACAGTGTCAGTAGTTTTTTATTTTTGTTATTTTTTTACTATTTTTTACAATATATATATATATTTTTTTTTACAATATTATTTTTATTACTTTTTTTACAATATTTTTAGGAGCCCCGTTATGGGGCTTTGGTGAAATCAGGGGTTTAAACAGACCACTGATGTCTCACTTTTGAGACAGAGAAAGAAACTGAGGACAGACATTCCCCAGTCCCTTTCTCTGCAGCCGACAGTAAATATAGTTTACTATGCTTCAGTTAAGAATGAAGACAGGAGGGATTGGTACAGATCGCTTGCTGTGTTCCTTCAGAAAAGGAAGGGGGCGGTTAATTAAATATTTATCAACCCCCTTCCCCGCTCCTAAGAGGAGAGGAGAGGAGGGAAACTGGCAGCACTGCAGGGGGAAGACAGGAAGCATGGGGAATCAGCACCATATGGGGTGATTAGGGTGTGCCCAGGCACACCTGGCACACCCTGTACGCATGCCTATTGTTCTTTACTCTATGGGTTAGTTAGGATGAGGTTTAGGGTTAGATATATACAGTTCATATAGATAATACAGATTTACTTTTTGCATAATTTGTTGGGATCAGAATGTCACGCAAAGAAAGAAGGTACAGAGGAACATCTATACTAATGCCGCGTACACACGAGCGGACATTACGGCGGACTTTGCCCGGCGGACTTTTCGACGTACTTTCCGACGGACTTTGTGAATGAACGGACTTGCCTACACACAATCCACCAAAGTCCGTCGAATTCGTACGTGATGACGTACGACCGGACTAAAACAAGGAAGTTCATAGCCAGTAGCCAATAGCTGCCCTAGCGTGGCTTTTTGTCCGTCGAACTAGCATACAGACGGCGGACTTTTCGACCGGACTCGATTTCAACGGATAAATTTAAAACAAGTTTTAAATCTAATTCCGTCCAACTTTTGAGAAAACAAAGTCCGCTGGAGCCCACACACATCGAATTGTCCGACGAAATCCAGTCCGCCGGGCAAAGTCCGCCGTAATGTCCGCTCGTGTGTACGCGGCATAATGCTCCAAAAATAGCCATTTCTCATTTTAAACAGCTTTGTTCCATTGTTGTTGTTTTATTATATCTGTCAAGCTGGGAAGAATATTAACAGATAACAGTAATTTAGGACCTCCTCTGCTGGTAATCTGTCTGTGTTTTGGGCCAACTTTTAAGGCCAAGGATGAAAGATGCCATTATACAAGGGCCATAGCATCTTTTTTTTTACAGGTACCTATATGGCACCATCAATTTACATATTTATTTATTCACATCTGTCCCTGCTCTCAAAAGCTTAATCTAACTCACATTCATACTGTATATCCACATACTAGGTCCAATATACCTACCAGGATGTCTTTGGAGCATAGAAGGAAACCAACAAAGACACAGGGAAAACATTCAGACTCCAGGCAGGGGGTGCCATGGTTGGGATTTGAAGTGATGACCCTATTGGTGCTAGGTGGAAGCGCTAACCACTTTCCCACTAATGCCACATACACACGAGCGGAATGTCCAACAGAAAAAGTCAGACGGAAGCTTTTCATTGTATATTCCGATCGTGTGTATGCCTCATTGGACTTTTTGCTCGAAAATTCTGACGGACTTAGACAGAGAACATGTCCTAAATTTTTCAGACGGAATTAATTACTATCGGGAAACCCGCTCGTCTGTATGCTGTTCCGACGGACCAAAAACGACGCTCTGGAGCAGGAAACGAGATGGAAGCTATTGGCTACTGGCTATTGAACTTCCTTTTTCTAGTCCTGTCGTACGTGCTGTACGTCACCGCGTTCTTGACGGTCGGGCTGGTGTGATCGTGTGTACACAAGATAGTTTCAGCGGAATTCCGTCAGAACTTCGTCGGAAAAACCTTCAGAGTTTATTCCGACAGGAAAACCGGTTGTGTGTACGCGGCATTAGACTACTTAAACTTGCTACTGAATAATATAGGCATACTGCTACCCCCTGGGACTCTGTTTATCTCTCACCTTTCCCCATCATCATGGTTGGTAAAATATTTTCTGGACTACTTCACCGTAACCAAGAGTCAGAAATCAGCATCAGAAATCTGGTCATTCTATTATACTTAGGATGTTTAGTTTGGTCCACACCATCAGGGCCAGACTTTCCATAGGGCTTGACTGGGCTCAAGCCCATGGGCCCCGCGCTATAAAGACGGCTACAGCGCGGACTCCAATTCCCGGGAGGGCGTCCCTGGACGTCCTCCTGTTTACTTTCCCAATGCGCGCTGCCGCGGGCGCGCATCAGGGAAGTTCTGTGTTGGCCGTGTCCCTTGGACACAGCCAATCACAGATCGTGCTAAATGGCCAATCACAGCGGCCATTTAGCACTCGATCTGAGTGTTCAATGATCATCTCTCATCGCCGGCTCTCCCTCCTGTCCCCAGTGTCATCTGTCCCCAGTGCCACCTGTCCCCAGTGGCATCTGTCCCCAGTGCCACAAAAAAGTGCCATCTGTCATCAGTGCCACTGCCACGTATAAGTGCCACCTGTCATCATCAGTGTCATGTGTCATCAGTGCCACCTATTAGTGTCATCTGTCAGTGCCACGTATTAGTGCCATCTGTCATCAGTGCCACATCAGTGTCACGTGTCATCAGTGTCACCTATTAGTGCCATCTGTCATCAGTGTCACGTGTCATCAGTGCCATGTATCATTGCCATCTGTCATCAGTGCCACCTGTGAGTGTCATGTGCCATCTGTTATCAGTGTCAAGTGTCATCAGTGCAAAGGAATTAGTGTCATCTGTCATCAGTGCCACGTATTAGTGTCATCTGTTATCAGTGTCACGTATTAGTGCCATCTGTCATCAGTGCCACGTGTCAGTGCCACATATTAGTGCCATCTGTCATCAGTGTCAGGTGCCATCTGTCATCAGTGTTACGTGTCATCAGTGCCACGTACCAGTGCCATCTGACATCAGTGCCCCCTGTCAGTTACATAAATTATGTAATTTTGTTTAGTTGTTTGTTCAGAATCGTGATCTCTATTTTTATTCTCAGTTTACCCTGAATTGTGTAGCTCTAATACATAGCTTATGTATGTATCATTTTGTTTTATTTAAAGCAATGTATAGAAGGTAGGGCCTGAAAGTGACTCAAGCCCAGGGGCCCCCACCACCCTAAGTTCTGCCCTGCACACCATCTATAATATTCATCAGCTCGATTTAATGATGTTACATATATAGTTACATAGTAAATCAGGGTTCGACAAACCCCGGGCGCCAGGTCGCATTTGCGACTAGAATTAGCGACCTGGCGCCTGGGGCGGCACAGCTGGGGTATCCTGTGTCCGTTCGACACCCCCCCCTCCCGGCACAATCGCGATGTGCCGCGCCGGTAATTGAGGCCGCGGCTTTGCGGCCTACTGCAGTCCTATGGTTCCTTCTGCAATCAGGCGCCCTCTGGTGGTGGCCGTTGGTATGACAAGACATTCATCAATGCTAATGGAGCTTTCCCTACCTGGTTTCACTGCCCGCTCATCTCCTTCCCTTTACTTAGAACCCCCAAACATTATATTTATTTTTTATTCTAACACCCTAGAGAATAAAATGGCGGTCATTGCAATACTTTCCGTCACACCGTATTTGCACAGCGGACTTACAAGCGCACTTTTTTGGGAAAAAATACATTTTTTTAATTAAAAAATAAGAAAACAGTAAAGTTAGCCCAATTTTTTTTATATTGTGAAAGATAATGTTACGCCGAGTAAATTGATTCCCAACATGTCACGCTTCAAAATTTCGTCCGCTCGTAGAATGGCGACAAACTTTTACCCTTTAAAATCTCCATAGGCGACGTTTAAAAAATTCTACAGGTTGCATGTTTTAAGTTACAGAGGAGGCCTGGGGCTAGAATTATTGCTCTCGCTTTAACGATCGCGGCGATATCTCACGTGTGGTTTGAACACCGCTTTCATATGCGGGCGCTACTCACATATGCGTTCGCTTCTGCAAGTGAGCTCGGCGGGACGGGGCGCGTTTTTAAAAAAAAAAAAAATTTTCTTATATATTTTACTTTTTATTTTTACACTGTTTAAAAAAAAAAAAAATTGTGTCACTTTTATTTCTATTACAAGGGATGGGGCACATTTAAAAAAAAAAAATTTTCTTATTTATTTTAACTTTTATTTTTTCACTGTTCTTTAAAAAAAAAAAAAAAGTCACTTTTATTCCTATTACAAGGAATGTAAAAATCCCTTGTAATAGAAAAAAAGCATGACAGGACCTCTTAAATGTGAGATCTGGGGTCAAAAAGACTTCACATCTCATATATACACTAAAATGCATTAAAAAAAAAAAAAATTGTCATTTGAAAAAAAAAATAATAAAATGTCTCCTGCCGCCGATAAAAGTGATCTCGCTGCGAATCTGCTGCAGAGACCACTTTTATCTGAAAGAGAACCGCCGGCTCTTGGAGAAGATACCAGGGTTATGGTAGCTAGCTGCTACCATAACAACGGTATTTCTCTTCAAAGACAGGACGTATATAGTCGTCCTGCGGGAAGGAAGTGGATAATTAAAATGAATTTATTATTTGTCATCTCCCTGCTTGGCCCCTTTCACACGCGCTGTCTGATCAGGTTCGCCTGTCAGTTTTTCAGGCGGACCTGATTGGATCCTTAGCGGGAATATGGTGGTCTTGTGTCCCTGCATGGCAGGAAATAAAAGCAGTCACATTCGTTCTAGTCGTCTCCGTGTAAATTTAAGATTGGTTAATTTTTATATTGAAAATAAAGCTGTCGGTCGTTTAAAAAAAAAAAAAAAAAAAAAAAACCTGGCTCCTAACTTTTTTAGCTGGCTCCTAGATTCCAAGCAAATTTGTCAAGCCCTGTAGTAAATTAGAGACCTATGTTCATTAAGCTCAACAAAAAAATCCTAAATCCTCAGTTGGTCCAGATGAAGGAAAAAAATCCTTATGAAATGTAGTTCTATTTGCAACACCAGGTTAAAAAATGTCTTCCTGATCTCTAAAGGCAATCAGAATAATCATTCTACAACAACCTTTTTTTAACCAGGATTCCTCCAGAAGTTGCTAGGGGTTCCTTCAGCAGTCACCAACTTCTGCCTCTCAGATAAGAACCAATGACACCAATAATTTTTCCAGCTAACTGTAAGGCCAGTGATTCTTCCCAATGACCACCAATGTAAGTAGCATTCTTCTTCCCAGTGACCATCACATGTACTTTGATCCGTAGATATAGTAATTATTAGCAGGGATTCCCTGAGATCAGAAAGTTATCTCAAGGGTTTCACCATCCATCAACACCAAGTCATTGTCACTGCATACCGTATATTGATGGCCATTTATAGTATGCATTTATAGCTCATTTTTGAAGCAGGATACTGACTCCACAAAGCTCTACTAAGCTAAACCAGCTCCTACAGAAGACTATTCCACATTTGCAGAATTGTGCAGAATGTTTGGAGGCTTTTAAAATTTAGGTTATTAAAAATGCAAGCTTTTTTTGGCAGATAAGTGGCAAATAATAATGCCATCCCTGACATCTGAAGATTAGGACGATGTTTGGGAATTCCATTTATTAGTATCTCCGCCTGTCAATAGCAAGCTTTTTCAACTGTACAGGTGCATCTCATAAAATTAGAAGATCATCAATAATTTCATTCTTTTCAGTATTTCAATTCAAAAAGTGAAACTCATATATTTTATATAGATGCATTACACATGGAGTGATATAGGTGAAGCATTTCCTTTTTTTTTAATTTTCATGATTATAACTTACAGCTAGTGAAAACCCAAAATTCAGTATCTCAGAAAATTAGAATATTACATAAGACCAAAAAAAAAAGGATTTTTAATACAGAAATGTTGAATAAACAAATAAACAGTTGCGCTAATTGTTGCAATCCATATTCAAAATTCAAAATATATAAACAGTGCTATCAACATTATTTTATTCCTTCCTTAACTGCTTCAGATTCGTGCTATAGCCGAATGACGGCTACAGCGCGGACCTACTTTGCCGGGAGTACGTCAATAGACGTCCTCCCGTGCCCGAGCGGCCTGCGCGCCCCCTGCAGGGCACACACGGCGCGCTCTGTGATCAGCGAGTCTTTGAGACTCGGCTGATCACAGAGCGGAGTAAGGGGTCGGTCCCGACCCCTTACCACGTGATCAGCTGTCAGCCAATAACAGCTGATCATGTGATGTAAACAGAGCCGGTAATCGGCTATTTTTTCTCCTCACGCAAAAAAAAAAGAGCGATCAACGGCGGTTCTCATAGGGACATCAGTCCGGATCAAGGAGAGCTCCCACCAGCTCATCTGTGCCACTTGCCAGTGCCACCCATCAGTGTCCACAGTGCCACCCACCCATCAGTGTCCCCAATCAGCACCTCATAAACAGTGCTGCCCATCAGTGTCACCTACCAGTGCCCATCAGTGCCACCTATCAATGCCACCGATCAGAGCCATCTATCAGTGGTACCTATCAGTGCTACCCATCAGTGCCACCCATCAGGGCCATCTTATCAGTGGCCATCAGTGCCGCCTTATATGTGCCCATCAGTGTGGCCTTATCTGTGCCTATCAGTGCCGCCTTATCTGTGCCTATCAGTGCCGCCTTATCTGTGCCTATCAGTGCAGCATATCAGTGCCCACCAGTGCCGCCTCATCAGCACATATCAATGAAGGAGAAAAATTACCTGTTTGCAAAATGTTATAACAAACTATGAAACATTACTTTTTTCTTTCAAAATTTTCCATCTTTTTTTGTTTGTTTAGCAAAAAATAAAAACCCCAGCTGTGATTAAATACCACCAAAAGAAAGCTCTATTTGTGTGAAAAAAATGATAAACATTTCATTTGGGTACAGTGCTGTATGACCGCGCAATTGTCATTCAAAGTGCGACAGCGCTGAAAGCTGAAAATTGGTCTGGGCAGGAGGGGGGTTTAACTGCACAGTAAGCAAGAGGTTAAAGTGTGCAGTGAACTAATTAATCCACTTGTGAAATAACAAAACATGAAAAACATAAATTTCAGTAACACATTCCTTTAACCTCTATTTCAATGATGGTGATTTTATCTATGTAGTTTTGGATCAAAGTCCAATAGATCTTCTGTGCAGAATGATACAGAGGTAACCTTCTTTTAATCTTCTTATGCGTAAAATAAAACTTGCTCCCCAATGTTCCCTCCTAGGAGACTAAATCGCTTTTTCTGACCAAACTTAGTTGCGAGGTCACATCACTTGAGGTGAGCACAAAACCCGAGGGGGGGGAACATTGGGGAGCAAGTTTTATTTTATACATGAGAAAATTAAAACAAGATTACCACAGTATCATTCTGCATAGAAGATCTATTGGACTTTGATCCAAACTACATAGATAAAATCACACATTGAAGTATAGGCTTAAGGAAGAAATGAATTAATGTTGATGGCACTGTTTATATATTTTTGATTTCGAATATAGATGGCAACAATTAGCGCAACTGTTTATTTATTTATTCAACACTTTGTCACTTTTATATTGGGACTGTGCTACCAATCATTTTTATTATCATTTTAAATTTATTTTTTTATTTTATTTTTTAATTGGGGGATTCAATAAAATATCTGTTCTCCTGAGTCTATATTGATTCCTATTTGAGCTATGCGGACAGAATGTTATTGATTTTAAATGAAAAATGTGATTATGTAAGCCATTGCAAAGTGACAACAACGGAATTTGCTTCCAAAGTAACATACGGAGACACATTTGGCATCGGGTTGATTACTTGTGCTTTACATTGAGCCTGGCTGTGTTCCAATTAAAGCCTCCTACACATGCTTAGATTTTCGGACGACCGAACGTCCGTTTTTTTGTGGCATGCTAGTCTCATGTTGAAAGTGAAGAAGTTACTCACAATACGAAAATTTTCGTATGAGAGAATATAACGTCAGAAGTGACGTAATGTGTTGAATTGTTTGTATGTATTCTTTCGTTTCTGAACATGCATAGTCTTGCTCTTACGATTTTTTTCGTACGAAAACCGTACTGATGAAATGAAAATCGGACGTTCACATCCGACAAAAAATTCTTTAGTCTGCACATCCAGCATTTGTCTGACGAAGAAGCAAAAATCGGCTGTCGAAAGCACCATATTAACGATCCGAAAATCGTCAGACAGCTCGACGTAAGAATTTTTCTATTGGGTTTTCGTATCGTGTGTACGGGGCCTTAAGATCAGCGGCTTGAAAATAGTGAACTAACTAGGGTTGGCACCTCATCCCTCTAAACCCGAACACATATTAATTACACAGGTTCTGTGGCTGATTAAGGTGGTAATTAAACTCACTCGGTGCCTTATCTGCATTCAACTAGCCTCAGAACCTGTGTACCGTATATACTCGAGTATAAGTCGAATTTTTCAGCACATTTTTTTGTGCTGAAAGTGCCCCCCTCGACTTATACTCGAGTCAAGCACTTTTCTGCAGCAAAAAAATTCATTTTCCAAACCGACTTTGGGGCCCCGTATCTCAGGGCCACTTGGTGCTAGAAACCCCAAATTTGGTATGCAAACCCAGTTGACCTGGTTCCACAACATATCCAAAGCTGAAGTTCCTAGCACTAAGTGGCCCCGAGATACGGGGCCCCAAAATCGGTTCGGAAAATGTCATTCTCTGCTGCAGAAAAGTGCTTGACATTTTCTGAACCGAATTGGGGCCCCATATCTCAGGGCCACTTGGTGATAGGAACCCCAAATTTGGTGTGCAAACCCAGTGGACCTGGTTCCACAATATATCTAAAGCTGAAGTTCCCAGCACTAAGTGGCCCTGAGATACGGGGCCCCAAAACTGGTTCAGAAAATGTCATTCTCTGCTGCAGAAAAGTGCTTGACATTTTCTGAACTGATTTTGGGGCCCTGTATCTCAGGGCCACTTGGTGCTAGAAACCCCAGCTTTGTAAATTTTATGATGCTAGTTCCACTGGGTTTGCACACCAAATTTGGGGTTCTTAGCACTAAGTGGCCCCGAGAAACGGGGCCCCAAATTCGGTCAACTGTGTCTATCTGCAGCAATGTCATTTCGGGACCCTTTGGGTTCAGAGATCCCAAATTTTGGCTGCAGCTAGGGGGCATCTAGGAACCCTTAACTACCGAGTTTGAAGTTCAGGGGACCTATGGCTGCAAATGGGCACAGTGAGGCATGCAAATGGGCACAGTGATGCTGCAAATGGGCATTGTTGACCCTCTTTTCCACTTAAAGTAGCTGTGCATTTCTCACCCTCGTCTTATACTCGGGTCAATACGTTTTTCCCATTTTTTTGTGGTAAATTAGGGCCTCGACTTATACTCGGAACGACTTATACTCGAGTATATACGGTAATTCATATGTAATTCATATGTATTGGGGTTCAAAGGGATGAGGTGGCAACCTTAGAACTAACACAGCTGTGAATGATAGGTGATAATGGAGGGAGCAAGTTTTTTTAATTTTATGTTAAAATGAGAAGATGAAAATAAAATTACCATAGTATCATTTTGCACAGAAGATATATTGGACTTTGATCCAAAACTACCGTATTTATCGGCGTATAACACGCACTTTTTTCCCCTTAAAATCAGGGCAAAATCGTGGGTGCGTGTTATACGCCGATCCCCCGAGGATTGTGAGCCTCTCGGCGGCTCTCAGCCGCTTTCAGCCACTCTCGGCGCCTCTCGCAGTCCCGCACGAGCGGCCGAAAGCTGCCGAGAACGGGCAAGAGCGGCCCAGAGCCGCCGAGAATGTCCGAGAGCGGCCAGAGAACGGGCAAGAACGGCGGTGCCATTTTTAAACGAGAGTTCAGTGTACTGACAAGTAAATGACACAGGGCAAGGCTGCAATGATGTACACTGACAAGGCTGCAATGATGGACACTGACAAGGCTACTCTGACAAGGCTACACTGACAAGGCTACACTGACAAGGCTACACTGACACTACAAGGCTGCAGATGGACACTGATAAGGCTGCATTGATGGGCATTTAAATGTAAGTTTTTTTTCCTTAAAATTCCTTCCTAAACTTGGGGTGCGTGTTATACGCCGGCGCGTGTTATACGCCGATAAATACGGTACATAGATAAAATCACACATTGAAATAGAGGTTTAAGGAATGTGTTACTGAAAAGTTTTTAATCTTTTGATTTTTCACAAGTGGATTAATTAGTTCATGCACACTTTAAGGAAGGAATGAAATCATGTTGATGGCACTGTTTATATATTTTTGATTTCGAATATGGATTGCAACAATTAGCGCAGCTGTTTAGTTATTTATTTAACACTTTGTCACATTTATTTTGGGAGTGTGCTACCTGTTGCTGGCTGAGATATTAGATTTTTCCAACAAACACTAGTTGCTCGCAAGACTTGTTGGCTTACTGAAAAGTATGTCCATGTACAGTATAGTATGCACTCAATAATTGGTCGGGGCTCCTTTTGTATGAATTACTGCATCAATGCAGCGTGGCATGGAGGCAATCAGCCTGTGGCACTGCTGAGGTGACGCCCAGGTTGCTTTGATAGCGGCTTGCAGCTCATCTGCATTGTTGGGTCTGGTGTCTCTCATCGTCCTCTTGACCAGGGCCGATCCTAGGGTCACCGGCGCCTGGGTGCAGAAATATTTCTGGCGCCCCCACATGGGCGTGGTCATCTTACCAACTCCACCCCTTTACAAATGATTCTATGGCAACGACTCAAATACAGAGCTGCTCCCCTAAGAAGTCTTTGTTACCCTGAAATCCTCCCATGATCTCTTAACAATAAAGAAAATACAGGAAGAGAGAACACTAATGAGACCTGAAGGGGAGTCTCTCTGATCCACAAAGAGAGGGCTTCTGTTAGAAAGAGTCCCCAGACATAATACAGGTTACGGTCAAAGACTGCAGACATGATACAAGAGCTGGACAGAGACTGCAGACATGGTACAGGAGATGATCAGAGACTGCAGACATAGTACAGGAGATGATCAGAGACTGCAGGCATGGTACAGGAGATGATCAGAGACTGCAGACATGGTACAGGAGATGATCAGAGACTGCAGACATAGTACAGGAGATGGTCAGAGACTGCAGACATAATACAGGAGATGATCAGAGACTGCAGACATAGTACAGGAGATGATCAGAGACTGCAGACATAGTACAGGAGATGATCAGAGACTGCAGACATAGTACAGGAGATGATCAGAGACTGCATAGTACAGGGGATGATCAGAGACTGCAGACATGGTACAGGAGATGATCAGAGACTGCAGACATGGTACAGGAGATGATCAGAGACTGCAGACATAATACAGGAGATGATCAGAGACTGCAGACATAATACAGGAGATGATCAGAGACTGCAGACATAGTACAGGAGATGATCAGAGACTGCAGACATAGTACAGGAGATGATCAGAGACTGCAGACATGGTACAGGAGATGATCAGAGACTGCAGACATGGTACAGGAGATGATCAGAGACTGCAGACATGGTACAGGAGATGATCAGAGACTGCAGACATAATACAGGAGATGATCAGAGACTGCAGACATAGTACAGGAGATGATCAGAGACTGCAGACATAATACAGGAGATGATCAGAGAC
Source organism: Lithobates septentrionalis (assembly GCA_037952835.1). NCBI lineage: Eukaryota > Metazoa > Chordata > Amphibia > Anura > Ranidae > Lithobates > Lithobates septentrionalis. The sequence continues at coordinate 2,728,186 of JBBDGP010001332.1, forward strand.
TGCAGACATAGTACAGGAGATGATCAGAGACTGCAGACATGGTACAGGAGATGATCAGAGACTGCAGACATGGTACAGGAGATGATCAGAGACTGCAGACATGGTACAGGAGATGATCAGAGACTGCAGACATGGTACAGGAGATGATCAGAGACTGCAGACATAATACAGGAGATGATCAGAGACTGCAGACATAGTACAGGAGATGATCAGAGACTGCAGACATAATAAAGGAGATGATCAGAGACTGCAGACGTGGTACAGGAGATGATCAGGGACTGTAGACATAGTACAGGAGACGATCAGAGACTGCAGACATGGTACAGGAGATGATCAGAGACTGCAGACATAGTACAGGAGACGATCAGAGACTGCAGACATGGTACAGGAGATGATCAGAGACTGCAGACGTAGTACAGGAGATGATCAGAGACTGTAGACATGATACAAGAGACAGTCAGAGACTGCAGACATAGTACAGGAGGTGGTCAGAGACTGCAGACATGGTACAGGAGATGATCAGAGACTGCAGATATGATACAAGAGAAGGTCAGAGACTGCAGACATGGTACAAGAGAAGGTCAGAGACTGCAGATATAATACAGGAGATGGTCAGAGACTGCAGACATAGTACAGGAGATGATCAGAGACTGCAGACATAATAAAGGAGATGATCAGAGACTGCAGACGTGGTACAGGAAATGATCAGAGACTGTAGACATAGTACAGGAGACGATCAGAGACTGCAGACATGGTACAGGAGATGATCAGAGACTGCAGACATAGTACAGGAGACGATCAGAGACTGCAGACATGGTACAGGAGATGATCAGAGACTGCAGACATAGTACAGGAGATGATCAAAGACTGCAGACATAGTACAGGAGACGATCAGAGACTGCAGACATGGTACAGGAGATGATCAGAGACTGCAGACGTAGTACAGGAGATGATCAGAGACTGCAGACATGATACAGGAGATGGTCAGAGACTGCAGATATAATACAGGAGATGGTCAGAGACTGCAGATATAATACAGGAGATGGTCAGAGACTGCAGTTCCTATGGACATTAGTAGATAATGGCCGATTGGCCCTCTCACCTGACCCAGCGATGGTTCCTCTGATCAGGAGTAAGCTCACTCTGAATTGCCCGTGGTGACTCCGCTGGGTAGCACCCAGATCTGTATTTTGGCAATGACTCCATTCCTTTCTCCGCCAGGGATGGCACCAGGCTGTGTGGTTTTCCCTCTGGTGGCGCAGGGCAGTGGAGTTTCCTCTCTGATGGTGTTCCCTGAGCACTGTCCTCTCCCTCTGGAGTCCTGGGTGTACTTCCCTGAAAGCTTTCCCAGGCTCCTGTATCTCTCTCTCTCCCATTCAGCTGAGCCTGCTGTGTGGACTGCAGTTTCCGTGTTACAGTGGGGCTGCCAGTCCTCGGGACTACATATCCCACAATCCTCTTCTCCTTTTTCTATTCTATTTTTCCCTGGCTGATATGAAGGTGGGGGAAGAAACATAGTGGGAGGCTGTGCGGGCCAGCGCCGCTCACTAGTATAGCAGTGCACGTGCGGAGGAGAGGGAGAGGGAGAGGGAGGGGAAGGGGCGAAAGAAGAGCCTGCAGCTGCAGTGACGTCACTAGGGTTGGTGTCACCAGGTGCAGTATAACATGGTGTCACCCTCCTTCCACCAACTTTAGTCGCCCCTCAGTACAGACCTCCCTCCACTAAGTATAGACCCCCACTAAGTATAAACCCCTCTCTCAGTACAGACCCCCAGGACAAACCACCCCCCCTCCATTAGTAGACCCCCACCAGGACAACCCCCCCTCCATTAGTACAGATCCCCCCCAGGACAAAGCCCCCCTTCATTAGTACAGACCCCCCCAGGACAACCCCCCTCCATTAGTACAGACCCCCAGGACAAACCCCCCCTCTATTAGTACAGACCCCCAGGACAAACCCCCTCCATTAGTACAGACCCCCTAGGAGAACCCCCCTCCACTAGTACAGACCCCCACCAGGACAACCCCCCCATCCATTAGTACAGATCCCCCCCAGGACAAAGCCCCCCTTCATTAGTACAGACCCCCCCAGGACAACCCACCTCCATTAGTACAGACCCCCAGGACAAACCCCCCCTCTATTAGTACAGACCCCCAGGACAAACCCCCTCCATTAGTACAGACCCCCTAGGAGAACCCCCCTCCACTAGTACAGACCCCCACAGGACAAATCCCCCCTTCATTAGTACAGACCCCCCAGGACAAACCCCCCCTCCATTAGTACAGACCCCCCCAGGACAAACCCCCCCTCCATTAGTACAGACCCCCCAGGACAAACCCCCTCCATTACTACAGACCCCCCAGGAGAACCCCCCCCTCCACTAGTACAGACCCCCACAGGACAAATCCCCCCTTCATTAGTACAGACCCCCCACCAGGACAAACCCCCCTCCATTAGTACAGACCCCCCACCAGGACAAACCCCCCTCCATTAGTACAGACCCCCCCCAGGACAAATCCCCCCTCCATTAGTACAGACCCCCCCAAGACAACTCCCCCTCCATTAGTACAGACCCCCCAGGACAACCCCCCCATTAGTACAGACCCCCAGGACAACCCCCCATTAGTACAGACCCCCAGGACAACCCCCCCATTAGTACAGACCCCCCAGGACAACCCCCCCCCCATTAGTACAGACCCCCCAGGACAACCCCCCCATTAGTACAGACCCCCCAGGACAACCCCCCATTAGTACAGACCGCCCCCCCAGGACAACCCCCCATTAGTACAGACCGCCCCCCCAGGACAACCCCCCCATTAGTACAGACCGCACCCCCAGGACAACCCCCCACATTAGTACAGACCGCCCCCCCAGGACAACCCCCCCATTAGTACAGACCGCCCCAGGGACAAACCCCCCTCTATCAGTACAGACAGACACATTACAAACACACACCGGGCAGCAGCTAGGGAGGACAGTGTGCAGCCGCGCCGCCCGGGTGAAGAACAGATCGAGACAGGCTGCAGGCAGCAGCTTAGGCGGGAGTGAGAGACAGAGCGGAGGAGAGTGGAGAGAACCTGTGTCAGGCTGCAGGCACGGGCCGCCCCCCCTCCCCCCAGCGAAGTCACTGCGCGGCTGGTCTCTCTCAACACAGAGACCAGCCGCTCCGATCTCCGGCGGCTGCTCTCCTCTGACAGGAGGAGGAGGGAGGGGGGACAGGCTCTAGCAATGTAAAGCACAGCGGCGCCGGCGCGGCCGCTCCGCGGCGCTGAGCTGCTGCGGACAGAGCTACTTCTGGACACGGAGGGGAGGAGGAGGAGGGAGGGGAGCACTCTGGCGCTTCAGCGCCCCCACCTCTCTGGCGCCTGGGTGCACTGCACCCCGTGCACCCGCCTGGGACCGGCCCTGCTCTTGACAATACCCCACAGATTCTCTATGGGGTTTGCTGGCCAATCAAGGTAAAGTAAGTTTGCAGGCCAATCAAACACAGTGATAACATAATCATTAAACCAAGTATTGGTACTTTTGGCATTGTGGGCAGGTGCCAATTCCTGCTGGAAAGTGAAATCAGCATCTCCATAAAGCTGGTCATTAGAGGAAGCAAGAAGTGCTCTAGAATTTGCTGGTAGAGGGCTGCTCTGACTTTGGACTTGATAAAACACAGTGGGCCAACACCAGCAGATGACATGTCTCCCCAAATCATCACTGACTATGGAAACTTCACACTGGACCTCATGCAACTTAGATTCTGAGCCTCTCCACTCTTCCTCCACACTCTGGGACCTTGATTTCCAAATGAAATGCAACATTTTCCACCGTCTGTGATGATTTAGGGAGCCATGTCACCTGCTAGTGTTAGTCCACTTTGTTTTATGAAGTCCAAAGTCAGCGCAGCCCTCTACCAGCTCTCTAATGCATTCTATATTAAATATATACGTTTCACTTTTTGAATTAAATTACTGAAATAAATGAACTTTTTTGATGATATTCAAATTTTATGAGATGCACCTATATATTGTCCACCAAACATGTCTAACACCAACCTGTCTACAAAAAAATGGGTTATCCCATACAAACTGTCTGCGCTGCCATCAACCCAAAGTGAAATTTACCCATCTGATAGTGTCATGCCCTGCACTCAGCAACTTTTGGTCCTGGGTTATAGACTTGCTGTCATCCCTGGCTACAATGCCCAGCTTTCCGGAGACTTGCCTGTTTGGTAGTCTAGATGAGTTGTGGCTCCACTACATACAATAGCTTCTCCTGCTCTACATCAATGGAGCAAAAACAATGTTGAACAGTGACACTAGACTGATGTAAATAGGTAAAAAAATTAACAACTGAAAGAAACAATTGAAAACTCATATAAATGTTAGTAGTCCGTGAAATTAGTCCATGATAAATATTCGATCAGCACTTGAAGGCAGCACCCTTATGCCCCGTACACACGGTCGGACTTTGTTCGGACATTCCGACAACAAAATCCTAGGATTTTTTCCAACGGATGTTGGCTCAAACTTGTCTTGCATACACACGGTCACACAAAGTTGTCGGGAAATCCGATCGTTCTAAACGCGGTGACGTAAAACACGTACGTCGGGACTGTAAACGGGGCAGTGGCCAATAGCTTTCATCTCTTTATTTATTCTGAGCATGCGTGGCACTTTGTCCGTCAGATTTGTGTACACACGATCGGAATTTCCGACAACGGATTTTGTTGTCGGAAAATTTTATAGCCTGCTCTCAAACTTTGTGTGTCGGAAAATCCGATGGAAAATGTGTGATGGAGCCTACACACGGTCGGAATTTCCGACAACAAGGTCCTATCACACATTTTCCGTCGGAAAATCCGACCGTGTGTACTGGGCATTAGAGTGAAGCAGTGGACTCTGTGGGTAAAAGCAGGAACAGAGGGGTGCCAGACTAAGTGCAGCATTAAAATCGTGGGTTTAATAGTTAAAAGTAAATTGGCAACTCAAGAGATGGATGAATCATATAGGCATGTATAATAGTAATCGCCAGTCTTGGAGTCTCTCCAAAACGTCCTGATAGCCGTGGCAGCCTCGAGCACAGATAGTGTTTGTGATGGAACCAGGAACCAGCCGATCACCGCCGTGACCAGCGTGAACTGCAAGATGGTGCCGGGCCGGACGTGACGTCACAGGAACGAGGTACTTGGCGTGCTGACGTGAAAGAAGCGGTAATGCCTTTTGAAGCAACTGCTTCTTCTTCAGACCATAATTTTCTAATACATCTATCAATCTTATAAAGGAAAGAAGGGCTAAGGAGAAGATACGATAGGCTGGTAGACCTATCAATAAAGAAAAAAACTAGAAGAATGAATTGTGAAGACAAACAGGAAGACTAACATGAGTATACTCACTGTTGTGGGAATTAAATAAATGAATTGTGATAATGAGCATATTATGCACATTCTACGTAATAATTGGATATGTGGAAAGTGAAAATTAAGTTAAATGCAATAAATTAAAAATAGGAGAAGAAATTGTGATTTATATATTTCTAAAGGATATATATATATCTCTAACCAATAAGTGTGTGCTTGGATTGTATATATGCGCGTATCTGATACAGCGTACATATACACACACACATATAAAAAAAGGGGGGGGGGGACAGGGCGGGGTCGATAGACATATATAAAAAAAGAAAATTTAATCTTAAAGGGGAACTAATCATAATAATAATTACAGCCAGGTGCCATCTTTTGGTTCACGCTGGTCACGGCGGTGATCGGCTGTTTCCTGGTTTCATCACAAACACTATCTGTGCTTGAGGCTGCCACAGCTATCAGGACATTTTGGAGAGACTCCGGAACTGGCGATTACTATTATACATGCCTATATGATTGATCCGTCCTGTGAGTTGCCAATTTGCTTTTAACTATTAAACCCACGATTTTAATGCTGCACTTAGTCTGGCACCCCTCTGTTCCTGCTTCTACATCAATGGATCCTTTTGATTCACTAAATAATCCCGTATAAAAAAAAAATGATATACAGTATATGAATAGGACTGTTTGGTTAAGTTTAACAAAGTGTAGAACTTTTGGTGGAACTTAGGCTTGACTTATAAGGATAAAGCTACCTCTTGGCACATGTAAAAGAGACACCAGAAGACAGACGACAACCAACTAAACACTACTCTACAATACATCAATGGACCTTTCTGATTGACCTAACAATTCCATATGAAAAAATTATATACAGTATATTCAGGGCTTTTTTTTCTCAGGAAATAGGTGCAGGAACTCCCTCCTTTTTGAATCACCTCTTGTCTCTGCCCCCTACACACCTCTGAGCACCGACCTTGGGTTCCATCCCCTACCCACCTCCCAGTACCCTCCCTTCCAGGGAATACAGAAACAAGTGATTTGTATAGAATTTGATACTGATAACAAGAAAAGCAATAAAATAGATCCCCTGCAGCCAACAACAATAGAAAACCCCCATTCAATAACATACCCCCAGCAACCATAGGCCCCCACTAGCAATAATAGATTTCCCAACCGCCAGCAAACAATAGGCCCCTCCCTCAACAGTAGATCCTTTCCAGCAACAAGTAACACCCCTCCCACAGCAATAGATCCTCCACCAGCAACAATAAAACCTCCCCAGCAAGTACCCCCCCTCCCACAGCAATAGATCCTCCACCAGCAACAATAAAACCTCCCCAGCAATACTAGACCCCCCACAGCAATAGAACCCCCCCGCGACCATAGATCAGCCAGCAGCCAGCATCAGTAGTCCCTCCAGCATACTATAGTACCCCTCTCCATTACATACATTCTGTGCTGAAGGTGCCACAACTGCGTTCCCCAACGTTCCCGCACAAAAAAAGCCCTGAGTATATTAATAGGAACTGTCTGGACAATTTTAATGAAGTGTGGGACTTTTGGTGGAACTTAGGCTTGACCTAAGATGAAAATGCCATAAGTAAAAGACTACAGGAGGCAAACAACAACCAAAGATCACTTTTCCTGTTTCATTGCCATACAGATAATGTCTATGTGTATGTAAGGAAATCTCTCCTGTACATGTGTATTTTCTTCTGTAATATTACTTTGTCTTCAATAAACAGAGTTGCAAGCTTTCCAGACCTTCATTATGTCCCTTCCTGAATTGTATCATGCCTAAGGAAGGAACATAAGGATGTTACTGAAAGTGTGTATCTTTAATAACTTAGGTTAGCCAATAAGAAATGCCACTGAAACACCAACCTTTCTTCATCAATCTATGGCCAATGTAGTAGTAAACAGCCCATCCCATACGTAGAGTGTCTTTTGTGGGGAGCAATCAGGGTAAAGGGCAGATGGGCCATACAGAAGGACTACAATTTGTTAGCATCATGTTAAGCAGACTAAATGGTGCCAATCTCTTCCTAATTGTTTTCAAACCTCATCGTTAATGAGAAAAACTGAAGGAAGAGCCGGCACTGCTGGATATAACATCTGTGATCTTTATTGTATCATGACAAGTATAAAAAGGACAAGCAGACGCGTTTTGGCACAAGCCTTGTTCACAGCTCTGTCCGAGCTGTTCCGAAAAGCAACTGCTTGTCCTTTTTATACTTGTCATGATACAATAAAGATCACAGATGTTATATCCAGCAGTGCCGGCTCTTCCTTTAGTTTTTCTCAAGTTTGCCCATTTGGATGTAAGAAGGACATCCTGAGCCCTAGAGCACCTGGATTCTGGGTGTGCCGAGGTTACCTGTTATCCGGATATCGTAGTTCAGAAAGGTGTTATTTTTGTGTTGCTACCTCATTGTTTATGAGGTCCGCTCTTTTTCTTACCTAAATGCAGAGACGGTCTGCAAATAAGTCATTATCACCCAATCAAAGGTGTGCGCACCGGGTATGCCAGGTGTGCCTGGACACACCCTAATCACCCTGTGCAGCAGAGATTCCCCCTACTGCCCTGCCCCCCCCCCCCCACAGTGCTGCTGATTTCTCTCCCACCGGCTGCTGCTGCGGGCACACACAGAGTGGGAAGTTTTAGGATGAGTGGGGGAAGGGGCCTGTAAATATGTAATTTACCGGCCCCTTCCTGAATGAACACAGTGAGTGATCAGTAAAGTGTTTTTGAGCTTTGGAATGCACACCCTAATGCAATAGGCTGCGCACACCAATGCACCCAATAAATTCCTCTCTTCCTCTATCTATGTCTGCATTGTGACCATGGACATTGCATTGTTTCCAGAAACAATCCTAAGGTACCAATATTTATTTATTTACAGGTACTTATATAGTACCGTTAATTTGCACAGTGCTTTTCATATACTGTACATTCGCATCAGTCCCTGCCCTCAAGGAGCTTACAATCTAATGTCCCTAACTCACATTCATTCACACACATACTAGGGCCAATTTACCTACCAGTATGTCTTTTGGAGTTTGGGAGGAAACCAGAGTACCCAAAGGAAAGCCAGGGAGAACAAGCAAACTCCAGGCAGGTAGTGTCATGGTTGGGATTCAAACCAGCGACCCTAGTGTTGCTAGGCAGAAGTCCTAGCCTCTGCGCTGCTTGTGTTACTAGGTCATGTTTTTCAAATTTCAAGGTAGAAGCACAAAATAGTCAACAAAAACTATTTTAAAATGACCTGCCTATAAGTGACATTTGGTTGCTGGTAGAGATTTAACACTTGTTTCACCAAAGCATCAGCTAATCTCAGTGGATTTAAAATAACTATTGTCAACAAGGTTTTGTCGAAAATAAAGGTCCTTGTTTCTGTTGTGAGATGACAACTGTATCCCATTTGTGCTTCTGTGCTGTCAAGTGATATGTGCTTCTGGTGGAGATTACAAGCAGCTGTACCAACACCGATTTCACAGACATGATCCACCATTGTCACTATCAGGAAGCCGGTCCAAGCTTTGCCGCCACTCATTGCACAGACATGGTCCACCATTGCCACTATCAGAAAACCGGTCCAAGCTTTGCCGTCACTCATTGCAAAGACATGGTCCAGCATTGCCACTATCAGAAAACCGGTCCAAGCTTTGCCGCCACTCATTGCACAGACATGGTCCACCGTTACCACTATCAGAAAACCGGTCCAAGCTTTGCCGTCACTCATTGCACAGACATGGTCCACCGTTGCCACTATCAGAAAACCGGTCCAAGCTTTGCCGTCACTCATTGCACAGACATGGTCCACCGTTGCCACTATCAGAAAACCGGTCCAAGCTTTGCCGTCACTCATTGCACAGACATGGTCCACCGTTGCCACTATCAGAAAACCGGTCCAAGCTTTGCCGTCACTCATTGCACAGACATGGTCCACCGTTGCCACTATCAGAAAACCGGTCCAAGCTTTGCCGTCACTCATTGCACAGACATGGTCCACCGTTGCCACTATCAGAAAACCGGTCCAAGCTTTGCCGTCACTCATTGCACAGACATGGTCCACCGTTGCCACTATCAGAAAACCGGTCCAAGCTTTGCCGTCACTCATTGCACAGACATGGTCCACCGTTGCCACTATCAGAAAACCGGTCCAAGCTTTGCCGTCACTCATTGCACAGACATGGTCCACCGTTGCCACTATCAGAAAACCGGTCCAAGCTTTGCCGTCACTCATTGCACAGACATGGTCCACCGTTGCCACTATCAGAAAACCGGTCCAAGCTTTGCCGTCACTCATTGCACAGACATGGTCCACCGTTGCCACTATCAGAAAACCGGTCCAAGCTTTGCCGTCACTCATTGCACAGACATGGTCCACCGTTGCCACTATCAGAAAACCGGTCCAAGCTTTGCCGTCACTCATTGCACAGACATGGTCCACCGTTGCCACTATCAGAAAACCGGTCCAAGCTTTGCCGTCACTCATTGCACAGACATGGTCCACCGTTGCCACTATCAGAAAACCGGTCCAAGCTTTGCCGTCACTCATTGCACAGACATGGTCCACCGTTGCCACTATCAGAAAACCGGTCCAAGCTTTGCCGTCACTCATTGCACAGACATGGTCCACCGTTGCCACTATCAAAAAGCCGGTCAAAGCTGTGCCGTCTCTCATTGCATGGTTGTGGCCCACTGTTGTCACTATCAGGAAGCCAGCCCAAGCTGTGTCATCTTTTAGTGCATTGGTCATGGTCCATCTTTGTCCTATCTGGAAGCTGGTCCGTACATGTACACTCAGTTGTTTACAGTAGTTTAGAGGCAGTTGAGATTACAGGCATTTTTTGAAAGCAGAGTTTAGGACTGTAGTTTATCGGCATTTCAAACACCAAATGCTTGGAACCTCGTTTAACCACTGTAAACCGTGTTTATGAGCGTTTGCGTTTAAAAGCGTTTTTAAAGGGGAAAAAAATTGGGATAATTTTGGAACATATAAAAATGTTGAAAAAACACAAATTTCACCACTTGCTGTTGCCTGCATTAATAGATGAGTCCAGTAATGACGAACTCTGGTCCTGTCACGCAATTTTCTACAATTTCGGAGCCTCAGCAACAGCAACATCAGGAGCACTTCCTCACACATGCCCATGATGGGATCCATAGTGAAATCACACAAAATAAGACCGCTGTCTACAAGAACGCTGCTCTCTCTCTTCTCTCACAGAACGGCTAAAATACCGTAGTTAATAATTTACTTGTTTTTCATGCATTGTGGGCATTTGGGAGGGTCTCCTGAGTTTATCTTTAAAAAACTCTTCTAACCTCAAATGCTTAAAACTGCTGCTAAACTCGCATAAACGCTATATGTAAAAGCTGTAAAAACCCACATTAAAATCCATGCGTCCGGTGCCCTGCATTGAGATTAGGGGCCAGGCGCATGGATTAGGAGGGGCGGCGCCCTTGCGCACCTGATGAAGCGGCTGCCACTGCAGTGGTTATCGACCACACATCGCTTTCCCCAGGGGAGGTTAATGAGGTCTCATTTGTTTTGGATTGCCAGTTAGTTTGTGATAATTAGGGGGACCTGTTTTTGAGACAACAGCAATCTTTTTTTTTTTTGCTCTAAGCTCCACATCCTCCTTTTCTATATTGTCCATTATGAAAAGCGCAAAGGTTACAGCACCTGCCTGAGCGTTCAAAGACTTAGCAAAACAATGGCTTGATGAAACCGCATGGAGACTCACAAAAGCTGATGAGTGATGAGAAATAAGCTCCAAGAGATGAAAGGCTGAGAATGATATGGGGTCCAAGGCTATGACTCAGACAGGAAAGGTACAGCTGGTTTTTATCCCCGAAGCAGAAAAAGCCCAGGCAATGGTTAAGACAGGAGACCTCGGGATACCTAGATGTGATTGAATACCTCTCTGTATGTCTCTGTTTGATGTCTTTACAACCGCTGCGAACATGCTGACACTTTCCAAATACGCTGATACAAACGTAATACAAACACAGCATGACAATCAGCGCCGCGTAAAACATTAAATTGAATCTATTTGAAAAAGGCACACAGGTTTAAAGCTTCAAATTGATAGAACACAGTCAGGCAAATACATAAAAAACACGCTTTGATTCACTTTAAGTTATCATAGCTGCCAACTTTCATGGGAAAGAGACGTCTATCAGCAAAAAAAAAGTTTTAAAGCAAAGGAAGCAATCCTGCCATGCCTAATTTTACAAAATCTTTGGTGGTGCCCAAAAGTTATTTTTTTCCCCAACTACCTTTGTTTTAGACTGGCTTTTCAAAGTAATAAATGCAAGCCTATGGAAGCTGGATAACATGTTTTGTGCATTATAACACTTTTGGTAGTTAAAGCGGTAGTAAATTGCAACACTGAAAAAAAAAAAAATCCCCTACAAAGCAACGGCATAATGAGCTAGTATCATCGCATACTAGCACATTATGAAATACTTACCTTAGAACGAAGCTCTCCAGCGGCACGCTGTCACCGCTGACAGGGTTTCAATCTTCCCCCCGTTCTTCCTTCCAGGTTCACGGGCTCCGGCTGTATGAGTGGCCGGTGCCACGATGACATCACTCCTGAGCATGTGCACGGGGGCCATTGGCTGTGGCACGGAGCTCTGAAGGTCTGGCATGGTATGGTATGGCATGAGCCGGTGATGTCACCAGCTGCATGCAGTGTGAATATCTCCTGAACAGCTCAAGTTTAGGAGATGTTCACTGTATCTAGAGGTAAGGCTTATTATAGGCTAACCTGTAGGTACAACTTAAAAAAAGACTTTACTAATACCAATTTAATTCGCATATTTTTTATAGAGGTCTATGTATCAGACCAAAAAGAGGGACAACTGAGGAGGAAAGAGAGACAGATGGTTCAGAAGACGAATGGTCCCTTCATATGAGATCAGTTGGAAGGTTTTTTCTACGTGCTGAATAGGACATTTAAAATTTTACCATATAGACTGATTAGACAAAATTTGCTGAAAATTAAAAATAAATAACATGAATTTGTTTTATAACAAAGCCATGTGAATATAATGTCAGTGATGACAATGATGACCATCATGACAATGCCCTCAACATGGTTAGGGCTCCCATTTTCCTCCATATCTAATGTCATGATGCTTGCTAATTAGGAGATGTTCTGACACAAAAACAGGTCCAAGATAGTTTAAATAAACTTCCTTAATCACATAAGCTAGGTAAAGTCCATTACACTTAAAACTGCACCACTAGGGGGAATTTACCCTCACTCTCTGTCCTATAGACCAGTGTTTCTCAACTCCAGTCCTCAAGGCGCCCCAACAGGTCATGTTTTCAGGATTTCCCTCAGATGAAACGGCTGTGGAAATTACTAAGGCAGTGAAACTGATCAAATCACCTGTGCAAAATAATGGAAGGCCTGAAAACATGACCTGTTGGGGCGCCTTGAGGACTGGAGCTGAGAAACAATGCTATAGACACAACAGCAAGAGGAAATTACCAAAAAAGTAGGTAAACCCCCTCTTGGTTGTCACAGGAACATCAGTTGATATTTCCCTCACTTTCAATAAAAAGAAAATTTAAACATATCAAGAATTAAAGATATAATAGATAAATATAGAAGACATCTAAAGAATATGACTCTCTCTAATGTGGACACAGACAGTAATCTCAACAGGAGATCTAACCTCCCATCACTCTATACAAGCCAAAAAATATTTGGATACAATTTAATTTCTGTTTTCCCACTAACACCAATGCATTTCACCAAAATGGTGAATTTTATCACAATGTCTTCATTGTTCAGAACATTTTAGAGAAAGGGAAAACTCACCCCCCTGGTGCTAAAATTGTTTACCATTCCAGTCAAGTGAATGCTGAAGTTGGGCTTGCAGAGCAAATGATGGCTCTATAGGTTGATGGGAGGATTGGGAGAGAGGAGGAGAGAGGAGGAAGCAACGCCCAGATGAATTCCTCTAGGAGGTAGACAAAACAGCCTCTGCCTGTCTTATAAAGTTATTTATTCAGAAGAACGAGTTGCCAGCTCTCCATTCTACTCTTTTAGTATTGGGAGAGACACTCATGGCACCACCGGTGTGGTCATGTTCATTAGTAATTGGTCCAATGAGCAGGAGGAGAGGCTATGCTACCATGGAGTACAGGAGGTCAAAACCATATACATTACTTTACAAACTGCTGACATGTAGAAACATTTATTTGAATATGTTTATATAACTGGGTGGCTACAATTTCTCTTTAAAGCCAACTCCGGGCAAAAAAAAGTTTTTTTTCCATTTAGTCGGGCTGTGCCCTCACTGAATGGGTTAACTGCTCATTTTGTCTAGGGCTGAAGAGAAAGCTTATACTCAACCGGTCCTTTTTTCCACTGAAAAACGGCGCTCCCCCATCAGTCCAGCAGTGGACACAACTCAAAACCATGCTGGGAGGACCTCTTTTCTCCTCTCCCCTAGACAAAAACGAGCAGTAAACCCATGCAGTGGGAGGCACCGTTCCACTGATATCACTAAGCACAACCTGCATGAAACATGTTACCATGTGTATGTCATCTCGTGTCTTGGGCTTGTGGTGTACATTTTATGTGGATTTTATCCAATAAAGCTTGCATTTATCTGAAGACTGGAGTGTGGTCAACTGTCTTTGTTGCATGCAATGTTCCACTGTATGGGAAAGCTTTTCTTTGCCCGAAAATGGGCTTTAACCACTTGCCTACCAGGCACTTACACCCCCTTCCTGCCCAGGCCCTTCTTCAGCTTTCAGCGCTGTTGCACTTTGAATGACAATTGCGCGGTCATGCTAAACGGTGCGCAAACAAATTTTTTATCATTTTCTTCACACAAATACAGCTTTCTTTTGGTGGTATTTAATCATTTACAAAAAAAAAAAAAATTTTGAAAAAAAATATTTTTTACTTTTTTTCTGTCAGTAAATTTTGTAACTAAGTAATTTTTCTCCTTCACTGATGTGTGCTGATGAGGCGGCACTGATGGGCAATAATAGGCTGAACTGGTGGGCATTGATGGGGTGGCACTTATGGGCACTGATGAGGCGGCACTTATGGGCACTGATTAGGTGGAACTGATGAGGAGGCACTAATATGCTGCACTTATGGGCACTGATAGGTGGCACTGATATGTGGCACTGATAGGCAGCACTGATGGGCACTGATAGGCAGCACTGATGGGCACTGTTGGGTGGCACTGATGGGCACTGATAGGCGACACTGGTGGGCACTGATAGGCAGCACTGGTGGGCATGCATAGGGCGGCACGGATAGGCGGTACATATGGGCACTGATGGACATTGATGGGTGGCACTGATGGGCATTGATCAACAGCAGTGATGGGCATTGATGGGCAGCACTGATAGGTGGCACTGATTGCCAGCACTGGACTGGCATCGCTAATGGGCACTGATTGGTGGCACTTGTGGGCACTGTTTGCTGCCACTGGTGGGCACTGTACGCTGGCATTGGTGGGCAATGGTGGGCACTGTTTTGTGACACTGTATTTATTAATTGTAATCAGTGAACTGATGATCAGTGCCCTGATTACATCCTAGATGTCCTCCTGTGAGGAGATGCTGCTGATCGGCTCGCCTCTCCTGACACTCTGTCAGTGTGAGGCGAGGAGGGCAGATTACAACATCTCCTTGTTTACATGTGACCGGCTGTGATTGGACACAGCCGATCACATGGTTTAAAGAGCCGGGGACACGGCTCTTTACAGAGATCGGGCCGCGCCGTGTCCTAGCAACATATGACGTCAAATGACATCGTCCCAGAATGAGAGCTGCACCGCCCCACCGTAATTGACGGTGGGCGGGCAGCAAGCAGTTAAAGGGTAAGTTAAAAAAAAATTGTAATTTTTATATAGGCGGAGCAGTAGTTAGACCTCGCTTCTTTTATATATTGGATTCTCCCACTCCAACCCTGCCATACTTTACAACTCTGCTCTTGTACATCTGGGAGGTTTAAGTATTCCCGTCCAACTTTGTGTGTTCCAGCTCCTCCTGATATTTGGATGGTTGGAACCTTCACATAGGGCCGAACAGCCGACCCAGGAACTCGGCAACAGAGCTATAGGAAACTCTAAGGTGCATTAACTCTCCAGCATCCAACAAATAATTAAAGCGTAACTCCACTTTTTTGAGAAAAAAACATTCCCCCTGGGTGATCTGCGTACATTGCAAGATTAATAATAACCTTTGCTGCAGATTCTACCTTTTTGTTATTCTGAAGAAATCCCTGTTTGTTCCTCTGTGCCTCTGTGCTGAGTAGTCTAAGGGAGTGGTTTCAAAATTAACAGTCAGCTGTGCAGCTGCAGGGCACTAATAAGGAAATCTGCTGGGCCTGCATCCCTTTAGACATCTTCCTGTCGGGAGGATCTCACCAAAATGAAATTTTTGTTGCAGGGGATGCCTGAAATCTGACTTGTATCTTTGGCAGACTTCTGGGAAAATGGTGAGCCAATCACACAAGCAGGAAATTATGTTTCTGTGGGAGTGGCCAGTACACATTCTGTGTACAGAAACAACTCCAGGTAGCCATATTGCATTGCATTTTCAGAAAATTCAAGTGGCTGAAGATTGAAAAGGAAAGGTAATTTTTAATAACATTCAATTACAATATGACTTGTGTCGCAATTGTATACACTATATTCTTTTTCTTAATTTGCTATATTTTTCCCCACAAAAGTGGAGTTACCCTTTGAGTATCAGTTTTGGTCAGACTGACGCTTTAAAGGAAAACACCATCATCAGCATTATAACATTAAAAGTTGCTGATATCCTCATTCCCATACACAAATTTTTTTTATCTTCCAGTTAATGATACATTCACAGCTGATGATCGTTACTGCCGGCTATGTCAGACAGTTACAGACAAAATGTTCCCATTGTCTAGATACCTGCTGAATGTTCTGGCGTTTTGACAAAAAAATCGAAAGAGGTCGATAGATGTCACTAGAGATGAGTGAACAGATCCGAGAGGATTAAGACTGTCAAGACTTTTATGCAAGAGACAGCTCCTGCCTCATATGACAGTCACATAGATAGAGCAGCTCCATTTTCCATTTCCCATAATAATTTAAAGTGGACCTTTCACTTGGGTACACAAACTAGGGCATGCTGTAAAAGACTGCTACAACCTTGTCTGTCGGGAGGTAACTCCAGTCTTTACTCTCCAGCAGAAGAATGGACAGTGCTTTTTTTGCTCCTTTATTCATTTTATATCTTAATTTTTTTCACCTAAAGTGTATCTCTAGGAAACTCCCATTTTTTCGAGTATTGCATAGAGCCAGGGAGGGTCATACCCTTTGTAAGGTTTTTTGTTGTGTCCCATTTAGAAGATTCAGCCCTTTGTGACCTCTGTCACCAGGAAAGAAAGTGAGGGGAAACCCAAAATGTTTGAGTTGTCAACAGAACAAGATGTGAGTGGAAATGTTCTAATGGGGACACCCTTTCTGGGGACAATTGCCAAAGAAGGGAATTGCCCTCACTTTGTGTGGGGACCTGTTTGGTCTCTGGGAGAGAAAGTGAAGGGAATGTCTTTGTAATGGTACAGCAATAGCACAAAAAATTCTGTCAGGTGTTTTAAGCCTTCCCTACTCTATCCAAAAATAAAAAAAGTTTTGC
This sequence comes from Lithobates septentrionalis, assembly GCA_037952835.1. NCBI lineage: Eukaryota > Metazoa > Chordata > Amphibia > Anura > Ranidae > Lithobates > Lithobates septentrionalis. Next base: position 2,745,206 of record JBBDGP010001332.1, read on the forward strand.
CTATGCCTACTTTTTACCTTTATTACAATAACAAAGATCCCTCAAACTCTCAAATGACAGTAAATAGGCAGTGGCAGATTTTCTTTATGGAGGCATCAAGGGTCTATTAGACCCCTAATGCTTTCCCCTGCGCTGAACATAAACAAAGTGGAGAGGTAGAGTGCCCAGTCTTCTCTTTTCCCAACTGCTCTGGCTGGGATTTGATAGGGAGGAATAGTGTCCCATCATTGGTGTCAGTGGGAGGAATAGTGTCCCATCATTTGTGTCAGTGGGAGGAATAGTGTCCCATCATTGGTGTCAGTGGGAATAATTGTGCCCCATAGTTGGTGTCATTTTGATGAATAGTGCCCCATTGTTGGCATCAATCGGAGAAAAAGTGCCCCATTGTTAATGACAGTAGCAGGAATATTGTTCCATTGTTGGTTCAGTGGGAGGAATAGTGTCTTGTATCAGTGGAGGGAAATGTGCCCCAAGAGCTGGATAAAGGGAAGCAAAGGGCTGCATTTGGTCCCCGGGCCGCAGTTTGGAGACCCCTGCCATTAAGGAGGAATAGTATCCCATCATTGGTGTCAGTGGGAGGAATAGTGTCCCATCATTGGTGTCAGTGGGAGGAACAGTGCCCCATCATTGGTGTCAGTGGAAGAAAAAGTGCCCCATCAATGTCAGTGGGAGGAATAGTGCCTCATCGTTAGTGTTTACTGGGGGAATAATATTTCATATGATTGGGAGGAACAGTGCCCCAAGGACCACATATAGATGGGCATCTGAATTATGGAGATCACTGTTCTTATACATATTTTGAAGGCTGAAAAAAAACCCAAACAAATTACATCCATCAATTTGTACAAGTGTTACAGATTTTAAGGGATTATCTGGTATATTATTGAAAAATAACAGAATACCTCGAACAGGCAAAAAGTTCTTAAATAACATGCAAACGTTATTAAAGTCTATTGGACATGAACATGAAAAATCAAAAGTCCTAATTTTAAAGGCTAATATGCAAGTTATTGACATAAAAAGTGTTTGGGGACCCGGGTCCTGCCCTGAGGGCCATGTATCAATGCAAAAAAAGTGTTTAAAACTATAGTTTTTTTTAGGAGCAGTGATTTTGATGATGTTTAAAGTGAAGCAATAAAAATGAAATATTCCTTTAAAAACCTGCCTGGGGTGTCCCCTTATTCTGCCTGTAAAGTGGAGCATCTGTGCAATGTGTAGAACATGCCGCAGCAATAATGACATTTCTAAAGAAAAAAATGTCATTTAAACTTGCTCATGGCTGTAATGTATTGCCGGCTGCCACTTTGTATAGATGAAAAAAAAACTGCATAGGGTCCCCCCCCAGTCTATACCAGACCCCGCCCCCTCTGACGTCAAATGATGCCAGAAGGGGGTGGGGTCACTCGGTTACGTCACCGGATGGCCCCCGCCCTTGCCTATATAACAGCTGTTGCCGGGAGGCCTTTTTTTTTTTTTTTTTCTATTTTTCGGGCGGCATGATTAAAGATGGATGTACATTGTGGGCCACTTTTTTTGTGATAAAGGAATCGCCAAAAACTGTCTCTTACCCATTCACATGAAGGGGCCCGGGATCTGAGGGACCCCTTGTTAAAGGGGGCTTCCAGATTCCAATAAGCCCCCCCCCTGCAGACCCCAACAACCACCAGCCAGGGTTGTCGAGAAGAAGCGCTTGTCCCCATCAACATGGGGACAAAGTGCTTTGGAGTGCACCCCAAAGCACCCTCCCTATGTTAAGGGCAAGCGGCCTGGTATGGTTCAGGAGGGGGAGGCCTCTTGCTCCTCCCCTCCCTTTCCTGGCCTGCCAGGCTGCATGCTCAGATAAGGGTCTGGTATGCATTTTGGGGGGGGACCCCATGCCATTTTTGAGAAAAAATCTATGCCAGACCCAAAGGTCATAGGGTTCCCCTGAACCACTTTAATACATCTACAATCCACTGACGGTGTCCGACTGGATTGTAGATCTCAATAGGATCATTCTTTTTTAAAAGCATACATACTCCCTAAGGAACTCCCTGAATAAGTTTGATGTTATCTGGTCTAGATGGCTTCACTCTATGGCTTAGGTATCATGTCAACCAATGTGTACTGTGTACTTTGTAATTCTGGATATTGTTATGCTTTTTTTTGTGTCATGTATACTCTGAGTGAATGGGGGGGGGGGGGGGGGGGGGTTGGCGGGGCTTGTTTGAAGGGAAGTGGTTTGGGGTTTATTTTATTTTTTTCTGGGGGGTTTTGGTTTGGTGTGATTTCTATTTTTGTGGTTTTGTCTGTATTGTGTCAGTGTCGTTTTCATATAAAATAATAAAAAGGATTTGTTTCAAAAATATATACTCTGCACTGCACTATATATTTTGCGCTGTATTATATATCCTACACTGACTGCACTATATATGCTGCAATGTATTATATATACTACACTGATGGCACTATATACTCTCCAGTGTATTATATATACTATACTGAATGCACTATATACTCTGAACTGTATTATATATACTACACTGACTGCACTATATATTCCCCACTGTATTATATATTCTACACTGACTGCACTATATACTCTGCAATGTATTATATATACTACACTGATGGCACTATATACTCTCCAGTGTATTATATATACTATACTGAATGCACTATATACTCTGAACTGTATTATATATACTACACTGACTGCACTATATATTCCCCACTGTATTATATATTCTACACTGACTGCACTATATACTCTGCAATGTATTATATATACTACACTGATGGCACTATATACGCTCCACTGTATTATACTGTATATACTACACTGAATGCACTATATACTCTGAACTGTAAGATATATACTACACTGACTGCACTATATACTCTCCACTGTATTATATATACCACACTGACTGCACTGTATACTCTCCACTCTATTATATATACTACACTGACTGCACTATATACTCTTAACTGTGTTATATATACTACACTGACTGACTGCACCCTACACTAACGACCTGTCTAATTTCCATTCATTCACTGTATATGGCCACCATGTAAGCAGCAGCCTTATATAGTGTGGGGCGTGGTCTTAGCCCCTGAGCCATGATTGGCCAATCATGGCTCTCACAGCACATAGTGCTGTGACTGGCCAAAGCATATATGTCAGGTACATGCTTAGGCCAATCAGCAGCTGTCAATGCACTGCGATCTCGCAGTGCATTATGGGGCACTCCGTGGTGGACGAATGTCCCGCGAGCGCCCCATATGTTAGTTCGTTCTATGGACAAACGAACACCCGATGTTCAAGTCCAACTAACGTTCAACTCGAACATCAAGACCATCCCTAATACTGAGGGTACACAACACATTTTCTAAACTGCTCAACTGCAAAATGATGAAAAAAAGTAGAGCTTTAGAAGCAACTTGGGCCTTATTCAATTTAAAGAGGAACTGCAGTCTGCTCAAATAATTTGTAATAAAAACATCTCCATTCTGAAGCTTCCCTCCAACCACTTTGCATATTATTTTATATATACTGTACTTGCCAAATATGCTTCAAAAATCTCCCTCCACTGAGTCTGGCTGCATCCATTGTAATAGTTCCCAGGGCTACTCCAAGATGGCCCAGGGCTTTTACCATAGGGACTACTCTCTGCATCCTGTGCTATCCTGCCCTCTCCTACAGCACTATTAAATGTTTTTTTAATACAAGCAGTGTAAGAACATGAATTTGACTTGGTGTCAGCCCATTTCAGCACAAGTACAGCAGAGCTCAGAAAGGGAGAGAGAAGCAGCACAAGGAGCCAATCAGTTGAACTGTAGTGCTTATGTGCTAAAAAGAAACAAGCTGATAGGAAGAGAGGGCAGAGTGACATATAATCACTTTTCACTGTCCAGTCAAAGGTTGAGGGGGAGGGACAAGACTTGTAATTGGAAATTAACTACAGGGGTGAAAAATCAGATCTCCTCCTCCGCCAAAGAGGTCTCTGCTGTGTGTCAAAGCTTTGTAAATCTAAGAACTGGATAGACAGAAATACAAATGCTTTGGCAGGTAACAATTCGGATATTTGTATTTCATCAGTGTATTTAGCTGTTTGCCTGGAGTTCAACTTTAAAGCAGTTTCAGTGGGATACAAAATATATGTATATCCATTGTTATTGAGGTTGGAAAATACTGATATTCATTAAGTTTAACCTATCACAACTGCAGCAATATTGGTCTAGAGCAGTGATCTCCAAACTGCAGCTGTCGGGCCCTTTGCTTGCTTTTATCTACCCCTTGGGGCACTGTTCTTCACACGGATATGAGGCACCATTCTTCCCACTGACACACTTGATGAGGCACCAATCCTTTCACTTACACCAATGATGGGGCACTATTCCTCCCACTGATACCAATGATGGGGCACTATTCCTTCTACTAATACCAATGATGGGGCACTCTTCCTCCTACTAATACCAATGATGGGACACTCTTCCTCCTACTTCCTACTAATACCAATGATGGGACACTCTTCCTCCTACTTCCTACTAATACCAATGATGGGACACTCTTCCTCCTACTTCCTACTAATACCAATGATGGGGCACTCTTCCTCCCACTAATACCAATGATGGGACACTATTCCTCCCACTGATATCAATAATGGGGCACTATTCCTCCCACTGATACCAATGATGGGGCACTCTTCCTCCTACTAATACCAATGATGGGGCACTATTCGTCCCACTGACACCAATGATGAGGCACTATTCCTCCCACTTACACCAATGATGGGACACTATTCCTCCCACTGATATCAATCATGGGGCACTATTCCTCCCCCTGACACCAAAGATGGGGCACTATTCCTCCCACTGATATCAATCATGGGGCACTATTCCTCCCCCTGACACCAAAGATGGGGCACTATTCCTCCCACTGATATCAATGATGGGGCACTATTCGTCCCCAGGGGCAGTCAAATAAATTCCCTGGATCAGAATATTTCTTTCTAAGCCTTTAGAAATTAAAATTTTGGACTCTTTTAATTGCAAGAATGTCATCCAGTCAATTTTTTTTTTTTTTGTAAAAGAACAGGTAGAACATTTATCTTTTTTCTATGCGAATACTTGTACAGTCCTTGGGATAAAAAGTTAATTTGCCAAATCCTTATACTGGCCTTGGATACCTTGAATATATTTAAAGATGTTAATGAAATCACGTCTAAATCATCTTTTCTCCAAACCAAAATTACCTAGCTTTTCTAATCTTTTATTATTATTAAGAATTTCCATACTTTTAATAATTTAGTTGCTGCCTCTGAACTCAATAAAAAGGGAACTAATAAAACACAATTGAATATAGTTATATATTTATTAGAATAACATTAACCACTTCAATACCAGGCACTTAGACACCTTCCCGCCCGGGCCAATTTTCAGCTTTCAGCGCTGTCGCAATTTGAATGACAATTGCGCGGTCATGCTACACTGTACCCAAACAAATTTTTTATCATTTTGTTCCCACAAATAGAGCTTTCTTTTGGTGGTATTTGATCACCTCTGCGGTTTTTATTTTTTGCGCAACAAATAAAAAAAGACCAAAAATTTTGAAAAAAAACAAGTTTTTCTTTGTTTCTGTTAAAACTTTTTGTAAATAAGTACGTTTTCTTCTTCAATGACGGGCACTGATATGGCTGCACTGACGGACACTGATACGGCGGCACTGATGGGCACCGATGAGGTGGCACTGATGAGGTGGCACTGACGGGCACTGATGATGGGCACTGATAGGCGGCACTGATGGGCACTGATAGGTGGCACTGATGGGCACTGATAGGTGGCACTGGTATGCGGCACTGATGGGCACTCATAGGTGGCACGGATGGGCACTTATAGGCGGCACTGATGGGCACTCATAGGTGGCATTGATGGGCACTCGTAGGTGGCATTGATGGTTACTTATGGGTGGCAGTGATAGTTGGCACAGATGGGCATGGATGGGCACTGATAGATGGGCACTGATGGGCATGGATGGGCACTGACAGGTGGCACGAATGGACACTGATGGGTGGCACTGATGACACTGCTTGTTTGCAGTGATGCCCCTAAGGGTGGCATTGCTGGGCATCACTGCAACATAATGGTGCCAATCAGTGCCCATTTGTGGGCACTGATTGGCACAGATTTGGCACACTGGGCACATGTGGATGGCCATGGGGTACATACCTGGCCATCCACATGTTGCCCCTTCCCTGGTGGTCCTAGTGGCGATCCCTGGTGGTCCAGTGTGGTGATCTGAGGGGGGGCTGCGCTGATAAACAATCAGCGCAGACCCCCCCCTGCCAGGAGAGCCGCCGATCGGCTCTCCTCTACTCGCGTCTGTCAGACGCGAGTGAGGCAGAGCCGATCAACGGCTCTTCCTATTGACAGCGTGATCAGCCGTGATTGGACACGGCTGATCACGTGGTAAAGAGCCTCCGCCAGAGGCTCTTTACCGAGATCGGTGTAGCGGTGTGTCAGACTGACACACCGATCCACCGATCGCCACTATGCGCGCCCCCCGGGGGATCGCTGCGGCATGTTATCCTGCTGGACGTCATATGACGCCCAGTCAGGATAACAGAACCACTTCCCGGACGTCAATCCGCCATAGGGCGGGCGGGAAGTGGTTAAAGTGATTGTAAGGGTTAATTTTTTTTTTTTGGTTTAAAAAAACAAACATATCATACTTACCTCCACTGTGCAGCTCGTTTGACACAGAGTGGCCCCAAACATCCTCTTCTGGGGTCCCTCGGTGGCTCTCGCGGCTCCTCCCCACACCAGATAACCCCGTCAGAGAAGCACTTCCCCGAGGGGGTTACCTTGCGGGCGCATTCCCAAGTCCAGCATTTGCATCCATAGACACGAACGCCGGACTCGGCCCTGCCCCCCCCGGAGCCCGCGTCATTGGATTTGATTGACAGCAGTGGGAGCCAATGGCTGCGCTGATATCAATCTATCCAATCAGGACACAAAACACCGGCTAGAGCAGCGTGAGAAAAAGAGGGTTCAGGTAAGTAAAACGGGGGCACTGGGGGGCTGCTGCACTGCAAGAGGTTTCTATGCATTGAGGTGAAAAACCACAAAGGTTTACAACCCCTTTAACTTGTGCATTATTACTTGTTTGTCTCAGAATATGAATCAGCTTCCTATAATCCCCTACATAGAAAACACTCAGACTGGAAAGAGGGAGGACCTACGCTGGTAGCCAATCAGGTGTGTTCCTTGCACATGTGCTGATCACAAACATGCAGATGGAAGAAGCGAGAAGAAGGAGGAGCACACCAGTGTGCTCATAGGTGTGCGCAGCCTAATTGCATTAGGATGTGCACCCCAAATCTCAAACACACATGAACGCCACATGCTGTCACAGAAAGGAGGCTCTGATGGTGGGAGACAGTTGATTGGGAGCATATTACGTTACGCCCTAAATACGGGTGTAACGTTTTCCTACTGTTCAACCTAGCCTTCAATATAATGGGTATACTGTCCCTGGATAATGCGAATGCACATGGGGTGATTAGGGTGTGCCCAGGCACACCTGGCACACCCTGTGTGCACGCCTATGAGTGTGCTGCTGTTCCTTTAGGTCTCTTTCAGACAGGCAGTCAGGGAGCAGTAAAAACAGGCGGATGACCTGCAGTTTTACCAACCCCTCCCCCCCTACACACACACCCATGCCTCCCACCTGCACGGTAAAATAATAGCTGTTAGATGGGGCTGTTCACATGCCATGGCCACAGGCATTTTTAGCTGGGGGTGCAGAGTTTGACAAGTGGCACCACTTGTCAAACTTTCCCATTGAGTTCAATGGGGCTACACCACCGCGCCACCACTGCCTGCAATGCACAGGACTGCAGAGCAGTAGCACAGTATCAATTAAATAAATAAATCAGGTCTAAATCAGACAGTAAGGAGACAATACAACACCTCCTCACCGCCTGCAAATGTCATACGAAATGTATAAAAAAAAAAATACAAGGCCTTCTAAAAATGGCGGTGGTGCTGAGCAAACATACCTCTGTGGTTAGTGTGGAGTGGGGCAGCCGCTTGCACAGAGCCTGAACAGGACCAGAATAAGTGCAACGTTCAATGTAGGAGCTCCAAATACCATAGTAATGTCCAGAGTTCTCAGTGGTCCATCAGGTATGCATGCTTATGTTGTGCCAAGTTGGACCAAAGTAAGTAGGCAATAATATTATCAGAACCTGGATTACCTACTGGTGGTACTATGCTTCCTGGAGCGGAAGGTTGTAGTTTTGGTGTCCACCAGCGAGTGTCTCCCAGCCAGCAGATCCCAGTAATCAGTTTCCACCTGATGCTGGCTGCTGGGAGGGTATTTAGGTCCTCACCTACTAGTGACTCTTGCTCCAGTGTTTAGATTCTGTTTGCTATTGATCCTGATCTTGCTCCTGCAGTGTAACCTGCTGCCTTGTACCTTCTCCCCCTTGTTCCTGGTCCCAATGTAGGTTTCCCTTTCCCATCTGCTCCCTGCACCTCCAGTTTTCCCCTGCTTTTCTGTGTTCCCCATTTTGAATGTATTGCATATAGTTATTTGCTAGTTATGCCGCGTACACACGAGCGGACTTTACGGCGGACTTTGCCCGGCGGACTGGATTTCGTCGGACAATTCGATCGTGTGTGGGCTCCAGCGGACTTTGTTTGCTCAAAAGTTGGACGGACTTAGATTTGAAACTTGTTTAAAATGTATCCGTTGAAATCGAGTCCGGTCGAAAAGTCTGCTGTCTGTATGCTAGTTCGACGGACAAAAAGCCACGCTAGGGCAGCTATTGGCTACTGGCTATGAAATTCCTTGTTTTAGTCCGGTCGTACGTCATCACGTACGAATTCGACGGACTTTGGTGGATTGTGTGTAGGCAAGTCCGTTCATTCAGAAAGTCTGTCGTAAAGTACGTTGAAAAATCCGCCGGGCAAAGTCCGCCGTAAAGTCCGCTCGTGTGTACGCGGCATAAGGCTTTCCGTTTGGATGGTTGTCAGGTATTTTGTCACTGGGTTTTTAGTTCACTTACCGTATATACTCGAGTATAAGTCGAGTTTTTTCAGCACATTTTTTTGTGCTGAAAGTGCCCCCCTCGACTTATACTCGAGTCAAGCACTTTTCTTCAGCAAAAAATTTCATTTTCCGAACCGACTTTGGGGCCTCGTATCTCAGGGCCACTTTGTGCTAGGAACCTTAAATTTGGTGTGCAAACCCAGTGGAACTGGTACCACAACATGTTCCTAGCACTAAGTGGCCCCGAGATACGGGGCCCCAAAATCGGTTCGGAAAATGTCATTCTCTGCTGCAGAAAAGTGCTTGACATTTTCTGAACCGATTTTTGGGGCCCTGTATCTCGGGGACACTTGGTGCTAGAAACCCCAGCTTTGGATATTTTATGGTGCTAGTTCCACTGGGTTTGCACACCAAACTTGGGGTTCCTAACACTAAGTGGCCCCAAGATACGGGGCCCCAAATTCTGTCAACTGTGTCCATCTGCAGCAATGTCATTTCGAGACCCTTTGGGTTCAGAGACCCCAAATTTTGGCTGCAGCTAGGGGGCATCTAGGAACCCTTAACTACCGAGTTTGAAGTTCAGGGGACCTATGGCTGCAAATGGGCACAGTGAGGCTGCAAATGGGCATTGTTGACCCTCTTTTCCACATACAGTAGCTGTGCATTTCTCAACCCTCGTCTTATACTCAGGTCACTAAGTTTTTCCCATTTTTTTGTGGTAAATTAGGGCCTCGACTTATACTCGGAACGACTTATACTCGGATATATACAGTATATCTTTTGTGACAAACAGATTTGACCATCTTGCTGCTGATTCCTCACATAGGATCATACCAGGATTTCAGCTTTAATGTTTATGATCTAGGCACGGGGGCACTTTAAAGCAGCCAAAACACAAGTTGGACATAGTTGCTCTAGTTTTCAGGGAAGCATCGTAATAGAGTTCCAGCGGAGGTAGTGAGTCAGCCAACAGTAAGTGGATTCGAACATGGTTAGGAAAAACATAGCTCTACAGTATACTCAGACAAAAAAAAAGGGAAAAAAAATATAGAAACATTTAAATTCTAAATGCAGTGCCTTGAACAAGTATTCATACCCCTTGAAATTTTCCACATTTTGTCATGTTACAACCAAAAACGTAAATGTATGTTATTGGGATTTTATGTGATAGACCAAAACAAAGTGGCACATAATTGTGAAGTGGAAGGAAAAAGATAAATGGTTTCCAACATTTTTTACAAATAAATATGTCAAAAGTGTGACGTGTATTTGTAATTAGCCCCCTTTACTCTGATACCCCTAACTAAAATCTAGTGGAACCAATTGCCTTGAGGAGTCACCTAATTAGTAAATAGAGTCCACCTGTGTGTAATTCAATCTCAGTATAAATACGGCTGTTCAGTGAAGCCCTTAGAGGTTTGTTAGAGAACCTTAGTGAACAAACAGCATCATGAAGACCAAGAAACACACCAGACAGGTCAGAGATAATGTTGTAGAGAAGTTTAAAGCAGGGTTAGGTTATAAAAAAAAAATCCCAAGCTTTGAACATCTCATGGAGCACTGTTGAAGCCATTATTTGAAAATGGAAAGAGTATGGCACAACTGCAAACCTACCAAGACATGGCCGTCTACCTAAACTGACAGGCCGGGCAAAGAGAACAGTATTCAGAAAAGCAGCCAAGAGGCCCATGGTAACTCTGGAGGAGCTGCAGAGATCCACAGCTCAGGTGGGAGAATCTGTCCACAGGACAACTGTTAGTGCTGCACTCCACAAATCTGCCCTTTATGGAAGAGTGACAAGAAGAAATTAATTGTTGAAAGAAAGCCATAAGAAGTCTCGTTTGCAGTTTGTGAGAAGCCATGTGGGGGACACAGCAAACATGTGGAAGAAGGTGCTCTGGTCAGATGAGATCAAAATTGAACTTTTTGGCCTAAAAGCAACACGCTATGTGTGGCAGAAAACTAACACTGCACATCACCCTGAACACGCCATTCCCACCGTGAAACATGGTGGCGGCAGCATTATGTTGTGGGGATTCCCTTCTTTCAGCAGGGACAGGGAAGCTGGTTAGATCTGATGGGAAGATGGATGGAGCCAAATGCAGGGCAATCTTAGAAGAAAACCTGTTAGGGTCTGCAAGAGACATGAGACTGGGGCGGAAGTTCACCTTCCAGCAGGACAACGACCCTAAACATCCAGCCAGAGCTACAATGGAAGCCAGAGCTACAATGGAATGGTTTAGATGAGGGGTCTCCAAACTTTCTGAACAAAGGGCCGGTTTACTGTCCTTCAGACTTTAGGGGGCCGCACTGTGGCCAGCGGGAAAAGAAAATTTTGCTGGCATCAGTGGGAGTAAACAGTACCCCATCTTTGTTATTAGGGGGCGGAATAGTGCCCAATTGTTGGGGTCAGTGGGGGAGATGGCACCACATTTTTGTTGTTAGAGGTCAGAATAGTGTCTCATATCAGTGGGATGAAGTGTGCCCCAAGGGCCGGATAAAGGCAGGCAAAGGGCTACATCTGGCCCCCGGGCTGCAGTTTGGAGACCCCTGGTTTAGATCAAAGCATATTCATGTGTTAGAATGGCCCAGTCAAAGTCCAGACCTAAATCCAATTGAGAATCTGTGGCAAGACTTGAAAATTGCTGTTCACAGACGTTCTCCATCCAATCTGGCAGAGCTTGAGCTATTTTGGAAAGTAGAATGAACAAAAATGTCCCTCTCTAGATGTGCAAAGCTGGTAGAGACATCCCCAAAAAGACTTGCAGCTGTAATTGCAGTGAAAGGCGGTTCTACAAAAAATTGACACAGGGGGGCTGAATACAAATGCACGCCACACTTTTCACAGATTTGTAAAAAATGTTGAAAACCATTTATCATTTACCTTCCACTTCACAATTATGTGCCACTTTGTGTTGGTCTATCACATAAAATCCCAATAAAAATACATTTACGTTTTTGGTTGTAACATGACAAAATGTAGAAAATTTCAAGGGGTATGAATACTTTTTCAGGGCACTGAAAATTCAAAAAAAAATGGGACAGACTTGATAGACCACTTGGTCTTCTTTTCTTTTGTCACTCTTCTGTGTTGCTATGTAACTGGTCATTCAAGAAAGGTCTGATATGCCAGTTTCTGCAGGTTATGGAGACTATGCCGGAGGGTCAAGGGCTGCAGATACAGGATTAGCATTCCACAGCTGAAAATCTGTAGTTGGCAAGTTATAACAGTGGTGTCTCACCCAACTTTATACTCTGAGATGAAAGAAGAGGAATCTATACATACAGTTCTCCGGGGCTTGTGCAACTCAAGCCAGAAATGGCAAACATAAGCTAGAATTTTAGAGTGATTTATAAAAAGAATCTATTTTAAAGTTTCCATTTAAAGTGTCTCTGCTGTCAAAAGTTTTCATTTTAGTTTTGGATAGATTAGCGTAATCACTTTCTGACCTCCATATGTATAAAAATGTCCCGTCATTCAGTGGTGATACCAAGATCATGGTTGCAGCTGGCTGTCATTTTTTACAGCCGCTGATCAGCTGATTAGTAAAAGTGATCCAGGTGGCTCTACAGCAGCTCAATCGCTTTTATAGTTCTGTGAAGGGCTGTCTCCCTCTCCCATCGCCACCTATGGCGGTTCCCAGGCTCTCCCATTTCTTCTGGGAGCCCTGAACGATGGTAAATGGCCAGGATAGGTGAACACAGAGGAGATGAAGAAACATCCATTCTCCCATCTCCTCTGTGACAAATGAAACTGGAAGCGACAATGATTTCATCCCTTTCCGGTTTCAGAGCTGTAATTCTCTTGCTTTTAAAGTCAGACAAGCAGCTAATCAAGCACAGTATGTGTTTGATTAGCTGCTTTGGAGGGGTTTATTTACTAAAACTGGAGAGTGCACAATCTGGTGCAGCTATGCATGGTAGCCAATCAACTTCAGCTTGTTTATATAAGTTTTAACAATAAAACCTGGATTGGTTTCTATGCAGAATTGCACCAGATTTTGCACTCTCCAGTTTTAGTAAATCAACCCCATGATATCTCCGTAAAGAGTACTTGTTACCTGCCCAAAGCTATCACAAGGGGCTTGTTAGCTTGTTATTGATACCAATAAAGTTAAGTTAAAAAATAATTTTGAAAGGAAATTCCAATACCTATAATTTAATAGTTAGTTTTTTGGAATTTTACTGATTTTCTTTCTTTTTTTCCGATTTTCGAATTCGAATTCCAAAAATCCGAAAATTTGAAAATTCGGAAATTCGAAAATTCGGAAATTTGAAAATTCTGAAATTCGTAATTCAGAAATTCGAAAATTCGGAGATTCGTAATTCAGAAATTCAAAATTTGTAAATTCGGAAATTCGTAATCCGGAAATTCGTAATTCGGAAATTCGAAATTCGTAAATTCAAAATTTGGAAATCCAAAATTCGGAATTCAGAAATGTCGGAATTAACGAATTTGTCAAAACTAAACGAATTGCACATGTCCATTCTAAACAGACCTCTGATGTTTCGCCTTTGAGACAGGGAAAGGGGATTAAGGACAAAGCCCTTAATCCTAATCTCTACAGCTTTAGCTTCATATAATAAATGAACAGGAATAGCTCTTACAGAGCCTCCTGTTTATTCACAAACTGAAGCATAGTAAACACAGTTTACATTACATCCATACCGATCACTGACTCTATCCATTAAGGCAAGGAAGGGGCTGGTAAATGACACATTTGCCAGCCCCTTCCCCACTCCCCATCCTAACATATCTCCTGCAGCGCTGCTGGGTTACCCCCTTACCCTCTCCCTCCGGCTGCGGGGGGGACAAGGGGGGCCAAAATAGAATACAGGAGCCCGGGGCAGCAGGAGGTGGATAGGAGGGGCGGCATTTAAAGGAACCAATCCCTTCCGTTTTCCTGCTGCCGCTGAAAGGCTGTAAAGTGGGAGGGATCGGTTCCTCTATAGACCACCACCCCTCCTATCCAGGTTTACAGGAAGCCAAGTTACAACTGTGACCCTTGCGGCCCCTGTACATACACCCCTGCCCTAGACTATTCATTGAACCAGAAGGGTGATTGTTGCTGTGTGCCTGGCTGGTGTCACACTAATCTGGGAAAGGAACCTTGGAAAATCAGCAGGCCCTTTTCGGGGGTGAGCGCTACATAGAAATACCTGTAATTAACCGCTTCAGCCTCGGACCATTTGGCTGGCCAAAGACCAGAGCACTTTTTGCGATTCGGCACTGCGTCGTTTTAACTGACAATTGTGCGGTCGTGCGACGTGGCTCCCAAACAAAATTGACGTCCTTTTTTCCCCACAAATAGAGCTTTCTTTTTGGTGGTATTTGATCACCTCTGCGGTTTTTATTTTTTGCGCTATAAACAAAAAAAATAGCGTCAATTTTGAAAAAAACGCATTATTTTTTACTTTTTGCTATAATAAATATCCCCAAAAAATATATAAAAAAAACATTTTTTTTCCTCAGTTTAGGCCGATACGTATTCTTCTACATATTTTTGGTAAAAAAAAAAAACGCAATAAGTGTATATTGATTGGTTTGCGCAAAAGTTATAGCGTCTACAAAATAGGGGATAGTTTAATGGCATTTTTGTAAATAATTTTTTTTTTTACTAGTAATGACGGCGATCAGCGATTTTTATCGTGACTGCAACATTATGGCGGACACGTCGGACAATTTTGACACTTTTTGGGACCATTGGCGTTAATACAGCGATCAGTGCGATTAAAAATGCACTGATTACTGTAAAAAGGTCACTGGCAGTGAAGGGGTTAAAACTTGGGGCAGTGAAGGGGTTAATGTGTGTCCTAGGAAGTGTTCTAACTGTAAGGGGAGGGGACTGTGCAGGGAAACTAACAGATTGCTGTTCCTACTCTGTATGAACAGACGATCTGTCAGTTGTCTGCTCAGAGAACCGGAAACTGTGTGTTTACACACACAGTTCCGGGTTCTCCATGTGCCCCAAGCGATCGCGGGAGCCTGTCGGTGATCGAGACCGCCGGGCACTCGCACCAGCTCGAGGAGTGAGCGGGGGGTGGCGCGCGCGGCGCGCACGCGCCCCCTAGTGGCCGTCTATGTTACCGACATAACATAACGGCGATTCGCGCAGCCGAGCCATGTTGCCGCAGTACAACCGCGGCGGCTGGTCGGCAAGCGGTTAATAATATGCAAAGTAATCATTATCCTCAGGGCTTGTTCACATGAGCAGCCAGGGGCTGGTAAAATCAGGCAGTTGAGACATAATTTCACCATCCGCCTGCACAAGGGTATGCACCTGCTAATTGCATACCTCCCAACTGTCCCTGATTTCAAGGGACTGTCCCTGATTTGGTACCTCTGTCTCTCTTTCCCCCTCATTTGTCCCTCATTTTGGTCTGATCCATATAGATGTATATAAAATGCACTTTTTATTGTTCAAAAAGTGTTTCCCAGTGCTAAACCTTTCATCCAAATTCTAAAATCCTGCATTTGTAAATTTTAAAAGCCAACATAAAGGAATAGTAGTGGTAAAAAAAATACCCTTGTGGATTTAATTAACCTTTTTTTTGGGGTTAATTCTCCTTTAAGGGGGCGTGGCAGGGGGTGTGTCCTATGCCTACATATATTTGCTAGTAGGTGTCCCTCATTCCCATCTCAAAATGTTGGAAGGTATGTAATTGCAGTACACTTGCCACCAGGGGCGGACTGACCATTGAGCCACTCGGGCACTGCCCCAGGCGCTTGGGCCACTAGGGGGCCCCATCAGGGTTGCCAGCCTCAGTAAAAACCAGGGACAGTATGTATAAATCTGTGTTTTTTTTACATCTATCTGTGTATACTATGTGTACATGTATGTGTATACTGTGTGATTGTATACTGTGTGTGTGTATACTGCGTGGCCCCATAATCTCTGATTGCCTGGGGGCCCCATAATCTCCTATTGCCCGGGGGCCCCATGAGTTATCAGTCCGCCCCTGCATGCCACTACAAAAATCATGCAGCATGTCAATTTAGGACATGGTACTACTGCCAAGCATGACCCAATCAAGTGAATGGGGCCGCACCGCAGCCACCGCGATGTGGTGGTGCGGCATTTCGAGGGTTAAAGCAGGCTGTCAAATGCCCTCTGAAAAGGGAACCGGCACTTAAGGTCTAGATTTATGTTAAAAAAAAAAGACCTTAGACACTAATACCTTGAAGGTTCAGTCTGCAGGAAGAAGCATGCTCAGAATGACATAATTCTGCTCGGCAATAAAAATCTGAACACGTAATCAAGCACAGCTGGCCGTGATTTACTGCAAACAGTAACATCAAAAAAAAAAAAAAGAGAGAGAGAGAAAGATAGAGAAAGCAAAAACTGTGCAAAAGCACAAATGCCGGTTATAAGGGAACTCGTGTTTATTAAACAAAAAGGTACTCACCGCTCTGAAAACGTCAACTGTTCGCATTCCCAGAACGCCGGTCTGCTCTTGTTTCCTGAAGGTCCTACAAAAGATATTGTCATATTTAGAGACTCCACCCTTGCTGGTGGTTAGGAGAAGAAAAAAAAAAAAAGTTTGAGAGCCGACTGTCCAATTCCCCAGCCAGCCAGGCAGGATAGTCAGCCTTTTCCGAGACATTGAGGACTCACCTCTGCAGGCTGTTTTTCTTCCTCCTGGCTCGTCTCCGGGGCCCACCACCACCACCACCACCGCCGCTGCTGCTCCGTGTCTACTCTCCTGAGGCTTCTAATCAGAGGCTGCCGAGTCTTCCTGGAGGCTTGGAGTGTTACATTTGGCTCCTGCTTGTGACTTTTCAGGCTGGCCGGGTATCCTATTCTTTGCTCTGCGGTGATCACAGGCCTGCCAGGCAAACACTGGGACAAACATTCACTCCAATGTATGGCGGAAAGGAAAAAAACACGGGTCTATTGCATGCGCAATCGTGTTCATCGCCCGCAGCAATTTACAATCACCTCTTTTTCTATAATTATTTACCGTATTTTTTACAGGTACTTATATAGCATTGTCAATTTATGCAGCACTCTACATATATACATAGCTCCCAACTGTCCCTGATTTTAAATGGACTGTCCCCGATTTGGAGCAATGTGCCTCTGTCCCTCATTTGTCCCTCATTTTGGTCTGATCTATATATATAAAATTAACTTTTTATCTTTCAAAAAGTGTTTCCCGCTGCGAAACCTTTCATCCAAATTCTAAATTGCTGCATTTGTACATTTTAAAAGCCAATATAAAAGAATAGTAAAAAAAAGCACTTTTGAATTTAATTAACCTTTTTTTTGGTTAATTCTCCTTTAAGAGGGTGTGGCAGGGGGCGTGTCCTATGCCTACATACATTTGCTAGTAGGTGTCCCTCATTCCCATCTCAACATGTTGGGAGGTATGTATATATTGTACATTTAGTCTCTGACCTCAAGGAGCTTACAATCTAAGGTCCCTAACTCACATTCATACAAGTTAGACAGGAGCCAATTAACCTACCAGCTTGTCTTTGGAGTGTGGGAGGAAACCGGAGTACCCGGAGGAAACCCACGCAGGCACAGGGAGAACATGTAAACTCCAGGCAGGTAGTACCGTGGTTGGGATTTAGGCCCCTTTCACACTTGTGCGACTTGTCCTGCGACTTGGGACTGCAAAGTCACATGACAAGTCGTACCCCATGATTTCCAATGAGTACCGTTCATATCTGTGCGACTTCAAAGTCGTCCCTGCAATACTTTGGTCAGACTTTGATGCGACTTAAAGTGTTCGTTTTTTTTTGTTTTGTTTTTTTAAATAACAATCATATCATACTTACCTCCACTGTGCAGCTCGTTTTGCACAGAGTGGCCCCTGAACCTCGTGTTCTGGGGTCCCTCGGTGGCTCTCGCGGCTCCTCCCCACATCAGATAACCCCCTAGGAGAAGCGCTATCCCGGGGGGTTACCTTGTGGGCGAGTCCAACATTCCATAACTGCCGAATGTATGACTTGGCCCCACCCCCCGGCACCCGCGTCATTGGATTTGATTGACAGCAGCGGGAGCCATCAATCTATCCAAACAAGAGCCGGGAACCCCGGGCAGAGAGACAGCGCGTTGAGTTTGAGGGTTCAGGTAAGTAAAACGGGGGGACTGGGAGGCCGGTCACTGACAGGTGTTTTTTCACCTTAATACATAGGATGCATTAAGGTGAAAAAACACGAACCTTTACAACCCCTTTTAAGGTCCATAGACCTCAAAGATTACACAAGCATTGCTTCAAGTCACGTCAAAGTTGTGGCAAAAATTGTGGCAAAGTCACGTGACTTTTAGGTCGCACAAGTGTGAAAGGGGTCTCAAACTGACGGCCCTAGTGCTGCCAAGCAAAGTGATAACCAGCATAGGCATGCGCAGGGGGAGTTTCAGGTGTGCCTGGGCACACCTTCATTTCTGATTCCCCCTACTGCCCAGGCTCCCCCCCCCCCACCCGTGTTGCCCCCCTCTTCCGCAGTGCTGCTGGTTTCCTTCCTCTTCTGTCCTCTCCACTCAGCTGCTGCGGGGGATGTTTCAAGATGGAAATTTTTTTTTTCTTATTTATTTTACCTTTTATTTTTTTATTTTTACACTGTTCTTTAAAAAAAAAAAAAATTGTGTCACTTGTATTCCTATTACAAGGAATGTAAAAAAGCATGAAAGGACCTCTTGAATATGAGATCTGGGGTCAAAAAGACTTTGAATCTCATATTTACACAAAAATGCAATAAGAAAAAAAAATGTTGTTTAAAAAAATGGAAAAAAAAATGTCTCTTCAAGATCTATGGACAGAAGTGACGTTTTGAATAATATGGAGACGGGTGGGGGCCATCTTCCCCTCACTCAGCTCCATACCTAACAGGAGAGCGGACGCGATCTCCTCCGCCGCTGTCGGCGGCTCCGGTAAGCAGCGGAGGGCACCAGAGCGCGGCGGAGGGGGGTTGGGACCGATAAAAGTAATCTTGCAGCGAATACGCCGCAGAGACCACTTTTACCTGAAAGAAGAGGATCCCGGGGTTATAGTAGCTAGCAGCTACCATAACAACGATACGCCTCTTCAAAGTACTACCGACGTATAACGACAGTCCATAAGTGGTTAAAAGTTTACATTGATCAGCTGGCTTCAGCCAATTGGCTGCAGCGCTGATCAATTATTCTGGAGTTCCTGCTGTCAGAATACCATGGCACAGCAAAGAGGATTCCTCCATCCACCTCGCATGTACATACCTCCCAACATTTTGAGATGGGAATGAGGGACACCTACTAACAAACGTATGTAGGCATAGGACACGCCCCCTGCCACACCCTCTTAAAGGAGAATTAACCAAAAAAAATGTTAATTAAATCCAGAAGGGCTTTTTTTTACCACTACTATTCCTTTATATTGGCTTTTAAAATTTACATATGCAGCAATTTAGAAATTGGATGAAAGGTTTAGCACTGAGAAAACACTTTTTGATAGATAGAAAGTGCATTTTTTATACAACTATATATATAGATCAGACCAAAATGAGGGACAAATGAGGAGGAAAGAGGGACAGAAGGACATTGCTCCAAATCAGGGACAGTCCCTCCAAATCAGGGACAGTTGGGAGCTATGCGTGTGGATGTAGATGGAGAAATTATATTGATTGCTGATTAAAATATATATATATATATATATATATATATATATATATATATATATATATATTCTATGGCCAGTGTGCGCTGAAAAAAATAGGACATACAGCATTTTCCCATGCTGCCGCGCTATATGATTTGCAAAGCACATGTTATTCGGTTCCCGACCAGCCACCGCAGTCATACTGCAGCAGGTTGGCTCTCCTGCGCGAATCGCCGTCATTGCACACGGCAATCTGTGGGCCCGTTTGCTAGCGGGGGAAGCCAATCAGGCGAACTCGATATCTGCCGGCCACCCGCAATCGCTCCACATTGAAGCAGAACGGGGATCTGCCAGTGTAGACAAAGCAGATCCCCGTTCTGTCAGGGGAGTAGAGTGAGATTGTCTGTTCCTGGTGATCAGGAACAGCGATCTCTCTGTACTCCCAGTACGTCCTCTCCTCCCCACGGTTAGAAAACACCTCCCTAGGGAACATTTAACCCTTTGATTGTCCCTGGTGTTAACCCCTTCCCTGCCAGTGACATTTATACATGAATCAGTGCATTTTTATAGCACCGATCACTGTATAAATGTCACTGGTCCCAAAAAAGTGTCAAAAGTGTCCAATCTGTCCGCCACAATGTCACAGTCCCGCTAAAAATCGCAGATCACCGCTATTACTAGTAACAATAAATAAAATAATAACAATGCTATAAATCTATCCCCTATTTGGTAGACGTGATAACTTTTGCGCAAACCAATCAAGATACGCTTATTGGGATTTGTTTAACTGAAAAGATGTAGAAGAATACATATTGGCTTAAACTGATGAATACATTTTTTTTTTCCATTTTTTTTTTTTGGATATTTATTAAAGCAAAAAGTAAAAAATATTGTTTTTTTTCAAAATTGTCGCTCTTTTTTTTTTTGTTTATAGCGCAAAAAATAAAAAACGCAGGGATGAGATAGGCAAGAGAGTAGGGATGAGATAGGGATGAGATAGGGAAGAGAGTAGGGATGAGATAGGGATGAGATAGGGAAGAGAGTAGGGATGAGATAGGGAAGAGAGTAGAGATGAGATAGGGATGAGAGTAGGGATGAGAGTAGGGATGAGAGTAGGGATGAGATAGGGAAGAGAGTAGGGATGAGAGTAGGGATGAGAGTAGGGATGAGAGTAGGGATGAGAGTAGGGGTGAGATAGGGATGAGATAGGGAAGAGATAGGGAAGAGAGTAGGGATGAGATAGGGAAGAGAGTAGGGATGAGATAGGGAAGAGAGTAGGGATGAGAGTAGGGATGAGAGTAGGGATGAGATAGGGATGAGAGTAGGGATGAGATAGGGATGAGAGTAGGGATGAGATAGGGATGAGAGTAGAGATGAGATAGGGATGAGAGTTGGGAAGGGAGTAGGGGTGAGATAGGGAAGAGAGTAGGGATGAGATAGGGATGAGAATAGGGGTGAGATAGGGAAGAGAGTAGGGATGAGGGTAGGGATGAGATAGGGATGAGAGTAGGGATGAGATAGGGAAGAAAGTAGGGATGAGATAGGGATGAGAGTAGGGATGAGATAGGGATGAGATAGGGATGAGAGTAGGGATGAGATAGGGATGAGATAAGGATGAGATAGGGAAGAGAGTAGGGATGAGAGTAGGGGTGAGAGTAGGGGTGAGATAGGGATGAGATAGGGAAGAGATTGGGAAGAGAGTAGGGATGAGATAGGGAAGAGAGTATAGGGATGAGATAGGGATGAGAGTAGGGGTGAGATAGGGATGAGAGTAGAGATGAGATAGGGATGAGAGTAGGGAAGAGAGTAGGGATGAGATAGGGATGAGAGTAGGGATGAGATAGGGATGAGAGTAGGGATGAGATAGGGAAGAGAGTAGGGATGAGAGTAGGGATGAGAGTAGGGATGAGAGTAGAGATGAGATAGGGATGAGAGTAGGGATGGGATAGGGATGAGAGTAGGGATGAGATAGGGATGAGAGTAGGGATGAGATAGGGATGAGAGTAGGGGTGAGATAGGGATGAGAGTAGGGGTGAGATAGGGATGAGATAGGGATGAGATAAGGAAGAGATAGGGAAGAGAGTAGGGGATGAGATAGGGAAGAGAGTAGGGATGAGAGTAGGGGTGAGATAGGGATGAGATAGGGATGAGAGTAGGGAAGAGAGTAGGGATGAGATAGGGAAGAGATAGGGAAGAGAGTAGGGATGAGATAGGGATGAGAGTAGGGATGAGATAGGGATGAGAGTAGGGATGAGATAGGGATGAGAGTAGGGATGAGATAGGGAAGAGAGTAGGGATGAAATAGGGATGAGATTAGGATGAGATAGGGAAGAGAGTAGGGGTAAGATAGGGAAGAGAGTAGGGATGAAATAGGGATGAGGGTATGGGTGAGATAGGGAAGAGAGTAGGGATGAGATAGGGAAGAGAGTAGGGATGAGATAGGGATGAGAACAGGGATGAGATAGGGAAGAGTGTAGGGATGAGATAGGGAAGAGTGTAGGGATGAGATAGGGAAGAGAGCAGGGATGAGATAGAGAAGAGAGCAGGGATGATATAGGGATGGATTTAACACCTATTGTCCCCCTAGTACTTATCCTTGCTGATCAGTGGTATTCCTTTAGAATCCTCATGCCTCCCCAGTCCATAGGAATTTGATTGTCCTGTTCTCTGGCGTTGGTGTAGTGTGTTTCCTGCGTCAGTATATGATGTCACACTCACCTGAGCGGAGAAATGCGTTCCCAGCCTCGTCCTACATACAGCCGCTCTGCACTTCCCACAACAGATGAAGGCAGAGGAGGCGTCTTCTTAAGGTTACTTGGGACACCCCGGATGGCCCCTTGTTGTTCCCTGTGATATAAATAGCACAGCGCTATCACATTCCCAGCCTGATGTCATTTTCTTAGGAAAAGGAAGTTTCAGCGAAAGAACTCCTTGTGTTAAATCTGAACTCCGGCATTTGTATGATCACCATTTAACCATTTAAGGACCGAGCCTCTTTCTGAGATTTGTGGTTTAGTGTTTACAAGTTAAAAACTGTTTTTTTTTTTGCTAGAAAATGACTTAGAACCCCCAAACATTATACATATTTTTTCTAACACCCTAGAGAATAAAATGGCGGTCATTGCAATACTTTCTGTCACACCGTATTTGCACAGCGGTCTTACAAGCGCACTTTTTATGGAAAAAATACACTTTTTTAAATTAAGAAATAAGACATCAGTAGAGTTAGCCAAATGTTTTTTTTTATATTGTGAAAGATAATGTTAAGCCGAGTAAATTGATACCCAACATGTCACGCTTCAAAATTGCGCCCGCTCGTGGAATGGCAACAAACTTTTACCCTTAAAAATCTCCATAGGCGACGTTTAACCACTTGCTTACAGGGCACTTAAACCCCCCTCCTGCCCAGACCAATTTTGAGCTTTCAGCGCTGTCGCACTTTGAATGACAATTGCGCGGTCATACAACACTGTACCCAAATGAAATTTTTATCATTTTTTTCCCACAAATAGAGCTTTCTTTTGGTGGTATTTAATCACAGCTGGGATTTTTATTTTTTGCTAAACAAACAAAAAAAAATGAAAATTTTTGAAAAAAAAAAAAATCATGTTTAATAGTTTGTTATAAAATTTTGCAAACAGGTAATTTTTCTCCTTCATTGATATGCGCTGATGAGGCGGCACTGGTGGGCACTGATAGGCTGCACTGATGGGCACGGTTAGGCACAGATAAGGCGGCACTGATGGGCACAGTTAAGGCGGCACTGGTAGGCACAGTTAAGGCGGCACTGATGGGGACAGATAAGGCGGCACTGATGGGGACAGATAAGGCGGCACT
This sequence comes from Lithobates septentrionalis, assembly GCA_037952835.1. NCBI lineage: Eukaryota > Metazoa > Chordata > Amphibia > Anura > Ranidae > Lithobates > Lithobates septentrionalis. The sequence goes on from JBBDGP010001332.1 coordinate 2,768,667, forward strand.
GATGGCCACGGATGGGTGGCACGGATGGGTGGCACAGATGGGTGGCACGGATGGGTGGCACGGATGGGTGGCACGGATAGGTGGCACGGATGGGTGGCACAGATGGGTGGCACGGATGGGTGGCACGGATGGGCACTGATAGGTACCACTGATGGGCGGCACTGATGGGGGGGCACTGATGGGGGCACTGATGGGCGGCACTGATGGGCACTTATGGGCACTGGTAGGTGACACTGATGGGCACTGATAGGTTGCACTGATGTGGGTGCTGATGGGTGGCACTGATGGGTGGTACTGATGGGTGGCACTGTGGGCACTGATGGGTAGCACTGTGGGCGCTGATGGGTGGCGCTGATTGATGGCACTGTGGGCACTGATGGGTGACGCTGGTGGGCACTGGTAGGCAGCACTGCTGCCTATTGCCTTGTGTTGGAAGATAGCCGTGATCGGGACTGATGTCCCGATCACAACCGCCGGCTCTGTTTACATCACATGATCAGCTGTCATTGGCTGACAGCTGATCATGTGGTAAGGGGTCGGGACCAACCCCTTACTCTGATCTGTAATCAGGCGAGTCTCATAGACTCGCTGATCACCGAGCGCAGGTCGCTCGTGCATGGGACGACGTCAGTAGACGTAGTCCCGGCAATTTAGATCCGCGCTGTTGCCGTCATTTGGCAATGGCCCGGATCTGAAGCGGTTAAAAAACTCTACAGGTTGCATGTTTTGAGCTACAGAGGAGGTCTAGGGCTAGAATTATTGCTCTTGCTCTACCGATCGCGACGATACCTCACATGTGTGGTTTGAACACCGTTTTCAAATGCTGGCGCTACTCATGTATGTGTTCGCTTCTGTACGTGAGCCCTGCGAGACGGGGCGCATTTAAAAAGTTTTAAATTTTTTTTCTTATTTATTTTACCTTTTTAATTTTTATTTTTACACTGTTCTTTTTTTTAAAAAAAATTGTGTCACTTGTATTCCTATTACAAGGAATGTAAACATCCCTTGTAATAGAAAAAAAGCATGACAGGACCTCTTAAATATGAGATCTGGGGTCAACAAGACCTCAAATCTCATATTTACACCTAAATGCAATTAGAAAAAAAATTGGCATGTAAACATACAAGTTTACCTTACAGATTTTTCTGTAAAGGTGAACTTACACTTTAAATCATTTTGCAATGAAGTCAATAGGACACGATTTTGCATTGAAGTCAATGAAATGCGATTTTGCATTAAAGTCAATGGGAGGTGTTTTTGCATTGAGGTCACTAGGGGGCGTTTTTGCATTGAAGTCAATGGGAGGTTTTTTTTGCATTAAAGTCAATGGGAGGTGTTTTTGCATTGAAGTCACTAGGAGCATTTTTACATTGAAGTCAATGGGATGTGAATTTGCATGGAAGTCATCGGGACGGAATTTTGCATTGAAGTCAATGAGATGCAATTTTGCATTGAAGTCAATGGGATGTGATTTTGTATTAAAGTCAATGGGATGTGTTTTTGCATTGAAGTCACTAGGGGGAAATTTTACGTTGAGGTCAATGGGATGCGAATTTGCATTGAAGTCATTGGGACGCAATTTTGCATTGAGGTCACTAGGGGGGCGTTTTTGCATTGAAGTCAATGGGAGGTGTTTTTGCGTTAAAGTCAATGGGAGGTGTTTTTGCATTGAAGTCACTAGGAGGCATTTTTACATTGAAGTCAATGGGATGCGAATTTGCATGGAAGTCATCGGGATGCAATTTTGCATTGAAGTCACTAGGGGGCGTTTTTGCATTGAAGTCAATGGGATGCGATTTTGTATTAAAGTCAATGGGATGTGTTTTTTCATTGAAGTCACTAGGGGGCATTTTTGCGTTGAAGTCACTAGGAGGTGTTTTTACATTAAAGTCAATGGGAGGTGTTTTTGCATTGAAGTCAACGGGAGGTGTTTTTGCACTGAAGTCACTAGGAGGCATTTTTACATTGAAGTCAATGGGATGCAAATTTGCATGGAAGTCATCGGGACGCAATTTTGTATTGAAGTCACTAGGGGGCGTTTTTGCATTGAAGTCAATAGGATGCGATTTTGTATTAAAGTCAATGGGATGTGTTTTTGCATTGAAGTCACTAGGAGGTGTTTTTGCATTAAAAGTCATTAGGAGGTGTTTTTGCATTAAAGTCAATGGGAGGTGTTTTTGCATTGAAGTCACTAGGAGCCATTTTTACATTGAAGTCAATGGGATGCGAATTTGCATGGAAGTCATCGGAATGCAATTTTGCATTGAAGTCACTAGAGGGGGTTTTTGCATTGAAGGCAATGGGATGCGATTTTGTATTAAAGTCAATGGGATGTGTTTTTTCTTTGAAGTCACTAGGAGGCATTTTTGGATTGAAGTCAATGGAATGCACAGCTTGCCATTATCGGCACCTTTTTTTTTTATCAGCAAAATGCAGATAACCGGATAATATTCGGCAGCCGATATATCGGTGCATTCCTACATGAAAGCTGCTGATTTGAAAATTGAAAACAACTTATGAATTGACATTAATGGGTTAAAGCTTTTATGAGATTTTAAAGACTGGATGTAACATCTACATTATATATCTTCTACATATTTTTCTCCCAGCAAAGCACACTGTTCTATTCATCAGTAACAATAGTCTTCACCGCAAGACAGACAAGAACACACAGCGATGCATAAACAGACGAGGAAGAGCGAGCGCTGCACAAAGACCGCACTGATAAAAGTCGAAGCCACAATGCAATTCACATCTGTAGAAGAAGACAAGACATAGAGAGGAATTCTACTTTGAAATAACTAAACTCAAAGAGAAAATAAAGAAAACATCGCCATATATACATTAAACAGGTAAATCTCCGACTCCCAGCTCCCGAGCTCGGCTCTTGTCTGCTGCAAGTTCTAACGTGACAACCAGAGAGAGGAGAACAATAAGCGGAAAGTTTTTTCTTGGAATCGCACTCGGTATGGTCCGCAGAGGAGATTAAAGACATCCAAAGAGTTGACGTCAGACATATATTATAGTGAATATGTTGGCACAAGTGGCAGCTGGTGCTCTAAATTTTTTGGGGAGGTGCAAACATTTTTTGAAAAAAACTGCCACTGTGCCAAGCGTTGCCACCGTGCCATCAAACGCTGCCACCAAGCCATCAAACGCTGCCACCAAGCCATCAAACGCTGCCACTGTGCCCATCAATTGCAGCCACTGTGCCATCAAACGCTGCCACTGTGCCTATCAAACGCTGCCACTGTGCCCATCAAACGCTGCCACTGTGCCATCAAACGCTGCCACTGTGCCATCAAACGCTGCCACTGTGCCCATCAAACGCTGCCACTGTTCCCATCAAACGCTGCCATTTTTCCCATCATATGCTGCCACTGTGCCCATCATATGCTGCCAGGGTGCCCATTAAATACTGCCACTGTGCCCATCAAACGCTGCCACTGTGCCCTTCAAACGCTGCCACTGTGCCCATCAAATACTGCCACTGTGCCATCAAACGCTGCCACTGTGCCCATCAAACGCTGCCACTGTGCCATCAAACGCTGCCACTGTTCCCATCAAATGCTGCCATTGTTCCCATCATATGCTGCCACTGTGCCCATCATATGCTGCCAGTGTGCCCATTAAATGCTGCCAGTGTGCCCTTGAATGCCCCCAGTGTGACCCCCGCCTGCTCGCCGTCTGCCTGGCACTTACCCTGTATTGGTGGGGCAGCGGGTGATGGCGATGAGCAGGGTCCATCGTGCGTCTCCTGCCGTCCTCATCTCCCATCCTCTCCTCCTGATAGGCGTCCAATAGCGGCGCCTGTTGTTTCAGCCAATCAGGTGACAGGTAACAGACCCGAGCACCTGATTGAAGGAGAGGTAGTTCAGTGTTAGGAAAGTGAATATTCATTTGCTTTTCTAACACAGCTGAGAGAACTGCGAACACCAAGCATGGCGCTCACTGTTTGCCTTTTTTGACGCCTATTAGAGCCTATTGCTCTAATCAGGGGCTTAAAAAAAATACCCCGCCGCTGTAATTCAGGCGCTCGGTGCCTGAATAGGGGGTGGCAGCGGCGGCCATAGATAGATTTATGCAATGCATGAATCTATCTATTGGTGATAGAGGGGGTGGCAGGAGAGAGGGGGAGGTGCCTGTGCTCCCTTATGGATGCACCGCCACTGGTTGGCACTGTATATTTATATGTCAACCACTTCAATACCGGGCACTTTCACTCCTTCCTGACAATTGCGCGGGCATGCAACACTGTACCCATATGACATTTTTATCATTTTTTTGAGACAGATAGAACTTTCTTTTGGTGATATTTATTCACCGCTGGGGTTTTTATTTTTTGCTAAATACATGAAAAAATAAGAACAAAAATGTGGGGAAAAAAAAAAGTTTCTTAGTTTTTGTTGTACAAATTTGTAAATAAGTAATTTAGTCATTTTTCTTCTTCACGGATGTGCACGGATGTGGCTGCACTGATGAGGCTGCACTGATGAGGCTGCACTGATGGGCACTGATGGGCACTAAGGACTGTTGAGGTCTCACTGATAGGCACCAATAAGTTGCACTAATGGGGGGCATTGACAAGGCTGCACTGATGAGTTGGCACTGATAGGTGGCAGTGGTGGGCGCTAATAGGCGTCACTGATGGGCACTGATAGGGGGCACTTATAAGCTGCACTTTTGGGCACTGAAAAGCTGCACTGATAATTGATGATCAGTGCCCGATTATCAGTGTAAACAGTGTACTCACTTTGCCCTGATAGATCGGCACACTGTCTCTGTGTGAGGAAAGGAGAGCTGATAACCGGCAAGTCTGTTTACATATGACCAGATGTGATTGGTCACAGCTGATCACATGGTAAAGGGCCACTGTGATTGGCCCTTTACCCTGATCTGTGATCCACCATGTCCAAGGGACACAGTGATCACAGACACATCCTGATGCAGAACGTTCTCGGGAGGGCATCCTAGGACGTCCTTCCAGAACTGGAAAGCCGCGTTTGTAGCCATATATCTGCTGTAGCGCGGTATTAAAGTGGTTAAAGCTGAACAAAAAACCTTGTTAGGTCTAGGGGTAGAGAAATAAACTCTAATACGAGGGCTGTACTAAAAGTAATGCAAAAGTGGGCATAACATTTTTTCATTAACTTTCATAGCTTGTTCAAATTTCACATGTTGGTAGAGTAACTCTTCCTCTTTAGGAACTCTTCTTCTTTTTTTCTGGCAGGTAAACAATGGTTTCCAACACTGGCGGCCCGTCCATAGGGGGCGCCCGGACACCACCCTCCTGTAGTCACAAAAAAAAGGCCCTTTAAGAAAAAAAATTTCCTTTAACTAAGTGCACTGTGTTCGGGTGCCAGACAGTGCACTATAGGAAGCGGTAATGACAGAGCTGAGTCGCACAGAAAGCACTTCATGCAGGCAGCATACCTGCACTGGCTGGAAGGGGGACATGTAATAATCGTATTTCCATGGTGGCAGTCTGGCAGACTAGATCAGATGTGAGAAGATGTGAGAAAGTTTTGTATCCTGCCTGCATGCTTCTCTAGAGAGTCTCTGCATGTCACGTGGATACTGAACAGCAGAAGCTAATGTACTAGGGCTATACAGTACTCTCCAGTTGTCTGGTTAGCTGGAGGTTTGGTTTGGGCAATAATCCTGCAGGTATCATTAGAGCAGGTTTAATCTTGTTGAGCCAGCCATCCATCCATCCATACTCAGCCATCCATACTCAGCCATCCATCCATCCATACTCAGCCTGGCCAGCCATCCATCCATCCACACTCAGCCAACCATCCATACTCAGCCAGCCATCCATCCATCCATGCTCAGCCATCCATCCATCCATACTCAGCCAACCATCCATACTCAGCCAGCCATCCATCCATCCATGCTCAGCCATCCATCCATCCATACTCAGCCAACCATCCATACTCAGCCAGCCATCCATGCATCCATGCTCAGCCAGCCATCCTTGCTCAGCCATCCATCCATCCATAATCAGCCAACCATTCATACTCAGCCAGCCATCCATCCATGCTCAGCCAGCCATACATGCTCAGCCAGCCATCCATACTCAGCAATATTTATCCATCCATCCATGCTCAGCCACCCATCTATACTCAGCAATACTCATCCATACGTCCATACTCATCCAGCCATCCATACTCAGCAATACTCATCCATCCATCCATACTCAGCCAGCCATCCATACTCAGCAATACTCACCCAGCCATCCATACTCAGCAATACTCATCCATCTATCCATACTCATCCAGCCATCCATACTCAGCAATACTCATCCATCCATTTATACTCAGCCAGCCATCCATACTCAGCAATACTCACCCAGCCATGCATACTCAGCAATACTCATCCATCCATCAATCCATCCATACTCATCCAGCCATCCATACTCAGCAATACTCATCCATGCTCAGCCATCCATCCCTAATCAGCAATACTCATCCATGCTTATCCATCCATACTCATCCATCCATCCATGCTCAGCCATCCCATCCACCCCCATCCATACTCAGCCATTCTCAGCCATACCCAGCAATACCCAGCCGTACCCAGCCATCCCATCCGTACCCAGCCGTACTCAGGCGTACCTAGCCATCCCATCTGTACCCAGCCGTACCCAGCCATCCCATCCGTACCTAGCCGTACTCAGCCGTACCCAGCCATCCCATCCGTACCCAGCCGTACCCAGCCATCCCATCCGTACCTAGCCGTACTTAGCCTTACCCAGCCATCTCATCCGTACCCAGCCGTACCCAGGCATCCCATCCGTACCTAGCCGTACTCAGCCATACCCAGCCATCCCATCCGTACTCAGCCGTACCCAGCCATCCCATCCATACCTGGCCATAATACAGGGGACGGAGTGGGTGGATTCTATAAGGGATGTGGTTTATGAAAAGTGGGAGGGGTCAAAAAGAAAGGGCGGGGTCTGGTCTCCCCATCCAAAAACTTCACCAGCCGCCACTGGTTTCCAAGTAGAACCAATGTGCTGTTATTGAGTTCTTGAGGGGTGCAGGCTATTCAATATCCACAGTGGTCTATATACTTACCTATGCTAAGGCCGCTCCAGTCTGGTCACGTGATCTCCCCTGTGTCAGCCAGCGCCAGCTGCAAGGGAGAGGAAAGAGCACTGAACAAAGGCTGGAATGCCTTGGGGTGATGTCACCCATAGGCTCCTTTGGCCCTGCTATTGTTGGCTCTGCCTCCTCTTCTCTGCAGCCTGCTGACACATGGGAGCTGACCAGACCAGAGTGGCTTGAAAATAGGTAAGTATATACATTTTCCTTAAGCAGGTTAGTCAGCATAGGTGTTAGGAGAGGGGAAGGAGAATTTTTAAGATTAGTTGGGTTTATCCTGGAATTCTACTTTAAAGGGCCCCAACGCTGGCAGGACTGAGTAGTTAGTATTCTAGTGGCCAGTTGCTTAAGCCGGCCAGAGACGCTTCGAATCTCGGCCAGTTCAGCAATAACCAGCCCACATTCGAACCATGCATGGGCAGGCTGAATATACCCAAGTTGATTGATTAATCAACTTGGGTACAACCAACCTGCAGGATTTACTGTTAGCAAAAGAGCCGCTAGCAAAAATCACTGTGTTCTCCCAGCGGGGATGGCTTCCCCCACATTGGGAGAGCACAATGGCTCAGCAGGAAGGATTCCCCTAAATTTGAAGAAACTCGCTCCGCCTTAGGCAAGGCCTTTTGGGTATCAGAGAGACCATTCTCCATTTGGTCATTTATATTTTGTACTAGCCAGGGTTTTTTTTTCTTAAACAATAGGTGCTGGAACTCAACCAGTACCCCCCGAAACCTCTCCCCCCACACACACCTCGAATCACATCAAATAGTGGTGTGGTCAGTCAAATTTCACGAACAGTAGGAGGGTCTTAAAGGGGCAATAAATACCAGGATTGCATTACGTACAGAGTGCAGAGTTCAGGGGGGTTACACACGGAGTGCAGAGCTGTCACTTGTAAACACAGAAACCAGACTTCTGTGTTTACAAGTGATTGTGGTGAGCAGGCACCAAAGGGTCTGAGCCAGAGGTGGTGGAACTGAGTTCCACCAAGTTCCCCCTGAAAAAAAGCCCTGGACTAGCATTTGCCCTGTCAGAAAAATTGCTTCTGTTCAGTCATTATTGTTCTAATGCAGATCTTTACTCTCTTTGTCAGCACACAGAATTCAGGAAAGTGTCAAGAATCTTGTAATATAGAAAAGATTAATGTAAGCTCCATCTCAGCTGAATAGTATGGGTCACAATGATAAAAAACAAAGACTGGCGGCATGGTGAACAGAGTAAGAGGCGCTGTTTGGAGGCACGATAATTATATGTGGTATCATGGTAAGCATGCCTGGGATTCTTCTATAACAGAGATCTCGTACTGTGTAGCCAAAGCATAGTTTTGTGGTGAACCATATGAAGGTGAAACCTCTTATGTCCAAGTCCTCTTAGATTAACAGAATTGGGACTGAACAGAATGAACTTAATGAACTTGAATTCCAGATTTTGTTTGGGTTGTAATTGGCTAAATACACACTTTTAACATGTGCAAGACTCTCCTCTTAGACAGTTGTCACCAAAAAAAGTGTCCTACTTGGAAGATTTAGAGACACTTTAACCCTTGCATTCCAGCAGGGCTGCTGTTAGAAATCATGGGGCCCCATACAGCCTAACTGACAGGGTCCCCTTCCCCCGGCCGAAAGTGACTGAGGATATAGATTTATCAGTCCCTTTCTCTGTAGCTTCAGCTGCACAGATGAATGAATTGGAAGCACTCTGAGGCTTCCTGCTCATTCACAAACTATAGCATAGTAAACACAGTTTACTATGTTTCAGTGATGAATGGACACAGGAGGGATTGATACCGATCGCTCACTGTGTTCATTCAGGAATGGAAGGGGCCAGTAAATTACATATCAATCCTGAAACATCCCCCTGGAGAGGAGAGAAGGGAAGCCGGCAGCGCTGCGGGGGAAATGATCACACAGGGGGGCCTGGACAGCAGATGAAAGGGGTGCATGTGCTAGAACCAATCCCCCTGGAGTGCAGCCACAGGGAAAAATTAGAGGAGAAGTTGGCAGCACTAGAAGGGGAGGCAGAAAAGACTTGGTGTCTGCGAAAAAGACAGTACAGCTGGACCTCCTGCTTAGCAGGTGCCCGGGCCCCCCTCTTAATCTGATGGGGCCCGGGCCCAGTACAGGAGTGCTGACTCTACTGCCTTACTAGTGGCCCTGAATTCCAGAGGGGGACACACTGTAAGGGTCATTTTTGTGTTCCTTGAAGGTTTAAATCTCACACAGCAGAAATAAAATTATGAAGCTATAAGGACAGGAGTGCCTAGGCACCCTCACACACCAGAAAGTACAATTCTATTTTTCGGGAGAAATTCCAGACAAGGAGAACATTTTTTAGAGTCCTGCTTAGGCACAATAACCATTTCTTTTTTTTGTTTCACACGGTTTTTATTGAACAATGTACAGTATCTCACAAAAGTGAGTGCACCCCTCACATTTTTGTAAATATTTTATTCTATCTTTTCATGTGACAACATAGAAGAAATGAAACTTTGCTACAATGTAAAGTAGTGAGTGTACAGCTTGTATAACAGTGTAAATTTGCTGTCCCCTCAAAATAACTCAACACACAGCCATTAATGTCTAAACCGCTGGCAAAAGTGAGTACACCCCTAAGGGAAAATGTCCACATTGGGCCCAATTAGCCATTTTCCCTCCCCGGTGTCATGTGACTAGTTAGTGTTACAAGGTCTTAGGTGTGAATGGGGAGCAGGTGTGTTAAATTTGGTGTTATCGCTCTCACTCTCTCATACTGGTCACTGGAAGTTCAACATGGCACCTCATGGCAAAAAACTCTCTGAGGATCTGAAAAAAAGAATTGTTGCTCTACATAAAGATGGCCTAGGCCAGTGATGGTGAACCTTGGCACCCCAGATGTTTTGGAACTACATTTCCCATGATGCTAATGCACTCTGCAGTGTAGTTGAGCATCATGGGAAATGTAGTTTCAAAACATCTGGGGTGCCAAGGTTCGCCATCACTGGCCTAGGCTATAAGATTACCAAGATCCTGAAACTGAGCTGCAGCATGGTGGCCAAGACCATACAGTGGTTTTACAGGACAGGTTCCACTCAGAACAGGCCTCGCCATGGTCGACCAAAGAAATTGAGTGCACATGTTCAGCATCATATCCAGAGGTTGTATTTGGGAAATAGATGTATGAGTGCTGCCAGCATTGCTGCAGAGGTGGAAGGGGTGGGGGGTCAGCCTGTCAGTGCTCAGACCATAAGCCTCACACTGCATCAAATTGGTCTGCATGGCTGTCATCCCAGAAGGAAGCCTCTTCTAAAGATGATGCACAAGAAAGCCCGCAAACAGTTTGCTGAAGACAAGCAGACTAAGGACATGGATTACTGTCCTGTGGTCTGATGAGACCAAGATAAACTAATTTAGTTCAGATGGTTCCAAGCGTGTGTGGCGGAAACCAGTACAAAGACAAGTGTGTCTTACATACAGTCAAGCATGGTGGTGGGAGTGTCATGGTCTGGGGATGCATGAGTGCTGCCGGCACTGGGGAGCTACAGTTCATTGAGGAACCATGAATGCCAACATGTACTGTGACATACTGAAGCAGAGCATGATCCCCTCCCTTCAGAGACTGGGCCGCAGGGCAGTATTCCAACATGATAAGGACCCCAAACACACCTCTAAGATGACCACTGCCTTGCTAAAGAAGCTGAGGGTAAAGATGGACTGGCCAAGCATGTCTCCAGACCTAAACCCTATTGAGCATCTGTGGGGCATCCTCAACTGGAAGGTGGAAGAGCACAAAGTCTCTAATATCCACCAGCTCCGTGATGTCATCATGGAGGAGTGGAAGAGGACTCCAGTGGCAACCTGTGAATCTCTGGTGAACTCCATGCCCAAGAGGGTTAAGACAGGGCTGAAAAATAATGGTGGCCACACAAAATATTGACAATTTGGGCCTAATTTGGCCTTTTTTACTTAGGGGTGTACTCACTTTTGTTGCCATCGGTTTAGACATTAATGGCTGTGTGTTGAGTTATTTTGAGGGCACAGCAAATTTACACTGTTATACAAGCTGTACACTCACTACTTTACATTGCAGCAAAGTGTCATTTCTTCAGTGTTGTCACATGAAAAGATATAATAAAATATTTACAAAAAATGTGAGGGGTGTACTCACTTTTGTGAGATACTGTACATATTAAACATAATTTTGCATGTTATAAGGCAATACAGCAATTATGCATTAAAGATTTGGATATCTTATAAACACATTGCCCCAGTTGAAGGCTTTTCAGTCGAAACGCGTAGGGCATTTTAGCTTCCCACGTTGCCACCAATTTTTATTCAGTGATCACTTTTTACTCTGTAAGGCTTTTTATTCAATAAATCCCTTTTATTTTTTGACCTACGCCACGTGGAGCCCCTTTTTTCTTTTTTCTCCATGACCTCATCCATGATCGGTTTCTTTTGACCTTTTGAACCTGCCTGGAATCGGAGAGCATGCGAGTGAGCTGACAACCCCCACCTGTGACTGTCCTGGCTATCGGTGACCGTGACCCAAGTGATAACCTTGCCTATCGGAGATCGTGACCGAAGGTAGAACCTCTGGGGAGAGTTCACGGGAGGCCACCTCCACAAGCTCTGACAGACGTACTGCTATATGGCAGATAAGTCCCACTGGATCTGGTAAGAGTACCTATCTCTATATGTTTATGACGTGTTGCCTGTGGTTGCTGTGTATTCCAGTCTTCAGTCAACATCCTGTGTCCAAGCACCCCCTCTGTTTGAGAAGACTACTTCTACTTACAATTATTGACTCTAGTCTCTTGACTCTAGTCTGCAGAGCTTAGCACATTGCTTCTGGACATTCTTATACTTAGCACATTTCTTTTGGACATTCTTATACACCTCACAAGTGTTTATTGTGTTGATCAACATTACTTATAGTTGCTTTAAAGTCACCACTTTATTTATTTATATTTGATACATTTTTATACATCTTATAAACACAGACTGGTATCTTGGCTTACAGTCAACACATTTCAAAAGGGGGAAAAACCATCTAGCAAAAAGATAGAGACAACAATTCTTATAGTTTCATGAGCATCTACCCATCTACTTTGAGTTGGGTCGTTAGGTTGCATTAATCTATGGTCTTATTGGCTTAATCTCTATTGGCTGATTCTGTGCAGGTTTCTGTGGCCTGCAGCCATCTGTCCCAAATTGTATTGTACTTGTCTGGGCATCCTGTTAACATATATTAATTTTTTGTAGGGTAGTGTGTTATTCATATCTGCTTTCCAGTCATTAAAGCTAGGGGGTAATGGTCACATCCATTGTCTGGCAATAGTTTTCCTGGCCGAGAAAGTTTCCTGCAGGAATGTCTTTGTGAATTTATCCATATCAGAATCAGGGACTATCCCCAACAAGCATTGTTTGGGATCTAGGGTCAGGGGGGAGCCCATGGTATCGTGCAGGAAATCCACAATCTGCTTCCAGAGCCCTTGGAGTAGTGGGCATGCCTAAATCAAGTGGAAAAACATGCCTGCCTCACGATTACACATCATGCATGTGGTAGGGTGTCCCTGCCGAAATCGAGCAATTCTTAAAGGAGTGAGATATGCTCAGTGTAGAATGTATAACTGGGATAGTCTGTCAGAAAGTTTAGGGGAGACAGCCTTGCAGGAATAGAGTGCTTCACTCCATTCTTCGTCCTCTAATGCTCCCACCTCCCTTTCCCAGCTCGGTTTAATATCATATGCTAGTTTCGTAGATGAAGGGGTAATAAGCATGCTGTAAAAGTCGGAGACTCATTTTTGTGGGTCTGTGCCTTTAACCACTGCCATAATGGCATTAGGGGTGGGCTGCGGGAGGGACTGAGGGAACTGAGAGTGTTTGGCATGTCATATCTCTAGGAATCTAAAAAACATGAAATTGGAAAGCATAAATGTATTTTGGAGGTCATCAAAAGTTTTAGGTTCGCCATTTGACAGTATGTGGTATAAGTAGTATATACCGTTTGTGCTCCTGATCTCCATATCTGGGATCTGCTGGAATTCCGAGAGTAACTTATGCCAAAGGGGGGTAAAGTCATTATGTTTGGGGATCCCTAATTTTCCAGAGGTGGTATCCCATATTCGCTTATAATGATATAGGAGAGATATGCGGTCTCCTTCACAATAACCATTTCTAAATTTTCTCTTTTTGATTTTGGGTCGTATTTTAGGGTCCATTTTCACCTTGCTGTCCTGGTACATTGTGTCATTCATTCCCGGTGACAGTGTTGGTCAGGAAGATTGAAAAGTCTAATTCACTGCCTCCCCCCCCCCTCACCCTTTTTTTTTTTTCCTTCCCCTTTCCTTCACTGTACTTTCTTTCTCCTTTATACTCTCTAGTTTCACCTTTTCACTTTAATGGTAATAAAGAAAGCTTTGTTATCCCTACTTTCATGGTGGCAATGATTAATCGAACCTGGAGTGTTAAATCTACCCTTAACAGTTTAAGTTTTGTAGATTTCATGATTATTGGGCGTTACGATATGGCCGTCCATACATTTATATTAATTATAACTGATGTTGTACATCTGGTTTGGACAGGTTTGCTTTATGTTCACTCTATTCATTCATCTGTTTAAACGGATCCGCCGTTGTTTGTATGTTGGATAATTTAAATAAAAAATTTGGAAAGAAAAAAAAAAAAAAGAAGTCTTATGTCCCGTACACACGGTCGGATTTTCCGACGGAAAATGTGCGATCGGAGCGTGTTGTCGGAATTTCCGACCGTGTGTGGGCTCCATCGGACTTTTTCCATTGGATTTTCCGACACACAAAGTTTGAGAGCAGGCTATAAAATTTTCCGACAACAAAATCCGTTGTCGAAATTTCCGATTGTGTGTACACAAATCCGACGCACAAAGTGCCACGCACGCTCAGAATAAATAAAGAGATGAAAGCTATTGGCTACTGCCCCGTTTATAGTCCCGACGTACGTGTTTTACGTCACCGCGTTCAGAATGATCGGATTTTGGGTGACCGTGTGTATGCAAGACAAGTTTGAGCCAACATCCGTCGGAAAAAATCCTAGGATTTTGTTGTCGGAATGTCCGATCAATGTCCGACCGTGTGTACGGGGCATAATTCAACCTAACAATAAAATCTGAAAAAAAAAAGTATTGCCTTTAGCTATATCTTAACTTCTACCTTGGGAATGTTTTGTTGTAACCTGTTTTCTTACTGTTTTTTCACAAGCGATGTACTCATGTCTGATACTAGGTATGTGAGATGCCACGTCTTGACCTTTTTAATGGTCTAGACCAGTGGTTCTCAACCTGGGGGTCGGGACCCCCTCAGGGTCGAATGACGATTTGCCAGGGGTCACCAAATCCTGGGTTGTTCCTGAAGCCCACGCCGCTCTCCCAGTCTTTTTTGCGGCCGCCCAGCTGTCCCTGGAGCCCGCAGCCATCCACTCAGCCTCTTCGCAGCCACCCATTCAGTTCACGGCATGGCTGGGTGGCAGAGACTAGAAGTCAGCTGATTGGTGAGGAATGTGAAGTGGGAGGGGCTGGAGGAGACCCTATCTCCTGATTTCGGCATAGGTGTCACTGCTACGAGACACCACAAAATCGGAGACACAGTGAGTAAACACTACCTGTGATTAGAGTTGCCATTAAAAGTCCCCACTACAGTTCTCAGATCAGCAGATGACCTTGATCAAGAGCACCTAAGTTGGCTGATCAGAACTCCCCCCCCCCCCCCCCCCCCCCAGCACTACCACCGATCCCATCCCCCACCAGCACTGCCACTCATCCCATTACCCCTCCCCCTCCAAGGAGTAAGAGAAGGAATAAAAATAGAGAATACATGTAAGGTAGAGGAAAAGAGGGGGAGGAACAAAGAAAAAGGGAGAGGAAAGAATAAGAGAAAAAAACAAGAAAGATGGCTAGAGAGAGGGAGGGGGAAAAAATAAGAAATTAGGATAGAGAGAGATAAAAGGAGAACAAAGAGAAAGAGTGGTACATCCTAAAATGTATAACAAAGGGTTTTAATACTGTACGAGTGGAAGGGACTCACGGAGCGCTAAATGTCTGTGGGTTAGGGGCGCAAATTACTTGTCTTGCCTTGGGTGCTGACAACCCATGCTATGAAAATAATTTTAATGTTAGGGGTCCCTACAACTTGGGAAATGTTATCAAGGGGTCACGGCAATTTGGGAGGTTGAGAACCACTGGTCTAGACCCTACATCTATCCTTGAACGATGGTCTGCAGATAGAAAATGTAACACCAGGCATATATGGCTGATTGTACCATAATTTCATGAAACACCAGGGGTTTGAACTCGTCTGTTAAAAGGTCACTGGTGTTTCAGTTTCTTAAAACATACCATCCCCAAATTTGTATACTGCAGGAGACTCACCCGACGCGGGGCAAACTTTTGAGTCTTAGGCGACCATCTGTGGGACATTAGTACCACTCCACATATACCAACTACTCCAGAGGGGAGAGTATCCTTGTACATAAATCCCTACCAGTTAGACTGCTGGTGCTGGAACTTGACCCGGATGGTCGGTATGTTGTGCTACATGCCATGGTGGACAGGTTGGAGTTGGCGGTGGTGGGACTATACCCCCCCCCCCCCCCCCGGGCCTCCACAAGAATACTTGAATACAAGAATATCAGCTTATCTCTAAAACTGCCGCCTTTGGCACAGATAATGTGGTGGTGCTGGGGGACTTTAACCTGGTCCCTGATCCTGCGATAGACAAACTCTCACCCGGAGCAGGCTCATCTTCGGAGCTGCTCTCTTGGGCCGAGGCCTCTAATTTGACTGATGTGTGGAGGTGGCGTCACCCTTCCCGGCGGGCCTACACATGTCATTCAGCCTCACACAAAACCCTCTCACGTATAGACCTTGCCTATGCGCGGGGGGGGGGTATGTCCTCTCCAGGGTTCAAGACATCTCTATTCTCCCCTATGGCATATCCGATCACGCTCCGCTTGCCTTGAAGCTATGCGTGTCCAATGCACCAGGGGAGAGTCTGTGGAGACTGTCCAGGTTTTGGCTGTCCGACTCAAGGATTTCTGAACCATATAGATCCAAGGCGATACATTACTGGCGGGACCTTGACCAATCTGTGACTCTGACCACATCCTGGGATGCATTTAAGGCCTTCACTAGGGGTAACCTGCAAACACATATCTGTAGGATCTGGAGGGATCTGAGGGAGGAAACCCAGAGGGCCAAGGAAAGGGTGACAGTGCTTGAGGCGGAATATTCCACGTCAGGGACCCCTGAGGTATACTCAGACTTCCAGGCAGCATTGAGAGATATTCTCCTATTACGTACATCGGCCACTAAAACTAAGTTCCTACACCAGTCCCAAAGAATCTTTGAGCACAGAGAAAAAACAGGTAGTATGCTGGCATGGCTGGTGAGGGAAAGCTCCTCCCCGGTGATTATCTTAGCCATATGCGACTCGGATGGGACGGCTTTGATCGACCCCTCTAATATTATTGGCACATTTGCATCATTCTATCAAGAGCTCTATGGCTCGCGGATGGGATGCTCGGATGAGGAGCTGACAACATACCTCGACGGGGTGGAGCTCCCTTGCCTGACATCCACATATAGGGAAGCATTAGACCGCCCAATCTTGTTAGAGTAACTTCAGCGGGCAGTAGCCTCTTTACAAAATAGCAAAACGCCAGGCCCAGACGGTATCCCTGCCAAATTCTATAAAACATATGCTGAAGAAATACTCTCATCATTTAAACTAATGTTCCAAAAATGGAAGAAAAAGGGGGAGGGGAAAGAATTTTCCCCAGGGACTTTTAAGGTGCTGTCAAAAATATAGTCAAAAATTCAAAAAATCTGTACAATCATATTAAATAAAATTATTATTTATTGAATCAAGATTAAAATATCTGTGCCTCACATAGGGAATGAGACATGATTGTAAAACAATTTGACATAGACAATTTCACCCAAAATACATTCACATTAAACAATGCACCATAAAGCAACTACTTAAAGATGCCATGACAATCTGCCGCTCGACATGTTTCGCTCTAAAACGAGCTTCTACAGAGCGCTGTCCTACAGAGGCAGCGTGAAGCTCCCTCAAGCCTATGTGCCGGATCACTGATTCCCAAAAAGCAGTCCTGACGTTGATCGTTCCCCCTACAGTACCATATCGTGTGGTCACCATTGACTAGTTTAGCAGACCATGGTGCTATCCCTACTTACTTGATATGTATATGCCGAGAGACCTTCAGGTTCAAGGCAAGGATCCATGATTGGTTCTACTGAAGGGCCGTTTTAAAACTTTGTATTCCCCTGTGGTCACAGCATGGCAGCGTTGTCCCGTTTTGTATGAGAGCGTACCGGTTTGATATTGATATAAGTCTGTTGAAGTACTTGTTCTACATTGATGCACTACAGCCTGAGCCCACCACAATCATTGCCTTTAAACTCCTGAAGAAGCTCGTTTTAGAGCGAAACATGTCGAGCGGCAGATTGTCATGGCATCTTTAAGTAGTTGCTTTATGGTGCATTGTTTAATGTGAATGTATTTTGGGTGAAATTGTCTATGTCAAATTGTTTTACAATCATGTCTCATTCCCTATGTGAGGCACAGATATTTTAATCTTGATTCAATAAATAATAATTTTATTTAATATGATTGTACAGATTTTTTGAATTTTTGACTATATTTTTGACAGCACCTTAAAAGTCCCTGGGGAAAATTCTTTCCCCTCCCCCTTTTTCTTCCAGTTTATAATTAATCATGGGATGTGGTGCTTTCAGTTGACTATCTCTGTCCTCCCTAAATCTTAATAATGTTCCAAAAAGCCATGGAGGGGAACTCGCTGCCCCCGACAATGGCTGAGGCAGTTATTGTGGTCATTTTTAAACCCGGTAAGCCCCCCGAACAGTGTTCCTCGTATCAACCAATTTCCCTCGTCAATGTGGATGCCAAGTTATTGACCAAGGTACTGGGCGGACGACTAAACACTGATCATGGCACTGGTGCACGCGGACCAGTCTGGGTTTATGCCAGGTAGGGGGACTGATATAAACATTCAACGCCTCCTTACACATCTTTCCAGGGCAAGCGGGGGCGGCCAGGAAGTGGTAGCCTCTCTGGACGCTGAAAAGGCTTTTGACTCGGTTGAGTGGCGCTACCTCTGGGCCGTCCTGCGTAAGTTAACAGAATAGAGGCTCCCATCATCTCATATAGAGCATGGTGGTCCCATCCCTTTTACTAGAAATGGAAATGGTTGCCCCCTAATTGGGACTTTGTATGGACCACCAACTCAAAGATTATGTAAAAGTATTCTTTAATATAATAGATTAAAATACAAAAGACAACATATATGATATGAAAAGGATGCACAACATGTGCTACATGAGACAAATCAACCATAATATGTAAAATAGCGTACAATGTGAATGCCCAAATGCCCGCTGCGTTTCCGGTATAAGGTGTTCCAATACCTTCCTCAGGGGCCAAGGGTTCTGAAAGTTTAACATTCAAAATAAATTCTAGAATTGCAAAGAGACATTGTCAGAATCATATACAGTCAGAGCATAAATGTATATCACAGATCATACATGTAATCAAAAAGACCCGATGGTCATGGTACAAGGAGGTGATTGTATTCAAATAAAAAAAATATATAATCACAAGACACATCAAAAATGCAGAGGTAAGAACCCAGCATACCCAGTATGGTGATTCAATGTCAGAAATGAGCATTGGGGACCAGTGAGTCCATATTGGCACTGCGCGCCTCGCCACTAGTAGGTGTTATAAATATTGAGTGCGTTCTCTGGGTGCATAGCACTTGCACAGTCTGCATGATAAAAAAGGGGAATAGAAAAGAAATGGAAGAAAAAAATGGATGAAAAAATATAAGAGCAATAATAAGTTCCTCTTAAGGGACTAAAAAACAAGATAAATGGACAGATGATAATGAGCTCCCCAAGAAAAAGGACATAGATGGAAAGGATATAGCACAAATCCAGCAAGAGATGGCTTCTTGGAGGAGGGACTCATGGTCAGATAGAGATCCTAATAGGTGGATAGCAGAAAAACAGATGGAACAATGAATGATGAAATCCCCAAATGGAAAAATAAATCCCACAGGAGGAGGCCCCCCAATGATGGATGTCCCTAATAGAGGGAGATCAAACCTACCTCTCGGGACGTTCTCCTATTATTAGCTTCCGTTGGGTGGAACAACACAGCTAGTAGAAAACATTGCTGTTGGGCTAAGTAGCCCAGGGAACAATGTCCCAGCGTTCCACCTCTGGTGAGACCTATGGATGGGGAGACAGAGAGTACATTCAGTTCCATATGGAGAGAGCGAATGGTAATCTAGAAGGAGTGTCCCAGGTGTTCCCAGTGTATAAAAATCTATTTACCAGTATGTCCGTCTGGCGTGCAGTGTCAAGTCCCTGGATGAATGCCTAGCAGTAAAGAACGCACCTTCCATTTAAATAGGCCGGTTAGCGCACGCCGGCGCATGCGCACAGCCACATATGGCGGCGGTGTATGGGTGGAACAGACCGCCGAGAAGACGTGTCTGCGTCATTCCCCATCCTACGTGTGCAAGGAGAATACTGCCCATATGTGCTTATGGTCACTCCCCCTGACGTTGTCGGAGGGTAACCGCAACGTAATGGGCTGTGTAACAGAAAAAAGGACGGAAGCCATGTAACAACAATATAATGTGGATAGATACACCGATGCGCAACGCAAAGCAGAACCAATATTGTCCAGTTGCGTAATAAAGGTAGATAGTAATAGGAAGGGAAACAGGTGGAAGAATGAAAAAAAAAAAGAAAAAAAAAAAAACAGCGGATGCAAATAAAATTACCACCAAGAGAACGCACATTTATTGCCATCTAGTGGAGATTAGTGGGTATCTATGCACAAGTCAATTTCTCTGAGTAACATTGTGTCCCCCAAATACAACCAAATGCCATCTAGTGGAGATTGATAAATATTTACGCATAAGCCAATTTAATTGGATTCCTCAGTGGGCTCAATGTATACCCACAGGGGGTCAATTTAGTTATATTCTACTATGGACTAGGATGATTGTTGGGTAGCAATGTTTATTTTCCTTAGGAATAGTATTGAGAAAACTGACTCATGGACACACCGAAAGTATATCAAAAGAAATCTCATTGCTGAGTCAAATCAATCCATAGATACAGATATATATAAATAACTGTTAATGTGTGTCCATGTGACCCAACATGGTCACCAATTACATAGCTCCTCTCTCTTTATTCATCCCCCTCTTTATTCATCCCCCCTATGCATGTCCATGTAACCCAACATAGTCACCAATTGCATTGTTCCTCTCTCTTTATTTATCCCCCTATGTATGGTGATGAAATAACATGTATATTTAAAGCATCTATAGGGGGCCAAAATAGGAAATCGGAAGAAGATAACAAGGAAGAAAGGGGAGGGGGGGCGAATAAAAACTCATCCCTGTCCCTCCCATACTCCCGATGTAAATCCCTCCAAAAAGGGTCGATGGCTAATGCAGTCATTTAAACCTGGTGGTGATGTGGCTTGTAAGGCCACTATCCACCTGGTCTCCTTCTGAAGTAAAATCTTGTCCCAGTCACCCCCTCTACTATTGGGGTGCACCCGGTCCAGTACCAAAAATTGAATCCTCGGGAACTTCCCTTGATGTATATCCTGAGCGTGTCACCCCAGAGGTAAATCGGGGTTACACGTGCGCATGCTCGTTATATGTCTGCCCATTCGTATGTGGAGTTCTAATTTTGTTTTCCCCACATAAAAGCGCCCACACGGGCATGTTAGTAAGTAGACAACCCCAAAAGTGCAGCAATTTGCAAAGTGGGATGGTTTCTATTTCTGTCCAATTGGTAGGATGACATTCTTATCTATATTCATAAATTGACACTTAGGACATCCTCCGCATGTGAAAGTTCCCAAACGTTTGCGTGGATCCCCTCTAAATTCACAAGTATATTCGCTTGTGACCAGTCTGATCCTAAGGGATCTTGTACGTCTAAACGTCACAAGAGGATCCCTCGGGACAAACTGAGTATGGGATCAATGCGAAGGATGTGCCAGTGTTTGCACAAGAATTTTTTCAAAGCTTTATGTTGTTTATTGAACGTCGTAATTATCCTGATGGGTGCGTCGTGAGATGCATTGGGTGCTTTTTTGGGTTTATCCAAAAGTAAATTTTGTCTAGTTTTTTCTCTTGCTCGTCTGAAGGCCTTCTTCAAACAGGTAGGAGAATATCCTCATTGGAGCAGTCTCCCCTGGAGTTTTTTTGCTTCCGTAAGGAACATGTTTTCATCAGAGCAATTTCTTCGGATGCGGAGGTATTGCGTATATGGGATAGAGTTTATCAAAGGTGCCGGATGAAAACTGCCAGCATGCAAGATAGTGTTCCCTGCTGTTTCTTTTCGATACAATGTACTAGCTAATTGGCCATCTAAGTTCTTATAAATGGTGACATCCAGAAATGTAATGCTTTGAGGGTCACAAGTCATGGTAAATTTCAAGTTGAAATCATTCTTTCCCATGATTGACATGCAATCATTAACCACTTCAATACAGGGCACTTAGACACCTTCCTGCCCAGACCAATTTTCAGCTTTCAGCGCTTTCGCAGTTTGAATGACAATTGCGCGGTCATGCTACACTGTGCCCAAACTAAATTTTTATCATTTTGTTCCCACAAATAGACCTTTCTTTTGGTGGTATTTGATCACCTCTGGGGTTTTTATTTTTTGCTAAACAAATAAAAAAAGACCGAAAATTTAAAAAAAAATAAAAGTTTTGCTTTTGTTTCTGTTAAAAAAAATTGTAAATAAGTAAGTTTTCTCTTTCACTGATGGGCACTGATAAGGTGGCACTGACAGGCACTGATACGGCTGCACCGATGAGGTGGCACCAATGAGCGGGCACTGATGGGCACTGACGATGGGTGCTGATATGCGGTACTGATGGGCACTGGTAGGCAGCACTGATGGGTGGCACTCATATGCAGCACTGATGGGCATTGATAGGCGGCACTGATGGGCACTGATGGGTGGCACTGGTTGGCACTGATGGGCACTGATAGGCGACACTGATGAGCAATGAAAGGCGGCACTGATAGGCACTGCTGGGCACTGATAGGGTGGCGCTGATAGGGGGCACTGATAGGTGGCACTGCTGGGCACTGATAGGCGGCACTGCTGGGCACTGATATGCGGCACTGATATGAGGCACTGATGGGCATCCCTGGTGGCACTGGCAGTGGTAGGTATTGAAGTGCGCACTGACTGGCAGCTGCCTGGGCACAGATTGGCAGCTGCCTGGGCACACAGTGGCATTTCCCTGGTGGTCTAGGGGCATACCTGGTGGTCCAGTGTGGATCGCTTCCCTGGTGGTCCTGGGCGGCTTCCCTGGTGGTCCTGGGTAGGATCCGAGGGGGGGCTGTGCTAATAAACAATCAGCACAGACCCCCCCTGTCAGGAGAGCAGCCGATCGGCTCTCCTCTACTCGCGTCAGTCAGACGCGAGTGAGGAAAAGCCGATCACCGGCTCTTTCTATTTACATCGTGATCAGCCGTGATTGGACACGGCTGATCACATGGTAAAGAGTCTCCGACGGAGACTCTTTACCTAGATCAGTGTTGCACGGTGTCAGACTGACACCCCGCAATAACGATCGCCGCGATGCGCGCCCCCGGGGGTGTGCAGCGGCTCGATATTCCTGATCACGTCATATGACGTCCGATTAGGAATATCAAACCACTTTGCCGCCGTCATTCTGTAATAGGGCGGGCGGCAAGTGGTTAAGATCGTCTATTGACCCATTCCATATAAAGAAGATGTCATCTATAAATCTATACCATACTAGTATCTGGTCCGTATATGGAGCCTCTGGGGATAGAAAAGTGTTTTCCCACTCCCCCAGATATAGGTTGGCATACGATGGGGCACGACATGTCCCTATCGCCACCCCCTGTATCTGGAGGAAGTGGGAGCCATTGAATGCGAAGGCATTATGCAACAGGATGAAATGTAGCGCTTGCATGATGAAAACATGAGGTTTTTTGTCTTTATCTGATTGTGAGATAAATCGTCCCACAACTTCAACTCCCTTTTGGTGTGGGATGGAGCAATAAAGCGCCTCCACATCAACTGTAACCAAGATGGAATTTGGTGGGATCCATACATTTTCAAGATTTTCAGAACAGCTGAGAGGTGTCCCTAATGTAGGAGGGCAGGCTAGTGACTAGTGGACGTAGTTGTTCGTCAATATATTTGCTGAGATTTTCCGTGATACTCCCCCTGCCAGAAACAATAGGTCTGCCAGGGGGGTTAGCAAGGTCTTTGTGGATCTTCGGGAGACTATAAAAAGTCTGAATTTTTGAGTGACTGGTACGAATAAACTCCCACGTTTGTTGAGTAATGGTACCCTCTAGATATGCCTGATCTACCAATACGAAGAATTCCTTATCAAACCTTTCAATTGTTAATCTAGAGATCGGCTGATACCATTCTCTATTCGATAGTATCTTATTGCACATTTGTACATAATGGGAATTATTCATGATCACAATGTTCCCCCCTTTATCTGAGGGTTTGATAGTCAGTTGATGTTGGTTACTTAATGATATAAGTGCCTCTCTTTCTGTGTCGGACAGGTTGTCTGGTGATTGATCCCCAGTTTTTAGATGTTGTATTTCCCTAGAGGTCATTGCTATAAAGGCTTTTAAATTGAAGTTTGAATTTAGGGATGGAAATTTATTGGATTTTTTCTTCAGTGTAGATTTGCCTAAAATGCCCCCTGTGGTTGGGGTAGTGTGCAAAGCTAGCAATGATTCGATATCGATGGTATCAATAAGATCTTTTTGTTCTTGGTCTTCCAACAGGGAGACCAGATCCTCTAGTGCTTGTTTTTCTTTTTTGGAGGGTTCGTGACTTTGTGTTGGTTTCGCATAGAGGCTTTTAAGTAATAATTTTACTGCAAATAGATGTAGATCTTTAACGGTTTCAAAGATATCGATTTTGTGAAGATGGGCAAAAAGTCAGCCCTTTGCTTAATAGGTTTATTTCATCACCAGACAGCTTGTAATCCGATAGATTAATGATGTTCAAAGTTACATCCCCCAATTGATCCATTGTTGACTGTCAACGTCCATCTGCAGATCCTTCCCTGGTAGAGGGCACGGGAGGATCAGCAGGTGGAGGACCTTGCCCAGGAGGGGCCACCACGTGCATAGCCTGACCTACTTACGTGCTCAGTACCCATCACCATAGATGAAGATTGTGTTGGTGGCGTAGCCTCAGTTATGTGTTTCTTATTGTTCGATCCTTTTTGTGGAAAGCGCCATTTCTGTTTCCTAGATGCCTTGCCAGAGGTCTGTGAGCATGGCTTCCTGGTTTCGCTTTTGAACAGCCGGGCTGTACTGGGTTAGCTGCTATGATCTGTATACAACGTCTTTAAATAAACCCGAACTTACTTCACTATGGAAGTCCCCTGTTTCTTCTTTTAAATGGAGGAAAATACATTGGTATGGTGATGAGGCACGGAGGAGTCCATCTCTGAAAAAAGTCAGCTGGAAACCCCAAACCGAGCTATTGGGATACACCCACGGACAACCGGAGGCAACCAGGACATCCAAAGGAACATCTACTCTAGACACCCACTCTATGCCCACTACCCCTGCAGGGGTGACTGCTTCTGGTGAGTGGGGATTACATTGGGGGAAGCACCTGGAGTCACCAATCTTTCTCTGATGAACACAGAAGTCACCGTTGATACACTCACTTACTATTTTTTCTAATGCTTGGACTGCACAAAGACTGTGATCCTTCATTGAGTTTATTATTTTTGACAATTTGGATTTTTTCACAGAGTTCTGTCACATATATAAATTTGCACATGTAGCCCTGATATATACTGGTATATGAACTTAAGTAGTTCCTTGCACATACGGTCCTGATATATCTTTTTCATAGTGTGGTCACATGTAGCTTATGTATGGTATAAGTTTTTTTTGATTATATAGGTGATTTAGGTGTTGTCACTTCACAAACACCCCACCCTGAACAGTAGCCCTTGTACTGTATATATATATTGAGACTCGTTTGAGTTTGCACTGCCGGTGATACCTGTTCTTAATGGGATTCTGTCCCTGGATGCAACATATTATCACACACTAAGGGTGCCTGCCCTGAGGGGCATACTGTCACAGTTTAGACACTGTATACTAAGCAAAATACTACTTAGTATTATTATTATTATCTTTATGCACATTTATGGAACTATTTATGGTTTGGTAGATACACTGGGATAGTAATATCCTCGTTCACTTTATGGTATAGTTAGCTATTATTAGACACACATTGGGTAGCGCCATTTCCCCATTTACTATATTTAATACCCAAATAGTCCCATCAGGAACTAATTAGGGGAGGCTGCAAACCCTTTCATTCCTAAGCGCGGACTTATTACATATATTAACATGCAGAGGAGAGAGATTACTACTATGACTTGTACTATTATTGACTTTTTCGGTCGCTAGCAGGGGTTAAAACTGCCCTGCTAGTGGCTGAATAGCGCCGCTAAAATGACGGTAAAGCGGCGCTAAGAATATCGCTGTTTGCAGGAACAGAGGATCCATGCCTTCTCTACTGATAGAACAGCATTCTGATCCAGCGCACGGCTGCCACCCTGAAAGCAAGTGGTTAAAAGCTGAATTCCAAGAACATATAAAAGACAAAATTTAATGCAACTCAATATACAAATAGGGTAAGAACCTGAATGTGACCTGACATCAGCCTCTTTCATTCCCTGTACAGCAGGGCTGGAGTGTGAAAGAAAGAAGCAGCACAAGGGGCCAATCAGTTCATGTGCTGACAAAAAGCATTCTGATAGGAGGAGAGAGCAGAGCGCTGAGAGATGAGCTTGTTGCTGCGCTGTTTCTCCTTTCACTGTCCAGTGATATCCAAATGTAGATTAAAAAGAAATCCATTTGTTACACACAAGGTCTTAGTTACACCATCAACCATCTCAGCCGATGTGGTAGGGTCAACGCGTTTCAGGGTAACCCCCAGTTCTTCAAGACCTTATAGTCCTCACTTGTATCCGCATATGATAACAGCACAATATTTGAAACTGAAAATAAGAAAAACATCAAATACTTTTATCATATGTGATTACAAGTGAGGTCTAAAGGGTCTAAAGAAGCAGGGGTTCCCATGAAACGCGTTGACCCTACTATATCGACTATACTGACATTTCAACTGGAATGTGTTACAGATAGATGGTGTAATTATGACCCTGTGTGTAACCAATTGATTGTTTTTAATATACATTTGGATATATGATCAATGTTTTAATGTTTGTAACAATAAAAAATGATAATTTATAAATAAATAATATAAATAATATATAAATAATATTTTTAATTGATGTGTATTTACTATTGAAGCCATATATAAAGTCCCATGTGTTTGGCTCTTTCTGTGGATCATTGCACTTGGAAAATGTATTCCTCTTGGTGGGAAAGAAAGATATGCCATCCTAGGAAGTTCTCCCTTACCAATAATTAGATGTCATGGCTGCATTAGTTTCCTTTTTTTTTTTCCTCCTGTTTTCACCTGGTGATCTATCCATTAACACACCTCTTGTATTAGAGGCCCCCACTCTGGATGAAGGAGCACAGGGGTGCCTTTGGGCAGCAGCATTGTCAGCCTGAAGGGAGGGGGTGTTAGATGTACTAGCAGATTTGAATACACTAACAAATTAAAGCCAAACTCCAGCTCACACTTTATAAGCAGTTATAGCAAACAGTTTTTCTTGTTTTGGGCTAATTTTTTTACTAAAATAAAAAGAAGCTGATCATTGTAAACACTCCTGTCAGTGTTAAATGGTTTGTCTCACCTTTGTAACTGATATATTTCCTAAGAAAGCTTATTCTTTTGAAAAGAGGCCAGGTCTCCAGATGAAAAAAGAAAGAAAGCAAAAAAAATAAAAATAAATTGAGTGCAACCACCACATCTAAGAAATGGCAGATTGCAAAATAATAAATGTTTGCTTTTGGGTTTATTATGGCTTTAAATTGTAGCCCATCTTCCCCTATTTTCTCTGGCAGCAGGGACTTCACAACCTGCCAGACTTCTAATATAAACAAACAGCAGGTGCTACAACCTGTTAGAAACCTGCTGAAATTAGACTTCAGAGTCTCTGTAGTGATCTTGAGGATAAGTAACTCCGCAGTACCTGCTGCTACAGAGGTCAGTGAGGGTTTTGTTTTTGCTTCTTAAGAATATGTAAATACATTATATTTTTTTTTGTGAGTTGGACTTATTTCACTGAATGCGATCATTTATGCAAATGAGTAATATAATACCCTTATTGCATGTGGTAAAGCTTTGTTAATAAACCCCTTAATGTCCATAGTCTGGGCGCTGATTAAGAACTATTGATTGATAGAATGCATTCAGTCTATGGTCTGCCTACAAATACCTGCCTTCACAATGTCCCAGCTAGAGCTGCACGATTAATCATTAACAAATCGCAATCTCGATTTAACCCCCCACGCGATTTTAATCTGGCATTTCCACGATTCAGTGCTGAGCCATTCTCTGCTCACAGCTGACAGCTGTCAAACAAATTAAAAATATTGAAAAGGGAAAAGTTTATTGCAACATTGTTCTGAAATAAATAAAAGAAACATTGTATCATTTGGTTCTTTTAGATCAAAAGGATGAACTTGGGTTCAGGTCAGGAAAATTAGGTCAGTTTAACTACTTACAGAGGTGTTCTGGACAACCCCCCCCCCCCCCCCCCCCCATGAACAATTAAGAGTCAGCAGCACCAAATACTGTAGCTGCTGACTTTTAATATTAGGACACTTATGCCGCGTACACACGATCGGACATTCCGACAACAAAATCCATGGATTTTTTCCGACGGATGTTGGCTCAAACTTGTCTTTCATACACACGGTCACACAAATCTTGTCGGAAATTCCTGAACGTCAAGAACGCGGTGACCTACAACACGTACAACGAGCCGAGAAAAATTAAGTTCAATAGCCAGTGCAGCTCTTCTGCTTGATTCCGAGCATGCGTGGAACTTTGTGCATCGGAATTGTGTACACACGATTGGAATTTACGACAACGGATTTTGTTGTCGGAAAATTTGAGATCCAAATCTCAAATTTTGTGTGACGCAAATTCCGATGGAAAATGTCTGATGGAGCCTACACACGGTCGGAATTTCCTACAACAAGCTCCCATCGAACATTTTCCATCAGAAAATCCGACCATGTGTACGGGGCATTACCTGTCCAGGGTTCCCACGATGTTGGCATCCCAGCCGATTTTCATATTGGCTATCAGGTGCTGCTGCGGCCATTCTTGTTAAGGGAAACTGGCAGTGGAGCCTTTCAGCTTTATAGCCGATTCCCTACTGCTCATGCTCGAAGCACCCTGCACTTTCTTATTGGTCCGGCGACGGAGGAAGGAGGAGGGGGGCGAAACTTCCAAGGAACGGCGCCTTCCCTTAAGGTGGGAAGGGGGATCTTTCAAAAACAGGTACCTATTCCCCCCTCCCCCCTGAAATTGTGGCACTGGAAAGGGGGAGGAGACAGATAAGCGGAAGTCCCACTTTTGAGGGGGAACTCTGCCTTAAGGATTAAGCCTTTTTCTGACATTTGTTGCTTGCAAGTTCAGATCAGTATTTTTTGTTAGAAAATTACTTACTACCCCGAAACATTATATATATATATATATATATATATATATATATATATATATATATATATATATATATATATTTTTTTAGCAGAGACCCTAGAAAATAAAATGGCGGTCGTTGCAATATTTTATGTCACACTGTATTTGCGCAGCGGTCTTTCAAAGCAGTTTTTTTGGAAAAAAATACACTTTGATGAATTAAAAAAAAAATGAAACAGTAAAGTTAGCCCAATTTTTTATATAATGTGAAAGATGATGTTACACAAAGAATTGTGATCTTTATTCTTAGTAAAAAAAAAAAATCATGATTCTCATTTTATCCAGAATCGTGCAGCTCTAGTCCCAGCTAAAAAAAAAAATGGCATCTCCCACTTTGTATGAACAGAGGGAACTCTTTGATCAACTACTACAGCTGTTCTTCTCATTCAAAACCAGAGCAGAAAAAGTAACACTATTTGGAAAACTCAGCCCAAGCGCAAGCTTATCCACAGCAGGTGTTGCAGTTCAATACTACTTGACACGGAGAACATGGCCCTCAATCCTTGTTCTTGCTAGTAACCTCAGCAGGAGTCGGAATGAGATTCCTTTGTACAGCTTCATCCATTGTGCATGTTATTACAGCAGTGCATGAATCATGTCACCATTCCCCATCACAAGGCACTTACAGTGAAAAATAATTCATCTACACATTGAATATGTTATTCTCAGTAGACTGAGAGAAGATTGCCCTCTGTGAGAAAAACATTGGTTTAAATCTAACATATCAGACAGCTTGTGAAATTATGTATAAATGTCTGCTGGTGTCATCCGATGGACATTTTTTTTTTTTTATTGAGTCATACACAATAACGAATAACGTGACATGATATTTTAATGTAAACCTTACAGATGCAAAATAAAAAACACAGATATATATGTTAGAAGGCTGGCCGGACGCTAGCCTGAATTTGTAGGAGGAGTCTGGGGGGTATATATCCCTCCTCCTCCTCTGTCAGATCCTTCGTCGGCTCATTCCCTGGTTCCCAACCACCCGTTTCCCCCATACTTTCATTGTTTCATTTACATCTTGCACATTTCATATATATTCATTCAGGGTATGCCCTCTTTTAGGCATGCTGACCAGCTAGGCCTAGGCACACCTCAGGTCTTGGTATTTAGGGTTATCACATTTACAAGTGAAGACTCTGACTACAAATACAGTAAAGCCTTGGATTGCAAGCATAATTTGTTCCAGAAACAGGCTTGTAATCCAAAGCGCTTGTATATCAAAGCAAATTTCCCCATAGGAAATAATGGAAACTCAGATGATTCATTCCTCAACCATTTATTCATAGGTCCTTCAGTTTCTAGTCCATATAAAAAGATTATAGCAATGTGATAGGTTGTATAACCATAAAATGTCCATCCACAATTGGAAGCCATCACAAGGGGATTAGAAGCGAAATCCAGCAGGAGCTACAGAGTATAAAAGAGAAGAGAGGCGCCTGTAAGCAATATGTTGCTAAATGTTGTACCTTCATTAAGGCCCCTTTCACACGTGCGGAACGTATGTCCGTATTTCATCCATCCGTTTTCGGATGAAATACAGACATACATGCATCCCTAGGGTATAGCAGGTGTCAGCGGATGAACATCCGTTGACACCCGATATCATCCGTCCCCGCTATTGTCTGATTCTGCAGACGGAGAAAAATTCTATTTTTCTATCCGTCTGCAGAGCAGATCGGATGAACACGGACAGACGGTCCGTGTTCATCCGATCCCCATAGGGGAGGGTGGAGATCTGACAGGGCGGTCCCTGCACAGTACACCACAGGACATGGTTTCAGTAATCCATGTCCTTAGTCTGCTTGTCTTCAGCAAACTGTTTGCGGGCTTTCTTGTGCATCATCTTTAGAAGAGGATTCCTTCTGGGATGACAGCCATGCTGGCCAATTTGATGCAGTGCATGGCGTATGGTCTGAGCACTGACAGGCTGACCCCCCACCCCTTCAACCTCTGCAACAATACTGGCAGCACTCGTATGTCTATTATCCAAAGACAACCTCTGGATGTGGCGCTGAGAACGTACACTCAACTCCTTTGGTCGACCATGGCGAGGCCTGTTCTGAGTGGAACCTGTCCTGTTAAACTGCTATATGATCTTGGCCACCATGCTGCAGCTCAGTTTCAGGGTCTTTGCAATCTTCTTATGCCGCGTACACACGGTCGGACTTTTCGTCTACAAAAGTCCAACGGACGCTGACGGACTAAAGCTGGCTGGTAATCCGATCGTGTGTGGGCTTCTCCGGACTTTCAACTGACTTTTTTAGCCTCAAATCCGACGTACTTTAGATTTGAAACATGCTTCAAATCTTTCCGACGGACTCGAGTCCGGTCGAAAAATCCGCTCGTCTGTATGCTAGTCCGACGGACAAAAACCCACGCTAGGGCAGCTATTGGCTACTGGCTATGAACTTCCTTATTTTAGTCCGGTGTACGTCATCACGTAAGAATTCGACGGACTTTTGTGTGATCGTGTGTAGGCAAGTCTGTTCGTTAGAAAGTCCGCCGCAAGTCCGTCGAAAGTCCGCCAAAAGTCCGTCGAAAGTCTGTCGGACAGGCTGTCGGACTTTTGTAGCTGAAAAGTCCGACCGTGTGTACGCGGCATTATAGCCTAGGCCATCTTTATGTAGAGCAACAATTCTTTTTTTAGATCCTCAGAAAGTTCTTTGCCATGTTAAACTTCCAGTGACCAGTATGAGAGAGTGAGAGTGATAACACCAAATTTAACACACCTGCTCCCCATTCACACCTGAGACCTTGTAACACTAATGAGTCAAATGACACCAAGGAGGAAATATGGCTAATTGGACCCAATTTGGACATTTTCACTTAGGGGTGTACTCACTTTTGGTGCCAGCGGTTTAGACATTAATGGCCGTGTGTTTAGTTATTTTGAGGGGCCGGCAAATTTACACTGTTATGCCCCGTACACACGGTCGGACATTGATCGGACATTCCGACAACAAAATCCTAGGATTTTTTCCAACGGATGTTGGCTCAAACTTGTCTTGCATACACACGGCCACACAAAGTTGTCGGAAAATCCGATCATTCTGAACGCGGTGACGTAAAACATGTACGTCGGGACTATAAACGGGGCAGTAGCCAATAGCTTTCATCTCTTTATTTATTCTGAGCATGCGTGGCACTTTGTGCGTCTGATTTGTGTACACACGATCGGAAATTCCGACAACAGATTTTGTTGTCTGAAAATTTTATAGCAAGCTCTCAAACTTTGTGTGTCGGAAAATCCGATGGAGCCTGTGATGTGATGGAGCCTACACACGGTCGGAATTTCCCACAACAAGGTCCTATCACACATTTTCCGTCGGAAAATCTGACCGTGTGTACGGGGCATTATACAAGCTGTACACTCACTACTTTACATTGTAGCAAAGTCTAATTTATTCAGTGTTGTCACATGAAAAGATATAATAAAATATTTACAAAAATGTGAGGGGGTGTACTCACTTTTGTGAGATACTGTATATACAGTGCCTTGCAAAAGTATTCACCCCCCCACCCCCTTGGCATTTTTCGTGTTTTGTTACATTACAGCATTTAGGTTCAATGTTTTTTTAATCTGAATTATATGTGATGGATCAGAACACAAAAGTCTAAGTTGGTGAAGTAAAATTAGAAAAATATATACAAAAACTTTTTTTCAGAAATAAAAAAATGATAATTGGCATGTGCGTATGTATTCACCCTCTTTGTTATGAAGCCCATAAAAAGCTCTGGTGCAAACAATTACCTTCAGAAGTCACATAATTAGTGAAATGATGTCCACCCGTGTGCAATCTACCTATCACATGATCTGTCATTACATATACACACCTTTTTGAAAGGCCCCAGAGGCTGCAACACCTAAGCAAGAGGCACCACTAACCAAACACTGCCATGAAGACCAAGGAACTCTCCAAACAAGTAAGGGACAATGTTGTTGAGAAGTACAAGTCAGGGTTAGGTTATAAAAAAAATATCCAAATCTTTGATGATCCCTAGGAGCACCACTAAATCTATCATAACCAAATGGAAAGAGCATGGCACAACAGCAAACCTGCCAAGAGACGGCCGCACACCAAAATTCACGGACCGGGCAAGGAGGGCATTAATCAGAGAGGCAGCACAGAAACCTAAGGTAACCCTGGAGGAGCTGCAGAGTTCCACAGCAGAGACTGGAGTATCTGTACATAGGACGACAATAAGCCGTATGCTCCATAGAGTTGGGCTTTATGGCAGAGTGGCCAAAAGAATGCCATTACTTTCAGCAAAAAACAAAATGGCGCATTTTGAGGTTGCAAAAAGGCATGTGGGAGACTCCCAAAATGTATGGAGGAAGGTGCTCAGGTCTGTTGAGACTAAAATTGAACTTTTTGGCCATCAAAGAAAACGCTATGTCTGGCGCAAACCCAAAACATCACATCACGCAAAGAACACCATCCACAGTGAAACATGGTGGTGGCAGCATCATGCTGTGGGGATGTTTTTCAGCAGTCGGGACTGGGAAACTGGTCGGAGTTGAGGGAAAGATGGATGGTGCTAAATACAGGGATATTCTTGAGAAAAACCTGTACCACTCTGTGTGTGTGATTTGAGGCTAGGATGGAGGTTCTCCTTCCAGCAGGACAATGACCACAAACACACTGCTAAAGCAACACTTGAGTGGTTTAAGGGGAAACATGTAAATGTGTTGGAATGGTCTAGTCAAAGCCCAGACCTCAATCCAATAGAAAATCTGTGGTCAGACTTAAAAATTGCTGTTCACAAGCGCAAACCATCCAACTTGAAGGAGCTGGAGCAGTTTTGCAAACAAGAATGGGTAAAAATCCCAGTGGTAAGATGTGGCAAGCTCATGGAGACTTATCCAAAGCGACTTGGAGCTGTGATAGCCGCAAAAGGTGGCTCTACAAAGTATTGACTTTAGGGGGGTGAATAGTTATGCACATTGACTTTTTCTGTTAATTTGTCCTATTTGTTGTTTGCTTTACAATAAAAAAAAAAAATCTTCAAAGTTGTGGGCATGTTCTGTAAATTAAATGATGAAAATCCTCAAACAATCCATGTTAATTC
Organism: Lithobates septentrionalis; assembly: GCA_037952835.1. Taxonomy (NCBI): domain Eukaryota; kingdom Metazoa; phylum Chordata; class Amphibia; order Anura; family Ranidae; genus Lithobates; species Lithobates septentrionalis. The sequence goes on from JBBDGP010001332.1 coordinate 2,802,617, forward strand.
CAGGTTGTGAGGCAACAAAACACGAAAAATGCCAAGGGGTGTGAATACTTTTGTAAGTATACACACCCACACATACACCCCCCCCCCCCCTCCAGTCGCCTTGTCTCCACCTCTACCCACCTCCCATTACCACCCCTTTTAAACAATAAATACTTCAGCAGCAACAATAGATTCCCCACCAGTAACAATAAATCCCCCATCAGCAATAATAGCAGAATCAGAACGCTTTAATCATCCCAAAGGGAAATCTTTTCAACACAGCCACACTCAACATATATCCCCAGCAGCAACAATAAATCCGCCAACAGCAACAATAAATCTCCCAGCAGCAATAATATATTTCAAGGCGCAAAAATAAATCCTACAGCAACAGCAATAAATCTCCCAGCAGCAATCAATAGTAAATTCCCCAGCAGCAAAATAAATCCCCCAACAACGATAGCAAATTCCCCAGCAGCAAAATAAATCCCCCAACAACGATAGCAAATTCCCCAGCAGCAAAATAAATCCCCCAACAACCATAGCAAATTCCCCAGCTGCAACACTAAATCCCCCAGCAGCAATAAAAAATCCCCCAGCAGAATAGTAAATTCCCCAAATTAAAAAAAAAATATACAAAAATAGGCCTATCGAGAGTTGAATGTTGCCAACATCCCTAAAACTGCTACAAACAGTGTGATTTTCTCCCATGGGACTTTTTATGTTATATAAAACAATGCATATTTTAGTCATACATTTTTTTTTTCATGGTTGGTTCTGCAAGGAAATGCGATCTTGCATGCTTCCAGCTTTCACCCTTGGGCACTTATATATTTTATAACATATAGCCAATACCTCTGTATAAGGCGAATCTGTTCCAGTGAGCAAACATTAAAAGGGAGGCTGACAAGCTAAGGGAACAATTATTAGAAAGAGGCTATTTTAAAACATGCCTACATAAACGTTCAATCCCGCACAGGAACAGTCTCGGGAAAAAATGTTATTTAAAAAAAAGGTACTTCAAAGATTCAGGATTTTAACAGTGTGGTTTTGCGGTATTCTAACAAAAATAAAGAAATTAGGAGTGTTCATAATAAGTATTGATCAGTTATAACTGATGGTCCTTTAGTTAGAAATTCTGTTAGTGAAACACTTTGCAATACCTTTAAACGGGCAGCCTCAATTAGGGGTAATCTAGTCCATTGCCAATTTAGAGCAGGACAGAGAGGTAATCCTTGTCCTTATACCTGCACCTTGCCTTATGGGAATTGTTCTCATTGTCCATCTGTGTCAAGAAAAGGGCTCTGAGTCTGACACTGCCCAACAGAGAGATCTATATCTCCCCAATGCTTGCTATGGGGGCACTGGTGTGTGCTCGCTCCTGAGCTCCGCTCTATGCATCCATAAGACCCCACCCCCCCACTCTATTCTCATTGACTCACTGTGATTGACAGCAGTGGCAGCCAGTGCCTCCCGCTGCTGTCTCAGCCAATCGGGGCAGCCAAAGCTCCTGTGCACATCGCTGGATTGAAAGGGGGCTCAGGTAAATATTAGAAGGGGGTGTGGAGGAGCAGCAGCCTTTACAACTACTTTAAGGCCACAAATCCCCAGATTTCAATGAGACTATAAGTTAAAATCCATTTCTAGAAGGTCTCATATCAGCCAAACCTGATTAAGTATGAGTGGCTGTTTTCCATATGGGTGGTGTCAGCTCCTTAACATCTACACAGTGGGTTGATGTATTTTGTTATTCAATTTTTCATGTGTTTATAGTGTTCTCAATATGATAAATGGAAAAATGATGTGCTTCTATATACAGTGGGGACGGAAAGCATTCAGAGCCCTTAAATTTTTCACTCTTTGTTATATTGCAGCCATTTGCTAAAATCATGTAAGTTCATTTTTTTTTCCTCAATAATGTACACACAGCACCCCATATTGACAGAAAAACACAGAATTGTTGACATTTTTTCAGATTCATTAAAAAAGAAAGTATTCAGACTCTTTGCTCGGTATTTAGTAGAAGCACCCTTTTGATCTAATACGGCCATGAGTCTTTTTGGGAAAGATGCAACAAGTTTTTCACACCTGGATTTGGGGATCCTCTGCCATTCCTCCTTGCAGATCTTCTCCAGTTCTGTCAGGTTGGATGGTAAACGTTGGTGGACAGCCATTTTTAGGTCTCTCTAGAGATGCTCAATTGGGTTTAAGTCAGGGCTCTGGGCCATTCAAGGACATTCACGGAGTTGTTGTGAAGCCACTCCTTTGTTATTTTAGCTGTGTGCTTAGGGTCATTGTCTTGTTGGACAATGTCTGGGGACAATGTCTTTACTGCCTGTCTGATTTGTTCTTCAGTCAAGGTGTCCCCAGGAGCTGGATCACCATGCTCGACTCTAAGAGGGTGTCTTCTTCCTCACACCACTGGATCGCAGTGGCAGGGTCCATCCTGGTGCTTGCAGGCATGTTGACTTAGGCCCCTTTCACACTGGGGCGGTTTGCAGGCGTTATTGCGCTAAAAATACCGCCTGCAAACCGACCCTAAACAGCCTCCGCTGTTTGTTCAGTGTGAAAGCCCGAGGGCTTTCACACTAAAGCGGTGCGCTGGCAGGAGAAGAAAAAATCTCCTGCAAGCCGCATCTTTGGAGCGGGGAAGGAGCGGTGTATTCACCGCTCCTAAACCGCTCTTGCCCATTGAAATCAATGGGACAGCGCGGCTATACCGCGGCAATACCACGGCTATAGCCGCGCTGTACGAGTGGTTTTAACCCTTTTTCGACCGCCAGCAGGGGGTTAAAACCGCACCGCTAGCGGCCGAATACCGCGGTAAAACAGCGCTAAAAATAGCGCCGTTTTACCACCGACGCCCCCTACCGCCCCAGTGTGAAAGGGGCCTTAAGGAGTTAATTGCAGAGTAGCGGAATTATCCTGGACGAGCCCCCACGTGTAGCGATACCCCCGCAAGGGATGCTTAAGTATGTTCAGTCTGTTACTCTGCCTCTCAACCCCAATAACAGTCTCAGCCCCCTCTGGCACACAAAAATTGTCTTCACTGCAATATTTAAGAGCAATATAACTCTCAAGCTGCTTTCAGGAGATTCCAAACACTGAAATGTCCCAAAGAGCAGAGGCACACTTAAATGGCAAACAAAGCACAATATGACACTTTAAATTGGATTGGTTACCTCTACTCAGGTTAGCTCTATAAGTCCAGGCAGGAGGAGAGCAGAGGGATGTTTCCCTTTGTGTCAGGCTTCTCTCTCTCCTGTTCCCTGACACCACAGGCCCAACTTTAAACACTCTATACAAATCAACAGGTATTAGCTTAACTTCTTAGATAAACTGTCCTACACACCCAATGCATATACAGAGCCCTGAGTATGTGTGTGCGGATCCGTGTGGCACTAGTAGTTTCAGTCCTTTTGAAGTAAAAATAAGATTTGGTGTCTTCAGCTAGCCACTTTCGTTGGTGCACTTAAACTCCTGGATAGCAGGGCCAAACAACACAACTGACCCAGTTTATGAAGTGAAACAGACAGGGTTTTGTTCAACAAGGTGAGAGGACAATGATGGCTTTATACAATGTCCCAGAAATAGAAAGCCTTATCTTTTTTTCTGTGGTACTACAAGTGTCAGCAAGATGACTACCAGCAATGATGTCTGCTTACAGTGTTCAAATAACTCCTTCTGTAGTGCAGTGTCTCTGTTCCCTGCAGATGGGCAAAAACGCCCTCTCACCAAATCCTGCGATCAAGTCCCAAAGCGAACGTCCAGGAACAGACAGGCTGTCTTGGCAACCCGACTGGTCACCTCACACTTGAACGATTCACTGTTGGTGTAGGTGCGCCTCGATATACACCTGGGATCCCCCTCTCTCAGGCTGGACATCCCAACTGGCAGTGGAGGCCTGAATTGTGTGGGGAGATCATCTGAGAGACAGCATCTCTCCATCAGGTCTGGTCCTTCAAGGCTTACTGACTTTTCCTCAGGACACAAAATGGACTCTTTACTTTCCTGTCACAGAGCATCCTGGGCTTTTTGTAGTTCCTTCTTGAATACCAGGCTATAGAGCCACTTTGTGCGGGAACTGCATGTCCCAGAATCTATTGCAGCTGCTTCCTGCAGCTTAGTAAAGTCTCTCTGATTGGCTGCTGTAACTGTGCTTTTAATTGGCTTACAATTGGCAATAGGGGCACAAGAGAGGCTACTAAATGCACAGCTCTGTGAGTGCATGTGGGTCTGCGAGTGCATGTGGGTCTGCGGGTGCACGTGGGTCTGCGGGTGCACGTGGTCTGCGAGTACCTGTGTATTGTCTTGTTGAGTACCTGTGTATTGTTAAGTATTAGTGTCAGGAAGCTAGTTGTTAGGTAATTTGGACAGGGTATAATCCCAATACCCATTAAATTGGTAGGTACGATGCCCAGCGGGTTTTGAGATGCGATTCGGTGTACATCTTGCAGCATGTATGTGTTCCTTGATTATCTGATCGAGGGCGAATACTGCTGTGCAAAATGTAAGCACATTGTTTCCCTGGAAGCCCAAGTTCTGAATCTAGAGAAGCAACTGTCAGCACTTAGAAAACCCTCCATACTAAAGGAGAGTCAGGAACGTGTGCGGTTGGGGACAAGAGGTTGTCAGGGTACTCACCAAGGCCGAGATGCTGAGAGCGGCTCCCCTTGCAGCTAAGCGCACTCTACCCCCCGAAAGTGGCACAGGGGGAATAGGGCACAAAGAGGCACGAAACACCAGCAGGCTAGATGGGACTTAAGTGATGATCACAGGTAGAGCTGGTACACCATGCAGGGGTAGGCTTGGCACTAGTCTGGAATTAGAAGCTGGCTAGGGGTTTTAAGCCAGCGGATCTGGAAGTAGACAGTACAGCACATACCTTCGGATTTGCGTTCCAGCCCTCCATTCGATTGCCCGGCAGATGTACAAGCCACGTTTTGGATTACGATCGAATCCCGGAAGCTCACGCCGTACACACCAGCCGGCAGCCACAGAGGAACAAGGCTTTTCTACATCAGAGGATGCAATCCTGTATGGCTTCTACTGAGACTCCCCATGCCGAACTAACAAGTAGTGTCAGGAAGCTAGTTGTTAGGTAATTTGGACAGGGTATAATCCCAATCCCCAATAAATTGGTAGGTACGATGCCCGGCGGGTGTGGAGATGCGATTCGGTGTACATCTTGCGGCATGTATGTGTTCCTTGATTATCTGATCGAGGGCGAATACTGCTGTGCAAAATGTAAGCACATTGTTTCCCTGGAAGCCCAAGTTCTGAATCTAGAGAAGCAACTGTCAGCACTTAGAAAACCCTCCATACTAAAGGAGAGCCGGGAACGTGTGCGGATGGGGACAAGAGGTTGTCAGGGTACTTACCAAGGCCCAGATGCTGAGAGCGGCTCCCCTTGCAGCTAAGCGCACTCTACCCCCGAAAGTGGCACAGGGGAAATAGGGCACAAAGAGGCACGAAACACCAGCAGGCTAGATGGGACTTAAGTGATGATCACAGGTAGAGCTGGTACACCATGCAGGGGTAGGCTTGGCACCAGTCTGGAATTAGAAGCTGGCTGGGGCTCTAATCCAGCGGATCTGGAAGTAGACAGTACAGCACATACCTTCGGATTTGCGTTCCAGCCCTCCATTCGATTGCCCGGCGGATGTACATGCCTCGTTTTGGATTACGATCGAATCCCGGAAGCTCAAGCCGTACACACCAGCCGGCAGCCGCAGAGGAACAGGGCTTTTCTACATCAGAGGATGCAATCCTGTATGGCTGAGACTCCTCATGCCGAACTAACAAGTTTTATATGTGAGTGCTTTTAATGGATTTGTGTCATTAAATATACTGTTTACTAAGAGGCGCCTTTGCTGTTTTCTCTTCTTTTGCATATCTGAAAGTAGAGACTGGGGAGGAGTCCTTGGAGGAAGCCGGAGGTCAAACACAAGTAATCAAGTAGAAGCAAGTCGTCCGCCCACGCCGTCACGCTGTTTCGCGCACCCGTATGTGCCATTCCGCTGTATCGCACACCCACATGCGGCGGAGCGCCATTTTACCGCGCATGTGTGCACAAAAGTGCTGATACTGGCAAGTCCGGCTTCTGTTATTTCTCTGACATATTTTTACTGTATTTGGGGTAGATCTACATGTTTTTTTCCTACACTTCACTAGTCACCTCTTCTGCCTTTTCCCTTTCTTTTTTCTATTCTTCTCGTGAGGCAGTGAGGCAGGGTGACTCCTAAAAGGAAGATTATTGGGACCAGAAGGGACAGAAGTAATGTCTTGGGCTTCCATGTTGGTAGTGGGAACTGTAATAGGCTCATTGATATGTGAAGAATCCCTTCAGGGAGCCAAATTATCAGTACTAGCAGGAGTACCCAGTGATATATACTTTATGAGCGAGTCATTTTGGGAGTGGAAAGGCGGTATTTTTCCTAAGAGTTAGAATATGTCCATGAGAGCGAAGGGGGGGGGGGGGGTAGAAGCTGGCCTGGGGCATGCCTATTAATAAGAAGCTTGACCACCTCCCTCCAACTCAAAAGACATCCCGTTTCTTAGAACTATATTTGCTCTTTATTGGGTGGATTAGAACTCCTGGGGTACCCTATTCCCTTTTCCCTGCCCTTTCTTCTCCTGCCCCCCCCCCCCCTTTTTTTTAAACTTACCTTACCTTTTGTTTCCTTTCTTCTGTTCTTGTACTTCCTTCCTTTCTCTTGTTTCTACTCTCCCTTTTTTCGGGGGGTGGCTTTTGAAGCTCTGGATGAGCTCTACTGGGTATGGACATTTATTCCCTTTTCAATTTCCCTTCCCCTCCATTTTTTTGGCCAGACCTTTTTTAGACATGCTCTCTTATGCCCTGTACACACGAGCGGACTTTACGGCAGACTTTGCCCGGCGGACGGGATTTCGTCAGACAATTCGATCGTGTGTGGGCTCCAGCAGACTTTATTTTCTCAAAAGTTGGACGGACTTAGATTTGAAACATGTTTTAAATCAATCCGTAGAAATCGAGTCCGGTCGAAAAGTCCGCTCGTCTGTATGCTAGTTCGACGGACAAAAAGCCACGCTAGGGCAGCTATTGGCTACTGGCTATGAACTTCCTTATTTTAGTCCAGTCGTACATCATCACGTACGAATTCGACGGACTTTGGTGGAATGTGTGTAGGCAAGTCCGTTCATTCAGAAAGTCCGTCGTAAAGTCTGTCGAAAAGTCCGCCGGGCAAAGTCTGCCGTAAAGTCCGACCATGTGTACGCGGCATTAGGCTTCAGAGCTGTTAGCACAGCTGTGGAATAAAAGGTATGACCTCGATCTAATTGCCTTGTTGCTGTCTTTCTTTTTTTAGTTACAACTGAGAAGCCTCTATATAAGAGCCACTTCTTCTACTCTTTATGACAAGGTCTTTAGTTAATTCATTGTCTCTGTTATACCTTATTGTACTGATGTTGTCTCTAATGCCTTTCAACAAGGGTGGAAAGTTTTGTACATTGTTTATTGGCAAATTTTCTGTATGTGTACTGCTTCCTTTATTAAAACTGTAAATAAAAGTAAAAGAAGAGAAGCTGGCCAGGGACATGTTGCTCGTCTATGGGCAAACCAAAAAAAAACATATCTTTTAATCCTCAAGTTCTCGGTCTAGTTTCTTGTTTCGTTTTTTTTTTTCTTTGGCCACTAATTTAGTCACATAGGTATGTAGTTAGTCTGGTTGAAAAAAGACAGAAGTCCATCTAGTTCAACCAGTAAAGAGGGGGGGGGGGGGGGGGGGGGTGTACACTATCATCAAAAGTATTTGGACACCTGCCTTTACATGCACATAAACTTTAATGGTATTCCAGTCTTAGTCCGTAGGGTTCAATATAAAATTGGCCCAGCCTTTGCAGCTATAACAGCTTCAACTCTTCTGGGAAGGCTGTCCACGAGGTTTAGGAGGGTGTCTATGGGAATGTTTGACCATTCTTCCAGAAGCACATTTGTGAGGTCAGGCACTGATTTTGGACGAGAAGGCCAAGCTTGCAGTCTCCGCTCTAATTCATCCCAAAGGTGTTCTATTGGGTTGAGGTCGGGACTCTGTGCATGCCAGTCAAGTTCCTCCACCCATGTCTTTATGGACCTGGCTTTGTGCACTGGTCCAAATCATTTGGTGAAGGGGGGAATATGGTGTGGGTTTGTTTTTCAGGGGTTGGGCTTGGCCCTTTAGTTCCAGTGAAGGGAACTCTTAAGGTATCAGCATACCAAGACATTTTGGACAATTTCATGGTCCCAACTTTGTGGGAACAGTTTGGGGATGGCCCCTTCCTGTTCCAACATGACTGCTCACCAGAGCACAAAGCAAGGTCCATAAAGACATGGATGAACGAGTTTGAGGTGGAGGAACTTGACTGGTTCTGACCTCAACCCAATAGAACACCTTTGGGATGAATTAAACGCGGAGACTGCAAGCTTCAAACTGACTTCAAACTTCAGTCCTGACTTCAAACTGATAGAGCACCTTTGAGATGATGAATGCAAAAACAGAAGACCTCTACCCGTGCTGCATCCAAATGGGGTCTATAGAGAAAAGTTTTTTGCAAGATCTAGGTCTTGCCAATGGTGGACTTTACTATCACTGTACATGAGACCAAAAAACATTATTGAAATATAAAATATCAATGTTTATTAATACAAAGTTTAACACATGCTAATGTAGCATAAGAACAAAGAAGATAAATGCATTTGTTAAAACCAAAATATGTGACATAACATTCTGGCTCCCGTATATACCCTTCAAACCATAGATACAACTTGTGATCAGGAAGGAGGAATATTCTGTATATTAGGCCACCTCAGCTAGACCAGCTGAGGTGGCCTGATATACAGAATATTCCTTCTTCCTGATCACAAGTTGTATCCATGGTTTGAAGGATATATATGAGAGCCAGAATGTTATGTCACATTTTTTAGTTTTAACAATTGCAATTATCTTCTTTGTTCTTATGCTACGTTAGCATGTTTTAAACTTTGTAATAATAAACATTGATGTTTTGTATTTCAATATTATTTTTGGTCTCATGTTTAGTGCTAGTAAAGTCCACCATTGGCAAGACCTAGATCTTGCAAAAAAAAATTCTCTATAGACCTTTGAGATGAATTAGAGCGGAGTCTGCGAGCCAGGCCTTCTCATCCACAACAGTGCCTGACTTTACCAATTTGCTTTTGGAAAAGTGGTCAAACATTCCCATAGACACACTCCTAAACCTTGTGGACAGTCTTCCCAGAAGAGTTGAAGCTGTTATAGCTGCAGAGGGTGGGCCAACTCAATACTGAACCCTACAGACTAAGACTGGGATGCCATTAAAGTTCATGTGCGTGTAAAGGCAAGCATCCCAATACTTTTGGTAATATAGAGTGTGTGTGTGTGTGTATATGTATGTATATATATATATATATATTATATATAGTTGTGCTCAAGTTTACCCTGGCAGAATTTATGATTTCTTGGCCATTTTCCAGAGCATATGAATGATAATAAAATAAAAAGGCAGCGCATAAACAAACAAAAGACGTAATAAATATTAAATGGTAATAAGGAAGTCCATAAAATTCATATTCAGAAAAACACCATCAAGTGTCCAAAACGGTGATTCTATGGATGGTAAACAGGGTGATCGTGTGACAACCTCCACCAGCAGTGAATCCTAGCCGCTCAGCTTAAAATATGAACCCCTGAGTATATCAGTCAGGTCACATACAGTATCTCACAAAAGTGAGTACACCCCTCACATTTTTGTAAATATTTTATTCTATCTTTTCATGTGACAACACTGAGGAAATGACACTTTGCTACAATGTAAAGTAGTGAGTGTACAGCTTGTATAACAGTGTAAGTTTGTTGTTTCCTCAAAATAACTCAACACAAAGCCATTAATGTCTAAACCGCTGGCAACAAAAGTGAGTACACTCCTAAGTGAAAATGTCCAAATTGGGCCCAATTAGCCTCTTTTCCTCCCCAGTGTCATGTGACTTGTTAGTGTTAAAAGGTCTCAGGTGTGAATGGGGAGCAAGTGTGTTAAATATGGTCTTATCGCTCTCACTCTCTCATACTGGTCACTGGAAGTTAAACATGGTACCTCATGGCAAAGAAATCTCTGAGGATCTGAAAAAAAGAATTGTTGCTCTACATAAAGATGGCCTAGGCTATAAGAAGATTTTCAAGACCCTGAAACTGAGCTGCAGCATGGTGGCCAAGACCATACAGCGGTTTAACAGGACAGGTTTCACTCAGAACAGGCCTCGCCATGGTCAACCAAAGAAGTTGAGTGCACATGCTCAGCATCATATCCAGAGGTTGTCTTTGAGAAATAGATGTATGAGTGCTGCCAGCATTGCTGCACAGGTTGAAGGGGTGGGGAGTCAGCCGGTCAGTGCTCAGACCATACGCCGCACACTGCAGCAAATTGGTCTGCATGGCTGTCGTTCCAGAAGCAAGCCTCTTCTAAAGATGATGCACAAGTAAAAACCCTCAAATAGTTTGCTGAAGACAAGCAGACTAAGGACATGGATTACTGGAACCACGTCCTGTGGTCTGATAAGACCAAAATAAACTTAATTCGGTTCAGATGGTGTCAAGTGTGTGTCCACCAGGTGAGGGGTACAAAGATAAGTGTGTCTTGCCTACAGTCAAGCATGGTGGTGGGAGTGTCATGGTCTGGGGCTGCATGAGTGCTGCCGGCACTGGGGAGCTACAGATCATTGAGGGAACCATGAATGCCAACATGTACTGTGACATACTGAAGCAGAGTATGATCCCCTCCCTTCCGAGACTGGGCTGCAGGGCAGTATTCCAATATGATAACGACCCCAAACACACCTCAAAGACGATCACTGCCTTGCTAAAGAAGCTGAGGGTAAAAGTGATGGACTGGCCACGCATGTCTCCAGACCTAAACCCTACTGAGCATCTGTGGGGCATCCTCAAATGGAAGGAGGAGGAGCGCAAGGTCTCTAACATCCACCAGCTCCGTGATGTCGTCATGGAGGAGTGGAAGAGGACTCCAGTGGCAACCTGTGAAGCTCTGGTGAACTTCATGCCCAAGAGGGTTAAGGCAGTGCTGGAAAATAATGGTGGCCACACAAAATATTGACACTTTGGGCCCAATTTGGACATTTCCACTTAGGGGTGTACTCACTTTTGTTGCCATTTTTGTTTAGATATTAATGGCTGTGTGTTGAGTTATTTTGAGGGGGCAGCAAATTTACACTGTTATACAAGCTGTACACTCACTACTTTACATTGTAGCAAATTGTCATTTCTTCAGTGTTGTCACATGAAAAGACTGAATAAAATATTTACAAAAAATGTGAGGGGTGTACTCACTTTTGTGAGATACTGTAGGCGGTCCTTTCACCAGGGTATACAAGCTGGTCCACTAGATGTAAAGATCACTGGAGTTGAGTGCATACTGATTGTATGAGATCCCTTGTATCCAAACCACAGGCTCCGATATATTCATACATAGAATGACAGCAATACAATATAGTGCTCTGCGTTTGATATATAAAAAACATTTAACCACTTGCCGACCGCCTCACGCCTATATACGTGAGCAGAGCGGCACGGGCAGGCAAAATCACGTACCTGAAACGTGATTGCCTTCCCGCGGGTGGGGGGTCCGATCGGACCCCCCCCCCGGTGCCAGCTGCGGTCGGCATTTGGTTGGAAGCGATGGGAGACGAGGGGGAGGCCATCCGATCGTGGCCCCCCCCTCGCGATCGCTCCCAGCCAATGACAAACATCCCCTGCCTCTGTATAGTACACAGAGGCAGAGGATGTGATGTCATCTCTCCTCGGCTCGGGAGTTTCCGTTCCAGCGCCGAGGGGAGATGACATGTAAGTGCACCAACACTCACACACACACAGTAGAACATGCCAGGCATACCTTACACCCCCGATCCCCCCCCCGATCGCCCCCCGATCCCCCCCCAATCACCCCCCCCCCTGTCACAAACTGACACCAAGCAGGTTTTTTTTTTGTTTTGTTTTTTTTTTCCTGATTACTGCATAGTGTCAGTTTGTGACAGTTAGCAGTGTTAGGGTAGTGACTGTTACCCCCCTGTAGGTCTAGGGTACCCCCCTTACCCCCCCTAATAAAGTTTTAACCCCTTGATCACCCCCCGTCACCAGTGTCGCTAAGCGATCATTTTTCTGATCGCTGTATTAGTGTCGCTGGTGACGCTAGTTAGGGACGTAAATATTTAGGTTCGCCGTCAGCGTTTTATAGCGACAGGGACCCCCATATACTACCGAATAAATGTTTTAACCCCTTGATTGCCCCCTAGTTAACCCTTTCACCACTGATCACCGTATAACCGTTACGGGTGACGCTGATTAGTTTGTTTATTTTTTATAGTGTCAGGGCACCCGCCGTTTATTACCAAATAAAAGTTTAGCCCCCTGTAGGTCTAGGGTACCCCCCTTACCCCCCCCCTAATAAAGTTTTAACCCCTTGATTACCCCCTGTCGCCAGTGTCGCTAAGCGATCATTTTTCTGATCGCTGTATTAGTGTCGCTGGTGACGCTAGTTAGGGACGTAAATATTTAGGTTCGCCGTCAGTGTTTTATAGCGACAGGGACCCCCATATACTATCTAATAAATGTTTTAACCCCTTGATGGCCCCCTAGTTAACCCTTTTACCACTGATCACCGTATAACCGTTACGGGTGACGCTGGTTAGTTTGTTTATTTTTTATAGTGTCAGGGCACCCGCCGTTTATTACCGAAAAAAGGTTTAGCCCCCTGATCGCCCGGCGGTGATATGCGTCGCCCTAGGCAGCGTCAGATTAGTACCAGTACCGCGAACACCCATGCACGCACCGTACACGCACCGTACACCTCCCTTAGTGGTATAGTATCTGAACGCATCAATATCTGATCCGATCAGATCTATACTGGCGTCCCCAGCAGTTTAGGGTTCCCAAAAACGCAGTGTTAGCGGGATCAGCCCAGATACCTGCTAGCACCTGCGTTTTGCCCCTCCGCCCGGCCCAGCCCACCCAAGTGCAGTATCGATCGATCACTGTCACTTTTTTTTGTAGCGTTTTGGTGAACTGGCAAGCACCAGCGGCCTAGTACACCCCGGTCGTAGTCAAACCAGCACTGCAGTAACACTTGGTGACGTGGCGAGTCCCATAAGTGCAGTTCAAGCTGGTGAGGTGGCAAGCACAAGTAGTGTCCCGCTGCCACCAAAAAGACAAACACAGGCCCGTCGTGCCCATAGTGCCCTTCCTGCTGCATTCGCCAATCCTAATTGGGAACCCACCGCTTCTGCAGCGCCCGTACTTCCCCCATTCACATCCCCAACCAAATGCAGTCGGCTGCATGAGAGGCATTTATATATCCTCCCGAGTACCCCTACCCAACGAACCCCCCCAAAAAAGATGTTGTGTCTGCAGCAAGCGCGGATATAGGCGTGACACTCACTATTATTGTCCCTCCTGTCCTGACAATCCTGGTCTTTGCATTGGTGAATGTTTTGAACGCTACCATTCACTAGTTGAGTATTAGCGTAGGGTACAGCATTGCACAGACTAGGCACACTTTCACAGGGTCTCCCAAGATGCCATCGCATTTTGAGAGACCCGAACCTGGAAGCGGTTACAGTTATAAAAGTTACAGTTACAAAAAAAAAGTGTAAAAAAAAAAAAAAACACAAACAAAAATAAAAAAAAATAGTTGTCGTTTTATTGTTCTCTCTCTCTATTCTCTCTCTCTATTGTTCTGCTCTTTTTTACTGTATTCTATTCTGCAATGTTTTATTGTTATTATGTTTTATCATGTTTGCTTTTCAGGTATGCAATTTTTTATACTTTACCGTTTACTGTGCTTTATTGTTAACCATTTTTTTGTCTTCAGGTACGCCATTCACGACTTTGAGTGGTTATACCAGAATGATGCCTGCAGGTTTAGGTATCATCTTGGTATCATTCTTTTTAGCCAGCGGTCGGCTTTCATGTAAAAGCAATCCTAGCGGCTAATTAGCCTCTAGACTGCTTTTACAAGCAGTGGGAGGGAATGCCCCCCCCCCCACCGTCTTCCGTGTTTTTCTCTGGCTCTCCTGTCTCAACAGGGAACCTGAGAATGCAGCCGGTGATTCAGCCAGCTGACCATAGAGCTGATCAGAGACCAGAGTGGCTCCAAACATCTCTATGGCCTAAGAAACCGGAAGCTACGAGCATTTTATGACTTAGATTTCGCCGGATGTAAATAGCGCCATTGGGAAATTGGGGGAGCATTTTATCACACCGATCTTGGTGTGGTCAGATGCTTTGAGGGCAGAGGAGAGATCTAGGGTCTAATAGACCCCAATTTTTTCAAAAAAGAGTACCTGTCACTACCTATTGCTATCATAGGGGATATTTACATTCCCTGAGATAACAATAAAAATGATTTAAAAAAAAAAAATGAAAGGAACAGTTTAAAAATAAGATAAAAAAGCAAAAAAATAATAAAGAAAAAAAAAAAATAAATAAAAAGCACCCCTGTCCCCCCTGCTCTCGCGCTAAGGCGAACGCAAGCGGCGGTCTGGCGTCAAATGTAAACAGCAATTGCACCATGCATGTGAGGTATCACCGCGAAGGTCAGATCGAGGGCAGTAATTTTAGCAGTAGACCTCCTCTGTAAATCTAAAGTGGTAACCTGTAAAGGCTTTTAAAGGCTTTTAAAAATGTATTAATTTTGTTGCCACTGCACGTTTGTGCGCAATTTTAAAGCATGTCATGTTTGGTATCCATGTACTCGGCCTAAGATCATCTTTTTTATTTCATCAAACATTTGGGCAATATAGTGTGTTTTAGTGCATTAAAATTTAAAAAAGTGTGTTTTTTCCCCAAAAAATGCGTTTGAAAATCGCTGCGCAAATACTGTGTGAAAAAAAAAAATGAAACACCCACCATTTTAATCTGTAGGGCATTTGCTTTAAAATAATATATAATGTTTGGGGGTTCAAAGTAATTTTCTTGCAAAAAAAAATAATGTTTTCATGTAATCAAAAAGTGTCAGAAAGGGCTTTGTCTTCAAGTGGTTAGAAGAGTGGGTGATGTGTGACATAAGCTTCTAAATGTTGTGCATAAAATGCCAGGACAGTTCAAACCCCCCCCAAATGACCCCATTTTGGAAAGTAGACACCCCAAGCTATTTGCTGAGAGGCATGTCGAGTCCATGGAATATTTTATATTGTGACACAAGTAGCGGGAAAGAGACAAATTTTTTTTTTTTTTTTGCACAAAGTTGTCACTAAATGTTATATTGCTCAAACGTGCCATGGGAATATGTGAAATTACACCCCAAAATAAATTCTGTTGCTTCTCCTGAGTACGGGGATACCACATGTGTGGGACTTTTTGGGAGCCTAGCCGCGCACGGGACCCCGAAAACCAAGCACCGCCTTCAGGCTTTCTAAGGCCGTAAATTTTTGATTTCACTCTTCACTGCCTATCACAGTTTAGGAGGCCATGGAATGCCCAGGTGGCACAAACCCCCCCCAAATGACCCCATTTTGGAAAGTAGACACCCCAAGCTATTTGCTGAGAGGTATAGTGAGTATTTTGCAGACCTCACTTTTTGTCACAAAGTTTTGAAAATTGAAAAAAGAAAAAAAATTTTTTTTTTCTGGTCTTTCTTCATTTTCAAAAACAAATGAGAGCTGCAAAATACTCACCATGCCTCTCAGCAAATAGCTTGGGGTGTCTACTTTCCAAAATGGGGTCATTTGGGGGGGGTTTGTGCCATCTTGGCATTTTATGGCCTTCAAAACTGTGATAGGTAGTGAGGAGTAAAATCAAAAATGTATGCCCTTAGAAATCCTGAAGGTGGTGCTGGGTTTTCGGGGCCCCGTACGCGGCTAGGCTCCCAAAAAGTGCCACACATGTGGTATCCCCGTACTCAGGAGAAGCAGCTGAATGTATTTTGGGGTGCAATTCCACATATGCCCATGGCCTGTGTGAGCAATATATCATTTAGTGACAACTTTTTGTAAATTTTTTTTTTTTTTTTTTTGTCATTATTCAATCACTTGGGACAAAAAAAAAAAATATTCAATGGGTTCAACATGCCTCTCAGCAATTTCCTTGGGGTGTCTACTTTCCAAAATGGGGTCATTTGGGGGGGGTTTGTACTGCCCTGCCATTTTAGCACCTCAAGAAATGACATAGGCAGTCATAAACTAAAAGCTGTGTAAATTCCAGAAAATGTACCCTAGTTTGTAGACGCTATAACTTTTGCGCAAACCAATAAATATACGCTTATTGACATTTTTTTTACCAAAGACATGTGGCCGAATACATTTTGGCCTAAATGTATGACTAAAATTTAGTTTATTGGATTTTTTTTATAACAAAAAGTAGAAAATATCATTTTTTTTCAAAATTTTCAGTCTTTTTCCGTTTATAGCGCAAAAATAAAAACGGCAGAGGTGATCAAATACCATCAAAAGAAAGCTCTATTTGTGGGAAGAAAAGGACGCAAATTTCGTTTGAGTAGAGCATTGCATGACCGCGCAATTAGCAGTTAAAGCGACGCAGTGCCGAATTGTAAAAAGTGCTCTGGTCAGGAAGGGGGTAAATCCTTCCGGGGCTGAAGTGGTTAACATGTAAAAAAGGAATTGCACCTACAAGTATGGCACTGTACCTCAGTGCTATGGTAAAAAGGCAAATAATAACAGTTTTTCCACGAGTATCAAAGTGAGACGCGGGTGATGTCATAATAGTCACGTGGTTCCGTACACGTTACCTCCCAGGGGGCGGGACTTCGTCGCTATGGATGATAACACAAAAACTTTTATTTCACTCATGGTTAGTGTTTGGATAAAGCCATTTATTATCAATCAACTGTGTTTACTCTTTTTAAATCATAATGGCAACAGAAACTCAAACTACCCAATTGACCCTGATCAAAAGTTTACATACCCCAGTTTTTAATACTGTGTATTGCCCCCTTTAACATCAATGACGGCTTGAAGTCTTTTGTGGTATTTGTGAATGAGGCTCTTTATCTTCTCAGATGGTAAATCTGCCCATTCCTCTTGGCAAAAAGCCTCCAGTTCCTGTAAATTCTTGTGCTGTCTTGCATGAACTGCACGTTTGAGATCTCCCCAGAGTGGCTCAATGATATTTAGGTCAGGAGACTGAGATGGCCACTCCAGAACTTTCACTTTATTCTGCTGTAGCCAATCGACTTGGCATTGTATTTTGGATCATTCTCATGTTGGAATGTCCAAGTACATCCCATGCACAGCTTTCTGGCTGATGAATGCAAATGTTCCTCCAGTATTTTTTGATAACATGCTGCATTCATCTTGCCATTAATTTTGACCAAATATCCTGTGCCTTTGTAGCTCACACATCTCCAAAACATCAGCGATCCACCTCCGTGTTTCACAGTAGGAATGGTGTACCTTTCATCATAGGCCTTGTTGAGTGGCCAAAAAGCCCAATTTTGGTCTCATCACTCCAAATGACTTTGTGCCAGAAGGTTTGAGGCTTGTCTCTGTGCTGTGTGGTGTATTGTATGCGGGATACTTTGTGGCATTTGCGTAGTAATGGCTTTCTTCTGGTGACTCGACCATTGCAGCCCATCTTTCTTCAAGATGTGCCTCTTATTGTGCATCTTGAAACAACCACACCACATGTTTTCAGAGAATCCTGTATTTCACCTGAAGCTATTTGTGGGTTATTCTTTGCATCCCAAACAATTTTCCTGGCAGTTGTGGCTGAAATTTTAGTTGGTCTACCTGACCGTGGTTTGGATTTTAACAGAACCCCTCATTTTCCACTTCTTGATTAGAGTTTGAACACTGCTGATTGGCATTCTCAACTTCTTGGATATCTTTTTATATCCCTTTCCTGTTTTATACAGTTCATCTACCTTTTCCCACAGATTCTTTGGCAATTCTTTAGCTTTCCCCATGACTCAGAATCCAGAAACGTCAGTGCAGCACTGGATGAAAGATTCAAGGGTCTGTCAGGAGTCCAGAAACTCATTGACCTTTTATTCACACACACTAATTACAAACAGATCACAGGTGAGGATATATATATATATATATATATCTATATATATATATATATATATATATAGATATATATATATAGATATATATATATATATATAGATATAGATAGATAGATAGACAGATCTATATCTATCTATCTATATATATATATATATATATATATATATATGTGTATATATATATATATATATATATATATTTATATATATATATATTTATTTAAAAAAAGTCATACAATCCTATATACCTGTAGTGCTGGTAGATTTGTGATCTACCATCTGATAGGTAAATTTAGTGATTTGCTCGTTAGGGGAGTTAGATTTGCCTCTGTTCCAGCTTGGCTGACGTTGCGCGTGGTTCCACACTGAACTGGTGGGTGTCGCTGTTACCATTGGCTGGTGTTGGGAGGGCAACATGTCGAAGCGTATGTGTGCTCCTCTGTCCCGGAGACAACTCGGTGGAGGTGGTCCTCCGAGTTGCATTCTGGGAGAGGGTATTTATGGGACAGACGCCATGTTTGGGGTTCGTTTTACAGCCACCTGCTGGCCCTCCTGGCCGACAGGTATGCGTTAGAGTGCTACCTCGTGGTCCTCCATTCCGGAGGCCCGCGCCGTTCCGGCGCGCGGGTGGGCCCAGAGGCATGTCTGGGGCCTACCACAGCAGCCGAGGAATGGTCCTGAGCTGTCTATCCAGAGTGAAGAAGCTGGACAACCGAGGAGATCCCAGGGGAGGACCCGTAATGGAAAGATCACGCAGAGCGCTGGTCTGGAGAGGGGCCTGGTGGACGTATCCTAAAGTGGTTCTACAGCATAGTACTGCCGGGTTGGCTTAGAGGTCCAAGTACTGTGTCTGACATTCACCGCAAAATTTAATACATCCTGTGGCCGAGGATCGTACGGGTTTAATTCAATCAAGTCTGTGGCGGAGACTTTTGTTCGTGCTACATGCTGGCTGCTAGGCAAGTGAGAGAGGCCTATCCAGGTGAGCAAAGATTGCGTCCCACAAGGGGATTGAATCCGATTACAATTTCAACTTTAAAGGACGTTCTCAAGAATCCTAAAGAAAGGTATTTGAGCTTCCCTGCAGTTTCCCTCCTGCCTCTTTCCTGCTATTTCCTTCGTTACTTGGTTCAATAAAGAATTGAAAACGTACTCAAGTGTTGGTGCTTTTATCGTCCAGAGGTAAACTCAACGGAACCCTAGACCCGGTGCCGGTGAAACAGGGGTGTCAAGAGTGAAGGTAACAGCCCACTTTAAACCAGCAGCTCCACCGAGAGTTATTGCTACATACACAATCCTATACCCACAGCTGATCCAGAGGAAGGCAATAAAAACAGAAAAGCATGATTTAATTTATTGTCAGCCACTTCGATTTAATGTTGTAAAGCAGAAACCTATTTGTCAGACAGACAAAATGACTAATGTTGGTCTATTTGGGAACATACAGCTTGGATCTCTTTAGTGTATCCAAGGCAACAGTGCCTGGGATGATCTCATAATGCAGATCTATAAGGCACAGGCCACAAGAAGTGCAATCGATGGCCAAACATCTCTTTACTTCCTATTCTAGAGACACAACAGGAAGTGGGAAGAATTCCCCTTCATGCCAGCTGTCACTTATAAAGGTGTCCACACTGGACGATTTCACCTCCTGTCCTAGTGACAAATGTCACATTTTGGAACCAGGATAATTGTTTGTGGAGCATTGGTGCTTTCTGAAAGGAAAGCTTAGCATTGCATATTACTTGTTGAAATCCACAGCTAGCAAGAAAGGGGGGCAGTGTGATTGTTCTGATTTAAAGAATATGTCAACCCAAATTGTCATATTCCTGACTTATGTCTGCTGTACCATTTACTTGCATGGAAGCATCCTTTTCTCTTTGTATTGCTTCCTTTATGTAAAATCCTTCGTGGTCCTGGCAGTCCCTCTGCTTTCCTATTGAAAACTGATCACACTAGGCAGGATAGCACAGTGTGGTCAGTTCTCTAGCTGTGCTGAGAACTCAATGATCAGACTGCTGCTGACACGCCCCCCTGCAAAGCCATTCACTGGAAAGACTCATGTGCCGTTGATTCTCCTCTCCAAGATGGTTGAGCTCCTTATGAAGCTGAGAACAGAAGGTTTGTTACTTTTAAAAATGGAGGAAAAAAAAGGTATTTATATCATATTTTTATGCATACACACATTTTTGCTTTTTATTTTTGTTTTATATTGAATGGGTTGTTTTACAAGATGAGGGTTTACATATACAGTCTTTCAAACCCTCAGTGTGTTGTGAAAAGAACTGAATAAAAGTAGATCAAATGACACCAGTTATGTACAAAATAGCAGCAAAATGAGTCAGCAAGATGAACGCCTCAGATGCTCCATCTGCTGGCTATAAGTGGTAAATAGGAAATATTCACTTACATGCATACATACATACACCCACCGGCAACTTTATTAGGTACACCTTGCTAGTACCAGTTTGGACCCCTTTTTGCCTTCAGAACTGCCTTGATTCTTTATGGCATAGATTCAACAAGGTGTTGGAAACATTCCTTAGAGATTTTGGTCCATAGTGACTTCATATAATCTGCAGTTGAGGCAGATTTGTCGGCTGCACATCCATGATGCGAATCTCCTGTTCCACCACATCCCAAAGGTTCTCTATTGGATTGAGATCTGGTGACTGTGGAGGCCATTGGAGTACAGTGACCTCATTGTCATGTTCAAGAAACCAGTGGTGAGATGATTGGAGCTTTGTGACATGGTGCATTATCCTGCTGGAAGGAGCCATCAGAAGATGGGGACACTGTAGTCATAAAGGGATGAACATGGTCAGCAACAATACTCAGGTATTAATGCTAAATTGGTACTAAGGGGCCTACAGTGTGCACAGAAAATATCCCCCACACCATTACATCATCACCAGCCTGAACCATTGATACAAGGCGGGATGGATCCATTCTTTCATGTTGTTTACACCAAATACTGACCCCACCATCTGAATGTCGCAGCTGAAATCGAGACTCATCAGACCAGGCAACGTTTTTCCAATCTTCTATTGTCCAATTTTGGTGATCCCATGCGAATTGCAGCCTCAGTTTCCTGTTCTTAGCTGACAGGAGTGGCACCCGGTGTGGTCTTCTGTTGCTGTAGCCCATCTGCTTCAAGGTTTGATGTGTTGTGCATTCAGAGATGGTATTCTGCATACCTTGGTTCTAATGAGTGGTTATTTGAATTACTTTTGCAGTCTGCCCATTCTCCTCTGACCTCAGACATCAACAAGGCATTTTCATCCACACAACTGCCGCTCACTGGATATTTTCTCTTTCTTGGACCATTCTCCGTAAACCCGAGAGATGGTTGTGTGTGAAAATCCCAGTAGATCAGCAGCTTTTGAAATACTCAGACCAGCCTGTCTGGCACCAACAACCATGCCACGTTCAAAGTCACTTAAATCCCCTTTCTTCCCCATTCTGATGCTCAGTTTGAACTTCAGCAAGTCGTCTTCACCGTGTCTAGATGCCTAAATGCATTGAGTTGCTGCCATGTGATTGGCTGATTAGCAAGCCATTGAACAGGTGTACCTAATAAAGTGGTCAGTGAGTGTATATTTCATATATACCTAACTTAAGGGAATAACAATATCTATCTATCTATCTATCTATCTATCTATCTATCTATCTATCTATCTATCTATCTATCTATCTATCTATCTATCTATCTATCTATCTATCTATCTATCTATCTATATTAATAGAATTAATAGAACTATTCACTATCAGTTCCCACCCTGGAGGATCATTCTCTCTACATCCCATAGACCGGGGGTCCTCAAACTACGGCCCGCGGGCCGAATCCGGCCCTCCAGCGTTTTTTATCCGGCCCGCGGACTGCCCCTTTAACTGCAGCACTCCCCCTGCCATCTGCTCCCTCCATCACACAGGACAGGAAACATGACAGGCCCGGAAAAAGGACCTTCTGTGCTAAGAAGCAGGTGATTGGTTACTAGGCATCAGGGCGGTCCCAGGAACCAATCACCTGCCCCTCACTTCCAAAGTCCCGCCCTCCGTCCGGACCTACCATGCCTCGTGTCCTGCGTGATACAGGTAAGTGTTGAGTGGGAGTGTAATATTGATATGGGGGGATCTGTGACACACGGGGGGAGTCTGTGATAGGGGGAGATCTGTGATGTGGGGGACTCTGTGCTATGGTGGGGGACTGATGTGGGGGACTGATGTGCTACGGTGGGGGACTGATGTGGGGGACTGATGTGCTATGCTCGGGGACTCTGTGCTATGGTGGGGGACTGATGTGGGGGACTTTGTGCTATGGTGGGGGAGAGATATGGGGGGGATCTGTGATGGGGGAAGTATGTGATTGGGAGTGGTTCTGTAATGAGGAGAGTCTGTGAAATACTGATAAGTTTATATTGATTACAATTGTTCTTTATTTTAAATATTGTACTGTTTTTTTCCTGTTTTTTTTTTTTTTGCACTACAAATAAGATGTGTGCATAGGAATTAGTTCATATTTTTTTTAAACTATAGTGTCTGAGGGACCGTGAACTGGCCCCCTGTCTAAAAAGTTTGAGGACCCCTGCCATAGACAAACAAATTCAAAATTCACTATGCTCAATTTCTATGGAACCCAATAAATCTACCAGTGTACCAGAATCCATGTGCCTTTTCTTCCATTCTTCAAAAAAGTCGTCTGTTCTTTTATTCCTGTAAAGGATTTTCAGAATCTGTAGTTATTTCAGGTGCTAATTCCCTAAAGTGCTGCTGTATTGCGCTTATTTGATTGGTGAATTATCATCAGTAATTTTCAGAGAATCCGCTGAAGCCAGAGAGCTACATGTCCAATAAAATGTCCTATTAGTGGCTAACCCATAGACTTAGTGCTGCAAGTGACAGTGCTAACCCCTAAGCCACCTATTATGTATTTCTACCACCTTATCACTTTTAAGTACTGTTAGGTACTCTTATATTTTTATATTTTTTTTATACTCTTATATTTTTTCCCATGGACTCTCACCGACAAAGAAACTATGGAGCGTAAATATTTAAATAACGTAAAATGTTTAAAATGCTTAAATGTTTAAACCTTAACACTGCCTCCGCTGCCCCGGTATCTATAGAGGGGTTACATTTGAAACTCTAAAGAAAAGTTTCTTTTTTGGCAGTTGGTTTTATTTCTCTGGACAGTTATGCCCTGTACACAGGACCGGTTCTGCCGTCGGAATAAACTCCGAAGGTTTCTCCGACGGAACTCCGACGGAATTCCATTCAAGCGGTCTTGCCTACACACGGTCAAACCAAAGTCCGACCGTCCAGAACGCGGTGGCGTACAGCATGTACGACGGGACTAGAAAAAGGAAGTTCAATAGCCAGTAGCCAATAGCTTCTGTCTCGTAGTTGCTTCAGAGCATGCGTCGTTTTTGGTCCGTCGGAACAGCATACAGACGAGTGGTTTTCCCGATAGGAATTGGTTCCGTCGGAAATACAGTATTTAGAACATGTTCTATTTCTAGGTCTGTCAGAATAAAAGACAGATGAGACACACACACGATCGGAATAGACGATGAAAAGCTTCCGTCTGACTTTTTCTGTCGGACATTCCGCGTCTGTACGCGGCTTTAGTGGACGATGTATTGAATATTATAAATTGAAAATCGAATTACGTTTCTTTTGTATTCGTGACATGAATAGAATTTTGCTGTACTGAAATGCCGCTGTTCCATGCTTCCAGCAAACAGATTTAATCGTGGATTCTAAGAAGGGCGTGAGGTGTTATGCTACATAAAGAAAAAATGGATAGTGAAGGTATGAACAATAGGAACTAGAGTCGTTTTGAAACTATAAGGCACGTTCAGGATGCAGAAGGATAGAAAGGTAGACTCCAATGTAACATACATTTAAGGATAGCCTTATCCAGCCCTTGGTGCACTATTCCTCCCACTGACACCAACAGTAGGGCAATAATTCCTATAACGTCATCAACAATGGGGCAGTATTCTTCCCACTGCCACCAATGATGGGGCACTATACCTCCCACTGACACCAACAGTAGGGCAATAATTCCTGTACTGTCATCAACAATGGGGCAGTATTCTTACCACTGCCACCAATGATGGGGCACTATACCTCCCACTGACACCAACAGTAGGGCATAATGCCTGCACTGTCATCAACAATGGGGGAGTATTCTTCCCACTGCCACCAATGATGGGGCACTATTCCTCCCACTGATACCAACAATGAGGCACTATTCCTCCCACTAACACCAATGGTGGGGCACTATTACTCCCACTGATACCAATAATGGGGCACTATTCCTCCCACTGACACCAATGGTGGGGCATTATTCCTCCCACTAACACCAATGATGGGGCACTATTTCTCCCACTGATACCAGCAATGGGGCACATTCCTCCCACTGACACTATAGATAGGGCACTATTCCTCCTACTGACACTGATGATGGGGCACTAATATTCCAACTGACACCAACGATGGGGTACCAATCCTCCCACTTACACCAATGATGGGGCACTAATAATTCCACTAATACTAAAGATAGGATATTGTTTACTTCCACTGTTGCTGTGACATTTTCTACCCCCACTAGCCACAATCCAGCTCCCCTAAAAAATCTGAAGCACAGTAAACTGGTCCTTTTTTTAGAAAGTTTGGAGACGTGAATAAAGGACACATTTATCAATATGCTAAGGTTAGCTATTGAAGATCCTTATTTTCCTATAATTGTATGGTGGCTCCAGCCACCAACTCACTACAGCACCTCACAAGACCTGTGAGTGAGCCTGTAAGGAGTGCAGCAGAAAGAATGCAACT
Source organism: Lithobates septentrionalis (assembly GCA_037952835.1). Classification (NCBI taxonomy): domain Eukaryota; kingdom Metazoa; phylum Chordata; class Amphibia; order Anura; family Ranidae; genus Lithobates; species Lithobates septentrionalis. Next base: position 2,827,481 of record JBBDGP010001332.1, read on the forward strand.
TTGCTGAGGCTTTTATTGCTGTGCTCCCCTCAGGCAGATTCACCCTTTCTATTTGTCCCGTTTACCATTATCACAAAAAGTCATAGTGCAAGAAAATCCCAAAGCCCGGGTGAGCTGGTGAGTGTCAGTCTGGAGGACTGTGGGGAGAAGATAGCCTGGAGGGCTAGTGAAAGGGGCAGCTGCAGCCAGGTGGATTGGCAGTGCCTGAAGAGGTGGTGCTGGGATCAGTAACCACAGGAGTGTTGGAAGAAGCAACAACAAGTAGCGTTCTATATTGTGAACTATATAAATATATATATATATATGTATGTATATATATATATATATATATATATATATATATATATATATATATATATGCATTATACCTATCTATATTATACCTATCTATACCAGTAGGTGACACTGCAGTATCATAGTGTGTATTCTCTGTGGTAATGTAATCACAGGATGTACCTTCTGTATCTAAGCATGCACTTGTATCCTCTTAGTTCCTGCTCATGTTTCTCATGCTTTAAGACATAATCTAACATCCTCCATAAAAGTTAAGCCATTTGCTGTATCCAAGAAGCTTCTAGCGCATGATTGCAATACTCTGATAATAAGTGAGTGATACAGCTGTACACTTATCTTTTTGCTACACAACCAAAGGGCCTCGGGTTCCTGCTTGTAATGGGCTGACTGCTTCATCTAACTGAGAGACTGTTGGATATTCACAGTGTTGCAGCTGGGTTCTGTAAAAAATAACAAAAACAAAGTCACGGACTGTTCTCTGACTCTGAGTGCCTGTGAAAATTTGGTGTGCCTGGTTGTGCAAGGTGGGGGGATCCCATTCTACTTGCGGCTCCTTAGGGGGTGCGCTACATTTGCGCCAGGCCTTAGACTATTTATTGGCTCTCCAGCCAGCTACCAGGCACACCTCCCCAGGGATTGGCTGGGTCCCCATAAATATTCAGACTGCTCTTCTGAAATTATCAGACCAGCAGTCTGTGAAACACTGTGCAGTCCAAAGCAATCAACACCTGCTCCACTGGCTACAGAGTAGCCTAACTAATTTTATCTAGCATCCTCTACTCTAACCAGAATGGTGCTACACTTATAAATTATGTAATGGCAGAGCTGGAAGGTTAGGTTGTGGGACAGTTAGATTTCATAGGATAGCTGTTGAAAGCAGAGCTATTCCTGGAAAAGGATTTTCAGAATCTGTAGTTATTTCAGGTGCTAATTCCCTAAAGTGCTGCTGTATTGCGCTTATTTGATTGGTGAATTATCATCAGTAATTTTCAGAGAACCCGCTGAAGCCAGAGAGCTACATGTCCAATAATAGAATATGAAGTGTTCCTGGAGGAAAACAAATTAACTCCTACGATTCTGTGGAGGGTCATTCTATTGTGAAATCATATTTCAGTGTTTGGTGGTAAGTTAAACTACCTGGTGGTTTGGTTCCTTTTATCTCTCGGGGACTCTATGGGTGATATCACTGCAATGACTTCCCAGGTCTGTGCACCTTTAATGACCATTATGAGGGCCTTCCACCATGCCTGCTGGATTTGTAATTAACCACTTAAGGACCGCCTCACGCCGATGTACGTCGGCAAGGTGGCACGGGCAGGCAGAATCACGTACATATATGTGATCTGCCTCCCGCGGGCGGGGGGTCCGATCGGACCCCCCCCCCGGTGCCCGAGGCGGTCCGCTTCTGACCAGCGGCGATCAGAGATGAGGGGGAGACCATCCGTTCGTGCCCCCCCCCCTCGCGATCGCCACCAGCCAATCAAATCATTCCTTTGCTGCTGTATGCTAAACAGCAGCAAAGGAAATGATGTCATCTCTCCTCGGCTCGGTATTTTCCGTTCCGGCGCCGAGGAGAGAAGACTGAAATGTGAGTGCACAACACACACACAGTAGAACATGCCAGGCACACAAAACACCCCCCTTTACCCCCCGATCCCCCCGATCACCCCCTAATCCCCCCTCCCCCCCCCCTGTCACACTGACACCAAGCAGTTTTTTATTTTTTTTTATTTTTTTTATCTGATTACTGCATGGTGTCAGTTTGTGACAGTTACTGTGTTAGGGCAGTTAGGGTTAGCCCCCTTTAAGTCTAGGGTACCCCCCCTAATAAAGTTTTAACCCCTTGATCACCTCCTGTCACCAGTGTCACTAAGCGATCATTTTTCTGATCGCTGTATTAGTGTCACTGGTGACGCTAGTTAGGGAGGTAAATATTTAGGTTCGCCGTCAGCGTTTTATTGCGTCAGGGACCCCCATATACTACCTAATAAATGTTTTAACCCCTTGATTGCCCCCTAGTTAACCCATTCACCACTGATCACCGTATAACTGTTACGGGTGACGCTGGTTAGTTCGTTTATTTTTTATAGTGTCAGGGCACCCGCCGTTTATTACCGAATAAAGGTTTAGCCCCCTGATCGCCCGGCGGTGATATGCGTCGCCCCAGGCAGCGTCAGATTAGCGGCAGTACCGCTAACACCCACGCACGCAGCATATGCCTCCCTTAGTGGTATAGTATCTGAACGGATCAATATCTGATCCGATCAGATCTATAATCGCGTCCCCAGCAGTTTAGGGTTCCCAAAAACGCAGTGTTAGCGGGATCAGCCAAGATACCTGCTAGCACCTGCGTTTTGCTCCTCCGCCCGGCCCAGCCCAGCGCACCCAAGTGCAGTATCGATCGATCACTGTCACTTACAAAACACTAAACTCATAACTGCAGCGTTCGCAGAGTCAGGCCCGATCGCTAACAGTTTTTTTGGTAGCATTTTGGTGAACTGGCAAGCACCAGCCCCAGGCAGCGTCAGGTTAGCGCCAGTACCACTAACACCCACGCACGCACCGTACACCTCCCTTAGTGGTATAGTATCTGATCGGATCAATATCTGATCCGATCAGATCTATACTAGCGTCCCCAGCAGTTTAGGGTTCCCAAAAAACGCAGTGTTAGTGGGATAAGCCCAGATACCTGCTAGCACCTGCGTTTTGCCCCTCCGCCCGGCCCAGCCCACCCAAGTGCAGTATCGATCGATCACTGTCACTTACAAAACACTAAACACATAACTGCAGCGTTTGCAGAGTCAGGCCTGATCCCTGCGATCGCTAACAGTTTTTTTGGTAGCGTTTTGGTGAACTGGCAAGCACCAGCGGCCTAGTACACCCCGGTCGTAGTCAAACCAGCACTGCAGTAACACTTGGTGACGTGGCGAGTCCCATAAGTGCAGTTCAAGCTGGTGAGGTGGCAAGCACAAGTAGTGTCCCGCTGCCACCAAGAAGTCAAACACAGGCCCGTCGTGCCCATAGTGCCCTTCCTGCTGCATTCGCCAATCCTAATTGGGAACCCACCACTTCTGCAGCGCCCGTACTTCCCCCATTCACATCCCCAACCAAATGCAGTCGGCTGCATGAGAGGCATTTTCTTTATGTCCTCCCGAGTACCCCTACCCAGCGAACCCCCCCAAAAAAGATGTCATGTCTGCAGCAAGCGCGGATATAGGCGTGACACCCGCTATTATTGTCCCTCCTGTCCTGACAATCCTGGTCTTTGCATTGGTGAATGTTTTGAACGCTACCATTCACTAGTTGAATATTAGTGTAGGGTACAGCATTGCACAGACTAGGCGCACTTTCACAGGGTCTCCCAAGATCTCATCGCATTTTGAGAGACCCGAACCTGGAACCGGTTACAGTTATAAAAGTTAGTTACAAAAAAAAGTGTAAAAAAAAAAATATATATATACAATAAAAAAAAATAGTTGTCGTTTTATTGTTCTCTCTCTCTCTATTCTCTCTCTATTGTTCTGCTCTTTTTTACTGTATTCTATTCTGCAATGTTTTATTGTTATTATGTTTTATCATGTTTGCTTTTCAGGTATGCAATTTTTTATACTTTACCGTTTACTGTGTTTTACTGTTAACCATTTTTTTGTCTTCAGGTACGCCATTCACGACTTTGAGTGGTTATACCAGAATGATGCCTGCAGGTTTAGGTATCATCTTGGTATCATTCTTTTCAGCCAGCAGTCGGCTTTCATGTAAATGCAATCCTAGCAGCTAATTAGCCTTTAGACTGCTTTTACAAGCAGTGGGAGGGAATGCCCCCCCCCCCACCGTCTTCTGTGTTTTTCTCTGGCTCTCCTGTCTCAACAGGGAACCTGAGAATGCAGCCGGTGATTCAGCCAGCTGACCATAGAGCTGATCAGAGACCAGAGTGGCTCCAAACATCTCTATGGCCCAACAAACCGGAAGCTACGAGCATTTCATGACTTAGATTTCGCCGGATGTAAATAGCGCCATTGGGAAATTGGGAAAGCATTTTATCACACTGATCTTGGTGTGGTCAGATGCTTTGAGGGCAGAGGAGAGATCTAGGGTCTAATAGACCCCAATTTTTTCAAAAAAGAGTACCTGTCACTACCTATTGCTATCATAGGGGATATTTACATTCCCTGAGATAACAATAAAAATTATTAAAAAAAAAAAAATGAAAGGAACAGTTTAAAAATAAGATAAAAAAGCAAAAAAATAATAAAGAAAAAAAAAAAAAAAGCACCACTGTCCCCCCTGCTCTCGCGCTAAGGCGAACGCAAGCGTCGGTCTGGCGTCAAATGTAAACAGCAATTGCACCATGCATGTGAGGTGTCACCGCGAACGTCAGATCGAGGGCAGTAATTTTAGCAGTAGACCTCCTCTGTAAATCTAAAGTGGTAACCTGTAAAGGCTTTTAAAGGCTTTTAAAAATGTATTTAGTTTGTCGCCACTGCACGTTTGTGCGCAATTTGAAAGCATGTCATGTTTGGTATCCATGTACTCGGCCTAAGATCATCTTTTTTATTTCATCAAACATTTGGGCAATATAGTTTGTTTTAGTGCATTAAAATTTAAAAAGTGAGTTTTTTCCCCAAAAAATGCGTTTGAAAAATCGCTGTGTGAAAAAAAAAAAATGAAACACCCACCATTTTAATCTGTAGGGCATTTGCTTTAAAAAAATATATATAATGTTTGGGGGTTCAAAGTAATTTTCTTGCAAAAAAAAAATAATTTTTTCATGTAAACAAAAAGTTTCAGAAAAGGCTTGGTCTTCAAGTGGTTAGAAGAGTGGGTGATGTGTGACATAAGCTTCTAAATGTTGTGCATAAAATGCCAGGACAGTTCAAAACCCCCCCGAATGACCCCATTTTGGAAAGTAGACACCCCAAGCTATTTGCTGAGAGTCACAAAGTTGTCACTAAATGATATATTGCTCAAACATGCCATGGGAATATGTGAAATTACACCCCAAAATACATTCTGTTGCTTCTCCTGAGTACGCGGATACCACATGTGTGAGACTTTTTGGGAGCCTAGCCGCGTACGGGACCCCGAAAACCAAGCCCCGCCTTCAGGCTTTCTAAGGGCGTAAATTTTTGATTTCACTCTTCACTGCCTATCACAGTTTCGGAGGCCATGGAATGCCCAGGTGGCACAAAACCCCCCCAAATGACCCCATTTTGGAAAGTAGACACCCCAAGCTATTTGCTGAGAGGTATAGTGAGTATTTTGCAGACCTCACTTTTTGTCACAAAGTTTTGAAAATTGAAAAAAGAAAAAAAAATTTTTTTTTTCTTTCTTCATTTTCAAAAACAAATGAGAGCTGCAAAATACTCACCATGCCTCTCAGCAAATAGCTTGGGGTGTCTACTTTCCAAAATGGGGTCATTTGGGGGCGTTTTGTGCCACCTGGGCATTCCATGGCCTGCGAAGCTGTGATAGGCAGTGAAGAGTGAAATCAAAAATGTACACCCTTATGCCCCGTACACACGGTCGGATTTTCCGATGGAAAATGTCCGATCGGAGCGTGTTGTCGGAAATTCCGACCGTGTGTAGGCTCCATCGGACATTTTCCATCAGATTTTCCGACACACAAAGTTGGAGAGCAGGAGATAAAATTTTCCGACAACAAAATCCGTTGTCGGAAATTCCAATCGTGTGTACACAAATCCGACGGACAAAGTGCCACGCATGCTCAGAATAAATAAAGAGATGAAAGCTATTGGCCACTGCCCCGTTTATAGTCCCGTCGTACGTGTTTTACGTCACCGCGTTCAGAACGATCGGATTTTCCGACAACTTTGTATGACTGTGTGTATGCAAGACAAGTTTGAGCCAACATCCGTCGGAAAAAATCCTGGGATTTTGTTGTCGGAATGTCCGAACAAAGTCCGACCGTGTGTACGCCCTATTAGAAATCCTGAAGGCGGTGATTGGTTTTCGGGGTCCCGTACACGGCTAGGCTCCCAAAAAGTCCCACACATGTGGTATCCCCATACTCAGGAGAAGCAGCTAAATGTATTTTGGGGTGCAATTCCACATATGCCCATGGCCTGTGTGAGCAATATATCATTTAGTGACAACTTTGTGCAAAAAAAAAAAAAAAAAAAACTTTTTTTGTCACAAAGTTTTGAAAATTGAAAAAAGAAAAAAAAAATGTTTTTTCTTGTCTTTCTTCATTTTCAAAAACAAATGAGAGCTGCAAAATACTCAACATGCCTCTCAGCAAATAGCTTGGGGTGTCTACTTTCCAAAATGGGGTCATTTTGGGGGGGGTTTGTGCCATCTGGGCATTTTATGGCCTTCAAAACTGTGATAGGTAGTGAGGAGTGAAATCAAAAATTTACGCCCTTAGAAATCCTGAAGGTGGTGATTGGTTTTCGGGGGGCCCCGTACGCGGCTAGGCTCCCAAAAAGTCCCACACATGTGGTATCAGGAGAAGCAAACTGAGGTATAGGGGGGGAGGTGCTGCGCTAACCAGAAGAAAGCTGTAAATCTCTGTCTGTGGTCAATTAATAAAATTACATAAAATCGCATAATAACATAAATCGCATAAATAAGTGTTGACACTAAAAACATTCAAGTCTTAATGATCAGCATCCTGTGTATGTGAAAAAAAGTGCATAACAAATCCTTTTCAGTTGGTATATACTAAATGACAAAAAAAAAAAATCGCATGTAAAAATCGCATAAATAAGTGTTGACACTAAAAACATATAAATCTAGATAATCATGTGTAGGTGCACAAAGGGACATAAACACTACTTCATGTGAATAATTCTAAATAAAAATACATAGAATAAATCAGAAATAACCATCAAAAACATATCCTTATAAATGGTGCAAAACGTACAAAGTGCCAGTGCTTAAAGGTGATCTAGATATCGCAAATAAAACACATCAATCCAACGCAATATGGATGATAAATAATATAAATAAATGTCCCAATAATAGTGATGTAAAATATATTGTGCTGGCCTGCGAAACAAATGACCAATGACATGCCAGTAAGTGCAGCAAACTTAAAGTGCCAGTGTAAAAGTCATTGAAGGTGCAAAAGCAAGTTCTGGTGTATTCAACAAAACAACAGTGGGGTGTCTGGGATGCAATTCACTCAGTGTCCTCTTCGTGCATAAAACACTAATGTAAGCAGTGGCCCCTTAGGGTCAACTGCATGAATTGAAGCTAAAACGCCAGGTCCTGAGCCTCCATCGCGTCCCTATATCCACGCTTGCCGGTGTTGGGTTATCCTAATGGCAGCTGATTGCAAGTGGCTACGGTCCTATCAGGGGTCCTGGACCAGCGCGGATCCTAGCTCAGCCTCCACATCTCAGGTATGTATGTACAGGAATATGCAGGACAAAGGTACTTGATAGTGAAGTATGTCTTAACCAGGTAATGCTTTATTAAAAATCTTTAAGTAGATGTACTCACATAAAAACAATGCAGAGCAAACCTCTCTCCTACGAGCAGCGAACTCGTTCTGTGTCTAGCAATGTGAAACAGCCTATATACATATCAGGAGAAGCAGCTGAATGTATTTTGTGGTGCAATTCCACATAGGCCAATGGCCTGTGTGAGCAATATATCATTTAGTGACAACTTTTTGTAAATATATATATATATTTTTTTGTCATTATTCAATCACTTGGGACAAAAAAAATAAATATTCAATGGGTTCAACGTGCCTCTCAGCAATTTCCTTGGGGTGTCTACTTTCCAAAATGGGGTCATTTGGGGGGGGGGGGGGTTTGTACTGCCCTGCCATTTTAGCACCTCAAGAAATGACATAGGCAGTCATAAACTAAAAGCTGTGTAAATTCCAGAAAATGTACCCTAGTTTGTAGACACTATAACTTTTGCGCAAACCAATAAATATGCGCTTATTGACTTTTTTTTTACCAAAGACATGTGGCCGAATACATTTTGGCCTAAATGTATGACTAAAATTGAGTTTATTGGATTTTTTTTTATAACAAAAAGTAGAAAATATCATTTTTTTCAAAATTTTCGGTCTTTTTCCATTTATAGCGCAAAAAATAAAAACGGTAGAGGTGATCAAATACCATCAAAAGAAAGCTCTATTTGTGGGAAGAAAAGGACGCAAATTTTGTTTGGGTACAGCATTGCATGACCGCGCAATTAGCAGTTAAAGCGATGCAGAGCCAAATTGGAAAACCATCTCTGGTCCTTAGGCAGCATAATGGTCCGGGGCTGAAGTGGTTAATTTATATTATGGAGAATGTAACAGGTGGAGACAAGACACAAAAAGGTGGGCAGGAACATCCACAGGGGGACACGAACAGAGTCAGAAATTAGGACCAGGAGAGCTTACTGTGGGAATATCCAGGATATTGCTGGATATTCCCTGCTGAACTGGCCAAATTTCCATTCATATATGGCTGGGTGTGTCCCCAAACCCCCCTTTTATGAATGATACATATGTGTAGTTTTTTTATGCCTATAAGTCATGTACCTGGTCAAGGCTGAGGTGACAAGAGGGCTTTCCCCTCCTCCCCAATACCCCCTGGAGCCGATGACAGGGTAGAGCAGCATAAGAAGTGGCATGGGTGCCTGCGGTGGGTCCAGACACTGAAAATGATCTGGATACTGCTACAATGTTGAAGCACACTCAACCTAGTACAGAAGGCTTGTATGCTGGTTGGGCACAGGAACCCACAGGTGCTAGAAGCAGAGACATGGCCAGGGCACGCAGAAGTCAGCAACTGTCAGGCAGCAGAGGGACAGAGTTGGGCAGCAAAAGGTACAGTTGGGCTTTTGTAAGGTCAGAGTCCATGCCAAGGTCAACAGCAGGCAGTAGGCAAATTAAGGACAATAGTTAAATTGACACTTATTCCTCAAAAGTTATACATACACATCCACTACTTAATGGCTCTGTGATGTAGTTTTCATGAAATTGGTGTTTTTCTGCCTCCTTGTAATGTTTTTCATGAGCTCCCAAACCTGAGTAATATGTGTACCTCCTATGACTGTCAGCTCCATCTAGGGTCCATAGTGTGGTATTTTCTTGAAATACCCCAATCTAGAAAATACTCCATTATGGCCACTAGATAGAGCTGACAATCATAGGACAAGCTGTGAGAATGCTTGAGACATTTGCAGAGCAATTTTTTTTTTATAAATAGACTCATAAGAATTTATTGGAAAGAGCACATTATATTCATACATTTGGAGGAGCAATTTGAAAGGATGAGGATAAGCCTAAACGTGCCGCACATTTTTCATTTTAAAAGGCTGGTAGATCCAACCCCCGTCATTTTAGAAATGACATAATTTTTGTCTTTTCTACAATTGCTATTACTTAATTTTAACTGATGCGTCAGCTTTGTGCTTTCCTGAACAAGAAATAAACATTTTATTCAAATCAGATCAAGTCTGCAGGCTTGTAAAAAATGTGCCTTGTAAGTAAGAATTAATCAAGCCTCGAGAAATCATATTCTGATTGTAATTTCTATTTATTCAAGATGTGCTCTCCAGGTTTAAAGTATTTCTCTAGGACAGAAAGGGATATCACCAGCACTGTTAAAGGAAACGTCACCCTAGACATACTTGCATTATAAGAACTTTCAATATTTCTGCATCCTAAATTGTGGCTCAGATGTCACAAAGCTATGTAGTCTCATACCATAATGCCATTTTCCCCAAGATCACAATGAATGACCTGCAGATGAAGTAAAAGATCACCTTAACATGTCCCAATTCCCTTACTTGTCCCTTTGGCACTTATTGTGTAGCCCTTGGGCTCCCTGCAGTCAATAGCCTGTGCTTTCTTAACCTAGGTGCTTACTCAGACCAGTGAAGGAAAAATATTCTTAATAAAATCTTATGAAACAAAAAAAAAGAAAAATATTTTTAAGACCACTTCTAGGTTCTGTCACAACAGTCATTGGTAGGCCGGCACAGAGAACAAGAAAGAAGTAGCCGGCCACTGATGCCATGTCTTTTTTCTAGGTCCTGGCACAGACATCATTGGTAGGCCAGCACAGAGAACAAGGAAGAAGAAGCCAGATGCAGATTATGTTTTTTTTGTTTTTTTTTTAAGGTTCTGGCACAGACGTCATTGGTGGAAAGAACAAGGAAGAAAAAGTCAACCATTGATGCCATGTTTTTATTCTAGGTTCTGGTGCAGAAGGAAGAAGAAGCCAGTCACCAATTACGTATTTTTTACGTTCTGGTGCAAACATCATTAGTGGGCCAGCACAAAGAATAAGGAAGAAGAAACCAGCTGCCGATTACGTATTTTTTTCCAGGTTCTGGTGCATACATCATGGTGGGCCAGTACAAAGAACAAGGAAGAAGAAGCCAGCCGCCGATTACGTATTTTTTTCCAGATTCTGGTGCAGATATCATGGTGGGCGAGCACAAAGAACAAGGAAGAAGAAGCCAGCCACAATTAAATATTTTTTCCCAGGTTCTGGTGCAGACATCATGGTGGGCCAGCACAGAAAACAAGGAAGAAGCCGGCCAGTGATGACATATTTTTTTAAGATTTTGGCACATGGGTAATTGGTGAGCTGGCAAAGAGAACGAGGAAGGAGAAGATGGCCACTGATAGAGATTTTAATTTTTTTAAACGTCAGGACTGGTTTTGGAATGGGGGCAGGATGGACCAGTGGAGTTGGGGACAACCAGACTGAAGAGGAATGCAAATGTAATGCCGCGTACACACGGCCAGACTTTTCGACCGGACTGGTCCGACGGACGCCGACGGACCAAATCCGGCGGACAATCCGATCGTGTGTGGGCTCCACCGAACCTTTAGCGGACTTTTCCAGTCGCAAATCTGACGGACTTTAGATTTGGAACTTGCTTCAAATCTTTACGCCGTAACTCCGCAGGACCCAGAAATCCGCTCGTCTGTATGCTAGTCCGATGGACAAAAACCGACGCTAGGGCAGGCATTGGCTACTGGCTATCAACTTCCTTATTTTAGTCCGGTGTATGTCATCACGTATGAATCCGTCGGACTTTGGTGTGATTGTGTGTAGGCAAGTCCGGTCGTTAGAAAGTCCGTTGACAGTTCGCCAAAAGTCCGTCGAAAGTCTGTCGGACTTTTGTAGCTGAAAAGTCCGACCGTGTGTACGCGGCATAAGTGATTTTATATATTTTCTTAAGCACATTTTATAAGTGCTGGCAGTTTATTGTGAAGGGGGTGGTCCACTATAAAAGGTTTGGGTTATTGATTTTGCACGGCCTTCAATTTTTTTTTGTGCAGTCCATCCCTTTTATCGTTTATGTTTTTCCTTTCTTCTATTGTAATGGACTTTGCTAAGAGAAAAATCAAATGTGTCACAGGCAATTTATAAAGGAGATTTAGGGAGCACAAATCAAGAAACATTGATTTATAAAGGAGCTGTAATAGCAATGAACTCGAGCAGTCTCATATAATTTGTCTTCAGTACTCACAGAAGGGTAGACTCCTCCAACACACAACCCTCCTGGGTAGAAACCTAGGGGATAATGAAGCAGTAGCCAGAGGTAGATGTCATATTGTCAAACAGATTTGTGATGTTGTACATAATATTTTACAGTCAGGTACAATTTTCTATAGAATAATCCATAGTAGTATTCATAGTATTGTTAAGTTGGGAAGTTAGTGTTGGCCCAATAAAAAAGACTTGTAGGTTGTGGAGTGAGAGCCAGAGTTCAGGGCTTAGGTTTCCAACCTCCTGTTACAACATTCACTATAGGCTCCTGGTGCAGGAACTGGCTCAACAACCCCCTGCTGGGGGTGCTACACAATCCCATAAGTCCTCCCGGTTTTTGTTTTGAAAACACTGAAAAGATACAATATTAGGATGTTGTATCCCCCCACAGTGGGCATTGTTGTAACAGAATTGCATGCAGCACAAGTTATCGTCTTAGCGCCTTGATCCTTTATTGAAAATTTGTGAATGATGGCTAGTTATTGTTAACAGGACCGCAGGGAAACATCGTCACCTGAGCACTGACAAAACATCAACAAATCATTATGACCTAGCCATGACACTGCACTTATAAGATTCAATTTACCACAGGCCAATAAATACCCTAGGAGGCTGAAATCAGATACGGGACTGTTAGAGAAGGAACAAAAGCGTGAGATGGATGCAGTACAAAGCATCCATCTCATCTTATTCTTTAGATAAAAATTGATTTTCTTAAAATAGTTTTTGCAACAGAAGTAATACATCTGAAAATTGGTTTTAGAGATGGAAATGAGGTAAAAAAAAGTCTGACTGGCAGAAAAGATGAAAGGCATTTAAATTGTATGTACAGCTAAAACTTTACAAAGAAAATAAAAGGTTTTGCCTATACATATGCTTTAAAGCGGGTTTCTAAGAAAAAAATGGAAAAGCACTGTTTTTTCGGGGTCTTTAATTGTAGTGGCATAGATGAGCCAGCAGCTGGACCCCCACAGAGCTGTCATTTTTGAAGATTGAAGTACGGTTGCAAGAATGCTTAGGGCAACCTGTTTTGAGGTTAGGCTAAAGTACCAGATGTCAGGAGAAGGTAAAGAGTTGTAATATTCTGTAATAAACAAAATAGATGGTGGGACTCCCCTCTGGATTTCCGATTTTCCTGCCAATATAGATAAGTAAGGGTTATTAAAACTGAAGCATCCTTGCGTAAAGGGTAGTCTGATATTTTGGTTATGAGTGGATGTTTTTCTGTCGAATCCAACGTTTTTTATATTTAGGAATGGGCAAACGATTCGGCCTGAGCATGAGTTTGGGCCGAACTTTGGTTGTTCGGACGTTCGGCGAACACTGAACATTATGCCGGGTTTGCGGCAAATTTGAATTCTGCGGAACCCCGTTAAAGTCTATGGGACACTAACATGAAAAACCAAAAGTGCTCATTTTAAAGGCTTATATGCAAGTTATTGTCATAACAGGTGTTTGGGGACCCGGGTTCTGCCCCAGGGGACATGTATCAATGCAAAAAAAAGTTTTAAAAAGGGACGTTTTTTCGGGAGCAGTGATTTTAATAATGCTTAAAGTGAAACAATAAAAATGAAATATTCCTCTAAATATCATGCCTGGGGGGTGTCTATACGATGCCTGTAAAGTGGCACGATTTTTCCGTGTTTAGAACAGTACTACAGCAAAATGACATTTCTAAAGAAAAAAAGTCTAAGTTAAAACTGATTGCGGCTGTAATGAGTTGTTGGGTCTCGGCAATATGGATAAAACTCTTTGAAAAAAACTGCATATTTCCCCCCCAGTCCATTACCAGGCCCTTCAGGTCTGGTATGGATAGTAAGGGGAACCCTGCGCTAAATAAAAAAAATGGCTTAGGGCCCCCCCAAAATCCATACCAGACCGATTTTAAAGTGAACCCTGCACCAAAATGAAAAAAAATGGCGTAGGGGCCCCCCCAAAATCAATACCAGACCCTTATGCGAGCACGCAACCTGGCAGGCCACAGGAAAAGAGGGGGGCGTGAGCGCCCCCCGAACCGTACCAAGCCACATGCCCTCAACATGGGGAGAGTGCTTTGGAGTAGCCCCCCCCAAAACACCTTGTCCTCATGCTGATGGGGACAAGGGCCTCATCCCCACAACCCTTGCCCGGTGGTGGTGGGGGTCTGCAGGCGGAGGCTTATCGGAATATGGAAGCCCCCTTTAACAAGGGGACCCCTAGATCCCGGCCTCCCCCCCATGTGGATTGGAAACGGGTACATTGTACCCCTACCATTTCACAAAAAAAAGTGTCAAAAATAGTAAAAAGGACAGGAGACACTTTGGGACAAGTCCTTTATTAAAAAATAAAAAAATTAAAATGTCCCGTGATGTAGCTCCATCTCACGCCGCCCGATGAGCCGAAAAAAGAAAAAAAAAGCCGCAACAGCTCCGCTTCCATGGGAGGCTCCCGCCGAGTGACGCTTCTTCTCGATGACAGCTTTAATATAGCTGAGGGCGGGGCCACTCGGTGACATAAACGGGCGACCTCGCCTTCCTCTGACATCTTGTGGTTTCAGGGGGGCGGGGTCACTCGTTTACGTCACTGGGTGGCCTCGCCCTCAGCTATATAACAGCTGTCATTGAGAAGAACCATCACACGGTGGGAGCCTCCCATGGAGGCGGTACCATTTATACCCCAATGACACCCAACCGCCATGACTTTTCCATCAAAATCAATAATGCGATCATCAATCTCACCCTTCATGTCAGGGTACTAGGTGTAATCCTAGACTCTGACCTGTCCTTTCAGCCCCAAATCCAATTGCTTCTAAAAGCTTGTAGACTTCACCTCCGTAACATCTCTAAAATACGCCCTTTTTAACAAATAAAACCACCAATCTACTCATTTACTCCCTCGTTATCTCTCGCCTTGACTATTGCAACTCCCTTCTGATTGGCCTACGTTTACATAGGCTATCCCCTCTTCAGTCCAGGGCCGGATTAACATAGGGGCTATTGGAGCTGCAGCACCAGGCCCCTTCCTTAAAATAGGCCCTAGCAGGCCAGACTCACTGTCACTGTTATTTTCTGTCACTTGTAAACACAGAAGCCTGGCTTCTGTGCTACAAGTGACAGCGTGCTGCTCAGCGGCGTCAGGAGGGGGGTAAGCACTGCCATTTTACAGAGCATCCGGGGATTTCCATCTTCCACTTACCCAGCGTGGCCGAGTGACACAGGAGGTCCTCCCGGACCGGCTAAGCCATCCATCATAGGAGCCTACCTGGTCCAGGAAGCGGGACCTCATGTGTCTGTGTAAACCGGCTGCGGCGGCTCTCCTCTTCAGATGACTGGGCATGCTACAGCCAGCTGAGCCAGGTAAGGCTGATGGGATGGGGCCAGGCACTGATGATGAGGCTGCATTGATGATATGATGATAGGATGTATTAATGGGCACTGATGGCTGGGCACTGATGAGGCTGTATTAATGGGCACTGATGGCTGGGAACTGATGAGACTGTATTAATGGGCACTGATGGATGGGCACTGATGAGGCTGTACTGATGGGCACTAATGCGGCTGTATTGATGGCTGGGCACTGATGAGGCTGCAGTGATGGACACTGATGGCTGAGCATTGGTGAGGCTGTATTGATGGGTACTGATGGCTGGGCACTGATGAGGCTGCATTAATGGGCACTGATGAGACTGCATTGATGGGCACTGGTGGCTGGGCACTTATGAGGCTATATTGATGGGCACTGACGGCTGGGTACTAATGAGGCTGCATTGATGGGCACTGGTGAAGCTGCATTGATGGGCAATGCAGTGCTATTGAACTTCATTTTTCTCGGCTTGTTGTACGTGTTGTATGTCACTGCGTTCTTGATGTTCAGAATTTCCGACAACATTTGTGTGAACGTTTTTATGCAGGACAAGTTTGAGCCAACATTCGTCGGAAAAAAACATGGATTTTGTTGTTGGAATTTGCGATCGTGTGTATGCGGCATTTCACTTTCACTTTCACCTCAGGGCGCACACCGACGTACAGCCCTTAAGGCCCACCAAAATCCTCAGCACCAGGCCCATAATGCTCTTAATCCGGCCCTGCTTCAGTCTGTCATGAATGGTGCTGCCAGACTTCTCCACCTTACCAACCCCTCAGTGTCTGCCACCCCTCTCCGCCAATCCCTACACTGGCTGCCGATCGCCCCGGCAAATTAAATTTAAAATAGTAACCACAACATACAAAGCCATTCACATCTCTGCCCCGAGCTACATCACCAATCTTGTCTCCAAATATCACCCAAACCGTCCTCTAGGCTCCTCTCAAGACCTCCTGCTCTCTGGCTCCCTTGTCTCCTCCTCCTATGCTCATCTCCAGGATTTCTCCAGACCCTCTCCCATCCTCTGGAACTCTCTACCTGAACTTGTCCGGCTATCTCCTACTCAAGCTGCCTTCAGACAATCTCTGAAAACTCATCTCTTCAGGGAAGCCTATCACGCCTCCAACTAATCTTTTACCACTTCCATCAGCTCTTTCCCCACAGTTACAACCTTTTGTACCACCTGCCCCACCCTATAAATTGTAAGCTCTTCTGAGCAGGGCCCTCTTAAAGTGTTTATGAACCTATATAACCAAGGCTATGCCAGACCCTCTATTAGAGCCTGGCATAGCACACTGTACATGTCTTTTAAATAAACAAGCATTGTAAATACAATTTCAGGGTGATCTTCAGGCCGTTCACATGACACTCCGTCAATGTATACCACTGATGGATGGATATTGCAGGAGGGGCCATGATCTCCCTCTGACGTCAGCCGGGGAGATCACATGGCCACTCAGCCTCTCCTGCAGTAGCCCTGGAAACTGACCAAGAGTCACATGACCGGCCTGAAGACATCGCTAAATCAGTATTTACATCGCTTGTTTTTATAAAAGGTAGTACAGTGTGCTATGGCAGGCTATAATCGAGGGGCTGGCACTGAGGAATAGGAATTTTTCATTCATAATAATAGCGGCGGGGGACAGGGGGGGGAACGGAGACAGAGAAACAGTCATTAAACTGACAGGCAGGAAGGAGGGGGTGAGGGGGAGAGATGAGAGCAGAAAGGGACGTAAACCGACCACGGTGTTCAGGGCTCAGCAGCCCTGATTTTCGTGGTCAGTACAGAGAGGGCACACAGGAAGTGGCAGGTTCAGGGAGGTTTTTTTTTACAGTTTACAGGGGGGCAAGCACTGTGCTGTTTAATCTGCTTTAAGGGACCAGGATATCATTTTTTTTTTGGGTTAACAAACACTTTAAACCTTGTATTTTATTGTATTGTAACTGTATTGTCTCCCTCTTATATTGTAAAGTGCTGCGTAAACTGTTGGCGCTATATAAATCCTGTATAACAATAATGACTCATTTGTTAAGGACTCTTGGCCGGCTGATACCAAAAGAAGGTTTTGCAGTATGCATAAGAATATGACGATTATTATTTATTAGTAGTATTTATTATGTTATTTTAATACGGTAAATGTTTAGGGGCTGATGAACAATCTAAACAATCCTCACTTTAACCAAAAATAAAGACTTTTTGGCCAAAGCTGGGCTTTAACTTCCCCGCAGCCAACAGATTAGCATGACAGTCGACAGCTAGCATTTTCGGAAAATGATGGTAACCGCGAGGGGTCTATGTATTTATCTCATGACAGATTTCTTTACAAATAAATAATAAAACCTCTAATAAAAAGAAGTAAAGATATGTAGATAACTGTACAAGAGAAATAGTAATGCCTGATTTTATGACAAATTGCTACTCTATAAAGAAAAGGAATAGCAGCATTTTCTAGCCTATATTTATAATCATCTCTTTCACCATTCAAAGTCTTTCAAATGATTGCTACTCGACACTATAATTTTGATCAGCCTTGCCATAAAAGAAAATGATGTAATGGGATTTAAGGTACAGCACAGATGTAATAAAAGAGAAATTGCAAAGCGTCAGGCAGTTCTTTAGCGACTGCAAACTGGCAGTATAAAGGCGCGGGTCAGGCCTGCCTACTGCAGCTAGTGAGTCTTGCTACGCAATAGAGAGACCCCTACAGAGTGCCTTGTTAGCAGCAGCTTATCAGCTGTAAGATAGCATTCAGCGAGCCTGCCTCTTCACAGCTGGCGTATTTGCTAAGCGATGGTGGTATTCAGTAGGGACCGAATACTCTGCATACTCTACATACCCACAAATCAAAATCTTATTAGATTGCTTTGCCAGCTTTCATTAAACAGGGCTGTTAGAAATAATAACAAATAATGAACTGAACTCTGAAAGAGATGCCCAAAAAAGACAGAGGGCAACGGACTAGTCACCGGTATTGCCCATGGCTTACCTGCCACTGATATTCTCCCATGACTGACTTAAAATGCCTTGTACACTGTGGGGGTGATTTACGAAAGACGTGCGCCACAGTAGAGGCGCACATCAAGGAGCGACGCACGTTTTCATATTTACGAAATGGTGCGCTGGTAACAGAGCGCAAATTCCCCATTTACTATAGCGATCTCGGTGCACGGGAGAATGCAACCTGTGCGCCACCATGGACATGGCGCACGGCATCTCCAAATCAATATTGATAGAAGATGGAGGTGCCAATATTAAGGGATGATGTGAGGAAGTTTAGTAACAACTGCCCAAGTAACAAATATGAACAAAATAGAATGAGAAAGTAACTTTTTCTGAGCCTGCTGTGCCCACAAGTACGTTTAAGAACTGTGTGAGAGCAATGTAAGCAGTGCGCATGCGCTAGCGGCTCTTGCGCTCGTTCACATGCGTTTGGTCACTTTGCGGCCAAAATCTTAGTAAATGTTAAGCAATGTACATGCAATTGCATGGGTTGAACAGGCGCACCTCTAAACTTGACACATTTTTTTTTTACGCTGGTTCACCTCTATGTATTTTTTAAGGAGATTTGCCCACAGGTCATGTTAGCATGATACGTTGGCAACATGTGACATACACCTTGTTAAAATTATGTAAAGACTCTCGCTCCTCCTAAAAGGGCATTTAACCTTCCCCCTCTAATGCATATGATTTCCTTGGGCTAGCTTTTGCTTTTAAAGGGGAACTCCACACTCCATTCTCCAATGCTCTTCTCTCCCCCCTCTAACCCCTTGGATTTTCATGGGCAAACTTTTGCTTTTAAAGGGGAACTCCACATTCCACTCTATTCTCAAAAGGCTGTGAGCTGCTTTTACTAATCCAAACCACATCCTTTTTCAGAGCATACAACAGGGCCAGCTAGGAAAGGGCGAGAAGAGCGATTGCCCAACCCCCTCATGAACCATACAAGGCCACATGCACTCAACATAGCTGGATGCCTTTGGGGCATGTTGGGCTCAGCCCAATACCAAGCACCTTGTACCCACTAGTTTAAAGGGGCTTTCCACATTCCGTGAAGTTCAAATTGGTGACATTGATATTAGACCATTCAGAGAAAGAATCATTAACCACTACTCTCTGAATACGGTCTTTTAGCCAGTTTTCTGTTCATTTACAAACTGATTTTTCCAAGCCTGTAGAGCAAGGGTCCTCAAACTTTCTAAACAAAGGGCCAATTTATTGTCTTTTAGTCTTTCGGGGGGACTGGACTATGGTCAGCGGTAGTGGAAATTTTCCTGGCATCAGTGGGAGTAAACATTGCCCCATTTGGTTACATAGTTACATAGTAGGTGAGGTTGAAAAAAGACACAAGTCCATCAAGTCCAACCTATCTGTGTGATTATGTGTCAGTATTGCATTGTATATCCCTGTATGTTGCGGTCATTCAGGTGCTTATCTAATAGTTTCTTGAAGCTATCAATGCTCCCCGCTGAGACCACCGCCTGTGGAAGGGAATTCCACATCCTTGCCGCTCTTACAGTAAAGAACCCTCTACGTAGTTTAAGGTTAAACCTCTTTTCTTCTAATTTTAATGAGTGGCCGCGAGTCTTGTTAAACTCTCTTCTGCGAAAAAGTTTTATCCCTATTGTGGGGTCACCAGTACAGTATTTGTAAATTGAAATCATATCCCCTCTCAAGCGTCTCTTCTCCAGAGAGAATAAGTTCAGTGCTCGCAACCTTTCCTCATAACTAAGATCCTCCAGACCCTTTATTAGCTTTGTTGCCCTTGTTTGTACTCGCTCCATTTCCAGTACATCCTTCCTGAGGACTGGTGCCCAGAACTGGACAGCATACTCCAGGTGCGGCCGGACCAGAGTCTTGTAGAGCGGGAGAATTATCGTTTTTATCTCTGGAGTTGATCCCCCTTTTAATGCATGTCAATATTCTGTTTGCTTTGTTAGCAGCAGCTTGGCATTGCATGCCACTGCTGAGCCTATCATCTACTAGGACCCCCAGGTCCTTTTCCATCCTAGATTCCCCCAGAGGTTCTCCCCCCAGTGTATAGATTTCATTCATATTTTTGCCACCCAAATGCATTATTTTACATTTTTCTACATTGAACCTCATTTGCCATGTAGTCGCCCACCCCATTCATTTGTTCAGGTCTTTTTGCAAGGTTTCCACATACATTTGGTATTAGGGCAAGAAGCAGTGCCCCATCATTTTTATCATTGGGAAGAATAGTGCCCCATTATTGGTATAAGTTGGTGATATTTTTCTTCATTGTTGGAGTCAGCTGGTAGAATAGTGTCTAGTATCAGTGGAAGGAGTAGTGTCCCAAGGGCCAGATAAAGGCAAGCAAAGTGCCACAGTTTGGAGGCCACTGCTGTAGACTTTACCTTACACATTAGCCATGTGTGGGAAACTGTGTCAAACACTTTTGCAAAATCCAAGTATACCACATCCACAGCCACCCGTCTGTCCAAGGTTTTACTTACCTCCTCATAAAAAGAAATCAGATTTGTTTGACAACTATGTCTTTCGTGAATCCATGCTGTCTGTTGCTTACAATGTGTTTTTCAAGCAAGAATTCATCTATGTGGTCTATGTTTTATTAAACTCCCCAGTATCTTCCCGACTATAGAATTCAAACTAACAGGTCTATAGTTACTTGGTAAAGATTTTGATCCCTTTTTAAATATGGGAACCATATTGGCCCTACGCCAATCCAGTGGCACCATTTCAGTTATTAAAGTGTCCCTAAAAATTAGAAACAATGATTTAGAAATGACAGAGCTCAATTCTTTTGGGACATGTGGGTGGGAGATTTTAAGCTGCGGCTCCCTTTTCTTTAATTTCTTTTCTTTTTTTTTTATGTTTAGAGATGTAACATTAAAAAACAACACTGATGCGTCCATGACAGGAAATAATATGACTTGTTTCATAAAGTGGTGATTCTTTTTTTAAAAACCCATTATATATGAAAATGGACCTATTGTCAATCCGGATAGCGGCTGTCAAGATAAAAACTAGCACGATGGTGATGTCTCTGGATTGGAAATGTTCACATTTAATTAAGTGTACCTTTAACTTATTTTTTTAAGTAGCGCAGCTGTCAGACAGCGGTGGGGAGGTGCGCTTTTTTCTCGCTACAGCCGATGAGGACGCCAAATGAAAACGTTGAGCTTCCCCTCGGCGCAAATTCTCTCTTCCATCGAGTTGGAGTAGAATCTCACTAATGAAAAATCCTAAAATGTGTCACTCGTCCCAGCATGACGGCCGCGCTTCCAAATCTTATCCGCTACTTATTGTGCTCCATCGTGATTTGTTTGGCAAAGCAATTACGCCATGATAATTACTATCCGAGGGGAAATAAAACAGGACGGAATGTTAGGCGGAGAGCGAACAGGCGCAGCAAGAAAATGAATTATCAGAGAAGGGAATTTCGAATTCCACTTACAGTGGCAGAGCAAAATCAGATAAGGTTCACGAAAATATTGGAGCTGAACTCCAGGCTGATAAAAAGGTGCAAAATAAATCAGCTCTGTATTCATTAATACATCATTAAATGTATTTTATTTTTTAATGAAAGCAGTGAAAGTACCAATTTTTTTAAAGTGGTATTAAAGCTTGTTTGTTTGTTTTTTAAAAAACAAACACGTTTTACTTACCTGCTCTGTGCAGTGTTTTTGCAAAGAGCAGCTCCATCCTCTTCTTTTTGGGTACCCTGCTGGCGCTCCTGGCTCCTCCCTCTTGAGCAGTGCCCTCCAGAGAAAGCCGCTTGCCCTGGGGGTACCGCTGCGTGCTCGCTCCCGAGCCGCTGGCTCTATACATCCATAAGACACAAAGAGGCACAGCTTGGCCCTGCCCGACCCCGCTCTCTCCTTATTGGCTCATTTGGTGTCATTGACACCTCCTGAACCATACCAGGCAACATACTATTAGCATGGAGGGGGTGGTGCTATGGGGCAGGGGGGCTCTGCCTCTGATGACATTGATAAAAGTCATAACAAGGTCACGCTCATCCAAAGTTGCATCAGAATCGCATCAAAGTTGTAGCAAGTTGCAGGGTAAAGTTGCAATGGAAATCGCATGATTTTTAAGTTGCACAAGTGTGAATGGACTCTTATCTATACCTAAGCAAATAAACAGATCAATTTGAGTACTTTGTCCAAAGCGACTAATAAGCCTGTAGAGTCCAATGAAGAACAGGGCCTCTTGCTAAGGAAACATCTTGAACTGATACAATGGTGGTATTTTTTTTAGCTTTCCAAGCCTTCATCAGCATACTGGACATCATGTGGTGTATTCCCTATCCAGGTACAGAAAC
Organism: Lithobates septentrionalis; assembly: GCA_037952835.1. Lineage (NCBI taxonomy): Eukaryota > Metazoa > Chordata > Amphibia > Anura > Ranidae > Lithobates > Lithobates septentrionalis. The sequence goes on from JBBDGP010001332.1 coordinate 2,849,901, forward strand.
AGTCCTTAGGAAAAAGGGGACACAGCAGGGCTCCAAACTTGTAGAGTCCTCTGAATCCTACAGTTCAGCAACTGTACACACAACTGTAGGCAGTGCCGATCCTGACCTCCCTGGGGCCCTAAGCAAAATTCTGCTAAGGGGCCCTCTACCTGACCCGTGATGCCATGAGCTATGTAAACCATTTGCCATTGCCACACAGTCACACCTGACACTTCAGTGCTCCCAATACAATCCTCCCTCCTTTAAACAAAACAGTCAAAGAATAAGTACAAACAGATATATATCTATATCTATCTATATATATATATTTCTATCTATCTATCTATCTATCTATCTATCTATCTATCTATCTATCTATCTCCCTCCTGTACCTTTTGTATTGAACTGTACTGTAATTGTGTTGTCCCCCTTATACATTGTAAAGCGCTGCGTAAACTGTTGGCGCTATATAAATCTCGTATAATAATAATAAAAATATATATCGTTACATATCTGAGTGCGGATCCCCCACTTACATCAGGGTCCCCAGAGATCCCCTACTTACATCAGGGCCCCAGAGAGCCTCTCCTTACATCAGGATCCCCAGAGAGCCCCTCCTTACATCAGGGTCCCCAGAGAACCCCCCTTACATCAGTGTCCTCAGAGAGCCCCTCCTTACATTAGGGTCCCTAGAGAGCCTCCCTACTTACATCAGGGTCCCCAGAGAATCTCCCCCTACATCAGGGTCCCCAGAAAGCCCCCCTTAAATCAGTGTCCTCAGAGAGTCCCCCCTACATCAGGGTCCCCAGAGAGCCTCCCCTACATTAGGGTCCCCCAGAGAGCCTCCCCTTACATCAAGGTCCCCAGAGAGCCTCCCCTTACATCAGGGTCCCCAGAAAGCCCCTCCTTACATCAGGTTCCCCAGAAAGCCCCTCCTTACATCAGAGTCCACATAGAGGTCCCCCTTACATCAGAGTCCACACAGAGGTCCCCCTTACATCACAGTCCGCACAGAGGTCCCCCTTACATCAGAGTCCGCACAGAAGCCCTCCTTACATCAGGGTCCACACAGAGGCCCCCCCTTACATCAGAGTCCACACAGAGGCCCCCTCTTACATTAGAGTCCACACAGCGGTTCCCCTTACACCAGAGTCTGCACAGAGCCCCCCGCCTCACCATGCCCATCATTGCAGCCTTACTATGCCCATCGTTGCCGCCTCACTATGCCCATCATTGCAGCCTTACTGTGCCCATCATTGCCGCCTCACCATGCCAATCAATGTAGCCTCACCGTGCTCATTATTGCAGCCTTACTTTGCCCATCATTGCCACCTTACCGTGCCAATCATTGCCGCCTCACCGTGCCAATCAATGTAGCATCACTGTGCCTGACATTGCCGCATCACCGTGCCCATCATTGCAGTCTTATTGTGCCCATCGTTGCCGCCTCACCATACCCATCATCGCAGCCTTACTATGCCCATCAATGCTGCCTCACCATGCCCATCATTGCAGCCCTACTGTGCCCCTCATTGCCACCTCACCGTGCCAATCAATGTAGCCCTACTGTGCCTATCATTTCCGCCTCACTGTGCCAATCAATGTAGCCTTACTGTGCCCATCATTGCTGTCTTTCCGTGCCAATCATTGCCACCTCACCAGTTAGTGCCAGTGGATTACGTACAGGCACAGCGCGCATCTCACGATGTGTCACGGAGCTCAGTGTGAAAGGTTCAGTCGCGCTGTGACAAAAGTTCCGCCCTCCTCCTAGACCAGCTCGTGTGATATACAGAACACTGCATCTATCACACAAGTTGGTCTAGGAGGAGGGCGGGACCTTTGTCACAACGGGACTTCACACTGAGCTCTGTGACACAGCGGGGCTCTGCTTTGCATAGCTCAAATCGGCCCCAGGGCAGGCAGCCTACCGGGGGATTGTCCCGGTATCCCGGTAGGCCAGCCCGGCCCTGAGCAGAGCCGATCCACCTTTGGGGGCCCCCCCACAGTGGCGGGGCCCTACGCAGCTTGTGTAGTGAGCGTATAGTTCATAACTTCTAGAGGCACATATAGGAATTTGAATCCCTTAGTCAGCGCTACTTTCCTGTGCACAATGCGGTGCATCCTAGGGAACCATGGCAATGGGTCCTTTACTCTTCTGCCTGGCGAGATGACAGGGCTAGCAGCCTGTTTAATTTGCTGATGATGGGCCTTACTCTGAGCACCAGCCCTGGCCAATATACATGAAAGCGACAGGTCAGAATATTTCTGTTGGTATTCCTTGCTAAACTGTAGATTATCAGCAAACTGTGTCTGTTGCTGAATAAACTGCTTTTCATCTTCCTCCAGCTCACACTTGGGTTCACTTTCCAACACAGACACTGTCTCTTTGGGATTTGGCAAACGTTCTGCCTCATAGGAGGGTTTCTGCACCCTGGCCTCCTGTGCGTCCTGGTCTCTCCAAAACCACTCTGACGAAGAATTTCTGGACACTTCCCACTTGCTAAAGTCCTCTTCAGTCTCATCCCTGGTGATCCAGAGTCAAACACTGCACTGCTACCCTCTGCGGAAACAGGCACACGTGCCCCAGCTTCTACAGGCTTCTCTTTTGTCTCCTCACTAAGAACAACTTGCTTGTCAGATGAGGGATCCCCCTTCACTTGTCCTAGGATGGGTCACTAACTGTTCTCGGGTAACAGCTGTGACAAGGTTTGCCTCACGGGATGTGCTGCTGGTGGCCTTACTTTAAAAGATGTCTCTGGTTCAACCCCCTTGGTGCAGAATCTTGTGTCCACTCCACACGGTAGACTGCAGGTGGTATTAATTGGAACAATGGCACCTCACAATGCCCACACCGGCTCCAAAAGTGAATATCTCCGCTGTTGGCTGCTCACATACAGCACAGAGCAGACATAGGTGTTAGGCCCTCCAGGTTGTCCTGAGAGCTAGCTTGCCCCTCGGCACCAGCCTCTAACCTGTTTCAATCAAGCGCTCCTCCTCTCCACCCAACAAGTTTAGTCTCCTCTCCTCGCTCCCCACAAGACTCCCAGCCTGGCTGTCAGAACGGTGCATGCCCCGCTATTTCGCTACTCTCTGCCATGTGCAGGGTGTACTTCTCCTCTGACACACAGTCCATTACTCCGCCCCCTCTTCCAGGGCCTCCTGGTGCCAACTCTCCCACATCAACTCTTAAAGGATAAGTTCATCTTTAAATAAATAAATGCACATTTTTTTCACAGGTAAAAAGTGGATTTACTATTTTTATTTTTGGAGCCTCATAAGCATTGTACCAGTGATCAGCAAATCGCTAGAGTCATGCAGGTCCGTGTGAGCTTGTTGTCTGTACATACGAGATGTGTCTAAAAGGTTCGGTGAATGGTCCGATATCTCAACCGCAACATGGGCCAGGTGTGCATGCACATGCACATGGCTATCCAGAGACATGTGGAGAAGCTCCACCTAGCGTGGAGCACACGTGACCATCAAGGTAAACCCGCTGCAGGCAGTCGAATGTAGCCAGCGTGAGAGGTAGTGTCACAGTGCAATGGAGCAACGAGTGAACATCAAGTGCTCCCACAAATTGAGGAAAACAAGACGGAGATGCGTTAAATGTTGGTGCAAGTGTACGGGACCGAAGCTGAGAGCAGAAAATGTGTGTCTATAAGCAGAACCAAAGACATGTTCGAGCAAGTGTGAAAAATGCTGGCATGAAATCGGAGACTAACTCTATGATTGATGGCGGAGGAATTGGGCAATAGCAAGGACACGGTGAGCGTCTGTGAAGATTTGGGTAAGTGGAATATCTGTTCCCAGTTTGTGCTCCACAAGTTGACAGACGGACAGAAAGTAAAATGGATGGAAACCTCTGGATATTTTACTACCATGTGTGGCCAGGATCTTTTCTGCCAACCATCGTCACAGGGGATAAGACCTGGTGCTACCAGTTTGATCCGGAATCCAAGTGGCAATCGATGGAATAGCGTTCACCGTCTTCCCCGCGCGCAGCCCTGCGGACTTCTGTTTCCCTGTCTGAGGATCATCATGAAAGGCGCATGTTTTGCAGACATGGTGGCAATCCAAGAATGTGTGACAGCGGTTCTGCGATTCCTACCTTTGCTGACAGTTTGTAAAAGCTTTATGAACTTTGCCAAAAGTGTGATTATTTTGAAGGCCAATAAAGGTAATTTGTTTGTATCTTCTGTTTTGTTTGTTTTTTTTTTTTTATACCATTCACCAAACTTTTTAGACAAATCTCGTAGTATGCAAGGACAAGCAGTTTGACAGTGACAGAAAGACTCAAAGAGCTACCACAGCACTCAACAGCGCTGTGTAGTTTATTGAGTAGGCTGTCGGTATTTTGTAGTTTATCCATTCACAAAACTATGTGAATAAATGACGCGACCATGTGGGCGCAGCCCTGCACGGCCACGCTAGTTTCAAAAAGTGACAGCTCGTACGGGGAACTTCTCCCTGTACTGCTGTCACAGAGGGTGCAGGGATCACTGAGCGGATGCAGGATTGGGAACATGTTACATGTTCCACCCTGAAAACAGGTGGAACATGTAACATGTTCCCGAACGTGAACCTATCCTTTAACCCTTCCAACACACAAACAGTACCCGAAAAGCTAAGGAAGGTCTTTAGGATTTCAGGGTGCTGGCATCCCCTTTGAAGTATATTGGTGAACAGTACCAAACAGGAATACAGTCCAGAGTGTACAAAATAGTAACTACTGATCTCCTATAGAAGCTAGGAAAGTCTTTAGGTCCACAAGGCTGGTGCTTACTGTTTCCTGACCTCAGTGCAGCCACGTGCAAGGTCAGTCAGCTTTTGTACTCAAGTTGCCTGCATTCTGGATCCTTTGGAGGCTTTCTGGAAATGCTCCAGGAGGGTAGAACGAAGGTCCTCCAGCCAAGCAGTGGCTGGGACCCCACAAAAGGTGATGGCTGTTCTGGGCAGATTTCCCAGGTATGCCACAGCCCTCAAGCTGGGTCTTTTTCCCCCAGGAACAAGAGACCTCTGTTCTCGATTCTAGCCCATTTATACCCCCCTTAGCCCCCTGATGGTGACCTGCCATATTGACCAGGGATTGGCAGGGGAGATATTTACATGCCTGACCAAACCCTGACTAATCAAATCTTGCTAAATTTAACAAGACAGCTCTATAGGGCTCTACATAACCCTCCCTTACTCCATCCAAAATGGAAAAAAAAAGTTTTGCTTTAAATTCTACTTTAGGTAAAGATAACTAGGAAGCAAAATATTGTGTTTCATAAGGAATCCCGAACAGTTAAAATATTCAGAATATTCACATTCTGGATTGGCTGCCTCATGCAGTCCTATTGACAGCCTCTAGTGTTAAGCCTCGTACACACGATCGGATTGTTGGCCAACAGAGCGTCAGATTTTTGTCAAAAGGGCGTGCGCCTAGATCTTGTCTTGCATACTAACGGCACTCAATTGACGGCCAACAAATGTACTGGCGTACTACGTGGAATTTCAGCTCTTGAGCGCCACCCTTTGGGCACCAGCTTATGACGTGTTTGGTGAACATTGATTCCGAGCATTCATGTTTGTACTTTGGACTTTTGAGTGACGGACTTGTGTACAGACGATCCGAAAATCTGACAACAGACCGTTGTCCGCCGAAAATGTACTAGTCTGCCATCCAACATTTGTTGGCCGAAAGTTGGACAAAAATTGTCTGAAGGAGCGTACTAACGCTTGGATTTTAGGCCAAAAGTCTGTCATCACACAATCCTCTGCCCTGTCATCACACAATCCTCTGCCAACAATCAGATCGCGTGTACGAGGCTTTTAAAGCGTCAATAATCGACAAGTGAGCCTGCTCCAATTGCTACATGAAAGCAGATAATAGTTTCATTAGTGTTGGAGAAAAGAAGGAAAATGATCCCATTGTGTGTCCCTTTCTTGTCAAATAAGAACACCCCTCTTCAATGAGAAGCTTTGTTGCTGCCTCTGGTTTTGGCTCCAAAACATGAAACGAATAATAATCCAATTCAGTCTCACTGAACACTGAAATTAATTCATAGAGCCTTTGATTCTGCCGCACAAATAAACGCTTGGATTCTATAGCGGTCCTTTGTCCTGCTGTGGAGGCTTCTGGGTAATAATTAGCTATTTGTCTTTTTTTTTTTTTTTAATCCTGTGTAATTTTCTTTACCGTTCCTAAGAATCCTATACATACCCCTCGTTGTTCATGTGTAGCCTGTAATTAATAATATAGAGGAAGATGCACTGTCGTCTCGCTCTCCTTCTCCTCCGCTAATTCTGGCTTAACAAGATCAGCAAAACTCAGGGGACAAATTAATATCTTAGAATTTAATTAGACAGCCTGCAATTTAGGGATTTTTATAGACGTAGGAAGAGCCAGTCTGTTGGTGTGATTTACTGTTAACCCCTCGGTGACAAAGGCAAGGGTCGGCAATGTTTATGAAAATGCTGAGATGCCAATGGTAAAATGTATGAAAATCCTAACAATCCACTTCTTTCATTTTAATACCTTTTGCGCTAATAAATATTGCATTGAAAGCCTTTTGAAATATGCTTAGAGCACCGCTCAAGCCAGGAACTCAACTCCCGTGGTCCACAGAAATAGAGGAATGCAGGTCAATGTGTTCATCCAAAGTAGAATACACTATATTGCTAATATTATTGGGACGCCCGCCTGCCCAGTCTTATGCCCCGTACACACGATAGGATTTTCCGACAATAAATGTTCGATGTGAGATTGTTGTCGGAATTTGCGATTGTGTGTAGGCTCCATCGGACATTTGTTGTCGGAATTTCCGACAACAAAAATTTGAGAGCTGGTTCTCAAATTTTCCGACAATAAAATCCGTTGTCGGAAATTCCGATCGTGTGTACACAATTCCGACGCACAAAATTCCACGCATGCTGGGAATCAAGCAGAGGAGCCGCACTGGCTATTGAACTTCATTTTTCTCGGCTCGTCATACGTGTTGTACGTCACCGCGTTCTTGACGGTCGGAATTTCCAACAACATTTGTGCGACCGTGTGTATGTAAGACAAGTTTCAGCCAACATCCGTCGGAAATAAATCCATGGTTTTGTTGTCGGAAAATCCTATCGTGTACATAGCATTAGTCTGTAGGGTTCAGTATTGAGTTGGCCCACCCTTTGCAGCTATAACAGCTTCAACTCTTCTGTCCACAAGGTTTAGGAGTGTGTCTATGGGAATGTTTGACCATTCTTCCAGAAGCGCATTTGTGAGGCCAGGTACGGATGTTGGACAAGAAGGCCTGGCTCACAGTCTCCACTCTTATTCATCCCAAAAATGTTCTATCGGGTTGAGGTCAGGACTCTGTGCAGGTCAGTCAAGTTCCTCCACCCCAAATTCACTCATCCATGTCTTTATGGACCTTGCTTTGTGCACTGATGTGTGGTCATGTTGGAACAGCAAGGGGCCATCCCCAAACTGTTCCCAGAAAGTTGGGAGCATAAAATTGTCCAAAATGTCTTGGTATGCCGACGCCTTAAGAGTTCCCTTCACTGGAACTAAGGGGCCAAGCCCAAACCCGGAAAAACAACCCCACACCATAATGCCCCCTCCACCAAATGACTTGGGCCAGTGCACAAAGCAAGGTCCATAAAGACATTGATGAGCGAGTTTGTGGTGGACTGCAGAGCCTTCCAAGAAGCGTTAAAGCTGGTTTAGCTGCAAAGGGTGGGCCAACTCAAATTGAACATCACGGACGGGGGTTAAAGTTTATGTGCGCGTAAAGGCAGGTGTCCTAATACTTTTGACAATATATGTGTATATAATAAGTGAAAGAAGGAGATGCTCTCCTGACCAGCCATTGTGATACAGACAATAAAGGACAGCTTCAGCCTACATGTCGTCACCGAGAGGCCACATGACTGACCCGTTTCGCCCTGCCCACCGGGGCACTCGGACTAAGCCCCAGTGGATGGGGTGAAACATGTTAAGGGTTTGAGACATGTAGGCTGAAGCTGTCGTTTATTGTCCGTTTCACACTGGTGGGTCGGGAGAGCAATGCCTTATTTCACTCATTGAATGCCTTTTCTTATAGCTGTTTGATAAGTGGATAAAAATACCCATTGATTCTGCCAGAAATCTAATGAGATGATAAGCAGTGTCACCAGCCCTGCTCAAATCACCTGTGAGAGCTGCAGAAAGCCTCCCCCCTGTGTTATGGAGATGGAGAGGGGGAGATGTTCTTTAGTCTTAACTAACTTCCTGTCCCGGGTACCCATGCTGTTCCTGCATATAGAACGAAGAGTTGTCACCCAAGAATTGGGAACGGGCTACTGGTAGGATCACCAGGTAAAAATATAGGAAGAACATTTATGTAGCCACCTGTAAGGACTTGTGAGCTGCAATATATTACATTTTTATCTTGGGATGCATTTGATCAGCGGTCCATAATGTGATTATGTAAATGTCCAGACTAAATTGAACACTATCAAATAATTTGACAATAAGTGTACTACTAATTTGCCTACTTAAATCATTTTTACATTTTATAAGAATGTAGCACCCTGGAGTTTAGATAGGGCTGCTCCTAAATTTACCTGCCAGGAGTAGCTACCTTGGCTAATTATTAGGGATCGATTGATTTCTCCCTAAGTCTGGCACATTGCTGCACTTTTCTCTTCTGCCGCTAGGTGGCCAGGTACCTAGTGGCATTAGATACGAAAAAGGCAATGCAATCTCAGATTATGGGTATATGGGGTATCTCAGCCAATGGGCAGGGGCTTTATTAAATCCCTTGGCCTGCTGGGAGAAACCTATTTTGGTGGAGTCAGGTGATCGGTGTTCTGTGCCACCTGGACGGCTGTCTGGGTGGACGTGTGTTGTACTGCCCGGGCTGCTAGGCCCGAGATTGGGCCCACCCCGGGCACATCTGGCTGCTAGGCTGTCCGAGGTCCTATCCAGAAGCAAGAGAGCAGTGCAGGGTTGGGATTGCGGCTTGCAGTCCAACCAGAAGTGATGGTTCTGCTGGCCAGAGAACCTGTCGTGGTCCGAGGTAGAGGGGAAGCTGTCACCAGTAAGGGACCATTCGCCTTATTACCAGGGACCGCAATGAGTAGCTGAAGCAGATACCAGAGCAGTATTCTCATCAACTGGGGACGGTGAAGAATCAGGAGACATCTGCAGGTGTCAAGCCAGGGACCCAGCCAGCGGAGGTGACGCTTGCAGAGCAGCCTTGTGTGTCAAGCCAAGGACCGAGCAGGCCAGTGGGGTGAAGCTTGAGAAGTATCTTAAGTGCCAAGCTAGGGACCCAGCAGAGAGGTGGGGGTGACACTTGAGGAAGATACTACTGTGAAGATTGGAGGAGCCCAAGGGATTCAGTGGCAGAGAATCATCTAGTCTAGTGAGAGAGACGGGGAGCTCAGTGGGCTGAAGAACTAAAAGAAATGGTTATAGTGGAAGTGAAGAACTGTTACACTTTGTGCTAGAAACTGTTAAAGACTGTTGCCATAGGAGACAGCATTCCTACACATGTAGATGTGGCGTCTTGATGAATGCATTTCCCTGCATGGCTGTCCTCCAGTTGAAGTCTGCCAATAAATCTTGCAACTACCTAAGGGTGTCCTGACCCTAACCCTCTCTCCCAAAGTTCTGCTAAGAGAAATAAAACCTCTTTTGCATTCAAGAAGTGTCTGGCGTCCAATGAATCTAACTGCTTTGCACCCACCATGCCTCACAACCCACCATATACAGAAGGATGTCACCTATCTCTGACCCTGGAGGTTCTCATTAGACCGAAGGAGGCCTGGGACCTTGCTACAAGAACATATGACAAAAGGGCTTAATTCATGGATCTAACCCACAAGGTTATGTGTAGGGATCCTGCCCTTTCTATGATGGTGTGTCCCCAGTTAAATGTGGGGTGTGTTGTGGATGGGTTGTAGCTAGCCTGAGCTGTTATGTACTTTTTTCTAAGCTCTGCATGTTTCCCTCCTCATTGGGCGCCAAGCAAGGGTCACATGAAAGGCCAACACCGGGGGGGGGGGGGGGGGGTCTTTTGGGCTACGCTAGGCACCTTGTACAGGGTAATTTTACTACACATGGAGTACCTTTACTTTGTGCTGTCTTCATCAATGTCCTGGGACAAGGCTGAGGCTGCCGTGGGGGAGTACTCATCCTTAACCGCTTGCCGACCGCCTCACATACATTTACGTCAGCAAAAGGGCTCGTACAGGCAAAATCACGTTCCTGTACGTTCCCCTTTAAGAGGTGGCCAGCGGGTGCGCGCGCGCGTCCCGCTGCAAGCTCCGTGAGGCGGGTTGCGGGTCCCGCGGACTCGATCGCCGCGGGCATACCCGCGATCGCCTCACGGAGAGGACAAACGGGGAGATGCTGTTTACAACTAGTGTTCTGCCTAGTGACAGTGTCACTTGATCTCTGCTCCCTGTCATCGGAGCAGAGATCAGTGACGTCAAACTTACAGCCCCTCCCCCTGACAGTTAGTAATCACTCCCTAGTACTGATTTAACCCCTCCCCGCCCCCTAGTGGTTAACCCCTTCACTGCTAGTGTCATTTATACAGGAATCAATGCATTTCTATAGCACTGATTGCTGTATAAATGACAATGGTCCCAAAAATGTGTCAAAAAAGGTCCGATGTGTCCGCCATAATGTTGCAGTCACGATAAAAAAAAAAAAAAAAAAAAAAAAAAAAAAAAATCGCTGATCGCTGCCATTTAAAAAAAAAAAAAATTTTTTAATAAAAATGGCAAAAAACTATCCCCTATTTTGTAAACGCTATAACTTTTGCGCAAACCGATCAATAATCGCTTATTGCTTATTTTTTTACCAAAAATATGTAGAAGAATACGTATCGGCCTAAACTGAGGTAAAAAATAGTTTTTTATATATATTTTTGGGGGATATTTATTATAGCAAAAAATAATGCGTTTTTTCAAAATTGTCGCTCTATTTTTGTTTATAGCGCAAAAAATAAAAACCACAGAGGTGATCAAATACCACCAAAAGAAAGCTCTATTTGTGGGAAAAAAAGGACGTCAATTTTGTTTGGGTGCAACATCGCACGACCGCGCAATTGTCATTTAAAGCGACGCAGTGCCGAATCGCAAAAAAGTGCTCTGGTCAGGAAGGGGGTAAATTCTTCCGGGGCTGAAGTGGTTAAGGCCGACCTCTACTCTTATGCCCCGTACACACGGTCGGATTTTACGACGGAAAATGTGCGATCGGAGCTTGTTGTCGGAAATTCTGACCGTGTGTGGGCTCCAACTGACTTTTTCCGACACACAAAGTTTGAGAGCAGGCTATAAAATTTTCCGACAACAAAATCTGATCGCGTCAATTCCGACTGTGTGTGGACAATTCCGACGCACAAAGTGCCACGCATGCTCAGAATAAATTGAGGCGGAACTGCTCGGTCTGGTAAAATTAGCGTTCAGAATGGATATAGCACTTTCGTCACACTGCAATGTTTTAAATTGTTTAATGCAGCGCACACTCTTCTTCTTTATAATGCTAGAAGAATGAAGTAGTTTTGCTGCTCATATTCACACAGACTTCTCACAAAACTTCTTTCTTTATTATTTCTAGTGATTTCATCAATATAATTTTTTTTTTATTTGTCACATCTGCCGAAAAAATAATCTTTTTGGGATGTTTTTAGAATAAATATTTTTTTATGGATTTTTTAAAATCCTGATCTTGTGTTTTATTCTTAATTTTTATTTTATTTTTTGCTCCAGAATAGTTTGATGTGTGTTTTGTGTGTCAAGCTACCACAACACCATTATTATCTTGTATTTAATGCCAAGGAGATTGTTTGGTGTCCCTTGTTAATTTCACATTGTATTTTTGAAATGTACCTGCCTCCTCACAAACAAACTGTCTTTTTTGAAGGAAAACACACATAGGCGAGTATAATAAATCAAACCCAAAATTTATTAAGGGCTCATAACCAAAGAAAGAGGGAGGCAACGCTGAAGAAACAGCAGAACTTGGCAAAGCCCTTGGACCCCCAGGGCACACATCAATTATTTTCCTGCAACATTGGTGGCCTAAGGAGTCCATATATAAGGGAGTACAATCTGGTCCAGAAGTCCAAGAGATCATGAACAGCAGCAGATGACATATCTGTTCCCAGGCTGTGGTCATACAAGAGCCTCCATCTTTTGTCAGAGCAGACTGAACCCAGGACCATCACTCTCTGGTCTTCCTTCCACGCTTCCTTCCACGCTGTGTCTGTGGTGGTGGAGTTGTGGCAGGAGGAGGAGGAGGATGGTCCAACTCACACAGGTGGGTATTGGGTGTGATTTCGCCCCTCTCCCCCTTAGTTAAGGTTTTATAAACAATGTCCTCACACATGAAGCGTTGGCCCTCCTGCATGTTCTGCAGTTTGGTGGCAACCATGGAGCCAAAGGCCTCTTCACGAGTGGGGAGGGCTCTGAGGGACACAAAGGCTTCCTTAATCAACCGGAGTGCTGAATACTGCACGTTACTCCCCTTCCTGAGTCTTTTGTTTGGAAGGCGGAGGGGAGGGACCTGCGATTCTGTCAGGCTCCTACTGGGCCCCGGCTTCTCCTGGCTGCCACTTAGTCCCGCCTCCTCCTGTGTGCCACATTCCACAGCCTCCTCCTGGCTAAGGTCTTCCTGTGTATGAAAAAGGGACATAGTTTTAGTTTTTTCTTCATCACACACAATTTTCATCTCATGACTGTTGCAAATTGAATGTTAACAAATATAACAGACTATCATTCTGAGCCCAGCATTTTTCATTCTTGTCCACTACTGTCTATTGATATGTAAAACACTTTATCAAATCAGCAATTAGTGATCAATAATAACATCTAGTAAACATCATTTATTTCTTGACCAGAAATCTGTAGAACAATGCTATACCTGACTCCAGCTGGGCTCCTCCACTTCTTCCTGGCTGGAAGGCCCAGGTTGGACATCGGAAGCCTCAGCTGGGGTGGAAGGAAGAGTGGAAGGAAGGGTTGAGAGGGATTCCCTGACTTCAGTGTGGTCTGACAGAAATCGCAGTCTCTCATAGTACCACAGCCTGGGGACATAAACGTCATCTGCTGCAGCTCCTGATCTCTGGGAATCCGTGCCCTTCTTGCGCTCCCTGAGATAAGTGCTCCTCAGGCCACCAATTTTGGCTTTTAAATAGGGGATGGTTGCCGTGGGGACCACCGGCTTCACCAACTCCAGCAGTTTCTCCAGCGCTGCCTGCCTCTTCTGTTTATGATTATAATGCGGGTGTTTGACCTGCCACAGACAGGGCAGCTCCCTGTATTTGTCTATGAACAGGGGGAGGAAGTTGTGGTCATTGAAGCCATCCATTTTCTCTGCAAGACACAAAGACAAAAGATAAATGCAAGCAAGATCCCTCGCGCTATCAATGTGAATATATGCTAATCTGATAAGTTGCAGCTAGATCAAAAGTGTATAAATGCACTTAAATGGTATAAAGTAAATAATGATCAGCACAGCTTGATATATATATATATATAAAATATTACCAATAAGCGATAAATGATGTGCAAAATTGCTAATTGCGATTATGCAAATTGCTAATGATGCTGTGCAATATAACTGAAGCAACAGTAGCCCTATGTTCAATGTAGATGAATACTAAAGTACCTGTGTTGTAACGGTGCAAAACCGCATAATGATGCTGTGTAAAAATCGCTAAAAAACAATAAACAGTGCTGAACAAACCAATCTGAGTATGTGCACGTAGTGTTGTGCAAATGCAATAGTGTTTCTGGGTATTAATATACTAATGTAAACCCATAGTATATATTAAAGTGCCAATAGCCCTATGTTCAGTGTACATAAACACAGAATGACTATGTTGCAACTGTGCAAAAACGCATGATGCGGCTATGTAAAATCGGTAAGTATAGGCTAATCAGATAAGTTGCAGCTAGATCCAAAGTGTGTAAATGCACTTAAATGGTATAAAGTAAATGATATTCAGCGCAGTTTAATGATATATATGGAATATTTAACAATAAGCGATAAATGGTGTACAAAATCGCTAATTGTGATTATGTAAATAAATAATGATGCTGTGCAAAGTAACTGAAGCAACAGTTGCCCTATGTTCAGTGTAGATGAATACTAAAGTGTTTATGTTGTGACTGTGCAAAACAAAAACAAAAAAAAACAAAAAAAAAAAAAAACGCTGAAAACAACAATGAACAGCGCTGAACAAACCAATAGCCCTTTGTTTAGTGTACATAAACATCAAATGACTATGTTGCAACTGTGCAAAAACGCATGATACTGCTATGTAAAAATCGCTAAAAGCAACAATAAGCAGTGCTAAATAAAACAGAGTGCGTGCGCTAAGCAAATGCAATAATGATCCTAGATCTTAACCGCTTCAGCCCCGGAAGGATTTACCCCCTTCCTGACCAGAGCACTTTTTGCGATTCGGCACTGCGTCGCTTTAACTGACAATTGCGCGGTCGTGCGACGTGGCTCCGAAACAAAATTGACGTCCTTTTTTTTCCACAAATAGAGCTTTCTTTTGGTGGTATTTGATCACCTCTGCGATTTTTATTTTTTGCGCTATAAACAAAATAAGAGCGACAATTTTGAAAAAAAAAAAACGCATTTTGTACTTTTTGCTATAATAAATATCCCCAAAAAAATGTTAAAAAACATTTTTTTCCTCAGTTTAGGCCGATACGTATTCTTCTACATATTTTTGGTAAAAAAAAAAAAAAATCGCAATAAGCGTTTAGTGATTGGTTTGCGCAAAAGTTATAGCGTTTGCAAAATAGGGGATAGTTTTATGACATTTTTATTAATTTTTTTTTTACTAGTTTTGGCGGCGATCAGCGATTTTTATTGTGACTGCGACATTATGGCGGATACATCGGACATTTTTGACACATTTTTGGGACCATTGTCATTTATACAGCAATCAGTGCTATAAAAATGCACTGATTCCTGTGTAAATGACACTGGCAGTGAAGGGGTTAACCACTAGGGGGCGGGGAGGGGTTAGGTATGTCCTAGGGGAGTGATTCTAACTGTCAGGGGGGATGGGCAGTGAGTGCGACGTCACTGATCTCTGCTCCGATGACAGGGAGCAGAGATCCAGTGTCACTAGTCACTAGGCAGAATGGGGAGATGCCGTTTACAACGGCATCTCCCCGTTCGTCCTCTCCGTGAGGCGATCGCGGGTATGCCCACGGCGATCGAATCAGCGGGACCCGCGGCCCAACTCACGGAGATCGCGGCAGGCGCGTGCACACGGCGGCAAATTCAAAGTAACGCACAGGTACATTACTTTGCGCAGCCGTGCCATTCTGCCGACGTATATCTACAGGAGCCAGTCGGGAACCGGTTAATGCCCCAATTCCAGTGTAACCACAAAATATGTGAAATAAATAATGATGTATAATGCCAATAAAATAATGCCTGTGCTAAAAATTTGGACTGTGTGCTGACAATTCCCAATATCACACAGTTACCGCAATACAGATGCGAAAGTTCACTTATTGAAAATTATAAAGTCTATGATAAATGAAAGTGCAAATATCCTGTGCATATATCTGCTGGAAATGAACACGTCCTAAGCCACCATCCCACGGTGAAAGAGGGATATCCATTACAACACCCTGCAAAGATCTCCAGCCACACCCATCTCCATTGCTGGTTACCATTTCCATGGAGGTAAGAGGCCAGTACACACTGAGTGTTACACACAAAGAGTGATACACCGGCGGCTGTATTGAAGAGCACATTGGAGCACTATTTGCACTTTCATTTATCATAGACTTTATCATTTTCAATAAGTGAACTTTCGCATCTGTATGATATTGGGAATTTGTCAGCACACAGTCACAATTTTTAACACAGGCATTGTTTTATTGGTATTATACATCATTATTTAGTTCACATATTTTGTGGTTACACTGGAATTAAGGCATCTAGGATCATTATTGCATTTGCACAGCGCTTAGCGCACGCACTCTGTTTTGATTAGCACTGCTGATTGTTGCTTTCAGTGATTTTACATAGCAGTATCATGCGTTTTTGCACAGTTGCAACAGTCATTTAATGTTTATGTACACTAAACAAAGGGCTATTGGTTTGTTCAGCGCTGTTCATTGTTTTCAGCGATCTTTACACAGCACCATTATGCGTTTTTGCACAGTCAGTCACAACATAAGCACTTTAGTATTCATCTACACTGAACATAGGGCAACTGTTGCTTCAGTTATTTTGCACAGCATCATTATTTATTTACATAATCACAATTAGCGATTTTGTACACCATTTATCGCTTACTGTTAAATATTCCATATATCATTAAACTGCGCTGAATATCATTTACTTTATACCATTTAAGTGCATTTACACACTTTGGATCTAGCTGCAACTTATCTGATTAGCCTATACTTACCGATTTTACATAGCAGCATCATGCGTTTTTGCACAGTTGCAACATAGTCATTCTGTGTTTATGTACACTGAACATAGGGCTATTGGCACTTTAATATATACTATGGGTTTACATTAGTATATTAATATCCAGAAACACTATTGCATTTGCACAACACTATGTGCACATACTCAGATTGGTTTGTTCAGCACTGTTTATTGTTGTTTTTTAGTGATTTTTACATCATTATGCGGTTTTGCACAGTTACAACATAGGCACTTTAGTATTCGTCTACATTGAGCATAGGGCTACTGTTGCTTCAGTTATTTTGCACAGCATCACTAGCAATTTGCATAATCACAATTAGCAATTTTGCACATCATTTATCGCTTATTGTTAATATTTAATATATATCATCAAGCTGCGCTGATCATTATTTACTTTAATACAAAAGACAAACGCTAATGTCAGGCTAAAGTCTCCTAATCTTGTCCCAATATAGGCCTCAATCTCTAAGCAGTATAGGCCCAAGTTTAAATGTTACCTTCGTTATCACAATCAGCACTTCTGACACTCCTTCCTCCGCTCACAGATTGTGCGTGTTACGATTTATATACACAGTGCATGCGTGAAACTCCGCCCGCCCCTGATGTTCTTTCTAGTCTATTCCCCGCCCCTTCTCGTTCGGCGCAGTGGGGGAAGAGCACATGGTGGAGACACAACAGGTGCGTGCTAATTACAGCAAAGATGAGGAGGAGGAAAGCCCGGAGCCAGAAACGTCAAAATCCCGGAGGAGACGATTTAAGGCATCAAATATGGCCTTTGTAGAGATGGTGGAGATGGTCGACATATTGAAAAGGGCCGACTATGATGAGAAGTATGGACCTTACCCCAACCCCAATGTCAGAAAGGCCAAGATCATGGCGAAAGTTGTGAAGAGTCTGCACAGGAATTTTGGGGTACGGCGATCCAAGGATCAGCTCAGGAAACGGTGGCCGAACCTCAAATTAAGGGAGCACGAGCAGTACAGAAAGATCCGGAGAGTGCTGCAAAAAAGTAAGTAGTTGTCCTGTATTCCTATTTGTTATTTTTATAATGTTTGTGCTGCTTCATGTGCTTTTCTTTACTGTTGTACAGTTTAAAATGGCAACTTTCATGTTCATGAACACATTATTCGTTCGTAGGAAACATTGTTAGTTCGGCCAATAAAACACCATGTTTTGTCCAGATGAAGTTCAATACATTTTTTCTGGCCTACTTCTCTTAAAATAATTTTGGTGTCTAGATGGGTTTGTAACTATAATGAAATGCAAACTAGATTCTGTGTAAGGAGAGGACACTCAGCAGCTGTTTACACATCTGGACGCTGGAGCACTAGTGTGGGACACAAGAACACCCTTTTTATTAGGGGGCCCACACAGGTGCTCCAGTGTATACTATAGGGGTGACTCCATCTGTGAAGCTTGTACAAAACAGGTAAGTATTCAAGCTTGACAAAGGAAAACAATATTTCTTCATCTTGGAACTCTGCCAAAATAGACAATTGTACCCCACTTCCAAGCAATGTTTCATATTCCTATCTCTGCCATCAAATATCTGTGTGCTAAGTATACCTTTTTTTTGTTTACATAGGGGAGAAAAGACTCGGAAGACACCACTCATCAGAGACCACAGACCCCCCACCTCTGGAAGAAGGGGAAATGCCACAAAGTCAAGCAGAGCAGGAGGAGGAAGGAGACGTGGTGGAAATAGTCACCACAACAGGTGAGTGTCTGCGACCACAGGCTCAGGTAAGAGATGGATGCCGGCATATTTATATTACATGATGTGGGTTTTTTTCTATATTTTTAGGTGATCGTGATGTTGTGGATGAAGGTCATTTCACCAGTGGAAGTGCCCAGATCCTGATCGGGGAGATCATGGGGTGTAATAGGGACTTGCAAAACATCAATGATGTTCAAAACAAACTGAAGAACATCATTGATGTTTTAGGGAGAGTTTAAAACCCCTAGAAATCCCAAACGTATTTGTGCTTTTTTGTCATGAAAATTTATCGAACTTTTTTTAACATATTTTCGAAAAGCCAATTTTTGAAGATGCACACAGTGTGTCAACATGTGCTATCTGCCATCACGGGAGATCAATGTATGTGTTTTGGGGGTGCAACCCCTTCCTCAATAATAAAGTAGCTGAGAGGAAGGATTTACTAAAGGCAAATCCACTTTGCACTACAAGTGCAGTTTGTGTGCAGTCTCAAGTGCACTTGTAGTGCAAAGTGTCTTTGCCTTTAGGAAATAACACCCAACAGTGTTTTATAATTTTACAGAATCACGCCATTTTCACGACTAACCAAATTTCTGTCATGGTCAGCTAAAAGAAACACAAGCAGTAAATGTAAGCAAATATTTGTTCAGTTAAAAAAACATTTTCATTTAAAAAAATGTCTCAGACATTGTCTGGCATATTCATGGCCCCCCTACCCGCAAAGTATTCCATGTATCTTATACGGATCTCGCGGGCACTCAGGGGGGGCAAGCCAGAACGGCCAGCTTCAAGCGCCATCAGGGTAGGCTCATTGAGATTCATTCCATATTCAGGCCCAACTGAGCCAGCATAGTTCACAGAATTTCTCCTTAAAAAGTTGTGGAAAACACAGCAAGCCAGGATGATGTGATTGAGTTTATACTCCGCCATGTGTATCGGTGTAAGAAATAGGCGGAACCGGCTGGCCATTATTCCAAACGTGTTCTCCACCACTCTTCTGGCTCTGGCCAGCCGGTAATTAAAAACCCTCTGGTCTGGGGTGAGGGTCCTCATCCTCCTAGGGAATGGCCACATAAGATGGTCCCCCAGCGCAAACGCTTCATCCGCAACGAAGATGAATGGGAGTCCTTCCACATTGTCTTCTGGAGGTGGCAAGTCCAAGCTGCCATTCTGGAGACGCCTGTAGAACTCCGTGTGGGCGATGACTCCACTATCTGACATCCGGCCATTCTTCCCCACGTCCACATACAGGAACTCGTAAGTAGCCGACACCACCGCCAACATCACAATACTATTGAACTTCTTGTAGTTGTAATAGTATGACCCTGAGTTGGGTGGTGGGACGATGTGAACGTGTTTCCCATCAATTGCCCCTCCTCAGTTAGGAAAGTCCCACCTCTGGGCAAAGTGGGAGGCCACAGTCTGCCATTCCTGTGGGTTGGAAGGAAACTGTGGAGTCAAACAAGAAAAAAAAATTAATCATTTTGCACATTAACATGGAAAGCAGATTAGACACAAACATTCTTGGCCAACATCAGTATTACATTTTTTTTAAGGAGTATTTAAAGACAAAGGTATAAGGTCCACCTATCAGATCCCCCCCCCCCTCTCATGGGCCATTTAAATAAATTTATGGGGGGGGAGATGTTTTGGACAGGTAACCCTCTCCACTTCATCGAGAGATGAATGCCTAAATAATGTGTATTACTTTGGCCAGCCCCTCCTTACTTACACTATTGGCAGCCCACTGCACAGTTAAGAAGTGTCATAATACAAAGATATAAATACACACTGTACACATTTTAGCACATTTTTACATTCTGCTATTACCTATCAAGATAACAATAGGATACAAAAACTTCGAACATTACCATTTGAAAGTATTCAGGCAGGCCCTTGCACTACATGCTTTGGGGAATTCATCCATAAATATGACCACAAAAGAGGTGGGTATAGTGTGTATAGGTTTGGCAAAGTCAGCAGATAGAGGATTGAGGATAGATAGAGGATTGGTATCAGCTGAGTTAGCAGTTGGGGGGAGGGAGGGTTCAAAAATTTTGGGACCCAAAAAAAAGCCTCTGGCACTCTGCCAGAATTTCCAGCAAAAATCACAATTTACAAGATTTTAGGGGGTATTTAGGGTAAAGCACTACTATGGAGCTGACAAAATAAATTAAGTGACTATACGAGGTGAATATAGGCCCAGGAGAGCATGCTGTGAGGTAAGTGAAGGCAAATATGTATGAAGGACAAAAAAAAATTACATAAAATTCCAGCATGCATGTGGACAAAGGGGACATTCACAGCATATTACAATCATGGTAATTAGGGAATGAGGAAAGAAATATAATACATTAGCAAACATTCTATACAAAAAAAGTGATGTTAAAGGATAAAAATCTTACCTTCATATACTCCTTCTGCAGGACCTGGATGATGGCAGAACAGGTCTCTGGGATAATGAATCCCAGAGCCTGGGGGGAGATGCCTGTCGAGAACTTGAGGTCCTGCAGGCTTCTCCCCGTCACCAAGTACCGCAGGGTGGTGACGAGCCTCTGCTCCGGAGTGATGGCTTGCCTCATGCAGATATCCTGCCTGCTGATATAGGGGGTCAGCAAAGCCAACAAACGGTGAAATACGGGGTCCGTCATCCTGAGAATGTTCTTGAAAACGTCAGGATTATTCTCACGGATCTCACAGAGCAAAGGCATGTGACAGAATTGGTCATGCTGGAGCAACCAATTCTTGGTCCATGAACTCCTCCCCACCCTGTTCATGAACTGGGCTTGTGTCAAAGTAAGGACCCCAACACCAAGCCCCCGCACAGCACGAACTCTACGATGAGCACGTATACGCAACATGGCTAGAAAATGGTCGGCTGCTCAGAACGAAGTAACAGAACGCACTGAAGAACAGCAAGGCCTGTGAAGAGCGACCTGAAAATCAGTAACGAACGAACAAGAACACAATGACAAGTCAAACGTAACTCGCTGCACGCACTGAAGACCAGATACAAACCCACAAGCACAAACTGAACAGCAGAAATACGATCTGAAAACCACGAGTCTGAAAAAGCGCGAATCGTCTCTCACCAAACTTTTACTAACATGAGATTAGCAAAAGGAGCCCAAAGGGTGCCGCGCTTAGTACTGAACTGCCCTTTTATAGTCTCGTCGTACGTGGTGTATGTGACCACGTTCTTGGCGTTCAGAAATTCTGACAATTTTGTGCGACTGTGTGTATGCAAAACAAGTTTGAGCCAACATCCGTCGGAAAAAATCCATTGATTTTGTTGTCAGAATGTCCGATCGTGTGTACAGGGCATTAGAGATGAGTACACCATGTACATTGACACCGCAACTGTTCTCCAGTTAGCTCCCAGTTCCCCATGACTCTGTAATCTGCATTTAGGAGGGATGCTGAGCTCTGTCCACATCCACCTGTCCAACACTTTCCACTATTCCCCAGTAGCGAAGTGGGCCCTGCCGTGCATTTTGCGTGGGCTCCACACATGCACTTAACTTGACTCTTAAATCTTCATACCTCTGTACAAGATGGGAACCTCAGTGGTGAAAATCCGCTCCTGTTGCTATGGGAGACAGAGCGCTTGCGAAAGGAGTGCCAACAACATCTCCCTCGCTGCTAGAGGCCAATCTAACTATAACAGGTACACTCAATCAGCAGGCTGCTTGTTAATTTCCTTTACCCAAGGCAACCACATGTGTCTTCACATTACTCCACTCTAGACAAATTTATTCGTTCGGAAATATCCGAATTTTTGAATTTCCAATTTTTTCCGAATATTCGTAAATTCAGAAATTCGGAAATTCAAAAATTTGAAATTCGAAAATCCAAAAATAAGATGAAAATCTGAAAATTTGAAAATCTGAAATAATAACTAACTAATAATAACTTAAATATTACTAACTATTAAATCATAGGTATTGGAATTTCCTTTCAAATTTGGCTGTCAGTGAACGTAACAAATACAAATTTATCTGAAGTTACGAATTATTCATAATAAAGAATGCCATATGTAAACGAATGGAACATAACAAATTTATAATAATAAATAATAATAATAAAAACGTATTATTATTTATTATTATTTTGTCCCGTTACATTTGTTTAGATGCGGCATTCATTATTTCGGATGATTCGTAACTTCAGATAAATTTGTATTCATTACGTTCGCTAACAGCCAAATTTGAAAGAAAATTCCAATAAGTATAAGTAAACCCACTTTAAAAAAAAAAAAAAAAAAACTAACACCTGCAAGACAAAGGCAAAATGAGCTAGTATGGATAGCATACTAGCTCATTATGTAGTACTCACCTGAGATCGAAGCCCTCGCTGCGGTGCCCATACACCGCTCCGGCGGCCAACATCACTCCAGGGAGTTACTTCCGGGTATCGTGGCTCCGGCGCTGTGATTGGCCGGAGCCGTGATGACGCCACTCCCGCACATGCACGTGGTAACGGCACACTCACTGAAGCAATGGCACATACGTGCTACTGCTTCAGTTTGTGTCAGTGCGCATGTGCCGATGACGTTGGCACATGCAAATACAGGGCATATCTCCTAAACCGTGCAGGTTTAGGAGATATCCTGGGTCGCTACAGGTAAGCCCTATTATAGGCTTACCTGTAGCACAAAGTGGTCTATAAGGGTTTACAACCCCCTTAAAGAAGAAGTACAGCCAAAGCTCATTTGGCTGTACTTCTCCTGTGGATCATAGGAGTGCAGTTCACTCTGCACTCCTATGACCCGTTTTCAGCAGAGAGCGGGCTGAAGTCCGCTGTCGGCACCCGGCACAGAGCCTGAGCTGGCTGCTCCCACTCTCTACACAGTCCAGTGAGCGAGGGGGAAGGTGGGCAGAGCAGACAGCGGTGACTGACAGTCACACGCCCCCTGCTCACGGAGCTCTGAGAACCGAGCGACTGGCAGTGTTTGATCGCTCAGTTCTCAGTCTTAGAACCGGAGGGGGACCGAACAGATGCCGCATTGGACTGATGCACCTAGGTAAATATGAATCTTCAAAGAAAATGTTTCCCATGCTTCTCTTTTAACCACTTAAGGACCGGAAGAATTTTCACCTTTAATGACCAGGCCAGTTTTTGCAATACGGCACTGCGTCGCTTTAACTGACAATTAAGGGGTCGTGCGATGTTGTACCCAAACAAAATTGACGTCATTTTTTTCCCACAAATAGAGATTTCTTTTGGTGGTATTTGATCATCTCTGCGTTTTTTATTTTTTGCACTATAAACAAACAAAGCGACAATTTTGAAAAAAAATTTTTTTTTACTTTTTGCTATAATACATATCCAAAAGAAATATATAAAAAAAACAAATGTATTCATCGGTTTAGGCCGATATATATTCTACATATTTTTGGTAAAAAAAATTGCAATAGGCATATATTGATTAGTTTGCGCAAAGGTTATTGCGTCTACAAACTGGGATGGGAATGGGATATTTTTAGGGACTTTTTAAAATTGTTTTTACTGGTAATGGCGGTGATCTGCGTTTTTTAGCAGGACTGCGACAAATCTGACCCCAAATGACACTTTTTGGGGACCAGTGACATTATTACATTGATCAGTGCTATAAAAATGCACTGATCAATGTAAAAATGACACTGACAGGGAAGGGGTTAACACTAGGGGCCGAACAAGGGGTTAACTGTGTTCCATAGGTGTGTTCTAACTGGAGGGGGGGTGGGCTGCCTGGGACATGACAGAAATCACTGCTCCCAATGACTGGGAACAGTACATCTCTGTCATGTCATCTGTCAGAATGGGGATCCACCTTGTTTACAATGGCAGAGGCAGATCCCCATTCTAGCTCTGTACTAGGCGATCGCGGGTCTTCAAGTCCGCCCAACCAGCGGGAACGCTCCCGCAGTGTGCAGCGGGCGCGAAACTGATCAAATCACCGGTGCAAAATAATGGAAAGCCTGAAAACATGACCTGTTGGGGCGCCTTGAGGACTGGATTTGAGAAACACTGGTCTATGGCAGTGTTTCTCAAATCCAGTCCTCAAGGTGCCCCAACAGGTCATGTTTTCAGGCTTCCCATTATTTTGCACAGGTGATTTGACAAGTTTCATTGCCTTAGTAATTACCACAGCCGTTTCATCTGAGGGACATCCTGAAAACATGACCTGTTGGGGCGCCTTGAGGACTGAAGTTGAGAAACCCTGATCTAGGGAACCAGATACACTAACTGGGATGCTAGGAGTAGTTCCCACACTTGACCTGTTGGTGGCCGTAAAGTATAACATATTCATAGAGAACAGGGAAATTCCCCTGCAACGCAAACAGTGCAATACAGTGAATATGAATACAATAACTTGCAGTTCCATGGGAAAGGGGAGTAACACAACTCTATTATGGGTTTGTCTGTAGCTGATCCGGTAGCTGGTCACCGGTTTTCCCAGGCAGGTTCCACAAGGGTATGGCTGGATGAGGTCTGGAGGCTGAAGGCAATGCCACCCACTGGAAAAGCAGTACCTTGACGTCTCCTGGCACCGCATGCACCACAGTGACTGGGGCTTAAGTAGAAGCTGAATGCTCTTGTGCTCTCCCCCAGTGGCCTGCATGCCAGGCATAGCAAAATAAGACTCAGCGTCTGGTTACATCTTACATGCCTAGTCATTGCTGTCAGGCAGGGTCTCTCTGAGCACCAGAGAGCAAGAAGCAATGGTTTTATTTCCACTGGATTGTGGGAAAAAGAAATAAAAGGGGCCTGCACCCACTGCTGATCAATTTGCGTGACGAGGGAGAATACAACACCACCTTCATCATCTCCTACTAGTGTTGATGAACAGACTCTACAAGATATGGCATGAAATTTAGATAATGCAAAAGCTAACACAAATTTGCAAGTGTACACGCATTCACAATTTTTACTTTTCTTATTCTTAGTGTCTGCATAAAAAAATAATACTTTAGTTCTGCCTTTTTAACACTCGAGTACAGGGCCAAATATCCCAACATAAAAGAAAACTTCCATAGTACTATAACCCATCAAAAAAAAGAGAGAAATCAGGCCATCCAATTGTCTGTTAATTTAGCAGTATAAGAAATCCAATGGAGAAAATACCGTAATAATGGATGGCAAGGCAGACTGTCTTCAAATTGATCTTTGAAGTCCTTGGCATACAAGCAAAAAGAATAAAGCTGCACTCCGGATCTGTAAGCCACTATCTACAGTATATAAGCTGCAAATCTGTTGCACTTAAGCTATATAATTCACAAATAGCAGATAACACAATATTGCTGGGTACAATATCACAAAAGTGAGTACACCCCTCACATTTTTGTAAAGATTCTATTATATCTTTTCACGTGACACCACTGAAGAAATGACACTTTGGAGCTACATACGTGACACAATAATAAGTGAGACTAAACGCATTGCGAAATAGACTAAAAGCAATAGATTGAAATCGTTAGTCGCATCTTCCCTCAGCGGCTGAAGGAGTTCCATTTTTGTTACATGGTACACTTCTCTCATGAGTCGGTCTACACTATGCGATGATCTGAAGACCCCGCAGACTCTCACTGATGCAAGGCTCTGGTTTCGGCTGTTTTGCTAGCTATGATCCTCTGTGGTG
Organism: Lithobates septentrionalis; assembly: GCA_037952835.1. NCBI lineage: Eukaryota > Metazoa > Chordata > Amphibia > Anura > Ranidae > Lithobates > Lithobates septentrionalis. The sequence continues at coordinate 2,875,659 of JBBDGP010001332.1, forward strand.
GGGGATCATGGCCTTCCGGCCTTCCGGTTATTTACATGGGCTTTATTCTACACGGATGGTCACACACAGATGTCATCATATATTGAGACTATAATCCATTTTATTGCTTATAGACTCTTATGTTGTATGGGTGGTTTACACTGGATGCCGCCATATATTTGAGACCATTATCTATTGATTGTTTTCAGTCTATTTCACAATGCGATTAGTCTCACTTATTATTGTGTCACGTATTTTCATACACTCACTTATTTCAATTTTAGGTTAGCGCAATTCTTTTTTCTGTCCATCTGTACTGAGGACATCAAGTGTGTGGTAGAGTGACAGGAGCAAGCAGGGAGGAGTGGAGTGGTTGAGTTTTTTTTTTTTTTTTTAAATCGGCCTAAAATATCGGCCACAAAAATCGGCATCATATATCGGCCATTGGCCAATTTCTAAATATCGGTATCGGCATCGGCCAGAGAAAAACCCATATCGGTCGACCTCTAATCTGGGGTGCCAAGGTTCGCCATCACTGGCCTAGGCCATCTTTATGTAAAGCAACAATTCTTTTTTTCAGATCCTCAGAGAGTTTTTTGCCATGATGTGCCATGTTGCACTTCCAGTGACCAGTATGAGAGAGTGAGAGCGATAACACCAAATTTAACACACCTGCTCCCCATTCACACCTGAGACCTTGTAACACTAATGAGCCACATGACACTGGGGAGGGAAAATGGCTTCATGGGCCCAATTTGGACATTTTCACTTAGTGGTGCACTCACTTTTGTTGCCAGCGGTTTTGACATTAATGGCTGTGTGTTGCGTTATTTTGAGGGGACAGCAAATTTACACTGTTATACAAGCTGTACACTGACTACTTTACATTGTAGCAAAGTGTCACTTCTTTAGTGTTGTCACATGAAAAGGTATAATAAAATATTTACAAAAATGTGAGGGTGTACTCACTTTTGTGAGATACTGTGTGTGTGTGTGTGTATGTATATATGTATATATGTGTGTGTATATATATATGTATATGTGTTTCACATGAACGAAAGGTGAAATCCTGCAGATTACGCATTACCACATTACCGGGGCTCTTTAACCTGCCTTGCTAAATAGGCTACTGACTATTGAATTGTTTTATTATTTACCTCTCTGTGTTGATTGCAGTTAAAAACCCCCATATTCCTCCTATTGGTAAGGTGCCAAATGTACACAGAATACTATGGAAGTCTAAGATCTATTGGAGGAAATGCAGCGGTCTAACCCCCTATAGCGGAACTGTCACCTGATATTGATTTTCTGTAAGTCTCGCTAATTTGAAAACCATCTCATTACATTTTACAGCTGTAGACTGCACCGAAAGCCTCACTGATACTAATCAACAGTTTCCTATTTTCTGTCAGCTCTTTTCAATATCATTGAGCTTTGATGCAGATGGTTAAGTCTAGGATTTGTTCTGGGTGGTGGACAATCGATGGCTTGGCTATACTCCAAGCAGACTGAAGGTATCTGTAAAGACCAACTCTGAACAAAACTTTTTCCTAGTCTTGGATAGAGTAAAAAGGGTTACAACCCCTATCAGGTGTTACCACTATTGTCCCCGCTGGGGAGAAATAACTTCACTATTGGTCCTTGTGACCATTGTGAGAGAAGGTAGGGAGGATACAAAAATTCTTCAGTTGTCCCCAGCTGGGAAGGAATTGTCAGAACAATCTTCCAATGGGGACACCTGTTCTGTGGATAGTTGTCAGTGGAAGAAATAAGCCCTTACATTGGTGGTCAGTAAGATGAAGTGCCTCCAGCATTGTGCAGATGAAAAGAACACTGCCTCTTACATTGGTGGTCAGCGTTTGGGAGAATGTTTTCTTATACTGGTATTGGTGTACACAGGATACCCCATATATTGGTGTCCATGGAAGTAGTGTATGCCCCTTTACATTGTTGTCATTGGGAGAAGTGCATGCCCCTTGCATTGGTATCATTGGGAGTTGTGTATACCTCTACATTGTTGCCAGTGGGAGTATTGCATGCCCTTTACATTGAAGTCATTGGGAATAGTATATGTCCCTTACATTGGTCTCAATTATAGTATAGTGTATTTTTCTTTCATTGGTGTCAGTAGGAGTAGTGTATATTTCTTACATTGGTGTCAGTGGGAGCAGTATATACCCTTACATTGATGTCAGTGGGAGCAGTATATACCCTTACATTGATGTCAGTGGGGGTATCGTATGTCCCTTACTTTGGTGTCAGTAGGCGTAATGTATATCCTTTACATTGGTGTCAGTGGGAGTACTGTATATCCCTTATATACTGTAGGTATCAGTGGAAGTAGTGTATGTCCCTTACATTGGTGTCAGTAGGAGTAGTGTATGTTTCTTACATCGGTGTCACAGGGAGCAGTATATACTCCTTACATTGATGGCAGGGGGAGAAATATATACCCCTTACACAGATGTCAGTGGGGGTATTGTATGATCCTTTACTTTAGTGTCAGTAGGAGGAATGCATATCCCTCACATTGTTGTCAGTGGGAGTAGTGTATGTTCTTTACATTGGTGGCAGTGGGAATGGTTTATGTGCCTTATATTTGTGTCAGGTGAAAGTAGAGTGTGTTTTCTTACATTTGTGTCAGTAGGAATAGCGTATGTTTCTTACATTGGCGTCAGTAGGAGTAGTATATACTCCTTACATTGGTGTGAGTGGGAGTAGTATATACCCCTTGCCTTGATGTCAGTGGGAGTATTGTATATCCGTTTGTGTCAGTAGGAGTCATGTGTATCCCTTACATTGGTGTCAGTAGGAGTAGTATATATCCCTTACATTGGTGTCAGTAGGAGTACTGTATATCCCTTACATTGATGTCAGTGGGAGTAGTGTATGTCCTTTACATTGGTGTCAGTGGAAGTAGTATAAATCTCTTACATTGGTATCAGTGAGAGTATTGTGTATTCCTTACATTGGTGTCAGTGGGAGCAGTGTATATCCTCTACATTAGTGTCAGTGGGTGTTCTTTAAATTGGTGTCAGTGGTAGTAGTGTGTGTCCTTTACACACACTACTTCCACTGACATCAATGTCAGTGAAAACAAAGTTTGTCCTATACAATGGTGGGAGTAGTGGAAATCCTCATACAACTAGCTGCTGAAGCATGCTTTTGGGGAAAAAAAGCCTGTTTAGTCCCAAGTTGAACAGACTATCTTGTAACCCAGACGAGTCCAAAGTTCCAATCAAATCAGCAGTTTGATCCCCGATGAAGGTGGGACCTCATAGCCCCTGAAACAGATTGGCTCGTTGCCTTGGAATTCCTTGATTAAATAAATATTCTTGACCCCCTAAATCTTTGGTGTGGGTCTCTTGTTCTCGTTACACCTTCCTTACATTGGGGCCATTGGGGTCAAGCACAGATGTGCAGGAGATCATTCCACACAACAAGGCCTATTAGGCACTCTGACTATATTTGGAAGATCATTGCAGTTAGGGGGTTTGGCCTGGTAGCAGATTTTAGGGTGTGAATTGAAGTCAGAAAACCCACCATTACCCCATTCAGAAAGTATTAAAGCCCCCCCCAATTAGCATATCAGTCATGGACCTAATATTCTCAGAAGCAGATCCCAAGAATGGCTCTATACTTCTTCTGTACCATTTTCCTATAAGCAGATCACATCCCTGTATATATCTAAAGCTAAATAAAAAATATAAACGAGAGTCTCCCTCTTTAATATGCTATGATACAAGAAATGCTTTTCCTAGCCCTTCTGTCGCCAACTCTTAAAAAACGTCCTCTCTGTCAGCAATACAAAGAGGCCCTTTTTATGGCTAAATCATTGTCCATACAGACACATGTATTTCTTGCTGTGTTAATGGACCTTTTCTTATTTACTAAATGGGCAGAGGGAGGGAAGCACAGCCAATAGGCAGGTACGGATTAGCATATTTAATCCTAGTCAGCCACAATGTGTTACAGTCCATTCATCACTGGCATGCATTGTAATCATTCGGATGGATTTTCTGACCGCAGTCCTGGATAATGCTCCCGCTGCCCTGTCTTGTTCTTCACACTAATTACATTATTAAACAAGGAATTGACAGCGAATGAATCACAGTGCTTTGCTGCTTATACCTAATAAACTGTAGAAATCAATTTCTTCAGTTAGGGACCAGACGTTTTTCTTGAAGAGAACCTGTCATCAAAAAGTCATCTGGATTTAGGGTACATAAAAATTAAAGCCTACTCTGGAGGGAGAGGATTTGGTACTATTTAGTCACGCAGAGGGGATGATAAAATTATGAATATAGTGGAAGAAAAGACAGACAGTTGGCGCTCCGACATGATCTGCTCCATAAAATACAGAATGCTCCTCTACTGGGCTTCTTTGGACTTTTCCATTTAAATTACTAGACACTTAAAGGATAACAGTACTCTTATGTAAGTTGGAGGCCAATGCCTCCATCTTTCCCATAGATATAGTCCACTGCATACTTCAGTTCAGTCAATGACCACCTCTACTGGCTGAATCCTTTGGGCATGATGTGTTGTGCAGAGTATTGAAATAATGCGCTGGAAGCTTCTTGGATGCGGAGAATACTTTACTTTCATGGAGGATATCATTATCATGCAACAGAAAGCAGGAATATAAGAGAACAGAGGAAAGTAAAATGCTTCCTCTGATTACATTACCATAGATACACACTATAATACTACAGCGCCACCTGCTGCATAGATAAGTATAATGCATACAGTGTTGTCAGTTTATAAGCAACCATACTGTTGTTCTTTCCAACACCCCTTCTCAACGGCATGTGCTTTGTCAAATTATATTCAGCTTGTGAACTATCTGATTATAATCCCCTTTTTGTTCAAAACAAGTTATAATGTCATCAACATAGATAAGGATGTATATCCATCTGTCTTCTTGATTCTTGGAGTAGAGACAGGGGTCTGTTTTACTTCTTGAGAATCCCTCTTTGGTAAGCACTTTGTTCACTTTCTGATTCCACATCCTTGCAGATTGCTTAAGACCATAGATACTCTTCTGACACACAAGGTTGTCTCCTTGCTCAAACCCTGGTGGTTGCTCCATGTAGAGTTCTTCCTTAACGTCTCCATATAGGAAAGCAGTTTTAATATCTAGGTTTTTGACTTGCATGCCCTTCCCGGCTGAAACGCCCTCGGGCTTTCACACTGAACAAACAGCGGAGGCTGTTTAGGGGCGGTTTGCAGGTGGTATTTTTAGCGCAATACCGCCTGCAAACCGCCCCAGTGTGAAAGGGGTCTAAGGGTCACAGGAGTGCAATTTGTCTTGCACTCCTGTGACCCGTTTTCAGTCTGAAGTCCGCTCTCCGCTTATGTCACCAGGATCAGTCCAGGCAGTGCATCATCCAGACTTAGGAAGCCTGGATCCTCCAACTGCCTGGACTGATGGCAGTCTCGGCCTCTCAGGGAGCCGATGAGCCGGCCGCTCCCTGTCCCTCCACAGCTCAGCGCTCCAATAAGTGTGGAAGAGCAGAGCAGGAGAGATGCTGACTGTCAGCAGCTCTCCCCTCAGAGAGGTAAGAGAACCGAGCCACCGGCGATGTTCGGTGGCTCGGTTCTCAGTGCAGAGACGCCGGGAGGACAGCTGCACCATCGGTCTGATGCTGCATCCACCTAGGTAAGTATGAATTTGGGGAAGACAAAAGAGGGAGTAGTTGACTTTAATGTATTCTGACTCCGATTGTTGTGAAGCGATTTTTCCCTTGTGAGACCTCTACGCCTGGCCTGTATAAGATATAATCACTGAAGGCAATCCTCATCAGATAATTTGAACTCACCAAATACTGATTCCATCCACAAGATGCTTTTATTCTGAACATCAGGTTACAGCAGATGACAGGATACAAACAGATGAATAGGTTGTAGTATTTATGCGGTCAAAAGATGATATTGTCTGTAGCTTACAATTAGGGTTGTCCCGATACCACTTTTTTAGGACCGAGTACAAGTACCGATACTTTTTTTCAAGTACTCGCCGATACCGATTACCAATACTTTTTTTTTAATGTCACGTGACAGTTTTTTTTTTTTTTGCTATTTTTATTTTTTACAATAATATTTTTTTATTCTTGTTTTTTTTTTTTTTTTTTTTAATCAGCCCTTTTGGGGGGCTTTGGTGAGATATCAGGGGTCTTAACAGACCTCTGATATCTCCCCCTTGAGACAGAGAAAGAGACAGAGGATAGAGATTCCCCAGTCCCTTTCTCTGCAGCCTCAGCTGCACTGAGAATGAATAGAGAGAAGACAGCGGCTCCTCTCCATTCATAAACTGACACATCGTAATCACAGGAGATTACAATGTTTCAGTTATGTGAATGGACAGAGTCAGCTGACTCTATCCATACACAAAGGAAGGAGGAGGGGGACGGAGGAACTGAGGGGGAGAACGGAGGGGACAGATAAGGAGAGAGGAACGGAGGGGGAGAACGGAGGGGACAGATAAGGAGAGAGGAACGGAGGGGGAGAACGGAGGGGGACAGATAAGGAGAGAGGAATGCAGGGGACAGCGGAGAGGCACAGAGGAACGGAGGGGGCACGGAGGAGGATGCAGTGACAGTCAGCTGTGAGCGATCACCGCTGTATGTCACTAAAGCTGGTGAAAGCCGCTGGGGGAGAATCTTGTAACTCCCCCACGCGCCGATCACAGCTGTCTTCCAGGTATCGGGGGAAGCATCGGGAGCATTTGCCCGAGTACAAGTACTTGGGCAAATGCTCGGTATCGGTGCCGATACCGACAACCCTACTTACAATGCAGAATACATGTGCCCTGCTACATGTGGCTTGTTGCTGCATCCATGACACAGGAAGTACAAACACAGGAAGAAGGGTGGAGCATTACATATAAAGAAAGTGTGTCATAACATAAGGGAAAAATAAACTTGAGAGACAAGTGCATTACCACAAAAGGTCACTAGATGGCAGCATGTGAACTAAATATAAAAGCCCATAGAAAATGGTTAGGAAAACAATCTATATAAATTCTATGTCCCATTGGGGTGGCACATAATGATTATTTTTTATACTCTGTTAAGTCACAATGAATATACAGTCAAATAGACATTGTTCTAACAGCCTCCATTTTCAGGGATGTCAGGTTGGTGTCAGTAGAAGTGGGAATGACCCATATTTTGTCAATGGAAGTAGGATGTCCTTTACATTGGAGTCAACCAGCTGTTGAAAAAAAGAGCCAGTTTATTCTGAAGTTGAGTGAACCTTCTATTAAAGCTGGCTATACACCAGTAGAATCTTATTAAAAAAAAAGTTATTTTAAGGAGAATTTTCTAATAATTTGTGAGGCCAAATTAATGATTGTTTTCGAGCAATGAGAAAATTCAAAGGAGCAGAATACAATTGTTTTCTTGATTGAGCAAATTTCCAACAGTGAATGTGGTTTTTCTACAGGAAATTACAATAATTCCAAAACTTTAAGTGCAAATTAAATGAATTTAATGTTTGTCAAATCATGGAATGTACCCAGAATTTTTGTACAAATGTTCCTTACATTTATTTCAAAATCTACTAGAGTATGGTCAGCTTAACCCACACAAGTGCTATCAAGAGATAAATGGTGAGATATTTCATAGGGACTTTAACTCTTTGCCAGAGTTTATTGAGAGATATTCAGGAGATCAGTTATGTTTACCTTTGGCAATGAGTCACGTTGGAGGGTCTGAGCGAGAGAATGTCACCAACAAACCAGGGGTCTTCAGAATGGGTCCAAAGCTTTATTCAGTGATCATCATTATAATAGAAGCAATGTTTCAGAGCCTCCCAGGACCCCTTCACTAGGCATGTGATGATGAAGGGGTCTTGCAAGGCTCCAAAATAGTGTTTTTATTGTATTGATGCGATCGCTGAATAAAGCTTTGGGATTGTTCTGAAGATTCCTGGTGTGCTAGTGACATTCTCTTGCCCTGATTACCTACGGTTACAGCCGGTGTTCGCTGCACCACCCATTAACACTTACAGCCACTGTGCAGGAATGTGTGCAATGAGAATAGTATGTTGATGTGTTGTAGGGTCTGAGATGCTCAATACATGGGGCAACACTTTAAAGGGGTTTCAATCCAGATTTAACTGATAAAGACTTCCCAGAAGCAATACTTTAATGTACAGTTAGAGAGTGAGATACCTCACTAGGTGAGCCCAGAACATGTCCAGTCAAAAGTCAGCTTTTTGCTGATTTTTCAGCTCTTTTTACAAAGATCTCAGCACTGCTATCCTCAACTGACTGGCTGACTGATGACTGACTGGCCAGATGTCTTAAACAAACCTTCTGGTGTGCCAAATGTAGCAGGGATCTCTCCAGCCACAGTTGGCAGAAAAACTAACTAAATAGATAGGCATTGTACTTTTAACTGGTAGGCACCTTTACTATGGAAATGCTGCATGCAGAATATGTGAGGCACCCTGTAGGCAGGTAGTAGAGAAGGTCCCATTTAAGGTGCCTCCTTATGGGAGAAGTTGAGAGTTTAGGCAGGACCAGGGAGGCAGGTGGGTCAGACCAGAGAAGAAGTAAAAGAGGCAAAATCTAGCAGCTGTGCTCCTGCTCTTCCCTGTCCCCAGGGTTCCTCACCATAGCTCTGAGAGAGAAGGAGAGTTCCAGCGGGTCAGTTCAGGTCCAGAGGAAGACTGTGAGAGTTGGTCCACCCATTGGTTCCTCCCCTCCTTGCCCAGGCAGCGAAGGCTAGCAGAGCTACAGGGAGTGAGTGCCATTTTGCCTAATATCAACTGTTCCTCATATATTGCCTATGGAACTGTATTGGGCTCTGTGACCCAGGAAGAGCCATGTATTGATTGAGACTTTTCAGTAAAAGAACATTAACAACTACATCCAACCTCGTGGTATCTTTTTTTCTATTTTCATGCTGCTCGGAAGAGTGAGAGAGTGCTACTGGTGTCCCCTGGCTGGCCTGTAAAAGGTAGGCCAGCCACTGGAACACATGGGAGTGAGGGGGTGAGTTCCCCCTACATCAGATGCTCACATGGTCGGAGTTGGGGATACTGAAAAACTCCAGCCTAATAAATATAAATTTTAAAATTAATTTTAAAAGTTATTAAAATTAAGTATTATGTACTGAATATATAATATCAATGGAATATCTAACAAACCTATATATCTATAACACACACATAAAAAAAAAATATATATATATATATATATATATATATATATATATATATATATATATATATATATATATATATATATATATATATATATATATATATATATATATTTATGGTTGGAGCCCTATGTCCGATATGTACATAGATAACACTTATAGTAAAGATAAGACTTACCATCGGAAATAGACCTGAAAGTGTGGACTTACCATATGAAATGGACCTGAAAGTGTGCCTTGGTCTAATGGCCGGTATGCCAAAATAAGGGGGCATACCCTGGTTTAAGAAATGATTATTCTGTAAGAGAAATGAATGAAATGAATAGTTTGAGAAATGCTGTGAAATGGGGATGGGAGGGTGGGTATCGCGCACAGGAAACCGACAAGCACCACAGGTGAGCGGGCTGCTTAAGTACCCCCCGGGCTCCTCCCATAAATTCAGGCCACCATACTGGCCTTCCTACTTATGGTTGGAGCCCTATGTCCGATATGTACATAGATAACACTTATAGTAAAGATAAGACTTACCATCGGAAATAGACCTGAAAGTGTGGACTTACCATATGAAATGGACCTGAAAGTGTGCCTTGGTCTAATGGCCGGTATGCCAAAATAAGGGGGCAAAAACATTCAGGTAGGGTTATAATTTTATTGGTTTTCAGTTATTTATTGAGCCAATTTGGAGAATGCCTGTGCCATCTCTGTTTGTGGATTGGGGATATACCGGGCGAAGCAGGCTGATTTCCACCTGCCTAGTCTTTTGATGATGTAATCTGGCACCCCGTGGTGGGACGCCGCGGAGGCTGCTCCGATGCGGAAAGAGTGTCCGGAATACTGACTAGGGTTAAGGTGAAGATTGCGGAGAAGTATCCTTATGTGTTTCACAAACTGAGAGGCGTTTAAGGGTTTGACTGGGAATGGTAGAAGGGGACTGCTGTCTGGTTGCTCAGGCAGGAGTGACAGGAGTCGGTTGAGTACAGCGACTGGACACCAGCTGTTGTTGGTTTTGTAGAGGTGAATGTTCACTCCCGAGCCCGTTTGCTGGGTTTTAGAGACCTCGAGGTGCAGGATAAAGTGGTCTTGGTATCGAAGCAAGTGTCGTCTGCATAGTACTTGGTCTGTGGGTTTGTTAGAGGTGAATTCGCCAGGCCGCAAGAACCCATAGTAAGCTAAATATATAGCTGCTTGTAAGACCGTGCTGGGGAGCAGACCGAATGGCGAAGTAGCCAGAATAGTTGACATGTCACTAAAGATGGGCCCCGTAATGGGCAAGCGCTTAGTGCTGATGACTGGTTGTTGTTTCTGAATTCCCCTTAGAATGGCTCGTATAGCGTGAGATGAGAACAGTGACGATTTCGTGGGGTCTTCAAGCGCCATGAAATGTTGAATGCCGGCTAGGTATAGCCGGATGGTATTGTAGGATAAGGCCAGCTGCGTGTGGCAGTGTGCAGTGAAGGCCAGTACCTGTTTGATATCTTTTGGTTCTTTGCGGCAGGACGTGAGGAATTTATTAAAGGCCTTCCAAGCTGTCTGGTAGGCTTTGAGTGTGTTGTGGGAGAGGGAATGATTTATGAGTTGCGTAGCTCCGTGTAGATGTTGAACTAGTCCAGGGTCAGTTGTGACCAAACAGGGATAGGGGCCGACATTGGATTGGCATCGGGAACCTGTTTGAAAAAGGAGGGATAATTGAAACGTGACAGTGCGTCAGCTGCTGAGTTGTATCTGCCGGGAATAAATGCACAATGTATATTGAACTGATGCTGTAAAGACAGTTGTACCAACCTGCGCAGGAAGGACATGACTGCTAGGGACTTGGACCTGCCTCTGTTGATGATGTCTGCCGTGGCCTGGTTGTCGGTGGTGAAGACTACGGTTTGCCCTGTCCAGTGGTGGCCCCAGAGTTGTGCGGCTGCCACTATGGGATAAAGCTCAAAGAGGGCAGATGTTTGGGAAAAGCCGGGTATCAACAGTATCTGTTGAGGCCAGGGTCCTGAAAACCAATGATGGCCAAAAATTGCCGCGAAACCTGTGGAGGCTGCAGCGTCAGTCACCACCTGGGGTGAATGGACCGAAACCATAGGTATAAATAGAGATATGCCATTCCAGGCGGACAAGAATTCCTCCCACATAGATAGGTCCGCTATAGCTGCGGAGTCTAATTTCAAAATCTGATCAGGGTCTTGAGTTTCTGACAGAAATCTAAGCAGGCGTGATACAAATGTGCGGCCTTGTGGGATAATTCGCATAGCGAAGTTGAGCATACCCAGGAGAGACTGCAACTGTTTTTTGGTACAGCCCTTGGTGTGTGTAAACTCGTGAAGGACTGCCCTAATGCGTGTTAGTTTGTCGGGGGGGAGACTGGCCTGCATTGCGCAGGTATCCAAGCTGACCCCGAGAAAGGTGATGATGTTTGCTGGGCCATCGACTTTGTGCTCGGCGATAGGAACATTGAGGTTTCCAAAAAATTACTCTAAGTTTGTCGAGATCTCCTGGGGGCTTGCTGGGCGGTTCTATCAGTAGGAAGTCATCCAGATAATGGATGACTTCATGGCATTGACCCTTGTGTAATAGTATCCAAACGAGGGACTGAGCGAACGTGTCGAAGAGCCACGGGCTACTCTTCGAACCGAAGGTGAGTTTCGTAGCAAAATAATATGCTTCCTTCCATTTGATGCCATGCCAGCACCAAAGGGATGGGTGGATGGGCAGGAGCTTGAAGGCATCCGAGATGTCGGCTTTGGAGAGCCAGGCACCTGTGCCTGCTTTGATGATCGCTTGTATTGCCATGTCAACGGAGGAATATTTTAGGGAAAACTCTTCGGAGGGGATCAGGGAATTGAGACTGGGTATGTGGGAAGAATGAGGCGCAGACAGGTCGTACACCAAACGCAATTTATTTGAGAACTTGCCCTTGACAAGCCCAATAGGGCTGACTCTCCATGTGCTGAAAGGGGGGCAAGTGAAAGGGCCTATTACGTAGTCTCGATCTACCTCTGCCTGTAAGAGCTGATCTATGGCTTGTTCGTCAATGGCTGCCGAACGAAGATTGGCACATTCGTGAGTACTGTGGGGTAGTGAAATGAGGCCGGTGTGAAAGCCTGCTGTGAATCCTTGGATAAGGTAGGTGGCCAGGGAAGGGGTGGGATGTGAAGTGAGATACAGTCCTAACCATAAGAGGTTGATCCGGCTTAGTCATGCCCTCTTGTGTTGCTTGACTTCACACAAATTCCTGGGGTGTGTTCTTTGGCATAAGGTGCAGATGTGAAGTAGACGGCACTGGCTGAAGTTGCAGGACCCATAGTTGAAGTTGTTACAGATGGCTGCCCCTCCCACGGTTCGGACTGGGCGTCCGAGTTTGTCCACCTGAGGCGTTGGTTCAGGGATCGACTGACCCTGTACTGTACCTGAGGTAGAGGGGAACTCTAAGGGCCGTCTGATCGCCGTATTGGCGCACCAGGTGGCAGTGTGGGTGGAAGACTGGCAAATCGCACACAGAGGTGAGCGTAAGCCGGCAAAGTGGCGGCAGAAGAGCTCTGTGTCCATGAGACTCCAATCTGTCGTAGTCTGGAATTGTATGAATCTGGCGGCGGCCTTGGCTGAAAAGGAACGATGATAGTCGTAAAAGGCAAAACCTCCATACTTGTGGCCCAAGTCTACCACAGTATGGAGATACAAGTCCAGCTCTTCCCGCCTGCTAGGGGTGGCTGAGCACAGGACATCTCTGAGCATGCCAAAGGCCAGGGTAAATTCTGGGACTGATAGCTTGCGGTTCAACCTGGGGTCTTTGGCTTTAAGGACCACCGATATGTCGCCCCAGGAGTAGGCCTTATTTTCTGCCAAATCATGCACGGAAATAAGGAGAGAGGCCAGGTTGACGTCCTTGCCGTCCAAAATGTCCTTCCTGATACTGGTTGGGACCAGATGGGAGGGGTAGACAATGGCGCTCGAGCCTGAGGTACCTGCAGGAAGAGGTGTCAAGGTTTGAGTTGCAGTTGGGTCGGGGACAGCCGTGGCCGGTCGGGCCTCCAGAAGTGCAACCCTGGTTTGGACGTCTGCAACTGAGGTGGATAGAGATGACACCATCGTGTGTAATTGCGAGATGGCCGATGATATGGACTGGAGGGATGCCTGTTGGGTACTGGGTCCTGCTGCTGGTGGGGGAAAGAGGAGTTTGAAGAGCTCGCCTTTCCTCGCTGTGGCGGGGAAGGGGACACCTCTGCGTCTGAGCTCTGCCGTCAGTTTGGGGATAGTCCATCCCCTGAGGGATTGCACGCTGCCGCTCTCTGAGACCGGAGAAGGTGACAGAGGGGCCGTGAAGTATTCACTGCCGGCCTGGGACATGGTTGCTCTGGTGAGGATCTCTCGAGCTTTATTTCCTGGTTGACTGTAACCTATTGGGGGTGACATGAATTTCAAGTTTTTCCTTTGATCCGCTGAGTCATACTTACCCGACTTATTCTCCCATTCCCTTTTTTTTTTTTTTTTTTTTTTTTTTTTTTTATACCTGGGGGGATATCGTCCAACCTGGTGCAGGGTGGACCTACTGAACTTTGACTGAACTGAGGAAAATGAAAAACTGACAATTCGTGAAGGGATTGCTAACTAACTTGAAGCAACGATTTGTATGGTGCTTGCAATCTTGTGACAATGAAATGATTCGAAATGTTTGCCTTGATTATGAAATGAATGAACTGCATGACAGAGGTCCGGCCTGGTCGTGTCATGATTTATTCGACCGTGAACCGGGCTCTGGAGCATGTATTGAAATGAGGCAACTGAAAACATTGGTGCTCCTGGGACGAATCGGTGCCTGTTTGATGCATCTGGATTCGAATCGGAGCGCAGTATGAAATGAAATGAGAGAAATGATTATTTTGACCGAGGCTCGAATTGGTTGTGCCGTGTTAGCGACTGGCAACCAACCGAGCTCTGGTATAGGTATGAAATGTGATCGGAACCAGCGATGCATGCCGTGACGAATCGGTGCACCTCAGATGCGACTGGTTTCGAAACGGTGATGCGTTGTGGGAGTGAAATGGTAGTAATTGCATGACAGAGATATGGATCAATCCCCCGATGTCTGCGACTAGCTATGATCCGGACTCTGGAGCATGTATCAGAAATGAGGCCGAGCCCTGGGGCACGCCGTAATGAATCGGTGCATCGGAGATGCGACTGGATTCGAAACGGAGCGCGGTAAGTGAGGATGTAACATATCGTTTGCCATGACGGAGGCTCGAATCGGTCGTGCTATTGTAGCGACTGACTGCGAATCGGACTCCGGAGCATGTACTGAAATGTGGCCAATCCAGGGCACGCCGAGACGAATCGGTGCATTTTCATGCGACTGAATTCATGTCGGAACGTGATACGTGGAAATGAAATGATAACCATGATAGAGGTACGAATGACTGATAAAACGTAACTCTGGAGCATGTATAGAAATGAGGCCAATCCTGGGGCACGCCGAGACGAATCGGTGCATTTTCATGCGACTGAATTCATGTCGGAACGTGATGCGTGGTAATGAAATGATAACCATGACAGAGGTACAATTGACTGACAATAACGTAACTCTGGAGCATGTATAGGAATGAGGCCAATCCTGGGGCACGCCGAGACGAATCGGTGCATTTCCATGCGACTGAATTCATGTCGGAACGTGATACGTGGAAATGAAATGATAACCATGATAGAGGTACGAATGACTGATAAAACGTAACTCTGGAGCATGTATAGAAATGAGGCCAATCCTGGGGCACGCCGAGACGAATCGGTGCATTTTCATGCGACTGAATTCATGTCGGAACGTGATGCGTGGTAATGAAATGATAACCATGACAGAGGTACAATTGACTGACAATAACGTAACTCTGGAGCATGTATAGAAATGAGGCCGTAATAACTGGGGCACACCGGAACGAATCGGCGCATCTTTGGTGCGACTGGATTCGAATCGGAGCGCGGTAGGTGACTGAAATGAGAAATGATTTGAAATGTCAGAAATGAGTTTAGAAATGTTTCAGAAATGAGAAATGATTGGTATCGAACTAACTTGATTTGATAAATTACAAATTGCGACTGGCTATGGCTGTCTACCGATACCGACATGCTAGAAATGAAGCGACGTCTGCGTCGCGGTGCTGTCGAAATGGTAACATATCGAAAGTACGAGCGATATACATTGCAGTTTGTGAGATGCGAGTGAAACGAAAATTTGAAATCACGGTTTAGTGACATGATATGAAAACGAAAAGTCCGACGGGACCTTACCTGCGACAGCCAAGCCAGACGCGTGGTACAAACTAGGAATGAAAAACGCGGACTTCGAAAGTTTTGAGTACGGAGTATCGAATACGGGAACTTGCGAGGCAAGAACTTGCGGACGCTGGTATATCGAATAGTCGGCCTAGTGACGTATATCGCGCACAGGAAACCGACAAGCACCACAGGTGAGCGGGCTGCTTAAGTACCCCCCGGGCTCCTCCCATAAATTCAGGCCACCATACTGGCCTTCCTACATATATATATATATATATATATATATATATATATATATATATATATATATATATGTATGTGCGTGTAATAGGTAAGAGTATTATTATAAATAAAAATAGTTAAAAGAAGCTAAAAAGTGTATGTACACGTACCACATGAATGCATAATATAAGTGAGGAGGCTCTAGAGAGTGAGATCATGTTTCATTTAACATTATTTCTTACCACCCGCATAGAAGTGTATATATGTATGGAACTTCAAAAAATGATATATAAGGATAAATAAGTGGATGGAGGAACCTAAAAACAATGCAAGTAATGTACTGAGAATTTTTCTATATAGGGTAAACAATATTATTTAAATTACTAGATTACTGTACTAATTTCTATTTCCTCGTTTAGGTCATGAGGTATCATAGTATTTAAGGAATAGATCCAGAAGGTCTCTTGTTTACAAAGTCGTTGGAATCTCTCTGCTGGAGTATATCTGTCAGATATGGATTCAATGATCCAGATATGAAGGTTAGCAATCTCTTTTTGGTGGTGGGCAGCAACACTATAAAATGATATAATGATATAAAATGTAAAAATGAATTTCTAGCCATCGGTTTCGTATAATTTTTGGCTCTAATTGTACTGTCAATATGAAATAATTCTAAATCCAAAAAACATATAGAGTCGGGGTCCATGACAGAAGTAAATGTTAGACCAAAATTATTGGTGTTACAGTAGGCAACAAAATCATTAACAGAGCTTGCTGGGCCATCCCAAATGATGATAATGTCATCAATATAACGACCGTAGAAGACCAGGTGTGCAGAGAAGGGATTGTTGGCCCCAACACACCTGGTCTCCCACAGTCCCATGGCTAAGTTAGCATAGCTTGGGGCAAAGTTTGCCCCCATTGCTGTGCCTTGTTTTTGAAAATAAAAGTCACCATCAAACATAAAATAATTATGCTCTAAACAAAACTGAGTAGCAAGAAGAATAAAATCAATTTGTTGTGTATTGAGATTGGAATTGTTAAGGAAATAGGCTACCGCCTGAAGGCCAACTTTATGAGGTATCAAGGTGTATAAAGAACACACATCCAAAAATACCCACATACTATGTCCAATCACAGTCTGGTATGATTCTTGTAGCACATAAAAGCCCTCCCAGACCTGGCTGCCAGGACATATATGAAGGGAACCTGTAAAGGGAACCCGTGAAGGATGAGAAATGGGCACGATGTGTGGTAAAGGTGTGGTATGGTGTGGTAAAGTTTTTGCTGCTTCAAGGAGAATTCACTCAGGACAGAAACCTAGAAAAAGTTTCAATCAACTTTTTTTTGAAGAAGCCAAATGGAAAATCGCTGGGGCAAACAGTGACTGCATCCAATCAGAATCAGAATACAGTGGATAGAGATATCCTTTGGAATCTTGTTCAGTTTGCAGGCAGAAACAAGAGAAATCTATACGGGTATAGCTAGCTTAAGATTGTACAGATGTACAGACTGTACAGCCATAGCTCTTTCAATACAGTAAAGTGAGGGCTGTCACCCTAGAGTGTTATTCGCAGGGTTGCAAGGTGAAAATAAAGAATCTGAAAAAAAAACCTAATGCAGCCATCTAATCTAATGACTGAGAAGCTGCAATATATTACATTTTTGTCTTTGGGTTTAGATACTCTTTAAAATCAGGAATGAGTTTAACAAGAACTGGCAATTCACACAGATCCTGCATGCTACAAGCCTCGTTTTTTATGTTTTCAAAGAAATAGATTTGGGCTTTGGACTTTTTAGGCACAATTACTAAAGTATATTAAAAAATTGAGTTTATTCAAAATATGATTAAAAAACATGAATAAAAGGAGAACAAAGTGCAGAAATCAGTTCATAGATCCAAATTTACAATTATACACTCCATACATAGCTCTAAAGTGTAAAGATATATCATAAAAAGAAAAGGAATACCAATCCTTCCACCATTAGGTTATTCTATAAATATGGAGGAGCTATGTAGTTCGTAGTAATCGGTGTCTACAGCTTGCTCAACATGTTGCACGCCAAAGCGCTTCTTCAGGAGCATAGAACAGATTACTGAAATATACAAAACATTTAATAACTATGACTTGAATAAACTAGCTAAAAATACAGTAACCAGGTAGTAATAGTACATTGCGAAATTGGTATCAATGCTAAGACAGCCCACCAGATGGCGCCTATCCTGCAAAACCCCGATAATATTCAGACACTATGGGGACGTATGTAACATGATGGACGTGGTAAGTGAAGTTAAATAAATGGGGAAGTGTAGTTACTAATGTGCAAGCATTGGATGGGGCATATATATAAAGGAGAAAAATGGGATGGAAAAGGGAACAGGTAAGAGAAAAAGGGGGGTTGAAGACGGAAAGGAGGGAAAATGTGAATATAGGAGCTGGGATTAAAGAGAACATATACGAAAATATATACAAAGTCAATTTAAAAGGCTAGTATGGAGGCCTAATTCTAATGAATGTTGAATAGTTATAGTTAGACAATCCAGAGGTAATTATATTTGATCAGTATAGTAATGTTAAACATAATGTGCAAAGATGATCGTATAGAGTATGTCCAGTAATCATCTAACCGGCTCTCATGGGTTAGGATATATATGTCATATAAATAGAGGACGCATTAATACGTCCCTCAAATGAAGATGCATGGTAATACAGGTACTTATAAAATAGCCCTTGTGGCTAATATGAATGAGTTATTGTGGCATAGGGGGGAGACGATATAGTATTCCACTATCATCAAATAGCTAAGAATATAAGATATCGGTTTTGAAACAGTTAATTTGTATAACTAGCTGGGAACCAAATCACTAAGTACCAATGTAGATAATTAATTTAGAGGTAAAACGTACTTACCATTCTCATGTTAATGAAAAAATATATAAATGTATAGGCCCAGAGAATTTGATAAAACATTATTCACTTTGTATCTTTCAATTAATTTGTAACTGAAGTCTTGCAGCAGGACATAAAGCAAAAGAAGGCAATTAAATCGGCCAGCAACGGCAAGGGGGATGTGATCCGCTGATTATCCACACAAATTAGTCTATATATGTCAGATATCCAATCAACATCGCTTGTGTATGGTGTTAAAGAGTGATTCGGTATCCAAATAGTTTGGCTGTAGTACCGAACCTGTTGTGATACAAACAGGCAAAACATGTAATAATTGTTTGATAGGAAGGTCAAGATATATATAACCCATAATCTTTCACAAGAACCTCCTGGTGGGGAGAAAGATCAGAGAACAGAAGAATAGGAAATGGTAGTGACTAGATATAAATAATTGTTTGATAGGAAGGTTTGATAGGAAGGTCAAGATATATATAACCTATAATCTTTCACAAGAACCTCCTGCTGGGGAGAAAGAGCAGAGAACAGAAGAATAGGAAATGGTAGTGACTAGATATAAATAATTGTTTGATAGGAAGGTTTGATAGGAAGGTCAAGATATGTATAACCTATAATCTTTCACAAGAACCTCCTGCTGGGGAGAAAGAGCAGAGAACAGAAGAATAGGAAATGGTAGTGACTAGGTATAGACAATTAAAAATAGCACAGTTAGATCTGAATACAGACTAGTGTGTAAACATATATCCATTTCCATGCAAGCACATACCTGTTAACGGTTAAATATCAGTTTCCATAGTGTTGCCAAGAGCGGAATCCACACAGTCGCTCGGTGTAAAGAGCGACTGTGATGTAGGGCGTGGGTAAAGGGACGCTGAGTAGCGTCTCTTTGTACACACGCCCCGCTTGTAGTCACCAATCGGGATCGCCGATGTGACGTCATCCAAGCCGGCCGCCGGGTGCACACCGCGCATGTCCCAACTCACAGCGTCGGCATGGAAACCATCCGACGCGTGAGACAGGGAGAACGCGGTTGCAGCCCCAGGTGTACTGGATCCCAGTACTACCATATTGCGCCTACGCCCTGGGAAAGGGGCGTGGCGCTGGGCGGCCGCATAGTGCTGAACATAAACCCGGACAATGCAGAGTATACCTCCCGTGAACTGCCAGGACAGCATCGGTAACAGGATCGCAAT
Organism: Lithobates septentrionalis; assembly: GCA_037952835.1. NCBI lineage: Eukaryota > Metazoa > Chordata > Amphibia > Anura > Ranidae > Lithobates > Lithobates septentrionalis. Next base: position 2,895,393 of record JBBDGP010001332.1, read on the forward strand.
TGTAATGGTTCTATCAATAGCTATATATACAAATGTACCATAGTAATCATATAAGAGAGGGTGGCTATATTAAAACATCAATAATCAGGATTTTGGTGAAAAGGAAACAGATTGATAAATAAGATATTATTATTAATAAGCCAAATATCTAGATCGCAGTCGAACACTATTTTAAAGAAACAGTCAATGAGGCATCACATTCATTACTTTAAATTAAAGCCAAATTATCATGCATGTTATATGAAAGGATAAAGGAGTGGAGAACTAGGAGAGTGGCCTGATGCATTCTATAGGAAAGGCTTATATGTGTGGGCCTCATCTATAGGAAAGGCTTATATGTGTGGGCCTCATTAATGCCAGGGGAGTGGGTGGCACCAAGACGCTCTATCCACAATGTTTCTTTTTGACAAATATGTTTGTCCCAGTCTCCACCTATGGGATCTTTGGGAACTACTGTTAAGACAATGAATGATATCATAGATACATCAAACTTGTGATATAAATCCAAATGCCTACTAACTGCCGTAATCATCTTGCCTTCAGCTGAGTAGTAAACATGATCTTTTATTCTACATCGTAGATGTCTGAAAGTTTTACCTACATAAAAGGCGCCGCATTGACATAGCATAAGATATACTACTCCTTCCCTGTCACAGTTTGCATGAAATTTTGGTGTAAAAGTTTCGCCATTCGGGAGTAAAAATGTTTTACCCGTTTTTATCCATGGACAGAATGAACATTTTCCACACTGTGAAATCCCCTGTTTGGGTTGCTTGTGTGCAGGGGTCAAGGAGTAGTGACTAGAGGTTAGTTTGTCACCTAAAGATCTCGCCCGTCTAAATGTAATTTGTGGGGAGGGACCGATATATTTTTTGAGGATGGGATCCTCCAAAAGAATCGACCAGTGGCTACTTAGGATATGACGAAGTTGTTCATGTTGTTGTGAGAATCTCGTAATGAATCTAGCCCCAGAGCTGGTAATGGTTGTTTTCTTTTTATACAATAGAGAGTTTCGTGATTGACGTGCAGCTTTATTGTATGCGCTACGTAATAAAGTTTTTGTATAGCCCCTCGCCGAAAGCCTATTACGAAGCATGTCAGCTTGAACTTTAATTTCCTCAAAATGGGTGCAATTGCGACGCAATCTTAGGTATTGTGCGTAAGGAATACTTTTAATGAGTGGCCTAGGATGGGCGCTATTAGCATGTAGCAGGGTATTCCCTGCTGTTTCCTTCCTATAGAGAGTGGAGGCTAGGCAATTGTCATTTTCTTTGAAAATAGGCAGGTCTAGAAAGGTTATCCGATGGAAATTGGTGGAAACCGTGAATTTAAGATTGTAAGAGTTTTGATTGATAGTTTGTATAAATCTGTCAAGAAGATCCTGGGTGCCTGTCCAAACCATAAATATGTCATCAATATACCGCCGCCAAATGAGGGCGTGGTCAGTAAAGGGGGCCAATGCATCGTCCGAGAAAATGTCCCGTTCCCATCCCCCCAGGTACAAGTTAGCGTAGGCTGGTGCGTAGCAAGTGCCCATAGCCACACCTTGCACCTGGAGGAAGTGGGAACCTTTTGAAACAAAAATAATTATGAGTGAGCACAAATTTAAGTAATTCTAAAATAAACTCACAATAGTCCCAACTGTAGTGATCCTTTTCTCGCAGAAAGGTGCGAGCCATCCCGATGCCCTGCTCGTGAGGGATGCTAGAGTAAAGAGACTCAACATCAAGGGTCACGAGGAGGGCATCTGGAGGGACAGGCAAACCCTCTATCTGCTTGATAAGATCCAGTGTATCGCGGGTATACGAGGGTAAGCCCAATACATGTGGTGTTAAGACAAAATCAACAAGACGGCTGGCATTCTCTGTCAGGGACCCAATCCCTGAAACAATGGGGCGGCCTGGGGGCATTGTGCGGTGCTTATGTATCTTTGGTAAAGCATAAAATGTGGCCTCTCTTGGTTTTTTTACGTTTAAGTAGTTATACATATCTTGGTCGATGAGGCCTCTCTGATGGGCTAGTCCAATAATGCATAAGTACTCCTGTTTAAATTCTAGGATAAGAGTCTCCGACAGACGGGAGTAACACTGTTTGTTGTGTAGAATTCTTATGACCATGGACTCATATTGGGTCCTGGTCATGAGACATAAGTCATTTTTTATGTTTACATTAGATCCCTTCACAGTGCCAGTGGTCATGGGGAGGTTAAGCTTCAATAACACTGACCACCAAATTCAGGGGGTGAGGGAATTATTTCACTGCCCTTGACCACCAGTGTTTGGGGGAGGGGGGTAATAATACTGACATCATTGTTGGGGGTGGTTATTGCATCCACTGACAACAATGTTGGCAGTGGTTATTGCTTCCACTGACACCAATGTTGGGGCTGGTTATTTCATCCACTGACACCAATGTTGGCAATGGTTATTGCTTCCACTGACACCAATGTTTCGGGTGGTTATTGCATCCACTGACACCAATGTTGGCAGTGGTTATTGCTTCCAATGACACCAATGCTGGGGGTGGTTATTGCATCCACTGACACCAATGTAGGGCGGTGGTTACTGATGATCCCTGCACTCTCTATATACCGTGCCCTTATCCCTGCACTCTCTATATATCGTGCCCTGATGATTCCTGCACTCTCTATATACCGTGCCCTGATGATCCCTGCACTCTCTATACACCGTGCCCTGATCCCTGCACTCTGTATATACCGTGCCCTGATGATTCCTGCACTCTCCATATACCATGCCCCAGAGGTGTAGCTTGAAGCTTGTGGGCCCCGATGCAAAAGTTGACCTGGCCCCCCCACTACTTCCAACGTGCGTGCAGATACCTCCACCGCACGCCAAGATACTCAAAGTGGCTTAAGAGTTTAGAGTTCCAAGAGTTCCTCTTTACATCAGAGGACAGGGATAACCGCTGGAAAATCAGAGGACAGGGACCCCTGGCAGGTCACTTGGCAGAGCTCCTTTCCCATCCCAGCACTGTATACAGCTCCCCCACACTACACAGGGCTGAAATCACATTCCTTTACACACAGTCTTTCAGTCTTCACAGGGTGTAATCTGGCTTTTATGTTGCTGTTCTGACCTGTGAAATTCTCTGGTCAGAACAGCAGTGTAGTTGCAGGAGGCAGATACACCCTGTGCGGATCATGGCTGACTGGCTGTGTTGTAAAGGAATGTGATTTCAGCCCTGCGGAGAAGGAGCAGTATAGAATTCTTTAATGGAAAAGGAGCTCAGCAGCCGGCATAGCATGCAGGGTGGAGGGGGTGGTCAGGAGGCTTTGGGGGGGGGGGCAACTTAGATCTGGGAGGGCAAAGCTATATGACACAAAATCTGGAGCCTGCACCCCTTTAGGGGCACCCCGGGGAGATGTTTTAGCAATTTCTGAAGGTTTCTCTGTCAGTGTTGGCAGGTGTTGGGGGAAGGTCACCTCCCAGAGGTGTGTATCTTTTCCCCAGTTGTCAGGGAAGTGGGGTAAGTAGACATCCCCGGGTGGGGGGGGGGGGTGGTACAGAGAATCCCAGCTGGTGACTAGGAGACACTGAGCAGTGTCATACCCAGGGCTTTTTTTCAGCAGGAACACGGGGGAACGCAGTTCCGGCACCTCTTGGACTGACTGTATGTAATGGCAAGGGGTGCTGGGGTGTGCTGCAGGGTATTAACTGCTCACTGCTGGGAATCTATTTTTGCAAGGCGGGTCTATTGTTGCTGGTGGGGGGCCTATTGTTGCTGGGTGGGTCAGTTGTTCCTGAAAGAGATCTACTGTTGGGGGAGGGGTCTATTGTTGATGGCAGCCAGACAGACTATTAATGCTGGCTGTGCGGAGATCTGCTGATGCTGCCGGGAGTCTATTGTTGCTGGCGGGGAAATTTTGTTGTGGTTGGTCCATTGTTGTTAGTGGGATCTATTGTTGCTGGCTGCAGGGGATCTATTTTATTGCTTTTCTTGATATCATTACCAAATTCCATACAAATTACTTAGCACCTCAAAATGATACTTGGTTCTATATTGTCTAAAAGGGACGGTACTGGGAGGTGGGTAGGGGTGGAGAAAAGGGGTGACTCGGAAAGGGGGAGTTCCTTCACCTACTGTCTGAGAAAAAAAGCCCTGGTCATACCTCACCAGTGACATCGGTCCCATCGTGGCTACAGGACGGCACTCTCCTCCTCTTGCCTTGCTGAGCTTGGTTATTATTCCATGTTGCCAGCACACAGCACAGACACTTCCCCATCCTGGGCTGTTCTCCCCTCGTGCTCCTCTCCATTCAGGAAATGGCTCACAGCTTCTCCCCGGCCAATGGGAACAGAGGGGTGTGGACTGTGGAAGGCAAAGTAAAAGCCCAGTACTGGAGCATTGCGGTGGGGCCCTAGGGCAGATCGGAGCTGGATTTTGTGGAGAATAAGATAATATGACGGAGGTTGCAGGGGCCCCCTGGAGCTAGGGGTGGGGTTGCGATTGTGTCCCCCGCAACCCCTTATGCTACACCCATGCCATGCCATGCCCTGATGATCCCTGCATTCTGTATATACCATGCCCTGATGATCCCTGCCCTCTCTATATACTGTGCCCTGATGATCCCTGCACTCTGTATATACCGTGCTCGTATATACTGTGCCCTGATGATTCCTGCACTCTGTATATACCGTGCCCTGATTCCTGCACTCTGTATATACCGTGCCCTGATCCCTGCACTCTGTATATACCGTGCCCTGATCCCTGCACTCTGTATATACCGTGCCCTGATCCCTGCACTCTGTATATACCGTGCCCTGATCCCTGCACTCTGTATATACCGTGCCCTGATCCCTGCACTCTGTATGTAATGCACTCCTTAATCCCGCACTCGTTTTGTAGCGCACTCCTGACCTCTGCAAACTTTAAGATCCCTCCACCGCAATTTAGCCAACCCCACTATTTAATGTGGAATGTTTGGGAAGAAGGGGAGGTGCGTGGTTGAGCTCCTGCACCTATTCTGTGAGAAAAAAAGCCCTGCCAGGGATGCAGTCAGCCAGTGCGGGAACTCAGCAGGGGTATCATAGAACCCAGAGATGATTCCTGTCGCGCCTGCCTGTGCTGTGTGCTCTCTGCCTTTTCCCCTGTGACAACCGCTCCTCTGCCAGTGTCATTGGTACAGTGACAGTGTACAGTATTATCACAGTATTAGTGTCACTAGTGATGTCAGTGTCAGTCCGTTAGTGTACCTCCCAGCGACACTCTGTTAGCACCAGATTGCCCACCACTATCACATCACCGCTAAGGTGTTCGGGTTTGGCTTGAAGAAAAGGTGCCAACCCTACTGATGACTGATCAGAGGCATGCAGCGGCACAGCAGGGGATGTTTGCTTCCATTCATTCAGAAGTCAGGACACAAACAAAGTCCTCCGCCACCGCTGCGCCTCTGACACTATGTGCGAACGGAGCTGAAGCTGGCTGCTGATGCTGAGACTTAGTTGCTTGCTGCAGAGAGAGCAGAGTATGAACACCAGTCTCCGGGCGCCCTAGGCAGCAGTGCACCCTAGGCGGCTTCCTAGTTTGCCTAGTGGTAGCACTAGACCTGGTTATTATTGCACTGACTGTCACCAATATTGAGGCTTGTTTTTGCATCCTCTAACACCAATGCTGGGGCTTATTACTACTGCTGCTGACACCAATGTTGAAGGTTATTATTGCGTCCACTGACATCAATGCTGGGGGTTATTGTACTTAAACAGAACGTTTTTTTTTTTTTTTTAACATTTTTCAGAGGATAGGAACCAAGGAAGGCAAAATATAAGCAGATTAAACTTTAGCCTTAACTACAGTATAAAGATAATAATTTTCTTCCCAAAAATCTTCAACGTGTCCATCTATGCTCATATTGAATCTTCATTTTGGGTTTAAGTCAGCCTTTAACCTTCATCTGGCACATCTTGCCGGCCTTGTGGAGGGTGCTTGTTACATTATGCATACCATTCTGAATTGTGGAATGTTAACAACTCTCACATTATGGTGTAAATACTTGGAAAAAAAACTCTGCTTTCTAGCATAATAGGACATATTAACATATGAAATGATTAATAATTAAGCAGATGGCATCCTTTGTGTGTTTGTATTCACAACTAGTCTAATAGCCGCTTATTACAGTCTCAATAGCACGCCAATTTGACCGGTTACACTTCGAGAAACTGGCAAGACAGATCTAATAGTGAAAAGTCTGATTTAAGTAGGAGGTAATAAAACACATCTCTGAATTAATTGACATGAAAAAAAAATCACATTTCAAAGGACTGAGGGCATTCTTGTTTTTTAATTTGCAGTAATTGAGTTGTAAGCCAGGGGAGCCCCCTAGTGGTGAAGAATATTAATCACAGCTTGTGATTTGAGTTTGTATTCTATCCAAGGATTGCTCAGTTGAAGTTCTCAAGACCCATGAAGAGCTCGTTCAGATTTAAATGAGAGCTTCCCACCCTCTGAAAAGCGTTCTGTGGTGGATCCATTTTGAGGAGGGGTTTTCAGGTGGCTGGGAGTCAATATTTCACCACCTTACTTTCTGTTTTAACCCTCAAAAAGCTGAACCACTCCGCCACAACCACTGACATTGCACACAGTTGCAAGGTGGTTGCAGCTTGGCCCAATTCATGTGGATGGGTGGTGCTCGGCACTGGTACTGCCCACCAAAATGAAGCAGGGTTTTTATATTTCTGTATATATAGCTCTGAGCAACTGCATGTCCTTGTTTGGTGGGCAATCAGGGGGCTAAGAAAAAAAAACACATGTCCTCTGCCTGCTTTTTATGCCCCCTGGCCAGCTGTGTGAATGACCCACAAGGACAACGTCACATGAATGACTTTAACAACCAGCGTGAAAAAAGCCAGAGTGCATCCCCCAACTATTTTTTTCCCAGGCTAGAGCAGGGTTGATCCACTAATGCTAACAGGGAGGAATAGGTAGTTAGCCAACATGGAGTCTAGAGGTCACATGGTAGAATAGGAGAGTTAGTATTTTTAGTGAGAAGTCTGGTTTGAGCCCCTGTGGGGGAGTCAGGGTAAGGATGCGAACCGAGGACCTTGCTGAGCCACCTGAGAGGTTGGGCAGCTCCCTTCTGATCCATTAGACAATCTTGCCTCGTACCTTGTTTTTCGTGAACCTTAAGCTCCTCCCATGAACTTCCTGATATAAGCCATGTTTTCCATATTATTGTGCTCTCTCCAGCTGATATATTGCTTCTTTCACTCCTGCTGCCATCTGTATCTGTGCTACCACTCGCTACTAACCTTTAGCTTTTTCCTCAACTACGCTTCTGCTTGATCCCAACCTGCAACCACTTGTTATCGACCTTTGGCTTGTTTATTGACTGTGCTTCTGCTTGATCCCCACTTGCTTTATCTGCTACTAGACCGGCTTGTTCACCTCCTGCTGGGGCTATCCTAAGGCCCGCGACCTGGTACTAACACGCAGCAAAACCCATCTCCTCCATTCAGGAGCTCTAGTGAATACCGGTTAGTGCTTAGACCCAGCACCTTGGGTAAGCCACGTCCTCTGTCAGGGTGAGCTGTGTGTCAGGTCACCTGGAACCAGGTGACAGATGCATTCTGTAGGAGTCAGATGTTCACCGCTAAGGTAGTGGACCCTAGGACTGACTGCTGCGGATTGAACCCTGGAAGGTTCAGGAAGCAGGTCTACAGGATAACTAACATGGATCCCATTGGGAGCTAGAGCATAGATTCCCCAGGGCGTGGAGTCTAAGAGCCAGCGGGTGTTCACCAGAGCCTCTAGTGGTGAGGATGGACTGGGCTGCAGTCTGGCTCCAGGTCGCGGCCCCCAGGGTCTCACAGCTCACGCTCACCGTAGACTACAGGAGAAGAGGAAGGAGGCAGCAGGCTGGAACGACAGGGAAGTAAGGGGTAAGCCAAAGGTCAGGGTAACAAGCAGACAGGAAGAGTCAAGAACAGGCCAAAGTCGGTAACAGCACGTAGGAAACACAGCAAGTACACACGGAGGCTAACACACAATGGTTGATCAGCACTGCTGGCTTGCAGTGCACAGGTTAATATAGGGTTCCCTGATAGGGCCTGGGGTGGGGCCATGCTTAGAGGAGAGGTTATAAAACCAGTGAGGTGAGAGGCAGCTGGTCTTTAGAGATGAACACATGGAGAAGGTAAGCTGACAGAGAAAACTCTATTGCATAACCATGACACTGTGCTGTAAGACATACATATACTGCTCTAATTAACGCTTTAGAAACCAGACCCGAGCAGGAACTTGATTATGTCAAAAAGAAATTAATCAATGAATATGACAGAAGGAAAGAAAATCTGTACCATAATGACAAAGCTCTTAAGATGTACAAAGGCACAAAGCAAAACAAAGAAAGCAGAGCCTGTTTTCGCTGTAAAAGGACTGGTCATTTAAAAAAGGACTGTTCTATCTGGAAAGCCTTGCAACAAAAGCTAGAGCTATCCACAAAAGAAAGATTATATGTATATATGTGCAGGGGTGGGCGGCACTGCCTATCACCTGGAGAATGACCTCCAGTGTTGACTGTTGAATAACAATTAGAAGTACAAGGGCTATTGAGACCACTATGTGGTGTAGACTGGGATTTGATTATGTGGTATTATGTGACCCTCCCTGTCCCCTTCAATAATCGAGGGAAGAAAAAGCACTTCTAACTGTTATTCAACACTGGAGGTCATTCTCCAGGCGATAGGCAGCGCCACGCACCCCTGCACATATATACATATAATTTCTGGTGCTTCACTAGTGGAGCTCCTAGGGGAGGCAGCAGCCTAACCTTACCTAAGCGTGGTATCCACCATTTATAAACAAAATAAATAGTCAAAGCAATCACAAAGGAAACTGAAAACACATCATGGAGTGGCCCCTTTAAAGTGACACAGAGTGGCAAGCCACGCGGCTAGTGCATAGACTCAGGTTCGACAAGCCACATGACTATCGATGAGACCTTCTTCACAAACATTGATTACAGTGCAAAGGACAACGTTTTCCTAGCAAACGGGAAAAGCATCACTTCAGAAGGTAAAGGCCAGGGCTTCCTGAACTGCATTACACCACAAGGCAAGCAAAGTATCCTTGTATTGAAAGTGCTGTATGTTCCAGAACTAGAAGGCAGCCTTCTGTCAGTGAAATGCCTTGCAAACAATGGTCTTACAGTTACATTCCAGGGTGATGAATGCACAATTCACAATAATAAGCAATTCCTTGCAAAAGGAAAACTGGATGATCACCTATACAGGCTCATTACTACAGACCAGCAAGCCAATATAGTCTCTAATGACCTACACAGCAAATGTATTCACTTATGTCACAGGCGGCTGGGGCACAGAAGTCCAGAAGCTATATAGGACATTATAAAGGGAGGCTTATCAGAAGATTTGACAATAGCGCCTTGCAAAGTGCTCATGAAATGCAAGTGCTGTATTGAAGCAAAAGCCACACATGCTCCCCTTCCACAGGCTTCTCAAAGAAAAACCACTCACCCCCTGCAGCTCATACACAGTGACGTGTGCGGTCCAATGAAAACTCCCACGTCAGATGGGAACAGATATCTACTGACTTTTATTGATGATTATTCCAGGTACACAACTACTTATCTGATGAAACATAAGAATGAAACATCAGAGAAACTTCAAGAGTTCATTTCCATGTCTAGCAACAAATATCAACAAAAACCAGGAATAATACAGGAGAATACATAAGCAAAGAAGTGGCCTCATATCTGAAGAGACAAGAAATAGTATACCAGATAACCACACAATATACACTCCTTAACAAAACGGCGTAGCAGAAAGGAAAAATCGCACTCTTATAGAAATGGCCAGATGCATGTTGTTGGGTGCCAACCTACCTCACAAGTACTGGGGAGAAGCAGTCATGACTGCAACCTACCTACAGAACGGACTACCCTCAAGATCCATTCAAAGTACTCCATTCGAAATGTGGCATGGATCAAAGCCTAGCACAGGGCACATCAGAGTGTTTGGATGTAAAGCATATGCCTATATTCCAAGTGAAAAGAGATCCAAGCTGGCAAACAGAGCCATAGAGGGCATTCTAGTAGGCTACAGTGAGCAAACTAAGGGTTACAGAATCCTACACCCAAAGACTGACAAAGAGACCATAAGCAATAGTGTTTATTTTGATGAGAGCCCATCACCATAAACACAGATTCCCAAAATCTGTGAAGTGAATATACCCAGCAAACCAGAAGATGAGGTTGACCAAAGCGAACCTGTGAGAGGGGGGCGTGACCTGATGGACGGGTGTGTGTTGGGCTGTGGTATGGAGTAAGTGAGCGCGAGGACGCTGTGTGCTCTCCCCCTCCTCCGCTCCCTCTTCTCCCTCGGTTAGTCGCGTGACATACCTGGCGGTGTGGGCTCACCGTGGCAGTGTGCGCACGGTGGATAGAAGCTGTGGAGAAGTGTGGAGAGGGGTTCGGGAACTCGTTCTCTCACTGTCTTTCCCTGATCTCCTCTGATCTCCCCTGGCTGGCTGGCTGAGAATGCCGAAGATCTCCCGGGAGTGACGTCACTCCCTGCACGCTCATGAGACGCTGATGTGAGGTACTTGTTAAGCGGTACGAGGGAGGTGAGAGCTGGCTGGCTGCATTTAGTGTCCCCCACCAATTCGCTTGCTTACTACCAGCTAAAGAACCGGAGGCTCCTTGAGAGGGTACAGTAAGTGGATCTCAGTATGCAAAACCACAAGCAACTCAAGAAATATATGTTTATGCTGGCTCAGAATAATTCCTGGTAAAGTGACATTTCATTTATGCAAAGTTTAAGTATATCAATCATGTCAGTGTGTTGCTTCTTTAATTTCTATTATTTTATAAGTCACTTTGTGAGCAGAAAGATCTAATACATAACGTTAAAATTGCTCTTCCTGTGTAGTGCTTGGCTCTGGGTCCAGGGGCTGTGGGGATATTCCCTGGGTGCCTTTAAGTGTCTGTAAAAACTTTATCCCTAGGAGTTTATACCGCCCAATTACCGTTTATAAATCTGCTAAAGCTTCGGACATTCTTGTCAGCCGTAAGGGTTGGTTGTGTAAGAGATAGACGGAATATTCTTGTGTCTATGCTCTACTTGCCATACATCGCTAGAGTTCACTACAGCCACCCCAGTCACTGCTTGCATTTTAGAGGGTACTTCAGCTAGCGGCGCTCTGATAATCGTATGTTATACAGTGCTGATTAATAACTTGAACCATAACCTGAACCAACGGAGAAGCTTGCTGGGGGGGCAGCACTTACTACTGACTCAGTTGTGGTGCATATGGTTACTGGGTGCTGGTCTCTGCCTAGTCATCTTAAATTGCGGTGTTATAGCCTGTGCACATTGTGCGGATAGGTGTACAGTCCTCTCCTCTTCGTTTTCGTATTGGAATACTGACTGAAACCAGCCTCTTGTTAAAGAGTACATGATGCAGCATTTACGATCTTCTAAAGAAAAAAATCCGCAGCAAACAGCAGCAGTGGCAGCAGCAGCGAAACTAGAGCAATATGCTCATACCCCCGCTTTGACCCCCCCAAAGAAGGGGTCACAGTCGAAAACACAACAAGGGGGACACTGGATAGGAAAAGCCAGGGCCAGCCTCAGTCACAGTCATCCGTTGCTGCTCTGGCGGCTTAGCCAACTAAAACACATAGCAATAAAGGACCGGGGCCAAGTGATCAAAACATAAATGTAAATATAGATGTAATAACTGACTCAAATCTGCCCCCAGAGAAAGAGCCAACCCTAACGGATGTATTCATGGCAGTAAGTGTATATAACAGTTCACTTAAAGAACTTTGTGAACAGATGAAGGGAGTAAAAGAGGACCTGTTATTGGTCAGGCAAGACCTACAGAAAACTGCAGCGAGAACAGCCCTGGAAGAAAGCGTTAGCCTGCTAGAAGATGACATGTCCCCATTTAACTAAAGAAATGAAATGGATGAAGGAACAGATATACAAGCAAGCCTCTAAATTGGATGAAATGGAGAATAGGAGTCAAAGGGACAATGTGAGGCTGGTGGGGTTGCCTGAAAAAAGTGAGGGTGCCAACCCGATGGAGTTCCTAGAAAAGTGGTTGGTGTAACTTTTTGCGAAAGAACCATTTTCAACATCGTTCTCAATTGTAAGAGCTCATAGGGTCCCCTTCAGGGCTCCTCCGGCAGGGGGATATCCTAGACCTCTACTTATGAGGTTTCTTAATTACAAGGACAAAGTGATGCTGCTTCGAAAAACAAGGGAGGCACGAAATGTCTTTCTTAACGGTGTTAAAATATCGTTTTACTCCGATTTCTCGCCAGATCTGCAGAGGCGTAGAGCGGAGTTTATACAGTCAAAGCGTATCTTACAAAAATGTAAGTTGTCTTATGCCCTTCTTTACCCGGCAAGGTTACGTGTAACAGCTCTGGGGGAAACCCTGTTTTTGATTCCCCAGCTGGAGTTGAGAAGTGGCTAGAAGATAATAAAGAGTAACTTTTAAGTACCCTGTAGAGGGATGGGAGAGGAGTAATATGTATAGGATATACTAGGTCATTAGGAGGTATCCGTTTTTTTTGTTTTTTTTGTCTTTGTTTTTTGGGGGTCGGGGGGGGGAGGGGGTAGGTGCACACAGATATTCGTATGAGGGGTGGTGTATGGGAATGAAATTTGGGAGTAAACGTATGGTATTGGTAGTTTGGCTAGCGATCACGGTAAACCCCCTGGGGGTTCACCTAGTTAGGTGGCGGGGGGTGAGGGGGGGGAGCGGAGGTTGGAATGGGGGGGGGGAGGCAACATTGGTAAAGTACTCATAGTAAGCATATACACAACTGGAAATCACCCTGGTTGGACCCAGGTTTACACTTATAGTTATGATTTTAGGAAATTGGCTCCTAAATTGCACATGAAAGTACCTTTTTTAGTAAATATTTATTTAAGGCTGATTTGATTTGGCTATGTTGAGCACGTTATTTAAAGTTACTAATGATTTTGGGGTAGAAGAAGCACAGAACTCACTGTTTAAAAGCACTTTTGGGAAGAGGGGTGCAAAAATTTCAATTTGTAATGAATTTAGTTTTATATAGTTGTATCCGTCAGGGCACCTTATGTTTCTCAGTATTTTGATGCAAGCTAAAACATTGAAAATAGGATCCTGGAACGTTAGGGGTCTGGGGACACCGCTCAAAAAGCTGGCAGTACTCTCTATGATGGAGAGTTGTGGGGCAGAACTGGTCTGCCTGCAGGAAACTCACCTAACCAAAGATACAATCCAGCAACTACAGTCGCGGAAATTCCAATTCCAATGCCAATTCCATGCGCTTCACTCCTCATATAGTAGGGGGGTAAGTGACTTGGTGAAATCCTGGTTGAAATTTTCCTGCAGGCAGTCCAGTATAGATGAACTGGGCCGATATATTTTTCTATTCTGTTCTATTGATAGTGGTATGTATGTGGTGGCAAACATATACATCCCTCCGCCCTTTAATCTGGATGTTATGCTTAAACTGAACTAATTTCTGTTAGACAAAAAAGGGGTGCCGATTATAGCAGTAGGGGACTTTAACGAGATTTTAGACAGCAGGTTGGATAGATTTCCTGTACGAACTCTCTCAGAGCCTACAGAGAAGAGTCGCTTGTGTCAATTCCTAGATGAAGTGGGGTTAGTAGATTTGTGGAGGGTGCGGAATCCGGGTGTGCTACAATATTCTTGTCGCTCAGCGTCACATTTTGCGCTCTCAAGGATAGACCTGGTCCTGGGAAATGACAGAGCACTACAGATATCAGAAATTTTTTTATATTGGCCAAGAGGTATTTCAGACCACTCCCCCGTGGTGGTTACATTGAATCTAGGAGGGAATAAACCTTGGAAGGAGTGGAGAAAAGATCCGCACTGGTTTGAATTAATTAAAAAGTCGGATGGGGTTCTCCCTAAAATGAGAGAGTTTGTAGAAATCAATCAGGGAACTGTAACGCCCGCTGTGCTTTGGGATGCCCTAAAGGCTTTTCTTAGGGGTTTACTAATACAGCAGATGGCCAAATTTAACAAAGAGGCTAGGAGTGAGGAAGAGAAATCTCTAAGGGAGGTGCTCGAGGCCAAAAATAATTATATTATAAACCCAACCCCTGAGAAGGAAATATCTTGGCAAGATAAACAACAAGAGTATAAGCTAGTTATTATGCAGAAGGCAGAGACTAGGCGTTTCCTTCAGCGTCAGGCCTCCCTGGTGGAGGGCGAAAGGGTGGGAAGGTTGTTGGCGCAGTTGGTGAAATACAATACTGCTCCATCCACGGTCCTCGCCATTAGATCCCTCTTATGTACTGATGCAAAAATTTTGGCCAAGGTCTTGGCAGTTAGATTGAATAGAGTCATTCACAAGCTGGTCCATGTGGACCAGGCGGGTTTTATAGCTAATAGATCCACAAGTTTGAATATCAGAAGGGCCTTCTTGAATTTACAGTCACCAACGAAGAATGTGGGTTCAAGAGCCGTATTGACCCTAGACGTATCTAAAGCTTTTGATAGCGTGGAGTGGGGATATATATGGCGAGTGTTGGAGAAATTCGGATTTGGCCCTTCTTTTATTGGCTGGATTAAAATGCTCTACGATAGTCCTAAGGCAAGATTAAAAATTAATAACGAGTTCTCGGATTGGTTTGAGCTCGAGAGGGGGACGAGACAGGGGTGTCCATTATCTCCATTGCTTTTTGCACTGGTGATGGAACCCCTGGCTATCTCCATAAGAGAGAGCTCTGAGATAACTGGTTTTCAGAGAAGGACGGGCGAAGAAAGAATTGCGCTGTATGCGGATGATATCCTGCTCTTTTTGGGGGATACGAGAAACTCATTGTTAGAGGCGATGAGACTAGTGGAGGAATTTGGTAGTTTTTCAGGTTTGGAGATAAACTGAGAGAAGTCTGAGTTATTACCTATAGACCCCATAAGTGAGCCAAAAGTACGTGAAATGCCCCAGTTGGTAATTGTGGAAGCAGTGAAATACTTGGGAATCGTTATGACGAAGGACCCTAACCAATATATTAGTAAAAACCTTATTCCTCTTTTGACAAAATTTAAACAAAAGATAGGTATATGGAAACGCCTTCCCTTGTCAGTTGCAGGAAGATGTAGCTTAATAAAAATGATTTGGATGCCACAACTGTTGTATGTCCTGCACAACTCTCCAGTGTGGATATGCAAGAGTTGGTTCAAAAGAATTGAGAGCCTTTTTAGGGAACTGATATGGAAAGGATCAAAAAAAGGGGGAAGTACCATCCAATTGTGTCACAAGAGTTGCCACCATCCCTAATATAAGGAGAAAAGAAAGTAACCCCTCAAGAAGTGGTGGGACTTTGAAGGCAACAGAGTAAAAACAAAAACAGTTTTATTAACACAAATATACAAAAGTATACATATATATATATACATATATATATATATATACATATATATATATATATATATATATATATATATATATATATATATATACATATCACAGATTTTTTGTGATATGTATACTTTTGTATATTTGTGTTAATAAAACTGTTTTTGTTTTTATTCTGTTGCCTTCAAAGTCCCACCACTTCTTGAGGGGTTACTTTCTTTTCTCCTGATATGGAAAGGGAGACAAGCCAGGATACAATTACGGGTACTCCAGCTCCCGGCTTGGGATGGGGGTTTTGCCCTCCCACACCCGGAGCGTTATTTCCTTTCAACTCAATTGCAGCAGCTAATGGAGTGTGGGGTCCCGGAAGGAGGCACCCCAAATGGTAGACTCCTATTAACAGGTGCTCTACATAATACAATAATTGAAGCTTTAGAGGCGGACTTGTTTCACTATGAATTTCCAACAATTAAATTGATAGCTAAACTTTGGAAAACAGTTAAGAAACTGATGAGATATGAGGGGCTTACAGATTATATCCCTATTTGGAATAACCGTAACCTGCAGGAAATCCTTAAAATTAGAAAAGTTAGAGAGTGGAAGAATCTTGGTATTAAAAGGTTAAGACAACTTTATACAGGCAATATACTAAAGAAATTTCCGAAGTTGGTAAGTGAATTTAATTTACCGCAAAGCTCCTTTTTTACGTATCTTCAGTTAGAACATGCCCTCAAAGCGCAATTTAAGGAAAAGACTTTAATGTGGAAAGAAATGCCTCTATTTCAAAGTGTACTCCAGGTAGGCCCCACTAGGGGGTTAATATCTAAGATCTATGGACAACTAAGTAATGTAGTTAACAGTGGGGGGCTACTCCAGGCTGTAAGAGCTAAATGGGAAGAGGATGTAGGTGTAGTAACCCAGGTACAATGGGAGAGGATCCTGGAGTTGGGGCCACTGGTATCGGTTTCCCCTCCACAGAAGATCTCGCATTTAAAGTTGCTAAATGGAGCCTATTATACACTTAAACGTCTCTTTAAGTTTGGCAGAAGGCCCAACGATAGTTGTCCCAGATGTCGGGGGACAAGGGATCTCATTCACATGTTGTGGAGGTGTTCTAAGTTGTTCCGATACTGGGAGGGGGTGACTAATAGTTTGAGAGATATCTTTGGCATCTTAGTGGAGAGGGAGGCTATAGTTTGTATTTTGGGGTGTAGATGGGTGCAGGGGGAGAGGAAGAGTATTACATTGGCAATTGTGAGATGCTTGTTTCAAGCCAGGAAAATGATAGCATTAAGATGGCAATCAAAGGACCCTCCGACAGTGAAAGACTGTATCGCCACACTAAGCGAAACCCTGTGTAGGGAAAGAATAGAGTATATTAAGAGAGGTAATCTCCAGGAATTTGATAGAATGTGGAGGCCCTGGTTGGAAAAGGTGGGCTGCCCTTAATGGAGAGCTTAGAGAACAGTAGAGCGGGCTATAGTTTCAATATAGCTAGTCCGTTTGGGAATAGAAATACCTGACTGTAATGGGTGCTATAGGGTGGTTGTTTTGTTAAGTAAAATCTTAGTTAATAGAAGTTTGTTTGTAAATAGTTTTTGGGTATGTATTTAAATTACGTGATGCTTGGTAGGGGGGGGGGGGTTGATAGGGGGGGAGGGAGGGAAGGGTGGAATTATGATCTTTTATTAGTTTGTACAACACTGGATCTGGTAGTAGAAGTAGGGCGCGGGGAGCCCTCTAGTCTCTTCCTTTTTATCTTGGGATGGCATATTGTACTCCTATTGTGTTACTATATATTTACTATATTTAGCATGAGATAAGGTCTTTTTGCTTCCTTGTTCCCTGTTCGACAAAAACCTTGAATGTGAGAAAAAGAAAATATGGTATGTAAGAAAGGTAATTTAATAAAGTTTCAAGTTGTGATATTACAAAAGGAAAAAAGGAAAGCATATACCACAATGATATGAAACCAAGAAGGCGACAGTTAATGAACGTTGAGCTGATTTAGCCCTTTAACAGTGTTCGCTGATGTGGTAAAAAAAAAAAAGCGAACCTGTGCAGGAATCTGAACAAGAAGTGGAACTCACAATGCCTAAATCAAGTTCCCCACCAGATCCCGCTGAACTGCCCAAAGTCAGAAGACCCACTCGGACTACAAAGGGGATACCAACCCGCAAGCTGTCATACACTGTCAAAACACACAGCATACTTGAACCAACATCCTGGGAAGACATAGAAAAACTACCAAAACATGAAGCCAATAAATGGAGAAAGACAGCAGGAGAAGAATTAAATTCACTTCAAGAAAATAAAACCTGGACACTTACAGAGCTCCTTCCTAACCGCAAAACTATAGGAAGTAAGTGGACTCTCAAAGTAAAATCTGAGGCAGAAGGGAATATCCAAAATACAAAGCCAGACTAGTTGCCAAGGGTTACTCCCAGAAATTTGGTGAAAATTACGATGAAACATTCGCTCCCGTCGTAAAACACTCCACCATCAGAGCACTTCTTAACATTGCAGCCGGGAAGGGCATGACTATTGGATAACAGATGTCAATTCCCTATACTCCAAACCCTTATACTTCTATTCAAATAAATAAGACCACACCAGCTCTTTTGGAGTATAAAAAAGGCCGTAGCAGCCTACTTTATTTTAAACATATCTATAAAAAATATAAAATTCTGTCATCATAAAAAACCATAACCAAAAAACATCTGTTATACAACCTATTAGTTCCAAAGAGCGTTGGTCTGAGCAACCGGTTAGCAAAAACAAAAACTGATGGCCATACCAAATATAGCACTGCAGCCCTCGTCCAAAAACTCCAATAGGCCTCAAGCCGACAAGCTGGCTCAGAGACTGCCGTGTCCGCAGTGCCCCATTATCACTTCCCGGCTAACCTCCGTTAACCGGGAACCAAAAAACCTCCGGACCCATATCAACGTTGGATCCCCACTCTTACTTTTTCCGCCATCTTCCTTCCCTTGCCCAGACCAACGCCCGCCGCTGCCACGACATCTTCTCTTCTTTCACCTGTTAACAGAAGAAAACACCATACCCTTCTACAATCCTCTTTACCTAGCTATTAGGGAGGGTGGGCGGGAACTTTCCTGCTCCTTCTGTTGTCCCTCCCAGAGCGGGAACCCCTTTTAAATAGCCCCTCCCCTGATCCTCCCTCCCCCTCGGCTCCACATTACAACTTTCTTTAACACTTTCACTGCTACCACTGTCATGGGCGCCCTTTGCATACATCATTGCATTCTGTTGCTCCAGGCTTTTCTTGACTATTGGATAACAGATGTCAATTCCCTATACTCCAAACCCTTATACTTCTATTCAAATAAATAAGACCACACCAGCTCTTTTGGAGTATAAAAAAGGCCGTAGCAGCCTACTTTATTTTAAACATATCTATAAAAAATATAAAATTCTGTCATCATAAAAAGCCATAACCGAAAAACATCTGTTATACAACCTATTAGTTCCAAAGAGCGTTGGTCTGAGCAACCGGTTAGCAAAAACAAAAACTGATGGCCATACCAAATATAGCACTGCAGCCCTCGTCCAAAAACTCCAATAGGCCTCAAGCCGACAAGCTGGCTCAGAGACTGCCGTGACCGCAGTGCCCCATTATCACTTCCCGGCTAACCTCCGTTAACCGGGAACCAAAAAACCTCCGGACCCATATCAACGTTGGATCCCCACTCTTACTTTTTCCGCCATCTTCCTTCCCTTGCCCAGACCAACGCCCGCCACAGCAACCCAATAGTAACACCTTACTCTTGGGTGCCCCTCCACACCCGAAGCGCTCGCTGTATACCATCTTGCAGGCCTAAAGCCCATAAATCTGTGCCTACGTCATTGAGATGTACCCCATCACGTCTCAAATACCTCCATGTCTCAAATTCTAATTCTGTATGCCGAATTGCCAATCCCCCAATACTGACCACAAATTTACTAATTTCCCTGTTGATCTTCTTCCTTGCTCTGTTCACACCCTCCACAGACCTGGCCATTCTCCAAGACAGCCTGGCAACCATGTCCGACCAGATAATGATCATCTGCGGAAATTCCTTCGACAAACGCCAAATGTCAAATTTAATATCTCGTGTGATGTCTACCATCGAGCGAATGCCCAAATCGTTTCCGCCTACATGTATCACCAGGACGTCCGGAGGTCCCTCCCTGTTGGCATACCTCTGTACCTCCTGAACCAGCCTACCCCACAACATCCCTGGTATACCAAACCACTTTATGCATACTTCCCTTCTATTAAAACTTAGCTGCCTACCCTAAGGCCGAGCGTCTCCCCTCCGAGCCCCCCAACATACATAAGAATGGCCCATAATCCAGACCATTCTTGTCTCTGCACCTGAAAATAGAAGAAAACAAAACACTATCCTCAACATTGACTATGCAACAATCGTACTTGCCGTAACATCCACCTCTAATACCTCCCCCATAGCAACCACATAATCTCCCCGTCATCTACAACTTTAATGCCAGTTGAGGCCGCACATAAGACTGGAACCTGTTAGATTCCCACCTCCCAATCCTTTTTATTACCTCAACATCCATTCCTAACCTGGCCGCCTCAGTCGCAGCTCCAATCCTAAATGAGTGGGATGAAAAATCTTTCTCCACCAGTCCCAGCCCCTGTAAACATTTTCTAAACACAGCCCCAAACTGAAAACGTGACAACATACTACCATTTAAATGTACTAGAAATGGGCCCTGAACATTTGGCCTAACCTTCAAGAATTCCTTAACCGTGCTCACTGGGCACTGGGGGGAACCGTGAATTGGATAAACCCGCACCATCCTGCCTCTTCCCCCTTGATCCGTCTTAGATTTCCTCAAAAAGATCGCTACCCCTTCCTCTTCCCATTGTACCTCCTGAAACCCAATTCCCCCTTGCACCTTTTTGGAAGGACTAACAAGCTCACCTATCCGAAATGCGCCAAAAAATGCTAACACGAAAGATACCTTAAACAAGGTGACTTCGTACACAGACGCACAAACCTCCCCTAGTTGCTCCACAATCCCCCCCAATATTTCAAAAGTTACCGGTCTCCTTGAATCACGCTTGACTACTGCCCTCCTATAACCCTTTAAGGCTTGTTTCACCCAAAAATCCTTGGTGACGTCAGGCTGCCCTTGTAGCTTGAACAGGAAAGCCAAACCAGCCAACTGTGCATTCATCACTGACACCGACACCCCCTCGTCCAATTTTTTTGCCACATAGTACAGCAACAAAGAGCGTAGCCCATGTCCTATAGGCTCCTCCCCTAAAGCTTGTCCAAACGCCAGCCACTCCTGCCATACCTTGTTGTATGCTGCCCATGTATGCCCACTTACCGACCGCTTAATCCATCCCTCGATTATGCCAGCGCAATCTCCCACAGCCAGTCTGGACAAGGTATCCCCTGTTGTTCCGCTTCCGGCGCCAACACTCGGAACCTGTCCCACTGGAAGCGAGATAGTGCATCAGCAATGACGTTTTCTACCCCCGGTAAGTGCACAGCATGAATGAAAACATTCAGTTGTAGACATCGCAAGACTAAGTGCTGCAGCAGCCTGATCACTGGCGGGGACGACGCCGTGACCCTATTTATCACTTGCACCACCCCCATGTTGTCCCCATGAAAGCGCACCTTCAGATCCCTGAATGATGCACCCCATAGTTCCACAGCCAGAACTACTGGAAACAATTCCAGCAGAACCAAGTTCTTCGTGAAGCCCTCTTTTACCCAAGATTGTGGCCATGGACCCACGTTCCATTGTCCTTGGAAAAAAGCGCCAAAACCTGTTGATCCTGCGGCATCAGTAAACAATTCCAAGTCAAAATTGCTGACTGGTCCCGACATCCACATTGCCCTGCCATTAAAGGATTCCAGGAAGGTGTGCCATACCTTTAGGTCCTCCCTATGTGTTTTCCCCAAGCGCACAAAATGTTTTGGTGACTTTATTCCACTCGTGCTGGCCGCCAGCCGGCGACTAAACACTCTCCCCATTGGCAGTATGCGACAAGCAAAATTCAGCTTGCCCAACACCGATTGTAGCTTACGCAGCTGTACCTTTTTTAGTCCTATCAACCCTGCCACCTCTTTTTTCAAGTCCTCCAATTTCTCATCAGGTAGTCTACATTCCATCGCCTCCGAATCTAGCACAATGCCCAAAAACGTGATGACCGCACAGGGTCCCTCCGTTTTTTCGTCCGCCAATGGAATGCCAAACCTTCCTGCTATATGTTGCAAAGAAGCCAGCAACACAGCGCAGACTCTAGAAGCAGCCGGGCCTATGCATAAGAAATCATCCAAGTAGTGAATTATCGAATTCACCCCGGATACATCCCTTACCACCCATTCCACAAAGGAGCTGAATTGTTCGAATATCGCACATGACACTGAACAACCCATGGGTAGGCATTGATCGACATAAAAACCACCATTCCAATGGCACCCGAGCAACCGGAAACTATCCGGGTGTACTGGCAACAATCGAAAAGCTGATTCTATATCTGCCTTAGCCATCAAGGCACCTTTTCCATAATGTCTCACCCACCGCACCGCAGCATCAAATGACGTATAAGTCACCGAGCATGCTTCCTGTTCTATGGCATCGTTCACTGACCCCCCTTTGGGGAAGGATAAGTGGTGAATGAGCCTGAATTTGTTGGGCTCCTTTTTGGGCACCACCCCCAGCGGAGACACCACCAACTCTGCTATTGGTGCTACTGGGAAAGGACCACTCATTCTACCCAAGGCCACTTCCTTCTGTAGTTTCTCTGAAACCACTTCCGGATGTTGCAGGGCTGACTTTAAATTTTTGGGCACTGGGGGAGTCGCCGATAAATTACATGGAATCCGAAAACCCATCGCAAAGCCTTCTTCTAATAGCAACGCCGCCTTCCTGTCCGGGTACTTACCGAGGAACGGCCGCATCCTTTCCACTATCACCGGCGTCCTCCCTTTTGTTCCCAGCCTCTCCTTGTCGACCCTTTCCTTGTTTAAAACATCTGGATGATGGATGTGTACCCCCACAGCCTGAGCACTCATGTTTATACTTACATGTTCCTCCGAACTTACAGGACCCTGAGTTGTACTGCCAACACACCCCTTTTTTGTTTCCAGCCGAATGTCCCTGGGCTGACGGTCCACCGGCTCCCCCCTGAAAAAACTGGTTCGTTGTCCGCGCCGTCGTCATCAAACGCATCCACAGGCTGATGTCCTTGTGGTCCCAACGTATCTCCTGGCGAACTGCTCTCCTTTGCCTAAACTGTTCATCGTATCGCAACCATGCATTACCTCCATACACTCTATACGCTTCCCCTATCGCGTCCTGATAGCAGAAAAGCGCCGAACAGTGTTCCGGGTGCTTCTCCCCTATCACACTTGCCATGATCGCAAATGCTTGCAACCAATTCATGAATGTCCTGGGTATCAGCCTATACCTCCTCTTTTCCTCATCTTCTTTTTTGGAATCGTCCGGCTTGACTCTGTCAAGATTGAACTTCTCCAAGGGCAACAATGAAAATATTTCCACATACTCACCCTTCCATAATTTTTCCCGCACTTCCTGTTTCAAGTGTGCCCCTAACGGTCCTTCGTAGCACACATACACCTCACAGCGAGCCGCGTCCGCCAGCCTAATGATGTCCTTCCTCGGAACCGCCTCCCCCGACGGCGCTGCCTTATCCTTCCCCTGCGCAGCTCCATTCTCTGTGGTTCCTTGCGTCGGCAACGCTACCCCCGCTGTAACTTCCCCCGCAACCACCGTTGGCAGGGCCCCCCCTGCACTTCCCACCTCTGTCCTTGACTGCTGAACCCAAGCTGCTCCCGGGCCCCCCACCGGCCTCTCCTCTGCCTCTAACCTCTGCACCAGTTCTTTGATTCCCATTAGAAACCCCAAGAAACCTGGAGACCCCACCCCCGCACCGGTCCCCACCATGCTGTGTTCTGACCCCCCAGACCCCGTAGCTACACTTGCTGCAGTATTTACATCAGACATTGCAATAACATGTGCTGGCTCACCTGGCTGCATAGGTGTTGCCCCATCAGCCGACCGTCTGCTCTCTTCTGGCCCCATCCTCCTGGACAGGGGGGCCGCATCCTCCTCCGATCCGGACTCCTCATCTCGTCCGCTCCGACCCGATTCTTCTCCTCCGTCCGCTGCAGGCCCGCCCGGGATGAGGGCCGCGGCTGTCGCATTGTTCACCATCCTCCCCCTCCTCCGAGCAGCGAAGCCACCCGTGGACTTCCGGACAGCCTTCCCAGGACCGGTGTGGGCTACCGCAGTCCTGTAGGCCTCCGCTCCTGTAGATGATAGGCCAGCCCTGCAGCTCTCCCCATTCTGCCTGTCCCCTGCCGAGGAAGCAGAAGGCCCAGGGATCCCTAAAGGCATTGCTGTGCTGGCGATGGCGGAGCGCACCGCCGTCATCCTGGGGGCGGGGCTTGCGCTCTCCGCGTGTCTCCGTCCCGTAGGCCGCACTCGCGCCGGTTCACTTGCCTGCCTCTGCTCTTGTCCCGCCGGGGCTGTCCTCCCGCTGACCCGCTCTCCTCCCGCCGCTCGTTTGGCCGGTGGGCCCCCCGGGAGTCTGGAAGACAGACCACCCGAGTGCCGCTGTGCTGACGTCACGCGGTCCGGCGAGAACCGCTCGGGCGGACGAGAGCGGCGCGCTCTGTTGCCGCTTCTCTATCCCCCACTTGTTGGTACAGTGGAGGCTTGTAGCGCGGCTGCGATGGTCTCCTGCAGCCACTCAGCACCCCGAACCGCCGCTTCCGCCCGCAACTGGGCCATAAGCCCCTCAAGCTCCGCCATGATGCACACTAACCTCTAGGTGACTCTCCTAACAACTTTCCTGCTCCTTCTGTTGTCCCTCCCAGAGCGGGAACCCCTTTTAAATAGCCCCTCCCCTGATCCTCCCTCCCCCTCGGCTCCACATTACAACTTTCTTTAACACTTTCACTGCTACCACTGTCATGGGCGCCCTTTGCATACATCATTGCATTCTGTTGCTCCAGGCTTTTCTTGAAAGTCAAATACCTAGATGTTAAAACTGCTTTCCTATATGGAGACATCAAGGAAGAGCAACCACCAGGGTTTCAGCAAGGAGACAACCTTGTGTGTAAACTTCAGAAGAGCATCTATGGTCTTAAACAATCTGCAAGGATGTGGAATGAGAAAGGGAGGGATTCTCAAGAAATAAAGCAGACCCCTGTCTCTCCTCCAAGAATTTAAGAAGACAGGTGGATATACATCGTTATCTATGTTGATGACATTATAACTTGTTTTGAACAAGGAGATTACAAACAGTTCAAAAGCTGAAAGAAAATATTTTAAATCAAAGAACTAGGGAACATTAGCTACTATCTGGGAATCCAAATAAAGAGAGAAGAAGATGGAAGTTATCTTCTCAAACCAATCTCTGAAATCTTGGAACAATTCCATATGCAAAATGCAAAGGAAGTGAAAACGCCTATGGAACCAGGCTATCTACAGAGCAATGAAGCAGAAAACTTGCTACCCAACAATGACATGTATCGCAGAGCAATCGGTAAGCTGCTATATGTTGCCACTGTGACTAAACCAGACATAGCTGCAGCAGTGGGCATACTATGCAGGAAAGTTTCATCTCCCTGTCAGCGTGACTGGAACACAATGAAGAGCGTGATACAATACCTCAAAGGAACAATTCAGATAAAGTTACGGTTACCAGCAACATCAGATCCAAAACTGGTCAGATATGTGGATGCTGATTGGGCCGTGAATGCACAGGCTGCAAATCCACAAGTAGATTCATCTTCGAGTATGGGGAAGGAACCATAAGTTGGTCTAGTTGAAAGTAAGCTCTATACTGTTCCTCTATACTCAACTGAAGCAGAGTACTTTGCAGCAGCACACGCATGTCAAGAAGCGATATGGATTAGTCAACTTTTTGTGGACATTGGGATACACATGTTAAAACCAATTCCCATTTTTGAAGACAACCAGGGATGTATAAAGCCTACACAATCAGAAAGGCTAAATCCTAGGACCAAACACATCAATGTCAAGTATCACCTACTGAGGGACAATCAAGAGCAAGGTGTTATTGATATTCAATACTACCCATCAGAGGAGATGACTGCCAATGTACTCACAAGCCTTTGTTGAAGGAACGTCATAGTTATTTCCAGAAGAAGCTAAATATAATTTAACAAAGCACATGCTGTTGAGAAAGGGTGTTGGAAGAACAACAGCAATCTGCTTCTATATAAACTGAACTATATACTGTATGCATTATACTTATCTATGCAGCAGGTTGCGCTGTAGTAGTATAGTGTACATTCTATGATATGACAGGATGTACCGTCTATGTATGTTCAGTGCACTTGTTTTTGGTTAGTTCCTGTTTCTCATGCTGTAAGACATGCATTGCTAATCCTTCATAAAAGCAAAGTAATTGCTGCAAACAAGAAGCTTCCAGCACATGATTTCAATACTCTGCACAACAACCTGCTTGTGTACCTGCTGGTCGCGGTTGGTGGGAGCCTCTCTACTGCCATAGCTACTGGACTCCAAGCCCGACCCCAGACCGTGATGCAGGACGGTTCTCAGCTGTTATTAGGTAAGAGCTCCAACAAGTGGTTTCCCCTTTGAGGGAAAGCCCTCTGTTCTTCCCTAAAGGGGGCACCATCAGGTTAGTTGGAAGTTATAGAGCTGAGAGAATCACTGTTGGAGTGGAAGAGTTCTGGATCTGGCAAGATATGGAAGATGGAATAATATTCACTTGTTGACTGTTTTTATGCAAGTTCCCACACAGTGAAGAGGAGTTCAAGGAGGTTGTGGACCAAGTATCTTTATTCCTATAGTATGGAGTGTAAGCATATACCTGGGGAGCATTAACCTAAGACTGGCTCAGTCAGGAAATGGGTGGTGGCCGGGTAAAGGTGAGTCAGCCGACCTCGTGGTGGTGAGATGGGTGAGGGAGATGGGTGGTGAGACCATGCGCTAGGACCCCGGTGACCTTACTGCATGGTGAGACCCTGGTGACTTTTTGGGTTCGGTAGGACCCTCAAGTGACTGGGCCTGTAACCACGGAGTTCAGACCCTCTGATGCTGTAAATAATGCAGTAGACCCCAATGCAGCAACTTGCTTAACAATCCAACGCAGGGGGGAATTACATACATGGTGATAGGAATTTTGCTAGATGTGTGGTCATTAGGGATGAGCTTCGTGTTCGAGTCGAACCCATGTTCGACTCGAACATCGGCTGTTCGGTCGTTCGCCGAATTGCGAACGATATGGGCCGTTCGCGCCAAATTCGTGTGGCGCGTCATGGCCCATAATTCACTGCGGCATCGCAGTGCATTGCTGGCTGATGATTGGCCAAGCATGCACTATGACCCGCATGCTTGGCCAATCACAGCGTCGCCTGAACAGAGAGCCGTAATTGGCCAAAGCCAAGGAGGCTTTGGCCAATTATGGCTAAGGGGGTTTAGTACACGCCCCACACTATATAAGGCCGCCTGCACGGCGGCCCTGTGCAGTGTGTTCCAGTGTGCTGAGAGATAGAGAGAGAGACAGTGTCATTTCATTTGAGTTAGCTAGATTAGGCAGGACAGTCAGTCAGTTAGCTGCACTTACAGTGTATTGTGTATATATATGCATCCCAGGTGTTGCATATATATATATATATATATATACACTACCGTTCAAAAGTTTGGGGTCACATTAAAATGTCCTTATTTTTGAAGGAAAAGCACTGTACTTTTAAATGAAGCTAACTTTAAACTAGTCCTAACTTTAAACAAATATACTCTATACATTGCTAATGTGGTAAATGACTATTCTAACTGCAAATGTCTAGTTTTTGGTGCAATATCTACATAGGTGTATAGAGGCCCATTTCCAGCAACTATCACTCCAGTGTTCTAATGGTACAATGTGTTTGCTCATTGGCTCAGAAGGCTAATTGATGATTAGCAAACCCTTGTGCAATCATGTTCACACATCTAAAAACAGTCTAGCTCCTTCCAGAAGCTACAAAACTGACCTTCCTGTGAGCAGATTGAGTTTCTGGAGCATCACATTTGTGGGGTCAATTAAACGCTCAAAATGGCCAGAAAAAGAGAACTTTCATCTGAAACTCGACAGTCTATTCTTGTTCTTAGAAATGAAGGCTATTCCATGCGAGAAATTGCAAAGAAATTGAAGATTTCCTACAACGGTGTGTACTACTCCCTTCAGAGGACAGCACAAACAGGCTCTTACCAGAGTAGAAAAAGAAGTGGGAGGCCGCGTTGCACAACTAAGCAAGAAGATAAGCACATTAGAGTCTCTAGTTTGAGAAACAGACGCCTCACAGGTCCCCAACTGGCATCTTCATTAAATAGTACCCGCAAAACACCAGTGTCAACATCTACAGTGAAGAGGCGGCTGCGGGATTTTGGGCTTCAGGGCAGAGTGGCAAAGAAAAAGCCATATCTGAGACTGGCCAATAAAAGAAAAAGATTAAGATGGGCAAAAGAACACAGACATTGGACAGAGGAAAACTGGAAAAAAGTGTTGTGGACGGATGAATCCAAGTTTGAGGTGTTTGGATCACAAAGAAGAACGTTTGTGAGACGCAGAACAAATGAAAAGATGCTGGAAGAATGCCTGACGCCATCTGTTAAGCATGGTGGAGGTAATGTGATGGTCTGGGGTTGCTTTGGTGCTGGTAAGGTGGGAGCTTTGTACAGGGTAAAAGGGATTCTAAATAAGGAAGGCTATCACTCCATTTTGCAACGCCATGCCATACCCAGTGGACAGCGCTTGATTGGAGCCAATTTCATCCTACAACAGGACAATGACCCTAAACACACCTCCAAATTGTGCAAGAACTATTTACAGCAGAAGCAGGCAGCTGGTATTCTATCGGTAATGGAGTGGCCAGCACAGTCACCAGATCTGAACCCCATTGAGCTGTTGTGGGAGCAGCTTGACCGTATGGTACGCCAGAAGTGCCCATCCAACCAATCCAACTTGTGGGAGCTGCTTCTAGAAGCGTGGGGTGCAATTTCTCCAGCTTACCTCAATAAATTAACAGCTAGAATGCCAAAGGTGTGCAATGCTGTAATTGCTGCAAAAGGAGGATTCTTTGATGAAAGCAAAGTTTGATGTAAAAACAATGTTATTTCAAATACAAATCATTATTTCTAACCTTGTTAATGTCTTGACTCTATTTTCTATTCATTTCACAACGTATGGTGGTGAATAAGTGTAACTTTTCATGGAAAACACAAAATTGTTTGGGTGACCCCAAACTTTTGAACGGTAGTGTATATATATATATATATATATACACTGTATTCAGTTTAGCTAGATCCGTTCCTGTTATCTTCCTACTGACAGGCAGGCTTGTCTTGTTACAGTATTTACAGCTACCTGAAGAAAATTGCTGGTGTTCTTTTGATCCTATTAGTACCACAGTCAGGCAGCTAGACTATTTACAGTTAGTGCAGTGCGTCCTGCTCACAGTGTTCAGCTAGATCCATTCCTGTTATCTTCTTACTGACAGGCAGGCTTGTCTTGTTACAGTATTTACAGCTACCTCAAGAAAATTACTGGTGTTCTTTTGATCTTATTAGTACCACAGTCAGGCAGCTAGACTATTTACAGTTAGTGCAGTGCGTCCTGCTCACAGTGTTCTGCTAAACCTACAAGTTAGTGGGGTGCGTCCTGCTCACAGTGTTCAGCTAAACCTACAAGTTAGTGGGGTGCGTCCACCTCACAGTGTTCAGCTAAACCTACAAGCTAGTGGGGTGCGTCCTGCTCACAGTGTTCAGCTAGATCCGTTCCTGTTATCTTCTTACTGACAGGTAGGCTTGTCTTGTTACAGTAAATACAGCTACCTGAAGAAAATTGCTGGTGTTCTTTTGATCCTATTAGTACCACAGTCATGCCCCGTACACACGGTCGGACATTGATCGGACATTCCGACAACAAAATCCTAGGATTTTTTCCGACGGATGTTGGCTCAAACTTGTCTTGCATACACACGGTCACACAAAGTTGTCGGAAAATCCGATCATTCTGAACGCGGTGACGTAAAACACGTACGTCGGGACTATAAACGGGGCAGTAGCCAATAGCTTTCATCTCTTTATTTATTCTGAGCATGCGTGGCACTTTGTGCGTCGGATTTGTGTACACACGATCGGAAATTCCGACAACGGATTTTGTTGTCGGAAAATTTTATAGCCTGCTCTCAAACTTTGTGTGTCGGAAAACCCGATGGAAAATGTGTGATGGAGCCTACACACGGTCGGAATTTCCGACAACAAGGTCCTATCATACATTTTCCGTCGGAAAATCCGACCGTGTGTACGGGGCATCAGGCAGCTAGACTATTTACAGTTAGTGCAGTGCGTCCTGCTCACAGTGTTCAGCTAAACCTACAAGTTAGTGGGGTGCGTCCACCTCACAGTGTTCAGCTAAAGCTACCTGTAGAAGGTTGGTGGTGTTCTCATACTACAGGCAGGCAGTTGATTTTGCTAGCTGCAGTATCAGTATATATATATATATATATATATATATATATATATATATATATATATATATATATATATATATATATATATATATATATATCCCAGCTTAGTGCAGCTACAGGCCATTAGTATGTCTGGAAGGCCAAGAAGGAGAGGCAGACAGTCACAAGCCAATAAGAGAGGGCAAGCAGGCTCTGTGTCTAGTGCTGGTCGTGGAGACGGTGCATCCTCATCAGCACGTGGCCATGGGACACGCTTGGCCTTTTTTTCGGCAGCTGGCCGTGTTGAGCCGCAACATGCGGAAGACTTGGTCGAGTGGATGACCAAGCCGTCCTCATCCTCCTCATCCTCTCTCACCCATGCCCAGGGTACTTTGTCTGGCAAAGCAGCGGCCTCTTCCCTCGGCTCAATGTCATCAGTGACTCCTTCCCTAGCCCCACCATGTCCTCCTGAGGAGTCCCTCAAACTGTTTGACCACAGTGTTGGGTACATGCTCCAGGAGGATGCCCAGCGTTTGGAAGGCTCTGATGATGATACTGAGCTCGATGAAGGCAGTAACATGAGCACGGACAGAGGGGGTGCCCAAGAAGGACAGCAATCTGGCAGTCATGCTCCCCCTGCTGCAGCATACTGCCAGGTTTGCTCCAGTGATGAGGAGGGAGGGGATGATGAAGTCACTGACTCAACGTGGGTGCCTGATAGGAGAGAGGAGGAGGAGGAGGCGGCCTATCACCAACGAGGCAGGATGCCCTCCAGGGGCCAGCCTAAGGGCAGCACATTGACTGCATCACACCCCAAAGCTCCACATGTGCAGGGCGCTGCAGTCTCTGCGCGTTCTTTGGTGTGGGCCTTTTTTGAGACGAGTGCATCAGATCGCACTGCTGCTATTTGCAACATATGTCTCAAGCGTATCTCACGTGGCCAAAACATCTCCCGCTTGGGTACCACATGCTTGACCAGACATATGTTGACCTGCCATGCAGTTCGTTGGCAAGCGTATCTAAAAGACCCACACCAAAGAACAAAGAGGACCTCTCCTTGCTCCTCATCAGCTGAGATTTCCAACCCCACTAGACCTTCAGTCCTCTCTGAGACCTGCACTGAGAGGAATGAAGGTGTAGAATTAGGTGTGTCACAGCCAAGTACTTGTGGGCAATCTGCTTTTGGTACACCGACGTCAGATTGTACCAGGCAAATTTCCCTGCCCCAGCTGCTGCACCGCCGAAAGAAGTTTGCTCCCAGCCATCCACATGCCCAGCGGTTGAATGCTAGCTTGGCAAAATTGCTAGCACTTCAACTGCTGCCTTTTCAGTTGGTAGACTCTGCCCCCTTCCGTGAGTTTGTGGAATGTGCGGTTCCTCAGTGGCAGGTACCCAAACGCCACTTTTTCTCATGGAAGGCCATTCCGGCTCTCTACTGGCATGTGGAAGGCAATGTCCATGCCTCGCTGGACAGGGCGGTCAGCGGTAAGGTGCATATTACCGCTGACTCATGGTCCAGCAGGCATGGACAGGGACGTTACCTAAGTTTCACGGCGCATTGGGTGACTCTGCTGGCAGCTGGGAAGGATGCAGGACAAGGTGCAGTAGTGTTGGAGGTTGTTCCGCCACCACGCCTCCAAAATGCTAATGATTGTGACACACCTCTCTCCTCCACCCCCTCCTCTTCTTCTTCCTCCATGGCCTCTTCCTGTGCTTTTGTCCTCGGAACCAGCGGTGCTCCGTAGCCGTTCAAGGGGCTACGCAAGTACGCAGGCCAAAAGATGCCATGCGGTGCTTGAGCTGGTGTGCTTGGGGGACAGGAGCCACACTGGGGCAGAGGTTCTGTCAGCTCTGCAGGGACAGGTTCAGAGGTGGTTGATGCCACGCCAACTTAAGGCAGGAATGGTGGTTTGCGACAATGGCACCAACCTCCTCTCTGCCCTCCGACAGGGACAAATGACCCATGTGCCCTGTTTGGCTCACGTCCTTAACTTGGTGGTGCAGCGGTTCTTGGGCAGGTACCCGGGCTTACAGGATGTCCTGAGGCAGGCCAGGAAAGTCTGTGTGCATTTCCGCCGGTCATATAATGCCAGTGCTCGGCTGACGGACCTCCAAAAGGAGTTTACCTGCCCAAGAACCGCCTAATCTGTGACATGCCCACCAGGTGGAACTCAACGTTGGCCATGCTGCAGCGGCTGCACACGCAGCAGAGGGCCATCAATGAGTACCTGTGCGACTATGGCACCAGGACAGGGTCAGGGGAGCTTGTTTTTTTTTCCCACGCCAGTGGGCCATGATCAGGTATGCATGCACTGTCCTGTCACCATTTGAGGAGGCCACGAGGATGGTGAGCAGTGACAGTGCATGCATCAGTGACACTGTCCCCCTTGTCCACCTGTTGGAGCACACGCTGCATGGAATAATGGACAGGGCACTTGAGGCAGAACAGAGGCAGGAAGAGGAGGACTTCCTTAGCTGTCAAGGCCCCCTTTATCCAGACAGTGTTCCCGCGTGCCCGCCGATCACACAGGAAGAGGAGGAGGAGGAGGAGGAAGATTGTGTCAGTATGGAGGTGGAGCCTGGCACTCAGCATCAGCAGCAGTCTTTAAGGGATCAGTCCCAAGAAACACATGGACTTGTACGTGGCTGGGAGGAGGTGGCTGCGGACCATGTCGTCCTTAGTGACCCAGAGGACTCCGGACCGAATGCCTCAGCAAACCTACGCTGCATGGCCTCCCTGATCCTGCAAAGCCTGCGTAAGGATCCTCGTATTCGTGGTATCAAGGAGAAGGACCAATACTGGCTGGCAACCCTCCTTGATCCACGTTACAAGGGTAAGGTTGCGGACCTTATCTTGCCATCGCAGAGGGAGCAGAGGATGAAACATCTTCGGGAGGCCTTGCAGAAAGGTCTGTGCAACGCGTTCCCAGATACTGGGAGGTTACAAACTCCTGTTTCTGGACAACGTGTTGCTGAGGCTTCGGTCAGTCAAAGAAGGAGCGGTGGAGAATGTGGCCGTCTGACCGATGCGTTCAGACAATTTTTTGGTCCGCAGCCCCAAGGTATGATCGGTTCCAGCAACCATCGCCAGCGTCTGTTTTACATGGTTCAGGAATACCTAGGGGCAAGATCAGACTTGGACACCTTTCCCACCGAAAATCCTCTGGGTTACTGGGTCTTGAGGATGGATCACTGGCCAGAGCTTGCACAGTATGCAATTGAGCTACTGGCCTGTCCTGCATCCAGCGTTCTTTCGGAACGCACATTCAGTGCTGCTGGAGGCGTGGTAACCGATCACAGGGTGCGTCTGTCCTCCAACTCGGTCGATCGACTGACCTTCATAAAAATGAATCAGTCTTGGATCACCACCAGCTACCAAGCACCTGATGCTGATGTAACCGAATAATTTTTTTTGAAATCTCAGATCCCTTCAAAGACTGCCTATGCTGATGCTGAGTGACTATCCCTGAGTAATTATCCTCTTCCTCCTCAATCATCACGCTGATAGCTTGTAAGAACATTTTTGGTTCTGGGCGCCACCACCAGTGCCTAAGGCACAATTTTTCAGCCCCTGTTTAACAGGGGCGTGTAATTACAATTTTTGATGTAATACTTTGCAGCAGGGCTCGTTCCTGCATTCCAACTAGAGTGTCTGTGAAGGGTTGCAGTGTTGTGGCACCAGCACCAGTGCCTAAGGCCCATTTTTTCTGCCCCTGTTTAACAGGGGCGTGTAATTACAATTTTTGATGCAATACTTTGCAGCAGGGCTCGTTCCTGCGTTCCAACTAGAGTGTCTGTGAGGGGTTGCAGTGTTGTGGCACCAGCACCAGTGCCTAAGGCCCATTTTTTCTGCCCCTGTTTAACAGGGGCGTGTAATTACAATTTTTCATGCAATACTTTGCAGCAGGGCTCGTTCCTGCGTTCCAACTAGAGTGTCTGTGAGGGGTTGCAGTGTTGTGGCACCAGCACCAGTGCCTAAGGCCCAATTTTTCTGCCCCTGTTTAATAGGGGCGTGTAATTACAATTTTTGATGCAATACTTTGCAGCAGGGCTCGTTCCTGCGTTCCAACTAGAGTGTCTGTGAGGGGTTGCAGTGTTGTGGCACCAGTGCCTAAGGCCCAATTTTTCAGCCCTTGTTTAACAGGGGCGTGTAATTACAATTTTTGATGCAATACTTTGCAGCAGGGCTCGTTCCTGCGTTCCAACTAGAGTGTCTGTGAGGGGTTGCAGTGTTGTGGCACCAGGACCAGTGCCTAAGGCCTAATTTTTCAGCTCCTGTTCAACAGGGGCATGTAATTACAATTCTTGATCTAATATTTCACAGCAGGGCCCTGTGAGGGCTTACAGTGTTGTGGCCACAACAACACCTAAGGCCCAAATTTCTGCTGAGTATATAGGGCAGGACCCTACTTTCAAACATCTAACTTACAAACGACTCCTACTTGCAAACGGAAGGAGACAACAGGAAGTGAGATAAAATCTACCCCTAGGAAGGGAAATTCTCTCCTGTAAGAGTTAATATGGGAAAAACATTTCTCCTTTCCACTGATGCTTTCCAATCCTTGTTCCACAAAAAACCCCAAATTTTCAAAAAACATTTTTCATTGGGACAAAAAGTGAGGTGAAATCTTCTGAAGAGGAGGAAAGACAGCAAAACAAATGTCACAGGGGTGATAACCCTTCCCTATGTTTTCCAAAAAGCTTAAAAAAGATTTTTTGGCTGTAGCTAAACACGTTAAAAATGTACCCGTTCAAAATTACAAACAGATTCTACTTAACAACAAACCTACAGTCCCTGTCTTGTTTGCACCGCCTGTATACTGCTGTTCAGAGTATATAGGGCCTGGTGGCCCCACACCTTTCCTTATTTTAATTTGGGTGCGGGGTTCCCCTTAATATCCATACAAGACCCAAAGGGCCTGGTAATGGACTGGGGGGTACCCATGCCGTTTGTCTCACTGATTTTCATCCATATTGCCAGGACCCGACATTACATTAAACCCGCAAGCAGTTTTAAGAGCCCTTGCACACTGGGGCGGGGGGCGGCGTCGGCGCTAAAACGCCGCTATTATTAGCGGCGTTTTACCGTCGGTATGCGGCCGCTAGCAGAGGCGCATTGCCGGCGGTATAGCCGCGCCGTCCCATTGATTTCAATGGGCAGGAGCGGTATACACAAGATGCTGCTGGCAGGACTTTTTTTACCGTCCTGCCAGCGCATCGCTCCAGTGTGCAAGCCCTCGGGGCTTTCACACTGGAATGCAAGGAGCGGCACTTTCGGGTCGGTTTGCAGGCGCTATTATTAGCGCAATAGCGCCTGCAAACCGCCCCAGTGTGCAAGGGCTCTTAATGAGATTTTTTCCTTTAAAAATGACATTTGGTGCAGGGACTGTTCTAAACACGGGAAACACGCGTCACTTTACAGGCATACTATAGACACCCCCCAGGTACGATATTTAAAGGAATATTTCACTTTTTTTTTTTTTTTACTTTAAGCATCATTAAAATCACTGCTCCCGAAAAAACGGCAGTTTTTAAACGTTTTTTTGCATTGATACATGTCCCCTGGGGTAGGACCCGGGTCCCCAAACCCTTTTTAGGACAATACCATGCAAATTAGCCTTTAAAATGAGCACTTTTGATTTTCAAACGTTCGAGTCCCATAGACGTCAATGGGGTTCTAACGTTCGTGCGAACTTTCGGTCCGTTCGCAGGTTCTGGTGCGAACCGAACCGGGGGGTGTTCGGCTCATCCCTAGTGGTCATCATTGTTTAAAGAAAAACAAATCCTGTGACATAAAAATTATAGACACCTGTTGGCCCTGCACAGACCAGACGCAAACTAGTTAAGCTTTCCTGAGCTGAGTAAACATATAGCTCTTTGTATGCTTAATGCAGAATATCTTTCAAGTGGATTGTGGATGGTTGGTATTCCTGGCGTTTCTTCGATGATAATCCTGCTGTCAGCTCTTACCATGTCTCCTGATCTGTGTGTTTTCTGCCACCACTTTATCGAGGTCTCTCATGCACCTGTGCTCTCCATGTGTTATTATCTTACCCAGTGTGTAAATCCATACCAATCATTGGAAACGCATCCAGAAGGAGACTTGTGCATAATGAATATTTACTGGATCTCCAGGGACAGCCATGGGTATTGAGGACCTGACCCTGGAACTGTTCCCGGTTTTCTTAATATTAATGTCTGAAAAAGAATATTCTTTTTGTATGATGGATGAACTGCTTATGTTTTTGCTTTTTAAAGTGAACCAGTTCCCTGCCAATTCAGGCCAGATAGGTTTGCTTAATAGCCTACCCCCATTGCTAATTATACACCATGTAGTGCTACCCCCGCAGGAACCACTGGTTGTATTGGATCCTCTTTTTACCTTGACCTCTGCAAAGACCTTTGCACCTCTAACACCTAAGTTATACACATCAATAGATAAAGGCTGAAAACTTTTGGCTAGTAAAAACTTTTGGCGGGTCACTCTGAAATGAAACTGGAGACCTTGCCAAGGAATGACAAACTATATTTAGAATATGGAACCCAAAAAGGACAGGATATTACAAAGCAAACAATTTTCGACAAACACAGTTTTTAAATATCAAACAATATAGTAGGATTGCAACTTTAAATTCTGGTAAGGTCAGCATAAACTGTAGCTTTTCCCTCCTGAAAATGAACAGCTTAAATCGACAGTTAACTTGGTATCAAGAGAATAATGATCAAGTAGCCTAGAGTCACTTATGGTGAGGTCTAGGCTATAATTCAATGATTGCAAGTTAATAATAATAATAAACTCTTGACTATGCAGGATAACAAGTTCTCTAACACAGTCCTTAATGTAAGTCATCTGCCAGCTACGTTGAAGCTCTTGAAGACGCTGGCGTGCTAGAGGGAAGAGTTTCTGCTATAAGGAAATTATTATTACTATTATACAGGATTTATATAGTGCTAACAGTTTACGCAGCGCTTTACAATATAAAAGGGAGACAATACAGTTATAATACAATAGGATACAAGAGGATTAAGAGGGCCCTGCTCAGAAGAGCTTACAATCTAATAGGGTGGGGCAGGTGGTACAAAAGGTTGTAACTGTGGGGAATGAGCTGATGGAAGTGGTAAAAGATTAGTTAGAGATGTTATAGGCTTTCCTGAAGAGATGAGTTTTCAGGGATCGCCTGAAGGTAGCAAGAGTAGGGGGATAGCCGGACAGGTGGAGGTAGCGAGTTCCAGAGGATGTGAGACAGTGGCAGAATTACCGGGGTCGCAACAGTCGCACTTGCGACGGGGCCCGGCATTCCGCCACTGTGGGGGGGCCCAGCGGGGTTGCTCTTCACAGCGCTCTGAGCGTGTCTCTCATTTAACAGCAGCAGAGACACCAGCATCGTTTGTTTTATTTCCCTCTCCGTGTGTCCTCTCTCGCACGGCATGACAGAGGACACACAACTGATCTTCTCCCCCTTCCCCTCTCTGTGCTCCGTGGGAAATATGAGCTCCTTAGCTTCACACTTGACTGCCCGCAGAGCACAGAGAGGGGAGGGGGGAGAAGATCAGCTGTGTGTCCTCTGTCATGCCGTGCGAGAGAGGACACACGGAGAGCAGGGAAATAAAACAAACGATGCCGTTTTTCTGCTGCTGTTAGATGAGAGACACACAGGCGTACAGCGGAGCGGAGCGAAGCCGCCTCCCCCTCCTCTTTGTTTACGGAGGGGGAGGAGAAGGAGTCCGAGGGACACATGCCGCTGTGCCTATCCCGCGCTGTTCTGAGGTCTGTAAAGTTTGTATTCAAATAGACATATGCTGGGGGGAAAAATGGGAGGGGTGTCTGCACTGATGGAGGGACGGTGGTCTGCACTGAGGGGGGTCTGCACTGAGGGGGGGGTCTGCATTGATGGAGGGAGGGGGGTCTGCACTGAGTGGGGTCTGCATTGATGGGGGGTTCTGCACCATGGGGGGTCTGCACTGAGGGGGGGGTGTGCTGATGGAGGGGGATGGTCTGCAATGGGGGTGGTCTGCATTGTGGGGGGGCCTGCACTGATGGAGGGGGGTCAGTACTGAGGGGGGGTGTGAACTGATGGAGGGGGGTCTGCAATGAGGGAGGGGAGGTCTGCACTGATGGGGGGGGGGGTCTGTACTGGGGGGGTGAACTGATGGAGGGGGGGTCTGCAATGATGAAGGGGAGGTGTGCACTGATGGAGGGGGGTCTAGACTGGGGTCTATAGTGATAGAGGGGGGTCTATACTGATAGATGAGGGTCTGCACTGAGGGGGGTCTATACTGATAGATGGGGGTCTGCACTAAGGGGGTCTACACTGATAGATGGGAGTCTATGCTGATAGAGGGGGGCTATACTGATAGATGGGGGGTCTGCAATGAGGGGGGCTATACTGATGGATGGGGTCTGTACTTAGTGAGGAGGATCTATACTGCGAGAGGGGGGTCTGTACTTAGTGGGGGGTCTATACTGAGAAGGGGGTCTGCAGTTAGTGGAGGGGGGTCTGTAATGAGGGGGACTATAATTGGTGGAGGGGGGTGACACCAATTTTTTCCTCACCGGGTGACACCAACCCTAGTGATGACACTGGAGAGACACGCTCTCCGCTCAGAGCCGCGCTGTCCTGAGAAGACAGAGGACTCTGATAGAGGACGGTGATGGGCACTGATAGGGGGCACTGATAAGATTTGCTGATGAGCACTGAAGGGGAGGCACTGATAGGGGACACCAATGGGAGGCACTGATAGGGGACACCGATGGGAGGCACTGATAGGGGACACCGATGGGAGGCACTGATAGGGGACACCGATGGGAGGCACTGATAGGGGACACCAATGGGAGGCACTGATTGGGGACACCGATGGGAGGCGCTGATAGGATTTACTGATGGGCACTGAAGGGAGGCACTGATAGGGGGCACTGATGGGAGGCACTGGTGGGCAATGATCACTAGGGGGCACTGATAGGGGGCACCGATGGGAGGCACTGATAGGATTTACTGATGAGCACTGATAGAGGGCACCGATGGGAGGCACCAGTGGAATTTACTGATGAGCACTGAAGGGAGGCACTGATAGGGGGCACTGAGAAGGCACTAGGGGGCACTGATAGGGGCACTGATAGGAGGCACTGATGAGCACTGAAAGGGGGCACTGATAGGCTGCAATGATAGGAGGCATTGATGGGCATTCATGAGCACTGATAGGCAGAACTCATAGGCTGCACGGATGGGCACTGAGGAACACTGATACGCAGAACTAAGGCAGTATTGATGGGCACTGATGGGCAGTATTGAAGAGTACCGATAGGTGGCATGGATGGACGCTGCAATAATGAGCACTGATAGGTGGTGCTGATGGGCAGATTTGATGGGCACTAATAGGCAGCATTAATGAGCATTGATAGGTAACACTTGTAGGTGGCATTGATGGGCACTGATAGGCGGCATTGATAGGCACTGATACATGGCACTGATGATTGGGGCACTGATTATCAGTGTAAACAATTTACTGACATTCTTGACAGTTAATGGCAGTCCTTTCCTAACACAGACACAGCGCTGGAGGAAAGGGCTGCGGATAACCGGCAAGTCTGCTTACATGTGATCCGCTGACATCACATGGTAAAGGGCCACTGTGATTGCGCTGGATGCACGTCCCAGGGGGCATGCAGGAAGCACGGTTTTGGGAGGATGTCCATGGATACCCTCCCAAAATTGGAAGCCTGGAGCTCGGATGGAGGGGGGGGGGGGGGCCCATCATTGTTTCTTGCATCGGGGCCCTGAAGGTTCTAGTTACGCCTCTGATGGGAGAGGCTCTGGAGAAATCCTGGAGATGAGCATGAGAGGAGGAGACGAGAGAGCTTGAGAGTAGGAGCTCTTGAGAAGAGCGGAGAGGACGATTTGGGTGATATCTGGAGACAAGATTGGTGATGTAGCTCGGGGCAGAGTTGGGAATGGCTTTGTATGTTGTGGTTAGTATTTTGAATTTAATTCGCTGGGGGATTGGGAGCCAGTGTAGGGATTAGAGGAGAGGGTTGTAGAACACTAAATTCCTAAGAGCACTGAGTGGAGAAGTGTCCAGTAAGAGGTTAGCTATCACAAGGTATAATACTAGGTATCTCTTAGATGTTCAGGGATACAGTTAGAGCAGCAGGACTGTTACAGAAGTTAAAGGATAATAGGTGGTGCCTTTAGAAGGGATAGCGCAATATTGCTTTCCAATAGATTTTACTCAGGTCAGTCAATATGTCACAAAGGGTTAATATCCCGCTCACTGACTCCACAGTATTTGTAGAAGCAGGTCACCCATAGCGATGAAGGGGGCCCCCTTTAAGATGAGAATGATTCCAGGGGAACATCTGTAGTGATCAAACAACAGTAGCTCTTCAATGCAGCTGCAACCTTTAGCTTGGCTCGGTGGCGTCCCCACAGAAATCAGCAGGTCTTTATCTCTTTCAGCTCTGGCAGTAGGCCTCAGGATGATCCCGGACTCTAGGGGACAGCGGTACCAATACAGGATGGACTTGGCAGGTTACGGTAGCTTTTCCTGTTCTCTGGAACTGACAGACACTGTCTCTTATGTGATGCACAGTCTTTCACTGTATCTTCCTCTCTCCCAGACTGGAACTTCTCTTCTACACACGTCAACGTCCCTCTCACAACTGACCCCTGCTTTCCCGAGCTTTTCCATTTATATGACACCTCCCGCACTCAGGCATACAGGATTTTGTAGTTTCTTGTGTCTATACGGATAATGAAGTTCCTTTTGGCTGGGACTACATTTACCATCATGCAGTGCTCTAACTAAAGATGACCCAGAGCCTGCAAAACTCCATCTTGTGGCAGAAAAAAGGGAACTGTTAATTATGACAATGCATTAATAAACCTGAACATCTCACTTACAATGGGTTTTGTTAGACACCATATGGCCAAGGTTTTTGAACACCTGACGATCAGACCAAAATGAGCTTGTTGGACTTCCCATTCCAAAACCATAGCCAGTATAAAGTATATTTAAAGGCAAAACTTTTTTTTTTTGATAGAATGGAGAGGGATTAGAATACTTGATATGTTTTTCTTGCTGTCTTTGTCCCCATTCACCTGCTCTATTTGTCCTGTTTACCATTATCACTGTGTGAAGGAAAATCCCAAATTTTTGGGTTGTCACCAGAAAGGGGAATAGAGTGGAAATCTTCTAGTGGGGGCACTAGTTATGGTCACAACAAGGGATTTCCTCACTTTGGAGGGATTTCCTCTCACTTCCTGTTTTGGTTATGGGGCAAGTGAAGGAGAATCTCCCCAATGGGACACAGAGGGCAAAAATAAATGGCATACCCCTCCCTCTTGTTTTTAGTTCTACTTTAATTTAGAGTTACCATCACCCACCCCCTTGTGGCTATAGCCACCACTTTGCTGAGAAGGCTTTCCAAAAGATTTTAAAGTGTGTCTGTGGCAATGTGTGTAAAAAAATAGCATTTGTGAGATCAGTTACTGATGTTGGATGAAAAGACCTGGCAGGAAGTTTAAGTTTCAGCTCATCCCAAAGGTGTTCTGTGGGGTTGAGGTCAGGGCCCTGTGTGGGCCACTCAAGTTTCTCCACACCAAACTCATCAAACCATGTCTTTATGGAGATGGCTTTGTACACAGGGGCAAAGTCATGCAGGAAAAGAAAAGGACCATCCCCAAACTGGTACCACAAGGTTGGAAGCGACCTTCCCCAACTGTTGGCCCAGGGTTGGAAGCCCCACCACCAACCTCCTTGTGGCTATAAAAGTTACCACTCTGCTAAGAAGGCTTTGCAAAAGATTTTGGAGTGTGTCTGTGGGAATTTGTGTAAAAAAAGAGCATGTGTGAGGTTAGTTACTGATATTGGATGAAAAGACCTGGCTGGCAGTTGACATTTTATTTCATCCCAAAGGTGTTCTGTGGGGTTAAGGTCAAGGCACTTTGTGGACCACTCAAATTCCTCCACACCAAACTCATCAAAACATGTCTTTATGAAGCTGGCTTTGTAAACAGGGGCAAAGTCATGCTGGAACAGAAAATGACCTCCCCCAAACAGTTGGCTCGAGGTTGAAAGCGCTTATATAACTTTTTACATAGTAGCATTAACAGTACCCGTCACTGGAAATTCTCATTCTTTCCCATTCTATTTCTGACCATCACATGCCATATAGCATGTGATGGTCAGGTGTTCACAAACTTTTGGCCATATAGTGTATGTAGCACCCTCTAGTGTGCTAGAATAGGTTGTACAGTGTTAATGGTTAGAGTAGGCAAAATTTGGCTTGGCTGAGAGCCAGGCCTGGGTGAATCTGGGTCAGGGCTGAATGACTCGGGGAGGCTGGATGACTCAGCAAGCAGCACCTCGGGGACCTTCACCTACTTACTGGAAATTTGGGGAAGCTTTCATAAAAATGGGAAGGAGGTAAGGAGGAGCTGCTTGGAGCAGTGGGGTAACTAGAACCTTCAGGGTCCGGATGCAAGAAACCATGAAGGGGCCCCCCTGACCCCCGGACAGGGCCCAGTCGCAAGGGTGGCTGCATATAAAGGAACCGATATCCACCACACTTCTCCTCCTCTCCCTCCCGCAGGCATTCGGCAGCTGCAAGAGGAAAATGGAGTCTGCAGTCAGGGCACCCTTGAAGTATACCCCTATGTAAATGGGGCTGCACTGCAACCACTCTGCAACTGTTTGCATTGGATGCCGTTGCAGCATAGTGATGCATTTAGGGGGTTTAAAACAGGCGGTTAGGAGTCAACATATTGCCTCTTTAACGGCTGTCAAATGCCTCTAAAAAGCGATCTGAGCATGGATTGCTTTTCAAAGGAACAGCATTTTTTTGCTGGCACTATGAACAAGTGGGGAAAAAAATCAGTTCTGATTGTACACATCAGGATTAAAAGCGAGTGCATAAAACGTGCATATATACATGTAAACACACATGTACGCACACACACATACATACACATATATAAACACACACATAATACACACACATATATACACATATATAAACACACACACATAATACACACATTATATATATATATATATATATATATATATATATATATATATATATATATATATATATATATATATATATATATATATATATATATATATATATATATATAAACACACACACACACACACACACACATATATATATATAAACGCACACACACACACATATATATATAAACGCACACACATACAGTATATATAAGCACACACCTATATAAACACACACACACACATATAAACACACACACTTATACATACATACATGCACACACACATACACACTCACACATATAAACACACATACATACAGGTAGCCTTTTTAAAAATGGCAGTCCTTTACCATATCTCTTCCTGCCAGGTACTGCACTGTAGGGGGAGGTAGAGAGAACAGCACACACTGTGCTTTCACTTTAGGTGTAATCAGTGTGACGGTCTCAGTCACCCTTGCCGCTCCTCCTATTTAGGCATACAGGGCCCTGAAGCATGGGGCCGGGTCACGAAGGCGACTCCTGCGACCCCTGTACATCCGCCCCTGGCTTAGAGTATTTATGAGGGCCCTAGCCAATTCCCAGCAAAATGGGCTGGCAAGGGGCAGGCCACCTCATAAATACTCTTGCGTCATGCCAGCAAGGGGCAGTCGGGTGGAAGATGAAGATGGAGTGTTGAGGAGGCTGTTGGTGGCCCTTTAAGGAGCCCCCTAGTCTGGCAGGGGGGTGACCTGGGGCTCGGGCAC
The DNA here is from genome assembly GCA_037952835.1 of Lithobates septentrionalis. Classification (NCBI taxonomy): domain Eukaryota; kingdom Metazoa; phylum Chordata; class Amphibia; order Anura; family Ranidae; genus Lithobates; species Lithobates septentrionalis. The sequence continues at coordinate 2,939,020 of JBBDGP010001332.1, forward strand.
TGGAGGGATCCTCTACAAGTGGTGGTTTCAGCAAGAGGGCATCGATAGTTTCAAAAAAGTATTAGATAAGCACCTGAACAACTGCAACATACAGGGATATACAATGTAATACTGACATATAATCACACACATAGGTTGGACTTGATGGACTTGTGTCTTTTTTCAACCTCACCTACTATGTAACACAGGGAGGAGTCCTGTCCTGGATGCACGGGAGCAGGTGTGAGGACAGCGGGAGAGAGTCAGCACATCCAGGAGATCTCCAGAAGAAGTCAGTCGGGTGGGCTGGTGAGTGTAGTCTGGGATCAGTAGCCACAGGGATGTAAGCTGGACACTGAACTTTGCTACACGACCAAGGGGCCCAGGTCCCTGCCTGTAAAGGGCTATTGTTTTTTTTTTTTCAAATCTGACTGACTGCCTTTTGTCAGATCCTCCAAACAGTGTGCCAGCTGGAGTTCTGCAAGCAAGGTAGTGCTGGAGGAAGAGAAGGAGTGTATGTAGACTGTATAGAGAAGAAGTTGTCCCTAAAGCTTGTTCTGAATTTGCGTGGGCATCCCATAATTTCCCAATCCCTATCCAAGTTCTAATCCCTTAATAAATACCAAAACAAAAAAAACAGCACTGGACTGTTTCCTGACTCAAGTGTATTTGTGAAGATGCGGTGCGCCCGGCTGTGCAGGGTGGGGGATCCCATTTTACTTGCGGCGCCTTAGGGGGTGCGCTACATGTATATTAATGGCCATAATGTTTTTGTGCTGGAAAGACATAAACATGTCTTAGCTGAACGCAAGTCACATCTTTCTCCTGTGTATAAATAAGGCTTACCGCGACTGGCAGTGGCACAATTTATGTCATTCTGCAGCCTCATTGTCCATCCACTATGATAAAAAGTGACCCAATCTGTTGTGCCCTCCCTATATGCCAGAGGCATCAACAAAGCACGGCAGGATCCAGAGTTTTCTTCCTTTAGCTGCATAGTGATATTATATTATTGGAACTGGAATTACAGAAAATTACATTATTTCATGGAGGGCTTCTATCATTTGCTATGCAGCTTCCTTTGTTTGCATGTATGGGATACTCATTTTCACAGTATGCAGAGTATTTTAGAAAGAGAAATGACAAGCTAAATGAAGCTTCTCATTAAAACATGTTCGCTGCAGATAGCTCCTAGAGAAACCTGGAAATTGGTAGCAGCTGCACCTGGACTGACTCATCCAAATGAGATGGGAGGTGGAGCACCTTCATACTGCTGGATGTAAAGCTGAACGCCAAATTACCATTTATACAAGGTATGTATGGCTCAAAATTAAAAAAGAAAATCATTAAAGTGGTTGTAAACCCACCTGAGACATTTTTACATATAGGTAAGCCGTTTCTTCCCCAGCGTGTGCCGTGACTGGCGGCGTATGGTTGCCACCTCATCCCTTTACGCACTTTTTGCGTCGCTTTGACAATTGCGCGGTCATGCCACGTGGCTCCCAAACATAAATGACGTCCTTTTTCCCCACAAATAGAGCTTTCTGTTGGTGGTAAGGTGGGCATGTAGGAAAGCATTTGGAATGCATCCGGACTGCGTTTCTATGGTGTGAACTGGCCCTTAGGCTCGGTTCACACATATATGATGCCTGTGTCGCATCGCATAGGACTCGCAGGCAGTTCACACTGCTCCCTGCGAACCTCTGCGGGTGTCAATAGAAAGTTAAAGTGGAGGGCCACCCTGAAAAAAAAAAACAATCACCAAAAATTCTAAAAAAAATTTGAAAAAAAAAAATTTTAACCACTTGCCGCCCGCCATATAGCAAAATGACGGTGGCAAAGTGGTTTCAATATCCTGACCGGACGTCATATAACGTGATCAGGATATTAAGCCGCTGCGCGCCCCGGGGGTGCGCATCGCGGCCATCGTTGTTGCCGTGTGTCAGTCTGAGACACACCGCAACTCCGATCTAGGTAAAGAGCCTCTGACGGAGACTCTTTACCACGTGATCAGCCGTGTCCAATCACGGCTGAGGAGAGGAGCCATATCGTTTTTTCCTAATAAGTAGGGAAAATTATATGGCTCCTCTCCTAGTCACTACACAGTTAGAACACACAGTGAGGGAACACATATTTAACCCCTTTATCGCCCCCTAGTGTTAACCCCTTCCCTGACAGTGACATTTACACAGTAATCGGTGCATTTTTATAGCACTGATCGCTGTATAATTGTCAGTGGTCCCAAAAACGTGTCAAAAGTCTCCGATCTGTCCATCGCAATGTCGCAGTACCGCTAAAAATCGCAGATCACCGCCATTACTAGTAAAAAATAAATAAATAATAAAAATGTCATAAAATAGCCATAAATCTTTCCCATAGTTTGTAGATGCTATAACTTTTTACCTTTTGCGTAAACCAATCAATATACGCTTATTGTGATTTTTTTAATCAAAAATATGTAGAAGAATATATATTGGCCTAAACTGATGAAGAAATTTGTTTTTTAAAAACATTTTTGGGGATATTTATTATAGCAAAAAGTAAAAAAAAATATTTTTTTCAAAATTGTAACTATTTTTGTTTATAGCACAAAAAATAAAAACCGCAGAGGTGATCAAATACCACCAAAAGAAAGCTCTATTTGTGTTTGGGTACACCGTCGAACGACCGCGCAATTGTCAGTTAAAGCGGCGCAGCGCCAAATTGTAAAAAGTGCTCTGATCCGGAAGGGGGTAAAATCTTCCAGGGCTGAAGTGGTTAAAGCAGCCAGTCGGTAGGGTGTACCTATGTCAGGTGGGACAGTCTCTAACAGCGAGAGGATGTTCTGTACTTCTTACGCAAGCGGTCTGTCTCCCATAACAACGGTTGCAGATTCGCGCCACCTGAGTTCTCATTCTGCGCAAAGGTACAGGAAGTCAAGAGTTAAGTGAGTGCCCACATGGAGCCCGTGCTAGGCACACAGTTTGAGAGCAGGATATAAAATTTTCCGACAACAAAATCTGATTGTTTCAATTCCGATCGTGTGTACACAAATCTGACGCACAAAGTGCCACGCATGCTCAGAATAAATTAAGAGATGAAAGCTATTGGCTACTGCCCCGTTTATAGTCCCGACGCACGTGTTTTACCTCACCGCGTTCAGAACGATCAGATTTTCCGACAACTTTGTGCGACCGTGTGTATGCAAGACAAGTTTGAGCCAACATCCGTTGGCAAAAATCCGATGGATTTTATTGTCGGAATGTGCAATCAATGTCCGATCGCGTGTACAGGGCATTACAATATAGCCGACTTCCGAAATTTGAATTTTGAAAAGAATAGAATAGAATAAAACAGAGTGGAATAGAAAAGAATAGAAAGGAAAAGAATAGAAAAGAATGGAATAGAACAAAATGAATATAGCTTTCTTCCGAAATTCTAATTTTGAAAATAATAGAATGGAATAAAACAGAATAGAATGGAAAAGAATAGAGTAAAACAGAATAGAATAGAAAAAAAAATAGAATAGAAAAGAATAGAATAAAAAAGAATAGAATAGAAAATAATAGAATAGAATGGAAAAGAATAGAGTAAAACAGAACAGAATAAAATAAAAAAAATAAAAGAATAGAAAATAAATGATTAGAATATAATAGAAACAATAGGAACACTTTAAAATAGAATATATCCGTCTTCCAAAATTAGAATTTTGAATAGAAAAGAACCAGCTATTCTTCACCATGAATTCGTATAGGTTCGAGATTTTGGATTAGAATATTTTGAAATCCACTGGGAAAATTTGATCGAAAGCGAATCAACAAAATTAATTTAGTTACAAATACAACTAAACAAAATTAGTAACTTATTGAATCGTTCTAAAACGAAAGCTTACAAAATACCATATTTATCAGCGTATAACACGCACTTTTTTCCCCTTAAAATAAGGGGGAAATCGCGGGTGCGTGTTTATACGTCAATCCCCTGCGATCTTGAGCTGACAGATCTTCAAAATCGCCGACCGCGATTTGAAAATGGTGGCGCCGGCGCCGAAATACACAGAGCCGGTCCTCGGCTCTTCTCGGCCACTTTCGGCATCACTCGAGCGCCGCCCGAACCTAGCCGAGTGTACTCGGCTAGGTTCGGATAGCTCCGCTCACAGTCACGCCCGTCCCGGGCGGGACTACGAGTGGAGCCGAAAGTGAACGAGAGCCGCCGAGAAGAGCCGAGGACCGGCTCTGTGTATTTCGGCGCCGGCGGTGCCATTTTCAAATCGCGGTCGGCGATTTTGAAGCTCAGGATCGCAGGGGATCACAGGATCGAAGGCTGCACTGGGGCAAGGCTGCACTGGGGCAAGGCTGCACTGGGGCAAGGCTGCACTGGGATAAGGCTGCACTGGGATAAGGCTGCACTGGGATAAGGCTGCACTGGGATAAGGCTGCACTGGACACTGGGGAAGGCTGCACTGACAAGGCTGCACTAACAAGGCTGCACTGACATGGCTGCACTGGGGCAAGGCTGCACTGAGAAGGCTGCAATGATAGGCATTTAAATGTAAGTTTTTTTCCCTTCAACTTCCCTCTTAAAGGTTTTTTTTTCCTTAAAATTCCCTCCTAAACTTGGGGTGCGTGTTATACGCCGGTGCGTGTTATACGCCGATAAATACGGTAAATATGCTTTATCTAGGGAGTGTTAGTACTTGGCAAACTACTAAATCCTCCTGTTTGGAAAACTTTTCAAAAATACACGGGATAAAAGCAGATAGATCAGTGCTAATGAATACAACAACAAAGGTCTCATTGATGGTATCCGAAGGTGTCTCAATGTACCGAAATGCAAAAAAAGAAGAAAGGGACCTAAAAGGTCTGAAAATCCCTGGATGGTTCCGTGGATATAAAGGGTATTTTTTTGAACAAACATGAAAAAAAAAAAAAACGTAATGTCAGCGTGTTCACGCTAATTAGTATCCATTGGCTCAGGGTGACGTACGCTGGGACACAGCAGGGAATATGTAAATACATTTTTCTGAAATACCCATCCTCAGTACAAACCAGGACAAGAATCTCCATCTATGAAACAGGATTTACAGGATTTGTGTCACCGCTTTTGCCAGCCAGTCCAAATGCTCGAGGAGGGTATGAAACCATTAAATATAATGTGTTGTGTGCTGATTTATGGTATTAGGTGTGCAGAGTGTGAAACAAGACAAGTTAAGCTTTGTTACAAATAGCAAAGTCCTGGATTTAGCGAGACTTGGATGGGTTTGATAAACGAGTCACCGGGGATTCTGAGCATACTTTACTCACCTTTATGTAACTTGCAGTGTCAGTAGGAAAAACAGGGGTAATGGATAATAGCGGAGAGGAGAGATTGCAGCCAGAGAAGACTGCTTAGGGGGACTATATAAATGATCATGACCATATGACATACAGTACACACAGGCCCGGACTTACACAAAAAATAGGCCCAGGCATTTACAACTGGGCAGCCCGATCCCTGGGGGAGAGGGCAGAGACGGGGGAGCGGGCGTTCGCGTGGGTGGTTGGTGACAAGATATTCATCCTGAGAGACATCCCAATCCAGCAAAAGACATCACCATTAAGCAAAGAGACAGCCCCAGTCCAGCAAAGATACAGCCCAGACCAGCAAAGACACAATCCCAGACTAGGAAAGAGACAGCCCAGTCCAGCAAAGAGACAGCCTCAGACCAGCAAAGAGACAGCCTCAGACCAGCAAAGAGACAGCCTCAGTCCAGCAAAGAGACATCCGCAGACCAGCAAAGAGACATCCGCAGACCAGCAAAGAGACAGCCTCGGACCAGCAAAGAGACAGCCTCAGTCCAGCAAAGAGGCATTCCCAGTCCAGCAAAGAGACAGCCTCAGTCCAGCAAAGAGACAACCTCAGTCCAGCAAAGAGACAACCTCAGCCTAGCAAAGAGACAACCTCAGCCTAGCAAAGAGACAGCCTCAGACCAGCAAAGAGACATCCCCAGACCAACAAAGAGACAGCCTCTGACCAGCAAAGAGACTGCCCCAATCCACCTCCTTTCACCACAGCTACAGAGCAGGTCTTGTAACACACACTAGATTAGTTCAGTTCAGTGCACTCACCTTCCTCTCTGTGCAGCTGTCACGGTGTGACGGACGGTGTTAAGAGAGAGGCCACCGCTGTCGCTTGAGTGCAGGTATATCTCCAGTGGCTGGCCCAGGAGGTGACTGTCCCCTGCAGGTGCTTCTCTCCTGCCTTCTTCTGCACGTCTTAGTTTGTTGGAACTGGCCCTGCTTTAGGCATGGCCGCATAACAGAAGGTGAACGTCAGTCGCGGTCTGTGTTAGCCCTGTCCATACCGTGGTCGTGGCTTATTCCCCGCTATGCAGTCTAGTCATCAACGGGCCGCTCTTCTTAGGACATGCAGCCCAGAGGCCCGAGCCCACTGGGCAAATGCCCGTTGTGTCCTATGGCCATTCCGGCCCCCCTCTTACCCCCCTATCTCTCTCACCCCCTCTCTCTCTTACCCCTCATCTCTCTCACCCCTTTCTCTCTCTCACACCTCTCTCCCACTCTCTAAACCATCCCCTATACCACACCCCTCTGTCTCTCTCTCACCCCACCTCTCTCTCCCCTCCTCTCTCCCCTTCTTCCTTTTCTCTCCTTTTCCATGTCCCCCATTTGTCTCTCCTTCCTACTCCTATCTCTTCTCCTAGCAGGGTGGGGGGGGGGGGGGCCACTGTGGCAAGCTTGTGAGGGGTTTGAGGAGAGCACTTTGACAGGCTAGTGGGGGGGGGTTGGGGGTTGCACTGTGACAGGCTAGTGGGGGGTTGCGGGTTGCGGGTTGCACTGTAGCAGGCTAGTGGGGGGGAGTGTTACTACCCCACAGTCCACCAGAGACTCTGCATAGCAACCAGAGAATTGACACCAGAAACCCAGCATAGTCACTTAAGAAGCAAGGGGTGGGACAAATTTAGATGGGGGAGGGGAGGGCGCCCGATTTTCAGTCTTGCCTAGGGCAGCACACTGCATTCATACATACATGTTCTAGGGCCAATTTAGACAGGAGCCAATTAACCTGCTTTCCCTTGCTCTCCCTGCTTTGTAAGGTTCAAGAGTGGGCTGTAGAGTAATATTAAATATAATTAGCCCTGTTTGTGCTGTGTTCTCAGTTCTTGATTATCAGCTGTAAACTAGATTTGAAAACTGTCTATCCTAACAAAGAGTTAAAATATTAGAAACTATCCTCCTGCTTTGCATGTTAACCACTTGACCTCTGGAATGTTTAACCCCCTTCATGACCAGGGCATTTTTTTTGTGTGTGTGTGCTGTAAATTGCCATTTTGTGGGGTGCCTTGGTGAGGCTCTGTAGACTACGCATGCAATGGCAAATGTGTGCAGACTAAACCCCTGTTTTTAACGCATACTGTTAGACAGGTCAATTTGGTTGGTCGCAGACTGGTCGGTAAGTTGAGCTGGGAATTTCTTTGATTATGTTTTACATGCTAAAATAACCAGCCACCATCCCTTAACAACTATGTGCAGCACCGGAGCCCTCACCAGTGGAACTGAACTTCCAGGTATGGGGGATCACATGACCTCCAATGTTTGACCTGAGCAGCCAATCACCACACACACGCATGCTCAGTTTGAACTGGATGGACTGATGTTCTTATTCAACCTTACCAACAGTGTAACTATGTAATTTCGAGGCCCAAACATTTTCAAGTGGGGGGTGTCATGAGGTTATCCCCCTGTATGGGCTCCAACACCACTCAACACCAGAGTTTAGACAGGCAAGGATGCTGCAGTGAGAGACACCTTTGCTGGGTAAGTAGGGAAAGGTGGAGTAAGTGCAGGCACTATCACTAATCCCTGTTGCTTCAATAGGCAAAATGATCAACAGGGACACTTCTAATGCAGGAAAGTGCAGAGCCAAACTTGACTTTACAGAATATATCAGGATTTGCATAGAACTGTAGCTGTCTGACATGTTTTGTACATCACCATATTCTCAGGTTTTAATTGCTGAACAACAATACCTTGAAGTAAGAAGAAATTGTTCTAGTAGTCACGATTTTGAGGTAGGAGCAAGGAATTTAAAAGTGAGCTGAAGACAAAAGGCTATAAAAAGAGAACATTAAAAAGAGTCTATCATAGAGCATAGTACAGCAATAGATATAAATATGAGACCTATTATAGAATCAGGGAAGAAGGGGTAAAGAAAAAGAAATGGAAAGCATCAGATTGATAACCACTAGTTGTATCTAAATAAACACTGGCCAATACCGACAAAACATGAAAAGTTATCATGACATATAGGAACACAAAATTGTTAAAGAACACATTAGTAAAAAATTCACTATAGTAAGAGGAAGTATCCTTGTATTAAAAGAGGAACAAATAAATGTGAAAGTTGAGAATACTGTAAATGTATTAAGAAAAAAGAATAATTGACCTTTCGGATGGAAGACGAATTTTTAATAATCACGATGCAGATTGCTCCACAGAGCATGTAATATACTATATTGGCTGTGAAAAATGTAATGCATTCTATATTAGAAAAAAATATTAGAGCACTAAGAAGCAAAGCCTATGAACACCAATATAGTATTATGTCGGGTAATCTGAAAGCTGTTTTAATCTGAAACATGATGGAACCCCGGAGGGTATGTTTGTGCAAATTGTGGATAGAGTGCACCATGATACTAGAGGGGAAGATTGTGATAGGAAATTACTAAGTATGAAGAGTAAATGGATAAATAAACTAAAAGGAAATATATATTCTGGTTTAAATGAAATATCGTATTTTGCTCCCTTTCTCTAAAGGAAGCAAAGAAAAAAGGAAAAACAATCATTTTATTTTCCTTAAATATCCTCAGGTATTGAGGGGAAAGAAGAAAAACAACAGTTGCTAAGGTTTTTTTTTTACAAATGTAAATACATTATTTATTTCATATCTATATACAATATATTGCCAAAAGTATTGCCTTTACACGCACATGAACTTTAATGACATCCTAGTCTTAGTCCGTAGGGTTCAATATTGAGTTGGCCCACCCTTTGCAGCTATTACAGTTTCAACTCTTCTGGGAAGGCTGTCCACAAGGTTTAGGAGTGTGTCTATGGGAATGTTTGACCATTCTTCCAGAAGTGTATTTGTGAGGTCAGAAACTGATGTTGGACGAGAAGGCCTGGCTCGCAGTCTCCGCTCTAATTCATCCCAAAAGTGTTCTATTGGGTTGAGGTCAGGACTTTAAGTTCTTCCACCCTAAACTCGCTCATCCATGTCTTTATGGACCTTGCTTTGTGCACTGGTGCGCAGTCATGTTGGAACAGGAAAGGGCCATCCCCAAACTGTTGTTACAAAGTTGGGAGCATGAAATTGTCCAAAATGTCTTGGTATGCTGACCCCTTAAGAGTTCCCTTCACTGAAACTAAGGGACCAGGCCCAACACCTGAAAAAACAAGCCCAACCCATAATCCAAATAATTTGGACCAGTACACAAAGCAAGGTCCATAAAGACAAAGATACTCCCTTTGCCCTTCCAGCACATGATCCATCTCCCAGGACCACATTACAACATAGCCTAGTGAATGAACCCACACAGTGCTGTTGTAGAGACTAGGGAAAGGAGGGGAAGGGAAGCCATAGTGAGAATACCCACTAAAACGTACTCCCTCCCCTAAACAAAACATCCCACAGAGGTCAAAACAGCCCTTTGATAGCAGCAGCATGGGAATTCCTTTGTAAATACACTAGACAACCCGCACTTTAACCATAATCCATTTTTAAAGGGGCAGGCCCGTCGTAAGGAAAATAAATAAATATCCAAGGACGGGTATTAAAACACAGGCGGAAAGACTAAATGCCAAAGAGGAAGAACATGGGGAGAGAGGAAGAGAGAGATACTAAGAAATGCCACCTGAAAACAAGGCCACATGCTTAAAGTGGGGTCCCCGGTATCCAAGATGGAGCCCCAGGCACTTATATAACCACCTATTTCCCGGGACAAACCCGGGCTATAAAGGGACACCAAGGAGACCAAGTCAGGAGTCAGAGTAACAAACCATCAGAAGAACTTCACAAAAATAATATAGTAAATTTGTACATTAGAAATGCAGATTAACCATTGCCTAAAACCCCTTAATTCATAAGTATAAAAGTAATGGGTGGAAAAGGAGATAGAGAACCAAAGCACCTTAGGATGACAAAATCATCCCACGGTCATGGTTAGATCTATAGAAACGGCTCAAAACTTAACGCATCATTTAACACTGGATGTTTTATAGCGGACAGATTGAAAATCCATTTTGTTTCTCGCTGTAGAAGCAATTTGTCTACGTCACCCCCTCTCATTTAGGGGGATGTATTCCAAGGCAAAAAACTCATCTTTGTAGCATCAAATTGGTGGTAAAGCCCCATGTGGCAACTGATAGGACTCTCAAACTTCTTTGCATTTACCAATCCAAGGTAATCCCTAATTCAATGGAAAAATATCCTCTTGGTCTTTCCAACGTACAACATACCACATTAGCATTCCATATAGTACACGATGCCTAGCCAGGACCGGATTAACATAGGGGCTATTGGAGCTGCAGCTCCAGGCCCCTTACCTTAAGATAGGCCCATTTAAAAAAAAAATCACAAAAAAAACCAAACAATCGACTTTGAAGGTGTGGCTCGGCAGGGGTCACATAGAGCCCAAATTTGGGGGGTAGGTAGCTTAAGGTCCCCCCCACTACTGGTCAAAATAGGGGCTCCTATCACCTATGGTCCTGGAAATACGGGGCTCCTTGCACAGCCTGTCAGAAGCTACATACAGAGCGGCCAGTTTAAATACAAGCTGGCACACTCTGTTTGCAGCAGACTGAGAGGATGAGCTCACAGTGCCTCTCCTCACTTCTTGTCAGAGGCACTGAGCTCAATGGACAGTTTGGAACCTGCAGAGTTTGACAGGCGGCACCGCCTGTCAAACTCGCCTATTGATTTCGATGGGGCCACTCTGCAACTGCAAGCCAAACTCCCTCGCTGTAGCAGCAAAGTCCAACAATGTAAAACTACCATTCAGCGATGTAAAAAAAAAAAAAGAAGGCGACAGTAGCACCTCATGAACGCCTGTCAGCTGCTGCTATACCACACGTTGAAAAGCAATCCACCACAGATCACTTTTCAGAGGGCAGTAAGCAATACCGCAAATGTGAAAGAAACGTGAAACACATCATCCATTTCACACTCACACCACCAACCAGGTCACTCCCCAGCCACTTCTCATGTTAGCCACCTCCCTTCAACTTATATCATAGGTGACCATTTCCCAACCTGCAGATGACAGACCCTACTCCAAAAGATATCATTACCCCCCCCCACCTGCTGATTGATATCCCTCCATGAACACCTCACACCCCCCTGCTGACAGACCTCTCTCCCCAGCCTGTCCCCACACACACCCTCTCACCTGCTGACCTGTGGATGGGGGAATCACTCCCGCAATGTTATTGTGTTCTGCCAGTGGGGAGCCTTCCCAACCCACAGAATACAAAGATCAGTGTTGCTAACTATAGCTGGCAGCACTAATTGTTTTGGGAAAAAACTGACAGGCTGGTTGTACTCCAGGCGATTAATAGCTTGACTTGTGTACAACCAGCTAGCCCATGTCATACCCTCCACACTCCTCTCCTATACATAGTGCCCACTGTCATACCCTCCACACTTCTCACCTGTACATACTGCTCACTGTCTTACCCTCCACACTCGTCTCCTGTACATACTGCTCAGTATTATACCATCCACACTCCTCTCCTGTACATACTGCCCACTGTCATACTCTCTACACTCCTCTCCTGTTCATACTGCTCACTGTCATACCCTCCACGCTCTCCTGTACACACTGCCCTCATAATACCCTCATAATACCTTCCACACTCCTCTCCTGTACATACTGCCCCATCATACCCTCCACACTCCTCTCCTGTACATACTGCCCCCATCATACCCTCCACACTCAGTGCTGATACCAAGCATTTGCAGGAGTACTTGTACTTGTTACAGTCACCGATTTCCCTGTATAGATTTTAATAAAGCAGCAGACAGCTGCTTCTCCCCCCCCCCCCCCCCCCCCACCCCCAATGCTTTTGGCTGCTTTATTGAAATCTATATAGGGAGATCAGTGCTTGTAACGGCCCCCACCACCACACCAATCATCCCTGACTGTCCCCTGTGTCCTTCTCCAGTCCCCGTCTCCCTGTTCCTCCGGTCCTGAGCACTCTGGAAAAGGTTTTTATTCAGCATATCCCTGTACTTGGCCGCATTCATCTTTCCCTCGATTGCAACCAGTCGTCCTGTCCCTGCAGCTGAAAAACACCCCCACAGCATGATGCTGCCACCACCATGCTTCACTGTTGGGACTGTATTGGACAGGTGATGAGCAGTGCCTGGTTTTCTCTACACATACCGCTTGGAATTAAGGCCAAAAAGTTCTATCTTGGTCTCATCAGACCAAAGAGTCTTATTTCTCACCATCTTGGAGTCCTTCAGGTGTTTTTTAGCAAACTCCATGCGGGCTTTCATGTGTCTTGCTCTGAGGAGAGGCTTCCGTCGGGCCACTCTGCCATAAAACCCCAACTGGTAGAGGGCTGCAGTGATGGTTGACTTTCTACAACTTTCTCCCTTCTCCCGACTGCATCTCTGGAGCTTAGCCACAGTGATCTTTGGGTTCTTCTTTACCTCTCTCACCAAGGCTCTTCTCCCCCGATCAGCTCAGTTTGGTCGGACGGCCAGCTCTAGGAAGGGTTCTGGTCATCCCAAACATCGTCCATTTAAGGATTATAAAGGCCACTGTGCTCTTAGGAACCTTAAGTGCAACAGAAATTTTTTGTAACCTTGGCCAGATCTGTGCCTTGCCACAATTCTGTCTCTGAGCTCTTCAGGCAATTCCTTTGACCTCATAATTCTCCTTTGCTCTGACATGCACTGTGAGCTGTAAGGTCTTATATAGACAGGTGTGTGGCTTTCCTAATCAAGTCCAATCAGTATAATCAAACATAGCTGGACTCAAATGAAGGTGTAGAACCATCTCAAGGATGATCAGAAGAAATGGACAGCACCTGAGTTACATATATGAGTGTCACAGCAAAGGGTCTGAATACTTAGGACCATGTGATATTTCAGTTTTTCTTTTTTAATAAGTCTGCAAAAATGTCAACAATTCTGTGTTTTTCTGTCAATATGGGGTGCTGTGTGTACATTAATGAGGAAAAAAATGAACTTAAATGATTTTAGCAAATGGCTGCAATATAACAAAGAGTAAAAAATTTAAGGGGGTCTGAATACTTTCCGTCCCCACTGTATATCTATATATATATCTATATCTATATATATCTATATATCTATATCTAAAACTCACCAACGAATTACTAACTGCTAAAACCAACAGCCAGTACTCCATACTCCTACTACTTGACCTCTCTGCGGCCTTTGATACTGTTGACCACCCGCTCCTTCTCAATAAACTACATTCCCTTGGCTTCCGAGATTCTGCTCTATCCTGGTTCTCTTAGAAATAAATTACAGATACTGTGTGTGTGAATGCGCTGCTACCATCTAAATACGCTTATGTCCTCTCTATAAAGTGCAAACTTATTCCATATACATCATGAATACATATAGAATCATTACTTTAAAGAATTAATATATCAAAAATTAAATAAAAAAAAATCCAAAAAAATCCAAAAATGCAATAGTTCAATGATGTGTGTCACATATATGGCAAAGTCTCCCAGTGATGTAGTCAAATCTTCTGTCAATTGCCGTGATTGGCGTGCTTTAGTGCTAATTCAATGTGTTAGTGACTTAGTGCTCCACCTCCACCTGTGAGATTGGCCACTCACCAGATTTTCCTTTAAAACTACACCTTTGGTTCATTCATGGGGATAACCACTCCACTCAAAGGGAACTTCTTCAACAGATATATTGGACCTTATTGTTCCTCATAAAACATGAATAAAAACGATCATCGCGCAATACCGCTTAAACTGTTTATTATAAGAAACAAATAAAAACTGTGCACTCACATTTATATGTGCCCTCGAGCCGGCACAAAGCTATTCCAACAGTTAGGGACGGATAGGTATAGCAACCTAGTTCGCCTGTGTGCTGTGCGACCTCCGTTCCTCCCCTCGTACCCGTTCGCGTCCTCACCAACCACGTTCGTTGATCACGTGGGTGTATATTTCCCAGCAGCCTCTACGCGTTTCGCAATTTGCGTCATCAGGAAGCTGCCATTTGGTTGGTTCCTGTTCTATTTAAATTAAACCTGGGCGGAAGTACCTATGCCGCCATCTTAACTATGGGCATTCCCTTACCATGTTTTCTATTTAGGACTTCCTCCCACTTGGCGCCATCTTGTCTGTGGGCATTAGCCCATTCCTGTAGTTGTGTATTGCACATACCCTTATCCCTGCTTTATCTCCGTATGTCATTGTTCCGGTCTGGTCCCTAATATTCTAGAACTGTATGTATGTAATTACAACTACCCCATCCGTATCTGTTGGAGAGGCTTTTACATAATAATAAATGCTTGGCCCTTGGGTTATGTGACATTTAAAATCGTCTTTACGCATCAATTGTTGCTCGATTTACAATATGGAACAGCAAAATCTTCCACATTACTTTATTTCAGCGGAATACCTGTGCACCCCTACCCTTTATTAAAATCTCTAACCTATGATCAGTATTTAAAGACATCTTGTTACCAAGAAAAGGTTTTCTTAAACTGCTAAAAATGAAAGGAAGAAAAATGAAAAATAAAAATGAAAAATAAAAATGAAAAATAAAAATTAAAAATAAAAATAAAATTAAAATAAAAATAAAAATAAAAATAAAAATAAATATAAATAAAATAAAAATAAAAATAAAAATAAAAAATAAATAAAAATTAAAAATAAAAATATAAATAAATAAAAATAAAAATAAATAAAAATAAAAATAAATAAAAATAAAAATAAAAATAAAATAAAAATAAAAAATAAAAAATAAAAAATAAAAAATAAAGCATAAAACTGAAAATAAAAATAAAAATAAAAATAAAAATAAAAAATAAAAATAAAAATAAAAATAAAATAAAAATAAACAACAAAAATCTAAAAAGCAAAAAAAATTTGTAAATAAAAATAAAAATAAAAATAAATATAAAAATATATAAAATATATACTTAAACCCTCAACATTACAGCAATTACATTTCAGTAATCTTCTAAAAAGCAATTTACATCAATTTCCACGTTTAACCCTTGTGGCCTCATCGTGTCCAATCTAAATATCCAGTGGGTCTCATTCTTTGAAACTTCCCTTTTCATATTGGTATTTCTCCAATTACGTACTACTCTGTCTATTCCATAAAATTTCAAATGTTGGGGATTTCTATCATGTACCTCTCTGAAATGTTTTGATACGCTGTGGTGTTTGAATCCTTTTCTGATGTTTCTGACATGTTCACCTATTCTTACTGATAGGGCTCTAGTTGTTCTGCCCACGTACTGTAATCCACAACTGCACTCTAGTACGTATGTAACATGAGTACTGCAGCATGTTATCAACTTATCTATTTTATATGCTTGCTCCTTGGTGTTTGACATAAAGCTTGTGATTTTCCTATCATTCTTGTTAGTGGATCTACAAGCTTTACATTTCCCACACCTAAAAAAACCCTTCTGGTTAAAAAGTGTTGAGAAATCTTTGGGGGGGTCTGGTACATTTTTTACTAATTTGTCTCTAATCCTTCTTGCTTTTCTATATACGAATGTTGGTTTCCGGGGTAGTACCTTACTTAGTTGTGGGTCACTGCTGATAATCGACCAATTTTTCTTTATGATATCCTCTAATTTTTTGTATTGTGTGTTGAATCCCGTGATGAACGGTATGCTGTTATCCTGATTGTGCTTTCTTACTGTGTTACTCAAGATTAATTCCCTGTCCATATTCGCCACTTTTGAACGTGTGTTCTCCAGTACATTTCTTTTATAGCCCTTGTCTATAAACCTTTCTATCAGGATATCTGTCTGTTGTAAATAGTCCTCCATTCGATCACAATTCCGCCTAATCCTGATGAACTGGCTTTTCGGGATAGTTGCCTTCCACTGGGGGTGGTGACAACTCCCCATCGGTATGTATCCATTCCGATCCGTTTCTTTAAAATGAGTTCTGGTTCCGAGCTTATTCTCATTTTTGTATATTTCTAAATCTAGGAAATTAATTTCATGTTGATGTACTGTAGCAGTGAATTTAATCCCATACTGGTTGCCGCCGATGAATTGAATAAACTCTTCCAGCTGTTCTCGGCTCCCCTCCCATATTATCAAAATGTCATCGATATGGCGTTTGTACAGCAGCAAATGTGGCCAGCATCTTCCGTAAATGTCCTCCTCCTCCCATTTACTTAGGAAGATGTTGGCCACACTCGGTGCGTACTTGTTGCCCATTCCTACTCCTTTAATTTGTCTGTAGTATTTATGGTTGTGCCAGAAAAAATTGTTCCCCATGGCCATTCTTAATCCTTCTAGAATGAACTTTCTTTGTTTTAGTTGCAAATCTGATAAGTTTTTCATTCCCCATGCTACTGCTGCCAAGGCATCTGTCTGCTTGATGTTGGTGTACAACGACTCCACATCTAGTGTTACCAGTAGTGTGGAGTTGTCTACTTTTATATTCCTTAGATTGTTAATAACATCTTTGCTGTCTTTAAGGAATGCTTTTCCCTCTCCTGCTATGGGTTGAAGGAATACATCTAGGTACTCCCCCAATCTAGAGTACACCGATTCAATGCCACTGATTATTGGCCTTCCTGGTGGCTTGGTTTTATTTTTGTGAATTTTTGGGACTTGGTATATTACTGGTATTCTTGGTGCCTCTGTCAGTAGATATTTCCCTTCCTTCTTATTTAGGATTTTGTCTGCTATGCCCTTATTCAGGTATTCTTTTAGTTTTTTCTTTAGCTCTCTATTGGGATTCTTTTTGAGGGGTTGGTATGTACTTAGATCATTAACCAATCTCTCCAACTCCTTATAGTAGTCCTCTTTTGTTAGGATCACTATCCCTCCCCCCTTATCAGCTGGGCGTATCACTATGTTCTTCCTATTTTCCAGTTTTTTTATACCCTGCCATATTCTATTTTTATTTTGTTTTGATGGTTTAATATTTTTAATCTCTTTTTCAACTATCCTTTTGAACACTTCTATGTGTTGATTAGTATTGGACCTAGGGTTGAACGTGGATTTGTTCCTCAAATTACTATGCTTGTATCCTGTCTCCATTGGTTGATGTTGGGGTTCTCCTTTTTCTAAAAAATGTTTCTTTAAATTTAGTTTTCTAACGAACTTTTGTAAGTCTATAAATGCTTCAAACTGGTTAAAATTTGCGCTAGGTGCATATTTAATTCCGCTATCTAGTACTAATAATTCTTCCTGGGTGAAAGTTACATCTGTTAGGTTAAAAATACCCTCACCTAATTTTCTCTTTTCCTTTTTGCCTCCCCCTCTACAGCCTCGTTTTCTCTTTGATTTGTATTTCCTCCAGATTCCTGGGGGTTCCTGTTCCAGCCTCCCCTGCTGGTTTGAAACACTGGCATGGGTGGTTTGTAGGGTTCCCTCCAGTCCCGCCATTCCCCCTGCCACATGGCTGGGCCATAGTGTGGATTGTAATTGGGGTTGTAATTGTAATATCCTCTACCTCTACCCCTATACCCTCCCCTCCAGGGTCTGGGGTACTGTCCCATGGGGGGTGGGGGTGGGTGGGGGGGTCCATTTGGAGTGTGATTTGCTTGTTCAGATTTTTTATTTACCTTTTTCTGGCTAATGCTTGGGGTATGTGCTAGCGCCCTAGCTTCTCTTCTCGGTAAGTTGGCGATCGGGGTGCCTGGTGTACCTTTGGTCCTATTTTCTGCACCCATCTCCCCGACAGTCACCTCCTCATTCAGGGATGTGTTTGCAGAATTGGTGGGTGTTTCCTCCTCCTGCCACCTGTACACTTTCCCTTCCAAATAGTCTTTTTTATCCCTTTGGTATTTTTTAACCTTTTTATTTTTTACTTCATTATCAAGTTTGGTCAAAAATTCTTGTAATTTGACCGCTCTAGTTTTATACTCATTCGTTTCTACGTGTGGTGTCATATTATCCTTAATGGTGCCAATGGTGGATTCTATCTTTTTTAGCTTGATTCTTCTTCTTTCAATTATGGTGTCCAACAGTTTGTTTTCACAGCTGTTGAAGAACTCAAACCAGGTTCTAGATAGATTTTCATCTATTAGTCCATCATTAGGGCCTAGATCCCATCTCAGCCTTCTGGGGGTGATTTTGGCCTCTCTATATTGATCTAATGTGTGGATATCCCACCATATTCTAATTTGCTTATCCATAGCATTCTTTAAATGTTTGAAACTTTGCTCCAGATTAAGTGACGTGGTGGTATCATAATTATGGAAAAGTTCGTCCAAGTCTAGCTTGCGATTAGCCAGAAATGAAAAAACCTCCATGTGATGCTGCCCGTGAAAAAATATTTTATATATAAAATATGAAAAACTAGTGTGTGTGTGTCACCGGCGCAAAACCAATATCTACTAATTACTTTGTTAGTAATTGCCTTAGCTGCTGCATCCAAAAAAACTTCTCATAGAAATAAATTACAGATACTGTGTGTGTGAATGCGCTGCTACCATCTAAATACGCTTATGTCCTCTCTATAAAGTGCAAACTTATTCCATATACATCATGAATACATATAGAATCATTACTTTAAAGAATTAATATATCAAAAATTAAATCAAAAAAATCCAAAAAAATCCAAAAATGCAATAGTTCAATGATGTGTGTCACATATATGGCAAAGTCTCCCAGTGATGTAGTCAAATCTTCTGTCAATTGCCGTGATTGGCGTGCTTTAGTGCTAATTCAATGTGTTAGTGACTTAGTGCTCCACCTCCACCTATGAGATTGGCCACTCACCAGATTTTCCTTTAAAACTACACCTTTGGTTCATTCATGGGGATAACCACTCCACTCAAAGGGAACTTCTTCAACAGATATATTGGACCTTTTTGATTTAATTTTTGATATATTAATTCTTTAAAGTAATGATTCTATATGTATTCATGATGTATATGGAATAAGTTTGCACTTTATAGAGAGGACATAAGCGTATTTAGATGGTAGCAGCGCATTCACACACACAGTATCTGTAATTTATTTCTATGAGAAGTTTTTTTGGATGCAGCAGCTAAGGCAATTACTAACAAAGTAATTAGTAGATATTGGTTTTGCGCCGGTGACACACACACACTAGTTTTTCATATTTTATATATAAAATATTTTTTCACGGGCAGCATCACATGGAGGTTTTTTCATTTCTGGCTAATCGCAAGCTAGACTTGGACGAACTTTTCCATAATTATGATACCACCACGTCACTTAATCTGGAGCAAAGTTTCAAACATTTAAAGAATGCTATGGATAAGCAAATTAGAATATGGTGGGATATCCACACATTAGATCAATATAGAGAGGCCAAAATCACCCCCAGAAGGCTGAGATGGGATCTAGGCCCTAATGATGGACTAATAGATGAAAATCTATCTAGAACCTGGTTTGAGTTCTTCAACAGCTGTGAAAACAAACTGTTGGACACCATAATTGAAAGAAGAAGAATCAAGCTAAAAAAGATAGAATCCACCATTGGCACCATTAAGGATAATATGACACCACACGTAGAAACGAATGAGTATAAAACTAGAGCGGTCAAATTACAAGAATTTTTGACCAAACTTGATAATGAAGTAAAAAATAAAAAGGTTAAAAAATACCAAAGGGATAAAAAAGACTATTTGGAAGGGAAAGTGTACAGGTGGCAGGAGGAGGAAACACCCACCAATTCTGCAAACACATCCCTGAATGAGGAGGTGACTGTCGGGGAGATGGGTGCAGAAAATAGGACCAAAGGTACACCAGGCACCCCGATCGCCAACTTACCGAGAAGAGAAGCTAGGGCGCTAGCACATACCCCAAGCATTAGCCAGAAAAAGGTAAATAAAAAATCTGAACAAGCAAATCACACTCCAAATGGACCCCCCCCACCCACCCCCACCCCCCATGGGACAGTACCCCAGACCCTGGAGGGGAGGGTATAGGGGTAGAGGTAGAGGATATTACAATTACAACCCCAATTACAATCCACACTATGGCCCAGCCATGTGGCAGGGGGAATGGCGGGACTGGAGGGAACCCTACAAACCACCCATGCCAGTGTTTCAAACCAGCAGGGGAGGCTGGAACAGGAACCCCCAGGAATCTGGAGGAAATACAAATCAAAGAGAAAACGAGGCTGTAGAGGGGGAGGCAAAAAGGAAAAGAGAAAATTAGGTGAGGGTATTTTTAACCTAACAGATGTAACTTTCACCCAGGAAGAATTATTAGTACTAGATAGCGGAATTAAATATGCACCTAGCGCAAATTTTAACCAGTTTGAAGCATTTATAGACTTACAAAAGTTCGTTAGAAAACTAAATTTAAAGAAACATTTTTTAGAAAAAGGAGAACCCCAACATCAACCAATGGAGACAGGATACAAGCATAGTAATTTGAGGAACAAATCCACGTTCAACCCTAGGTCCAATACTAATCAACACATAGAAGTGTTCAAAAGGATAGTTGAAAAAGAGATTAAAAATATTAAACCATCAAAACAAAATAAAAATAGAATATGGCAGGGTATAAAAAAACTGGAAAATAGGAAGAACATAGTGATACGCCCAGCTGATAAGGGGGGAGGGATAGTGATCCTAACAAAAGAGGACTACTATAAGGAGTTGGAGAGATTGGTTAATGATCTAAGTACATACCAACCCCTCAAAAAGAATCCCAATAGAGAGCTAAAGAAAAAACTAAAAGAATACCTGAATAAGGGCATAGCAGACAAAATCCTAAATAAGAAGGAAGGGAAATATCTACTGACAGAGGCACCAAGAATACCAGTAATATACCAAGTCCCAAAAATTCACAAAAATAAAACCAAGCCACCAGGAAGGCCAATAATCAGTGGCATTGAATCGGTGTACTCTAGATTGGGGGAGTACCTAGATGTATTCCTTCAACCCATAGCAGGAGAGGGAAAAGCATTCCTTAAAGACAGCAAAGATGTTATTAACAATCTAAGGAATATAAAAGTAGACAACTCCACACTACTGGTAACACTAGATGTGGAGTCGTTGTACACCAACATCAAGCAGACAGATGCCTTGGCAGCAGTAGCATGGGGAATGAAAAACTTATCAGATTTGCAACTAAAACAAAGAAAGTTCATTCTAGAAGGATTAAGAATGGCCATGGGGAACAATTTTTTCTGGCACAACCATAAATACTACAGACAAATTAAAGGAGTAGGAATGGGCAACAAGTACGCACCGAGTGTGGCCAACATCTTCCTAAGTAAATGGGAGGAGGAGGACATTTACGGAAGATGCTGGCCACATTTGCTGCTGTACAAACGCCATATCGATGACATTTTGATAATATGGGAGGGGAGCCGAGAACAGCTGGAAGAGTTTATTCAATTCATCGGCGGCAACCAGTATGGGATTAAATTCACTGCTACAGTACATCAACATGAAATTAATTTCCTAGATTTAGAAATATACAAAAATGAGAATAAGCTCGGAACCAGAACTCATTTTAAAGAAACGGATCGGAATGGATACATACCGATGGGGAGTTGTCACCACCCCCAGTGGAAGGCAACTATCCCGAAAAGCCAGTTCATCAGGATTAGGCGGAATTGTGATCGAATGGAGGACTATTTACAACAGACAGATATCCTGATAGAAAGGTTTATAGACAAGGGCTATAAAAGAAATGTACTGGAGAACACACGTTCAAAAGTGGCGAATATGGACAGGGAATTAATCTTGAGTAACACAGTAAGAAAGCACAATCAGGATAACAGCATACCGTTCATCACGGGATTCAACACACAATACAAAAAATTAGAGGATATCATAAAGAAAAATTGGTCGATTATCAGCAGTGACCCACAACTAAGTAAGGTACTACCCCGGAAACCAACATTCGTATATAGAAAAGCAAGAAGGATTAGAGACAAATTAGTAAAAAATGTACCAGACCCCCCCAAAGATTTCTCAACACTTTTTAACCAGAAGGGTTTTTTTAGGTGTGGGAAATGTAAAGCTTGTAGATCCACTAACAAGAATGATAGGAAAATCACAAGCTTTATGTCAAACACCAAGGAGCAAGCATATAAAATAGATAAGTTGATAACATGCTGCAGTACTCATGTTACATACGTACTAGAGTGCAGTTGTGGATTACAGTACGTGGGCAGAACAACTAGAGCCCTATCAGTAAGAATAGGTGAACATGTCAGAAACATCAGAAAAGGATTCAAACACCACAGCGTATCAAAACATTTCAGAGAGGTACATGATAGAAATCCCCAACATTTGAAATTTTATGGAATAGACAGAGTAGTACGTAATTGGAGAAATACCAATATGAAAAGGGAAGTTTCAAAGAATGAGACCCACTGGATATTTAGATTGGACACGATGAGGCCACAAGGGTTAAACGTGGAAATTGATGTAAATTGCTTTTTAGAAGATTACTGAAATGTAATTGCTGTAATGTTGAGGGTTTAAGTATATATTTTATATATTTTTATATTTATTTTTATTTTTATTTTTATTTACAAATTTTTTTTGCTTTTTAGATTTTTGTTGTTTATTTTTATTTTATTTTTATTTTTATTTTTTATTTTTATTTTTATTTTTATTTTTATTTTCAGTTTTATGCTTTATTTTTTATTTTTTATTTTTTATTTTTTATTTTTATTTTATTTTTATTTTTATTTTTATTTTTATTTATTTTTATTTTTATTTATTTTTATTTTTATTTTTATTTATTTATATTTTTATTTTTAATTTTTATTTATTTTTTATTTTTTATTTTTATTTTTATTTTTATTTTTATTTTTATTTTTATTTTATTTATATTTATTTTTATTTTTATTTTTATTTTTATTTTAATTTTATTTTTATTTTTATTTTTAATTTTTATTTTTCATTTTTATTTTTCATTTTTATTTTTCATTTTTCTTCCTTTCATTTTTAGCAGTTTAAGAAAACCTTTTCTTGGTAACAAGATGTCTTTAAATACTGATCATAGGTTAGAGATTTTAATAAAGGGTAGGGGTGCACAGGTATTCCGCTGAAATAAAGTAATGTGGAAGATTTTGCTGTTCCATATTGTAAATCGAGCAACAATTGATGCGTAAAGACGATTTTAAATGTCACATAACCCAAGGGCCAAGCATTTATTATTATGTAAAAGCCTCTCCAACAGATACGGATGGGGTAGTTGTAATTACATACATACAGTTCTAGAATATTAGGGACCAGACCGGAACAATGACATACGGAGATAAAGCAGGGATAAGGGTATGTGCAATACACAACTACAGGAATGGGCTAATGCCCACAGACAAGATGGCGCCAAGTGGGAGGAAGTCCTAAATAGAAAACATGGTAAGGGAATGCCCATAGTTAAGATGGCGGCATAGGTACTTCCGCCCAGGTTTAATTTAAATAGAACAGGAACCAACCAAATGGCAGCTTCCTGATGACGCAAATTGCGAAACGCGTAGAGGCTGCTGGGAAATATACACCCACGTGATCAACGAACGTGGTTGGTGAGGACGCGAACGGGTACGAGGGGAGGAACGGAGGTCGCACAGCACACAGGCGAACTAGGTTGCTATACCTATCCGTCCCTAACTGTTGGAATAGCTTTGTGCCGGCTCGAGGGCACATATAAATGTGAGTGCACAGTTTTTATTTGTTTCTTATAATAAACAGTTTAAGCGGTATTGCGCGATGATCGTTTTTATTCATGTTTTATGAGGAACAATAAGGTCCAATATATCTGTTGAAGAAGTTCCCTTTGAGTGGAGTGGTTATCCCCATGAATGAACCAAAGGTGTAGTTTTAAAGGAAAATCTGGTGAGTGGCCAATCTCACAGGTGGAGGTGGAGCACTAAGTCACTAACACATTGAATTAGCACTAAAGCACGCCAATCACGGCAATTGACAGAAGATTTGACTACATCACTGGGAGACTTTGCCATATATGTGACACACATCATTGAACTATTGCATTTTTGGATTTTTTTGGATTTTTTTGATTTAATTTTTGATATATTAATTCTTTAAAGTAATGATTCTATATGTATTCATGATGTATATGGAATAAGTTTGCACTTTATAGAGAGGACATAAGCGTATTTAGATGGTAGCAGCGCATTCACACACACAGTATCTGTAATTTATTTCTATGAGAAGTTTTTTTGGATGCAGCAGCTAAGGCAATTACTAACAAAGTAATTAGTAGATATTGGTTTTGCGCCGGTGACACACACACACTAGTTATCCTGGTTCTCTGCCTATTTATCACAGCGCTCCTTCAGTGTCACCTACAACTCTGTCTCCTCCTCTCCATTGCCCCTTTCTGTGGGGGTCCCCCAAGGCTCGGTTCTTGGACCCCTTCTCTTCTCTATCTACACCTCCTCCCTTGGTCACTTAATAACTGCCCACGGCTTCCAATACCACTTATACGCTGATGACACCCAAATTTATCTGTCTACTCCTCACCTCACTCCTTCAGTCCCCTCTCGCATTACTAACTTACTAACTGACATATCAGCATGGATGTCGCACCACTTCCTTAGACTAAATCTCTCTAAAACTGAGCTATTAATATTCCCCCCGCCCGTGCCCCCCTCCATGACTTTTCCATCAAAATCAACAATGCAACCATCAGTCCCTCCCCTCACGCCAGGGTACTAGGTGTAATCCTAGACTCTGACTTGTCATTTCAGCCTCAAATCCAATCATTGTCAAAAGTTTGTAGAATTCACCTCCGTAACATCTCTAAAATTCGCCCTTTTTTAACAAATGAAACCACCAAGCTCCTCATTCACTCCCTTGTTATCTCTCGCCTTGACTATTGCAACTCCCTTCTCACTGGCTTACCTCTCCATAGGCTCCTCCCCTCTTCAGTCTACCATGAATGCTGCTGCCAGACTTATCCACCTTACCAACCGCTCAGTGTCTGCCCATCCTCTACTTCAATCCCTACACTGGCTCCCAATCACCCAGCGAATTAAATTCAAAATTCTAACCACAACATACAAAGCCATTCACAACTCTGCCCCAAGCTACATCACTAATCTTGTCTCCAAATATCACCCAAATTGTCCTCTCCGCTCTTCTCAAGACCTCCTACTCTCAAGCTCTCTCGTCTCCTCCTCCCATGCTCGTCTCCAGGATTTCTCCAGAGCCTCTCCCATCCTCTGGAACTCGCTACCTCCATCTATCCGGCTATCCCCTACTCTTGCTACCTTCAGGCAATCCCTGAAAACTCATCTCTTCAGGAAAGCCTATCACGTCTCCAACTAATCTTCTACCGCTTCCATCAGCTCATTCCCCACAGTTACAACCTTTTGTACCACCTGCCCCCACCCTATTAGATTGTAAGCTCTTTTGAGCAGAGCCCTCTTAATCCTATTGTATTGTATTGTATTGTATTATAACTGTATAGTCTCCCTTTTATATTGTAAAGCGCTGCGTAAACTGTTGGCACTATATAAATCCTGAATAATAATAATTATATATATATATATATATATATATATATATGTATATATATATATATCTCGATCGATAGATATATGTATATCTATCTATCTATATATACACATATATATATATATATATATATATATATATTTTTTTTTTTTTTTTTTTTTTACATTCATTTTTTTATTATTTTTTACAATATATATATCAATTGTAAAAAATACTAAAAAAATTAATTGTAAAAAAAATAAATAAAAATTACAGATGTGGTCCACTATCACTTGACATTAAAAAAAACATCTGTAATCATCTACATTTTCTTACAGCCTTATTCCAAAATGGATTGAATAAATTATTTTTCTCAAAATTCTACAAACAATATCCCATAATGACAATGCGAAAGAAGTTTGTTTGAAATCTTTGCAAATTTATTAAAAATAAAAAAATCACATGTACATACTGTAGGTATTCACAGCCTTTGCCATGACAATAAAAATTGAGCTCAGGTGCATCCTGTTTCCACTGATTATCCTTGAGATGTTTCTACAACTTGATTGGAGTCCACCTGTGGTAAATTCAGTTGACTGGACATGATTTGGAAAGGCACACACCTGTCTATATAAGGTCCCACAGTTATGCCCCGTACACACGGTCGGATTTTCCGATGGAAAATGTCCGATCGGAGCGTGTTGTCGGAAATTCTGACCGTGTGTGGGCTCCATCGGACATTTTCCATCGGATTTTCCGACACACAAAGTTTGAGAGCAGGATATAAAATTTTCCGACAACAAAATCCGTTGTCGGAAATTCCGATCGTGTGTACACAAATCCGGCGGACAAAGTGCCACGCATGCTGAGAATAAATAAGGAGATGAAAGCTATTGGCCACTGCCCCGTTTATAGTCCCGATGTACGTGTTTTACGTCACCGCGTTTAGAACGATCGGATTTTCCGACAACTTTGTGTGACCGTGTGTATGCAAGACAAGTTTGAGCCAACATCAGTCGGAAAAAATCCTAGGATTTTGTTGTCGGAATGTCCGAACAAAGTCCGACCGTATGTACGGGGCATTAGCCGTGTATATCAAAGCACAAACCAAGCCATGAAGTCATAGGCATTGTCTATAGACCTCCTAGACAGGATTGTATTGAGGCACAGATCTGGCAAAGGGTACAGAAAAATTAGCACAGAGACCTCCAATATCCCTAAATGGAAACAGCTTGGAACCACTAGGACTCTTCCTAGAGCAGGCCGCCTGGCCAAACTGAGCGATCTGGGGAGAAGGGTCTTAGTCAGGGAGTCGACCAAGAACCCGATGGTCACTCTGACAGAGCTCCAGTGTTTCTCTGTGGAGAGAGGAGAACCTTCCAGAAAAAAAAACATCTCTGCAGCACTCCACCAATCAGGCCTGTATGGTAGAGTGGCCAGACGGAAGCCACTTCCCAGTAAAAGGCACATAACAGCCTGCCTGGAGTTTGCTAAAAGACACCTGACGGACTCTCAGACCATGAGAAACACAATTCTCTGATGAAATTAAGATTGAACTCTTTGGCATGAATGGCAAGCATTATGTCTGGAGGAGACCAGGCACCGCTCATCACTTGGCCAATATCATCCCTACAGTGAAGCATGGTGGTGGCAGCAACATGCTGTGGGGATGTTTTTCAGTGGCAGGAACTGGGAGACTAGTCAGGATTGAGGGAAAGATAATTGTAGTAATTAGGGTTGTCCCGATACCACTTTTTTAGGCCCGAGTACAAGTACCGATACTTTTTTTCAAGTACTCGCCGATACCGATTACCGATACTTTTTTTTTAATGTCACGTGACATTGTTTTTTTTTTTTTTTTTTTTAACAGTGTTTTCTTTTTTTTGGGGGGGGGGGGGGGGAGGGGGTGAACGGTGTATGTGTGTGTGTTTTTTTTTTTTATTTACAATTTTTATTTTTTACAATAATATTTTTTTTATTCTTTATTGCAATATGTGTTTTTTTTTGTTTTTTTTTTAATCAGCCCTGTTGGGGGGCTTTGGTGAGATATCAGGGGTCTTAACAGACCTCTGAAATCTCCCCCTTGAGACAGAGAAAGAGACAGAGGATAGAGATTCCCCAGTCCCTTTCTCTGCAGCCTCAGCTGCACTGAGAATGAATGGAGAGAAACAGCGGCTCCTCTCCATTCATAAACTGACACATAGTAATCACAGGAGATTACAATGTTTCAGTTATGTGAATGGACAGAGTCAGCTGACTCTGTCCATTCACAAAGGAAGGAGGAGGAGGACGGCGGAACGAAGGGGGAGAACGGAGGGGGACAGAGAAGGAGAGGGAAACGGAGGGGACAGTGAAGAGGCACAGAGAAGGAGAGAGGAACGGAGGGGACAGTGAAGAGGCACAGAGAAGGAGAGAGGAACCGAGGGGACAGCGGAGAGACACAGAGAAGGAGAGAGGAACGGAGGGGGACAGCGGAGGGGGACAGAGGAAAGGAGGGGGCATGGAGGAGGATGCAGTGACAGTCAGCGGTGAGCGATCACCGCTGTATGTCACTAAAGCTGCTGAAAGCCGCTGGGGGAGAATCTTGTAACCCCCCCACGCGCCGATCACAGCTGTCTTCCAGGTATCGGGCGAAGCATCGGGAGCATTTGCCCGAGTACAAGTACTTGGGCAGATGCTCGCTATCGGTGCCCATACCGATACTAGTATCGGTATCGGGACAACCCTAGTAGTAATGTACAGAGACATCCTTGATGAAAACATGCTCCAGAGTGCTCTGGACCTCAGACTGGGGCGAAGGTTCATCTTCCAACATGACAACGACCCCAAGCACACAGCCAAGATAACAAAGGAGTGGTTACGGCAACTCTGTGAATGTCCTTGAGTGACCCAGCCAGAGCCCAGACTTGAACCCAATTGAAAATGTCTGTGCACCGATTCTCCCCATCCAACCTGATGGGGCTTGAGAGATCCTGCAAAAGAAGAATGGGAGAAACCGCCCAAAAATAGGTGTGCCAAGCTTGTAGTATCATACTCAAATAGACTTGAGTCTGGAATTGGTGCCAAAGGCGCTTCAACAAAGTATTGAGCAAAGGCTGTGAATACTTATGTACATGTGATTTTTTTTTTTTTATAAATTTGCAAAGATTTCAAACAAACTTCTTTCACTGTGTCATTATGGGGTATTGTTTGTAGAATTTTTAGGAAAATAATGAATTAAATCCATTTTTGAATGAGGCTGTAACATAACAAAATGTGGAAAAAGTAAAGCGCTGTGAATACCTTTAGGATGCACTGTGAATTAGAGTCTGTGAATGTCAGGGTATCTCCTCCATAGGTTTATTAGGTAAAGCTATTTTTGGGTCTTTGATAACATTTACCATGGTCACAGAGTATATTAAGTTATGGGCTCTGATCCAGAAGCGCCGTACTTACCATAGGACCACTGAAGGTAACCTTAATCAACAAATAGATTGTGTTTTTATTAAGTGTCTAAGATTGCATTAAAAAAATTCCTTTAAGAATTGCATGAATTCCTTTAGGAGTGCAGATTGAACTCGAACACTCGTGACTAGTATCTCTAAATAGAACATAATTGATCTATAATAACAGAGTAAGGGATGTTTTTTCAGCTATCATATTTTTGTTTGCCTCTAACCTTAAAGCGGAGTTCCGCCGCAAATTATTTTTTTTAAGTCAGCAGCTACAAATACTGCAGCTGCTGACTTTTAAAATATGGACACTTACCTGTCCAGGGCGCCCGCAATGTCCTCACCCGGAGCCGATCTGTCCCTCTGCTCTCTGGTGGAGGCGCCGCCATCTTCAGTAAGGGAATCAGGAAGTGAAGCCCTGTGTGAGTCGCTCTGTGCATCCTCACTGGTCCCTGCTGTCTTCTGGGACCTGTGTGTCTCCCAGAAGACAGCGTAAGGGGGGGGGGGGGGAGGGGTCGGACATGGCG
This sequence comes from Lithobates septentrionalis, assembly GCA_037952835.1. NCBI lineage: Eukaryota > Metazoa > Chordata > Amphibia > Anura > Ranidae > Lithobates > Lithobates septentrionalis. The sequence continues at coordinate 2,968,595 of JBBDGP010001332.1, forward strand.
TAGATCACTGCGAAGCCTGTGGCTATCTTTGCCCGGAAGTGGGAACAAATACCTAGATTATACAGGTATCTGCTCTCCCCCTGAAAGGTGCTAAATGTGACACTGGAGGGGGGGGGGGGGGGGGGATTCGATCAGCGAAGGTTCCATTTTTGGGTGGAACTTTGCTTTAAGAGGAACATCATTTATAACTAATCATTTTAATCTGCTCTTAACAGGTTTTACCTTGAGTCCTACACACAAGTGGCAGTGATGCATTGTCCTCTGGATTTGTCGTGACAATAGACCGTTTCCAAGTACCGTGCTACTGGAGTAAAAGCAAACTTATGCGAGAACCTCATTCCTATGCAACCATCAAAAATGTTTAGATTTGTGCTTCGGGCAAGAGAGAACGTGATTTGTAAGATAATGTTCTTTTTGGATGAAGCAGACACTGCATAAATTACAGTATCTCACAACAGTGAGTACACCTCTCACATTTTGTATATATTTTATTATATCTTTTCATGTGACAACACTGAAGAAATGACACTTTGCTACAATGTAAAGTAGTGAGTGTACAGCTTGTATAACAGTGTAAATTTGTTAATAAAATAAAAAAGCAGTGCAGCGCATAAACAAACAAAAGATGTAAAAAATCTTAAATAGTAATAAGGAAGCCCATAAAATTCATATTCAGAAAAACACCATCAAGTGTCCAAAATGGTGATTCTATGGATGGTAAACAGGGTGATCATGTGACAACCTCCACCAGCAGTGAATCCTAGCCCCTCACCTTAAAATATGGACCCCTGAATATATCAGTCAGGTCACTTAGGCGGTCCCTATATCAAACGGAGAGCACTATATTGTATTACTGTCATACTATGTACAAATATATCAAAGCCTGTGGTCAGGATACAAGGGATCCCATGCAATCAGTATGCACTCATCTCCAGTGATCTTTACATCTAGCAGACCAGCCTGTATACCCTTGTGAAGGGACTGCCTAAGTGACCTGACTGATATACTCAGGGGTCCATATTTTAAGGAGAGCGGCTAGGATTCACTGCTGGTGGAGGTTGTCACACGATCTCCCTGTTTACCATCCATAGAATCACTGTTTTGGACACTTGGTGTTTTTCTGAATATGAATTTTATGGACTTCCTTATTACTATTTAAGATTTTTTACGTCTTTTGTTTGTTTATGCGCTGCACTGCTTTTTTATTTTATTGACATTTGGGATTTGATATCTTGAACCTCAGTGTTCAGCTGCTGTAGGATTTTAGTATTTTTTGCGCTGATTAATTTTACATAGTGTAAATTTGTTGTCCCCTCAAAATAACTCAACACACAGCCATTAATGTCTAAACTGCTGGCAACAAAAGAGAGTACACCCCTGAAGTGAAAATGTCCAAATTGGGCCCAAAGTGTCAATATCTTGTGTGGCCACCATTATTTCCCAGCACTGCCTTAACCTTCTTGGGCATGGAGTTCACCAGAGCTTCACAGGTTGCCACTGGAGTCCTCTTCCACTCCTCCATGATGACATCACAGAGCTGGTGGATGTTAGAGACCTTGCGCTCCTCCACCTTCCATTTGAGGATGCCCCAAAGATGCTCAAAAGGTGACAACAGTGGACCATGCCTACATGTGTATTCAACTGACCATTTGTAATTCCCATCAGAAGCCTGTGTGACAGGGGGATAACGGAAGAGCACAGCTGGAAGATAGGAACAGCCTTGCTTTGTGCACTGGTTGAAATCATTTGGTGGAGGGAGGATTATGGTGTAGGGTTGTTTTTCAGGGGTTGGGCTTGGCTCCTTAGTTCCAGTGAAGAGAACACTTAAGGTGTCAGCATACCAAGACATATTGGACAATTTCATGCTCCTAACTTTGTGAGAACAGTTTGGGGACAGTGTGCGCACAAAGCAAGGTCCAAAAAGACATGGATGAGCGAGTTTGGGATGGAGGAACTTTACTGACCTGCACCTCAACCTCATAGAACACCTCTGGGATGAATTAGAGCGGTGATTGCGAGCCAGGCCCTCTCGTCCCCATCAGTGCCTGACCTCACAAATGCACTTCTGGAAGAATGGTCAAACATTCCCATAGACACACGCCCCCCACCCCAAAGCACCTTGTCCCCACCGGCCAGGGTTGTCGGTGTCTGCAGATGGGGGGCTTATCTGATTCTGGAAGCCCCCTTTAACAAGGGGGCCACCAGATCCCATCCCCCTCTGTGAATGGGTATACCCCTACCCATTCACCCAAAAAAGTGTCAAAAAGTAAAAACCGCAAGAGACAGTTTTTGACAATTCCCTTATTAAAAAAGAAAAAAAGTGTCTTGCGATGTAAATCCACCTTCATACACGCTGCCTGACGTACCCAAAAAATAGAAAAACTTAAAAAACTTGGCGACTGCTGTCTTTTCGCTTTGACAGCTCTTATATAGGCAAGGGCGGGGCCTCCCGCTGATATAACCGGATGACCCACCCCCCTCTGACATCACATGATGTCTCATGACATCCGAAGGGGGTGGGGTCACTCATTTACGTCACTGGGTGACCTCGCCCTTGCCTATATAACAGCTGTCAAAGTCAAGCGACAGCAGTCATCGGGAGGCCTCCCATGGAGGCGGAGCTTTTTGACATTTTTCTTTTTTTTGGGTCCATTGGCGGCATGATTGACAGTGGATGTACATCGCGGGACACTTTTTTTTTTCTTCTTATTTTATAAAGGTATTGTCAAAAACTATCTCTTGTGGTTTTTACTTTTTGACACTTTTTTTGCTGGATGGGTAGGGGTACAATGTACCTGATACCCATTCACATAGGGGGAGGGGCAAGATACGGGGGCCCCCTTGTTAAAAGGGGCTTCCAGATTTCAATAAGCCCCCCCGCCCGCAGACCCCGACAACCACAAGCCAGGGTTGTCAGAAAGAGGCCCTTGTCCTCTTGGACAAGGTGCTTTGGGGTGTACCCCAAAGCACCCTCCCCATGTTGAGGGCAAGGGGCCTGGTAAGGTTCAGGAGTGGTGGGGGCACTCGCTCGTCCTCTCCCTTTCCTGGCCTGCCAGGCTGCATGCTCGGATAAGGGTCTGGTATGGATTTTGGAGGGGACCCCACACTTTTTTTTTTAATTTTGCGTGGAGTTCCCCTTAAAATCTATACCAGACCCAAAGGGCCTAGTATGGATTTTGGGGGGGACCCCACGCCATTTTTTTTTGCTAAATTCTGTCATAGAGTTCCCCTTAACCACTTCAATACACTTTATTGTTTACTCTGCACTGAACTGCACTGTACATCCTGCACTATATTATATATACTACACTGACTGCACTATATATTCTCCACTGTATTATATATATATATATATATATATATATATATATATATATATATATATATATATATATATATATATATATACCGTATTTATCGGCGTATAACACGCGCCGGCGTATAACACGCACCCCAAGTTTAGGAGAGAATTTTAAGGAAAAAAACTTTTAGGAGGGAAGTTTAAGGAAAAGAAACTTACATTAAAATGCCCATCAATGCAGCCTCATCAGTGTTCATCTGCAGCCTTGTTAGTGTCATTGCAGCCTTTTCAGTGTCAGTGCAGCCTTGTCAGTGTAGCCTTGTCAGTGCAGCCTTGTCAATGCAGCCTTGTCCCCAGTGCAGCCTTGTCCCCAGTGTCCATGCCTCCTGCCGCCGCCGCCGCCATACACATGGTAGTAGTTTTAAATATGGCGCCGCGGAGTTCGGAGGGACTCGGCGCTGGTGGAAGTGAACGAACGCCGCCGAGATACACATAGCTTTCCGGCGCCGCTCACAGTCCCGCCCTATGATGGACATAACACAGGTCCAATGGCGGGACTGGGCGTGACTGTGAGCGGCGCCAGAAAGAGCCGAATACACCCGACTATGTGTATCTCGGCTCTGTGATTTCGGCGGCACTCGTTCAGCACCGCCGAGTCCCTCCGAACTCCGCGGCGCCATATTTGAAACTACTCGCTATGTGAATGTCAGCGGCGATCGCCGACATTCACATAGCGATAGCGGGGATCGGCGTATAACACGCACCCACGACTTTCCCCTGATTTTAAGGGGAAAAAAGTGCGTGTTATACGCCGATAAATACGGTATATATATATATATATATATATATATATATATATATATATATATATATATATATATATATATATATATATATATTACACTATTACACTGACTGCACTATATACTCTGCAATGTATTTTAAATAATATGCTGATGGTACTATATACTCTGCACTGTATTATATATACTACACTGACTGCACTATATGCTCTGAACTCTTTTATATATACACTACACTGACTGCACTATATACTCTCCACTGTTCTATATATACTACACTGACTGCATGATATACTCTGAACTGTATTATATATACTTCACTGACTGCACTATATACTCTGAACTGTATTATATATACTCTGAACTGTATTATATATACTACACAGACTGCACTATGTACTCTGAACTGTATTATATATACTACAGTGACTGCACTATATACGCTGAACTGTATTATATATACTACACTGACTGCACTATATACTCTGAACTGTATTATATATACTACACAGACTGCACTATATACTCTGAACTGTATTATATATACTACACTGACTGCACCATATACTCTGAACTGTATTATATATACTACAATGACTGCATTATATACTCTTAACTGTATTATATATTCTACACTGACTGACTGCACACTACACTACCTGCCTAATCTCCATTCATTCACTGTATATGGTCGCCATGTAAGCAGCAGCCTTATATAGTGTGGGGCGTGGTCTTAGCCCCTGAGCCATGATTGGCCAAAGGTACCCTGCCTTTGGCCAATCATGGCTCTCACAGCACATTGCACTGTGATTGGCCAAAGCATACAGGTCAGGTACATGCTTTGGCCAATCAACAGCTGTCAATGCACTGTGATCTCGCAATGCATTTATGGGGCGCTCCGCGGCGGGTGAACTTCCTATGAGCGCTCCATATGTTTGTTCTATGAACAAATGAACACCCGATGTTCGGGTCGAACTTACATTAGACTCGAACATCGGGACCATCCCTACCCTTCACATGGATGACATTTAGTTTGCTAAAGCCCTGTGTATCTTCACATTTTTTTCATCCTTTGTTTCACCTCGCTGATCTCCTTCAGCCTCTTTTAACCATTTCATTTCTTTATGCACTCAATCTAGTACTGGCTGCACATAATTGCTTAGTGCAGTCACAGTGGTACCCAATAAGGAACACATTGACAGTAGGGCAAACTTTAATGCCAGTAATGACAGTAGGCCATCCCATGATCAACCTATGGATTTTGTACATTATCTGCATTATCATTAGCAGGTGGCATGACAAAACAGGGGAAAAATGCAAGAATAAGGTATAACTGCTTTATTGCATATTTTATTTTTCAAACTGAAATGAAATAGATTTTCAAAGAGTTTATGCACACCCGTTCAAACACCAGGAACACATGATAAAATCTGATTTTCAGCTCCCTCTACTGGTAGCCGGAGAGTTTCACCACAGTGGGGTAGCGAGTGCGGTGGGTCATGCACTTCTCCCGGTCAATAAACAAAGTGTTGGCTTTGTTACCAATATCCTTCTCCAGAGACATTCTGGTGTCCTCCAAGTTGCGGAGACTCTGCTCTGCCTCCTCCAGTTTCTGCTTGAGGAACTCCACAGACTCTGACAGCTCTCCCACTTCACTCACCAGCCTGAATAAACACAGAGAAATTGATATACATAATATGAGATGTAGAGATGCATATGGGAATATAATCATAAAGTCTACCCTAAGCAACTCCAGTCTTGGCTTTGTTTTCCATAACCTTCTTCCCGTGAAATCTAAAATCACTTTTCTATTATGCTATGAAAACACCAATGATGATTTATTTTTTATTACATTCCAGTTACAACCATAGTTATGTTATTGACAAATCATAACTGGCACGGCTATAGTGAAAATAATAGAAAGTGTTTCAGGTTGTATAATTGCTTCATTTTCTAATCTGACCTTTGAAAAATTGATTCAAAAATTGATCAAATTATGTTTACAAATAGCACATTTTTTCAAAGATACAATCAGAAACCCATGTAAACACATTTGATTGCATATGGTTTCTAAATAATAGTGCTCTTTTCTACTGTGGTGTATTTAGTTCCTTTCAGAGGAAGAAAGCAAGACTTGATGGTGGTGGGTTTGAGGAATATCAGCTGATAGAATGAGGGAATCAATGGTGGGTTTGAGCAAGAAAGATTTGATTGAGTAACAAGGGGACAGAGATGACATCAGGATCAAATTTTGATGGATATTTGAGGAAGGAAGATAGAGAAGGTGAATAGAAGTTGGACACAATTGTAAATTTAAATATATATTGGACAGTGAAGAGGTGGGAAATGGGAAGGACAACTCTTCAAAGATAAGAAAAGGATCGTCTACACGTAATATTTCCCTCTGTTGCAGATACCTGTTTGCGATGCCAGGCCGACAGGAGGACGTTGTTACACATTTGGTGGTCGTGCCCCATGATACGTCCCTTCTAGACTGAAATTCATTCCCAAATAGGAAATATAATGGATTGCAACCTAACCTTCGACCCAGTTACTTTTTTACTACACCACACAGACTGAACTCCCTCCAAATACAAACGCTCCCTCACCATTTACCTATTTAATTGGGCCAAAACACTTGTCCCCAAATTCTGGAAATTCACTAAAACCCTGGAGATTTCTGATTGGTTTAATCAAATTGAACAGATGGTAGGGATGGAGGAAATTAGAAATCCAAGCAGAGAAACCATGTCCTCACATGTGTCTACCTGGATTAGATGGTTCTTATTTAAAGATTCGGATCTGTACAAACAGCACCCTTGCTCCCGGGACCTGCATATCGTTCTGCTCTCCATCAGGTCTTTGACAATTTCTTGTCAGTTTGACCATTAGGCAGTTAACCAGACAGAACCCCCCCCCCCCAGGAGCCCCCCTTTCTCTTCCTTTACTTCTACTTTCACCCTTCAACCCAAAACTTTCCCGCACTCCTTACCCTTCCTGCCTACCACCCCTCTCCTAAACCCTCTTGTGAGGGGGAAGAAATGACTCAGAAGAACACTGAGTAGAAAGAGCAGATTTAATGTACAAGGTCGTAAATGAAATGCTGTTACTTCCCCTAAGGGGCAGGAACAGTTCATGGCCCTGCTTCACCTGTGTAAAGTACAGGTGCAACTTTCTACATTAGTCATCTCTTGTATCATACAGTACATGGGGTTGTCTGGCTCTACCCCATGCACCTCATCTAAAGTCCCACCCTCCCCCTTCTTTTTTGCAGATTCCTGGGAAGTTCTCAGACCTTTAGATTCTTATGTTGAAGGGGTTGCAAGTCCAGACAATTAGAATGAGAATAGAAGTAGGTAGGTATAGCCATGAGATTTTTTTATATTTCCTGCTATGATGTTTTTTTCTCTTATGCCCTGTACACACGATAGGATTTTCCGATGGAAAATGTGTGATAGGACCTTGTTGTCGGAAATTCCGACCGTGTGTAGGCTCCATCTCACATTTTCCATAGAAATTTCCGACACACAAAGTTTGAGAGCAGGCTATAAAATTTTCCGACAACAAAATCCGTTGTCGGAAATTCCGATCGTGTGTATACAAATCCGACGCACAAAGTGCCACGCATGCTCAGAATAAATAAAGAGATGAAAGCTATTGGCTACTGCCCCGTTTATAGTCCTGGTGTACGTGTTTTACGTCACCGCGTTCAGAATGATCGGATTTTCCGACAACTTTGTGTGACCGTGTCTATGCAAGACAAGTTTGAGCCAACATCCTCATTAGACTTGTGGTGTAAACAACATGTCTTTAGTTCCTGTTAATCTGAAAGAAAAACATGGCCTCACTCATGTCTGGTAACATTTTGGCCTTGTTAGAAGCATTTATCTGTGTTGGTTTTTACTCTTACAATAGCTGTACCAATTGCATTCTCTGATCTCCTCAATAGCTATGGAAGGATAGCGTATGTAATAAAGCACTCCTATCCAACCACAGGTCAAGGAATGTATTCAACCCTCACAAAAAAAAAACAAATTGCAAACTTTATCTACTCTACAGATTCACACACAACAAAATGCACTGCGGGTTTATTGTTGGGAAAAGCACAAAGAAAACAATCTGACAAGGATGTCTGCTGAGGAATGATGAGGCTCATCCCTCGTATCCTCCACAGACGAATGTGATTAGGATTAGCTGCCTACAATCTGCTACTCACAATGCAGCAGTTATCTTATTATTTATACCTGACATAGCATCCATATTGCTGAATAACTGACACACTCGAGAAGAGACTGGTACATCACATTAAGGATCGCAGAACTGCAATTTGCAGGAACTGGGCTGGATGGAAAAATTTGTCTAATCTTCTAGTGACCTCTAGTGACTACAGAATGGCTGAAATTGGCTACTCGGTTGCCTAAGCTTGTGCTGATATCAGATGCAGTCTCCCAGATATGGAGTGTGCATATAACAGAGCTTCATAGTGTAAAGAAATCTTTTGATGTCTTTGACTGTCTTAAGCCAGCCATACATGGATCCAAATTCAACTGGTTCAGCAGGGATCGGACAAAATTCGATCCATGTATGGGCACCCCTGTCTGTCAGGTTTTTCCTGAGCAATTGGTGCTATAGCCGGCAACATTAATCATTGTGTTCTGCTGGCAGGGAAGGCTCCCCACCAGCAGAACACAATAGCACTGTGGGAGGGATTCCCCCATCAACACAGTCAGTCAAACAAATTTTCTTCCACCACAGGAGGAAGGAAAGGATAATCACATAATCTATGGAATGACTTAGGCTCGGTTCACACCTATGCAGTTCGCTTTTGAACTCCCTGCCCCCCTCCTTTTTGAAATCTCAGACAAACTGTATAATTTCTGCACTTTGAATGGCTGTAGAAGGATATGTTTCATCCCTGTGTATCACCTAGGGCTAGTTACCTCACTTGGCAACCTATGCTGAAGTAGTCCACAGCTCATGGGTGGTGGACTTTAGCCTTTTTTGCCTTGAGTAATAACGTAACTTAATCTTCATACATGAAGCGAACAGTAATGTTAGAAATGAAGAAAGCAGGGTTGCTACGGGTGAGAACGTTGGGCAGAAGGTGTAAAGGATATAAAAAAAAGACATTTGGGACACTAGTGGGGGGAAGAACAGAAGAAAAAGGTGACAGTCAGAATGGTGATTATAGCTGATAGCAATAATCACTGTGTTCTTCCAGCAGGGATGGCTCCTCTTGCCCCCATCGATGGGAGAACACAATAGCTCCACGGGAGGGATTCCCCCATCAACACTGCCTGTGTTGATGGGGGGATCAAGCGATTTTCTTTCCTACAACCAATTGCACCATCTATGGCCTGCCTAATGCCACGTACACACGAGCGGACTTTACGGCGGACTTTGCCCGGCGGACTGGATTTCGTCGGACAATTCGATCGTGTGTGGGCTCCAGCGGACTTTGTTTGCTCAAAAGTTGGACGGACTTAGATTTGAAACTTGTTTAAAATGTATCCGTTGAAATCGAGTCCGGTCGAAAAGTCCGCCGTCTGTATGCTAGTTCGACGGACAAAAAGCCACGCTAGGGCAGCTATTGGCTACTGGCTATGAACTTCCTTGTTTTAGTCCGGTCGTACGTCATCACGTACGAATTCGACGGACTTTGGTGGATTGTGTGTAGGCAAGCCCGTTCATTCAGAAAGTCCGTCGTAAAGTACGTCGAAAAATCCGCCGGGCAAAGTCCGCCGTAAAGTCCGCTCGTGTGTACGCGGCATAAGTCTCAGATCTTTAAATTTCTGGAAGATTCTGAGATTCCTGGGAAGTTCTCAGACCTTTAGATTCTTATGTTGAAGGGGTTGCAAGTCCAGACAATTAGAATGAGGATAGAAAAGAATAAATTATGGAAAGATATCACTGAAAAACTCAACAAAAAATAAGTATTTATGTCATGGTTAGGGGTCAGTAAAGAGGCTCACACCGACCAGCAGGATAAGTAAACAAGCAGGTCTCCCTGGTGGATGATGTGGGCTCACCTGAGGTGCAGGGTCTAAGTACTAATTGGTATTCACCAGAACTCCAGATGGTGGAGATGGGTTATGCTGCATGTTAATACCAGGTTGCGGTCCTTAGGATCGCCCTGTTAGGATGTGCGCAAGCCAAGGTCCAGTAGCAGATGTAGCAGGTAGGGATCAAGCAAAAGCACAGTCAGTAAACAAGTCAAAGGTCAGGAAAAACTGGTTGCAGTTTGGCATCAATTGGAAGTGTAGCCAAGGAACAAGCCAAAAGTTGGTAAAGAGTGGTAGTGGAGATGAGGAGAACTGCAGGTATGCAAAAGAACAAGATATTGGCTGGAGAGAGCACAATAATCAGGCAAACAGGAAATGCAAAGACATGGCTTAAATCAAGAAGTAAATGGGAGAAGAAAAGAGTTCAAGGTATACCCGGTATAAAAGACAAGGCAAGAAATACAACAATAATCCCCTATGCATAAGTGTGATGGCCCAAACTGGAAAAGAACTTTGTAGTAGAAGTGGATAATACTTTTGGAGCCTTGTTGCCCTCTAAGACTAGAGTTGTCCTCAGAACACTGTGGAAAATAGATAAAAACAGAGGGCGCACTGGCCTAGTGCATTCGAAGAAAGTCAAACGGATCAGACAGGGAGCTGTCCAGTAAATCAGGTGGCTCAGCAAAAGGAGCTACTGCCGACTGCAGCAGAGGCTGAAGGTTCAGATCCTGGTCCTGACAATTTAGATGATTAATGTGATGAATAACGGGTAATAGCTTCTAGAGGCATAGCTATGAGATTTTATAACATTTTTTTTTACTGCGGTTTCTATTTGTTTTGTGTGTCCCTAGTTCCAGGCAATTTGAAAAAGCATGGCCTCACTCGTCTTTGGTAGTGTTTCGGCCTTGTTAGAAGTATCATGCTTTGAGGTTTTACTCATACAATAGTTGTTCAAATTGCTTTCTCTGGTCTCAATTAGCAATTTTATGAGGTAAAGTGCGGAAAGGTATCATTGAAAAAACTTCAAAGAAAACTAATACCAACATTGAGATTAATAGTGTGATGAATAATGAGTGCCATCTTCTGTAAGTATAGCCATGAGATTTTTTTATATTTTCTTCTATGATGTTTTTTTTCTCTTTGACTTGTGGTGTAAACAACATGTCCTTAGTTCCTGTTAATCTGAAAGAAAAACATGGCCTCACTCATGTCTGGTAACATTTTGGCCTTGTTAGAAGCATTTATCTGTGTTGGTTTTTACTCTTACAATAGCTGTCCAAATTGCATTCTCTGATCTCTTCAATAGCTATAGAAGGACAGCGTATGTAATAAAGCACTCCTATCCAACCACAGGTCAGGGAATGTATTCAACCCTCAGAAAAAGAAAACAAATTGCAATCTTTATCTACTCTACAGATTCACACACAACAAAATGCACTGCGGGTTTATTGTTGGGAAAGGCACAAAGAATTCCTCTTATCCTCCATAGACGAATGTGATTAGGATTAGCTGCCTACAATCTGCTACTCACAATGCAGCAGTTATATTATTATTTATACCTGACATAGCATCCATATTGCTGGATAACTGACACACTCGAGAAGAGACTGGTACATCACATCAAGGATCGCAGAACTGCAATTTGCAGGAACTGGGCTGGATGGAGAAATTTGTCTAATCTTCTAGTGACCTCTAGTGACTACAGAATGGCTGAAATTGGCTACTCGGTTGCCTGAGCTTGTGCTGATATCAGATGTAGTCTCCCAGATACTGAGCGTGCATATAACAGAGCTTCATAGTGTAAAGAAATCTTTTGAAGCCTTTGGGTACCTTTTACAGATAGTAAATGAAAATTCAGCTGGGGGAAATTCAATGTCTTTGACTTAAGCTGGCCATACATGGATCAAAATTCAACTGGTTCAGCAGGGATCGGACAAATTTTGACCCGTGTATGGGCACCCCTGTCTGTCGGGTTTTTCCTGAACAATTAGTGCTATATCCGGCAACACTAATCGTTGTGTTCTGCTGGCAGGGAAGGCTCCCCACTGGCAGAACACAATAGCACTGTGGGAGGGATTCCCCCATCAACACAGTCAGTCAAACAAATTTTCTTCCACCACAGGAGGAAGGAAAGAAAAATCACATAATCTATGGAATGACTTGTACCACGATTTGGATTTTGCATTATTTATGGGTTTTTTTGGCCAATTTGGCAGATTAATTAACCTTAAAACGCAAATTACAGGAAAATTCGCACTACATGCTTTTCTGCAGCTTTTCCATTGAAGTCTATTGGACCAAAAAAGCAAAAAAAGAACCATTTTGCGTTTAAAAAAGTCCCTGACCCTTTCCAAAAATGCAGTGGCTGAAAAAAAGTAGATGTGAACATGTCCTTGATACACCTGGAATTAATTTGTATGATTTAAGCTGAAAGTTCAGTTGGGTTTAAAGCATGTGTGTCAAACATGTGTCAAAGCATGTGTGGCCAAATCCAGCCCACCAGGCCATTTCATGTGCCCCTTACACCTCTCCTGCCGCTTGTCTCAGCCCCACTATGTCTCAGCAGTCGGCAGCAGGGAGGAGGACAAAACTCCTCCACCAGATCCTGCATTTCTCTGTGCAGCTGTGGAGAGGCTTGCCTCTGCCCTCCCTCCCTATCTGAGCAGTCGGCAGTAGAGAGGACAGAACTCCTCCTACAGATCCTGAACCTCTCTGGTTAGCCACAGCACCCCCTCGTCTCTGCCTCTCTTGGTCTCAGCATTCAGCTGACTCCAGCCCTCCTGTGGTCTTCCTCCAGACCCTGCACTTTCTGCTTCCCAGCTCCACCCCCAGCTTCTTCCAGCATCAGCACAAGGTAAGGGGGGTGCACTGTGATGCAAGGGAGGATGGGGAGCTCTTCACTTCTGATGGGGGGGGGGGGGGGTTTCTTGACATTTGACGTAGGGGGAGGGGGTAGGGTGCTCTTGCGCATCTGCTAATAATTATTATGAGAATAATAAAATTCTATGCCAGTTGAAAAGGAGAGTCACACACCGCTGGTATCATCCACAAGAAAATTTATTGGAGACTGCTCAGAGCCCCATGGCAGAACCATATTCTGTCTGTGCGGTCCCCAATAAAGTTTCTTGTGGATGATATTTGCAGTGTGCAATCACTCTTAACCGACTTGCATCATCTGGTACAGTAGTGTGAGTGGGCTCAGCGCTGGGCTGCACCTGCCTTTCACAGTTCAAGTCTTAAAGTGGGAGTAAACTCTCTTGGTTGATTTTTACCTCTAGGTAAGCCTATAATAAGTCTTACCTAGAGGTACAGTAAATATCGCCTAAATATGCACCATTTAGGAGATATTTGCTTGAAGAAATGGCTTGCCCGTACCTTTCCTTTAGAGTCCTGTGCTGTGAACAGCGGCTCCCACATGCATGCGTGGGAGTGACATCATTGTGGCTCGTCAAATCAAAGGACCGGAGCCCCTGCCAAACTGGAAGGAAGATGGAAGCTGTCAGCAGTGACAGCCCGCTATTGGAAACCTTCGTTATAAGGTAAGTTTCACATAATGTGATGCATACTAGGACATTATAACTTTGCCTTGTAGGTTTTATTTTATTTTTTAAGCCAGCAGTTTACTACAGCTTTAACCACTTCCCGCCCGCCCTATAGCGGATTGACGTCCGGGAAGTGGTTCTGTTATCCTGACTGGGCGTCATATGACGTCCAGCAGGATAACATGCCGCCCCCGGGGGCGCGCATCGCGGCGATCGGTGGAGCGGTGTGTCAGTCTGACACACCGCTCCACTGATCTTGGTAAAAAGCCTCCGGCGGAGGCTCTTTACCACGTGATCAGCCGTGTCCAATCACGGCTGATCACGCTGTCAATAGGAAGAGCCGTTGATCGGCTCTTCCTCACTCGCGTCTGACAGACGCAAGTAGAGGAGAGCCGATCGGCGGCTCTCCTGGCAGGGGGGGGTCTGCGCTGATTGTTTATCAGCGCAGCCCCCCCTCAGATCACCCCACTGGACTACCAGGGATGCCACTAGGACCACCAGGGAAGGGGCAACGTGGATGGCCAGGTATGTACCCCATGGCCATCCACATGTGCCCAATCTGTGCCAATCAGTGCCCACAAATGGGCACTGATTGGCACTATTATGTTAATGATCTGCCCAGCAATGCCCAGATCTGCCCAGCAATGCTATATCAGTGCCACCTGTCATTGCCCATCTGTGCCACCTGTCATTGCCCATCGGTGCCACCTGTCAGTGCCCATCAGTGCCCACCTATCAGTGCCCATCAGTGCCACACATCAGTGCCACACATAAGTACCCATCAGTGCCACCCATATATACCAATCAGTGCCGCCTATGTGTGCCCATCAGTGCCGCCTATGTGTGCCCATCGGTGCCACCTATGAGTGCCCATCAGTGCCGCATACCAGTGCCACCTATCAGTGCCCATCAGTGCCACCTATCAGTGCCCATCAGTGCCGCCTATCAGTGCCCATCATCAGTGCCCGTTAGTGCCACTTTATCAGTGCCACCTCATTGGTGCCACCTCATCGGTGCCCATCAGTGCCACCGTATCAGTGCCCATCAGTGCAGCCATATCAGTGCCCATTATTGAAGGAGAAAGTGTACTTATTTACAAAAAAAATTAACAGAAACAAAGAAAAACTTGTTTTTTTTTCGAAATTTTCGGTCTTTTTTTATTTGTTGCGCAAAAAATAAAAACCGCAGAGGTGATCAAATACCACCAAAAGAAAGCTCTATTTGTGGGAACAAAATGATAAAAAATTTGTTTGGGTACAGTGTAGCATGACCGCGCAATTGTCATTCAAATTGCAACAGCGCTGAAAGGTGAAAATTGGGCTGGGCGGGAAGGTGTCTAAGTGCCTGGTATTGAAGTGGTTAAGTTATTACTAAAACCAGTAATAATTGAATGCTGGAGCAATTATTTAATATGAAAAAGAGCAGATACATTTATATAGTATTACAGATAAAACCAGCCCTTTGAGAGCAACATAATGCTAATGCGGCCTGCGGTAAAAATTGAGTTTGATGCGCCTGGTTTATAGTTTTCGGATCTTCACTCCCTTGCAAAGTTATGGCCTCTTTATATCCAATATACTTTTGGGTGTGTTGGATACTGGGCCCTCTGTAATGTACTGTGGTTTAAGATCCTATGTCAAGAAGATGCAGTAATGACGTAGAGACCAGTGGATGGAACCACCAATTTTAATATTCACTCCTGATCATAAAAAATTAAACACAGCATATTTCCATTTACGTTCTGGCCTCTGATCTGGTTTCCACTCTAGAGGCTCTATGTTATTGCCATTGCCAAGCCTTGTACCATTTTGATTTCCGCTGTCATAGTGGTAAAGCGTCACCCCAATCTAGTTTGTTTGCTTATCGGTCGGATTAGCCTTCATTTCTGTCCTCCTTGTGTCTGTGTGATCAAAGGGAAGTGCTGATCTCCGTGGACTGTACAGTATGGCTAGAACATGACTCATTGCTCCTTGGAGTTTTAGAAGCCGGCTCTGATTTGAATTGATCGAGACATATTATTAAGAGCCACCTCATCAATCTTTAAACACTTCAGCAAAGAACAATGAAAAGATAGCACATTACCTAGGGATCAAAATCTTCCGACATGATAATTTATAAAACATTAACATTATTTATCTGGAAGACAGGCGAATTGGTCACTCTATAAAGTGACAGGCAGCTGTATTTTGTTAAAGGACAGATAACCTCCAGTGTATTCTGTGTTCAATGGTGTCTAGCAAAAGCACATGTCAGACAACATTTTAGGTTATTCTTATATCCCTCTCATTTGCTGCTTCTTTGCTTGTTGTCTGTCATAAGTTTGATGGAGTGAGATACTGAAGTATGATGCTTGTGATAGACCTAACCATAATAGGGGCTTCTGGAGAGGACTAGGAGCAAGCCTCTTTCCCACTATGGCCCAGGGAGAGAGGGAGAGAGCAGATCATTCTCTAATGATGGACCACCACTTAATGGACACTGAGAACATGGTTTGAATTACTGCAGATCGGAAAGTAATATTTATCAACAATATCCCTCAAGAAATCTGATATATTAATTCCACTGTATCAGAATGATGGAACATTGTATGAGCTTTGCCTCAGACTATCATAGGTATGAGACGAACAGTCTGCTACTGGGGTCTCCTGCTATTGTCTGTTTAGTAAGGTATTCTGTGTTTACACTTAGAATAATGTATAAGGTACTCTGTTTCACCCCTGTTGCCAGGCAGTCTGTTCACCTGGGCTGGTTTAAGTGCTGCGTTATTTAGCATGTTACATATATTATGGTCAGCTAGTAATTGCTAGAGGAGGGGGGGAGTAGCCATGAGTCAATCCTACCTCATTATCGAACCCATTGTGTGATGTTTTGGGTAAATATTTGGGCTATTGTGTATGTGGGGGAATGACATACTTTTCAAGTGTATAAAAAGCCTGTATCCTTGTCCAATAAAACATTCCATGTTGCAGTTCTGTAACTGAGCTAGTCTCGCCTGGTTCTTGGTTACAACATGTGGCTGTAATATCTGGTATCTGAAGGTCCAGACTGGAGGAAGCAGTGTACTGATGGAAACAATCAAGCGGAGTGTGGGAAGCGGTTCCATGACAATGCTTACCAACAATGATATCAATGTATGTAGCACCCTGCTAGGTAGGTGCTAGGATTAGATACTGTTAGTTCTGGCTCACCGTATCCTGTTGAGCCGCAGTTCATTGATAGGTAATTATAATTCTGGCTCACTGTGATCAGTGTGGCTGTATTGATTGTTCTGGCCTGCTCTACGTTTCAGTGGCTGCAGGATTGAAGGCTTCCCCCTGGTTGCTCCAGAAATGTTCTGGAAGTTAGTGGGCAGGAAGAGTCTAATCAGGAACTAAATATTCATACAGCCCTGGTCAATCCCTGGGGAGAAGTGCCCAGTTGGCGACTGGGAGTCTGAATCAATACTCCGGGACAGAGAACAGCCTGGTCTTTTTCCTAACAAGGAGATCACAGCCATTTGGCCATGTGCCTGCAGGGGTGTCGAGGCCTCAGATGGGCTACCTGGAGGACTGCTTTGCTGGAAGTTGCTGGAGGCTGACTGGGGGACGGTCATCTGAGGATCTAGTCTGGTACCACAGGGTGAAAGTGTCATGAGGATATTGGAAGGAGACAACTGACAATTGTGAGTACAGACTAGTGAGAGAGATCGTAGAGACTGTGTGCTGAGGCCATCACTTTTGTGCTTGAGTCAGTGTGTTTAAAACGGACATTCGGGTTGATTTACTAAAACTGGAGATTGCAAAATCTGGTGCAGCTCTGCATAAAAACCAATCAGCTTCCAGATTTGTTAGGCTTAATTGAACAAGTGGAAGTTAGAAGCTGATTGGCTACCATGCAAAGCTGCACCAGATTATGAGCTCTCCAGTTTTAGTAAATGAACCCTATTGCTTTCTGTGTCCTGAAGAGCTTAGTCTATTAAATGTTAATGCCCTGTACACACGAGTGAACTTTTCGACTGGACTGGTCTGACGGACCGAATCCGGCGGACAATTCGACCGTGTGTGGGCTTCATCGAACCTTCAGCGGACTGTATCTGTCAAAAATCTGACGGACTTTAGATTTGGAACATGTTTCAAATCTTTACGTCGGAACTCCGTTCCTATAGAAAAATCCACTCGTCTGCATGCTAGTCCAACAGACGAAAACCGACGCTACGGCAACTATTGGCTACTGGCTATGAAATTCCTTATTTCAGTTCGGTCGTACGTCATCACGTACAAATCCGTCGGACTTTGGTGTGATCGTGTGTAGGCAAGTCTGATTTGACGAAAGTCCTTCGGAAAGACTGTCGGACCTTTGTTGCCTAAAAATCTGCCCGTGTGTACAGGGCATTAGTGAAAGGACTTTGTAGATAAGAGATGTTTGCGCTGCGCTTGATAATCTATTATAAATGGTGTCAAAGATCACTAATAAATAAATATCAAATAAATGACAAATAAATGAATACAACTTTCCACATAAGAACTTCCTATGTATAGTGTGCGCATTAACTTCTACATTGTGCATACATATCAAACAATTAAAGTGCAATGTGCATATACAATAACGCCAAAGCAAACTTAATCCAGTGATGTATTAGACAACATGCAATATCTCGCATCTAGTGCAGCATGCAAAAAAAAATCAAATAACATAAAAGTGCTCAGTGCGTCTTAAACGCAGTCAATATAATCTGCGCTTAGTGATCTCCATATTATAGTGTCCATAAAATGTCCAAATCAAATGTGCATCTGTGTCCAGCAAAATCCAAAACATCCAGTGCAATGAATTTGAATGCTGCAAACAACCGTGGTGTATTCTGGTAACCCCCCAAAGTGATTACGCTCACCTCAGAGCATGTGACACAGTAGCTAGCTATGTCAAATCACGCTTGGTAGCCACTCCTTGGGCTCTGCAAGGTATGTTAGATGCGATCTCCACTCACTCTGGGTTGAACAGGCTCCATAGACATCCCGGCCAATGAGCAGCACCTCGTCTTTGCTAAAGAGACCCCGCCATGTCCACCTAGACGGATCTCCATCTAGGTGGACATGGCGGGGTCTCTTTAGCAAAGACGAGGTGCTGCTCATTGGCCGGGATGTCTATGGAGCCTGTTCAACCCAGAGTGAGTGGAGATCGCATCTAACATACCTTGCAGAGCCCAAGGAGTGGCTACCAAGCGTGATTTGACATAGCTAGCTACTGTGTCACACGCTCTGAGGTGAGCGTAATCACTTTGGGGGGTTACCAGAATACACCACGGTTGTTTGCAGCATTCAAATTCATTGCACTGGATGTTTTGGATTTTGCTGGACACAGATGCACATTTGATTTGGACATTTTATGGACACTATAATATGGAGATCACTAAGCGCAGATTATATTGACTGCGTTTAAGACGCACTGAGCACTTTTATGTTATTTGATTTTTTTTTGCATGCTGCACTAGATGCGAGATATTGCATGTTGTCTAATACATCACTGGATTAAGTTTGCTTTGGCGTTATTGTATAAGCACATTGCACTTTAATTGTTTGATATGTATGCACAATGTAGAAGTTAATGCGCACACTATACATAGGAAGTTCTTATGTGGAAAGTTGTATTCATTTATTTGTCATTTATTTGATATTTATTTATTAGTGATCTTTGACACCATTTATAATAGATTATCAAGCGCAGCGCAAACATCTCTTATCTACACTTTTTGCACGCTTATGAATGCGTGAACTGCGTTTGCTGCTAGATATATTTACATATATATATATATTTTTTTATATGTTTTATTTTCTGAGTTTCACGTTTTATGCACATTGAGCATTGGATTATTGTGGCTCGCAAGATTTTCCCTATTTTAGTGAAAGGACTTTGGTTGGACTGTTCAGAAAGGAAGATGATTCTCCTCAAGTTGCTGCTACAAAGCCCCAAACACTTCTGTACAAGGGCTTGGCTAATAGTTCTACGAGAGAAAGTTCAGTGTCCTCAAATTGCTGTTAAGAGTTATGGGAATAAACTACCATTACCCACTACATATCCATTTTCTCAATAAAGCATCAGAAAAAGCATACACCTAGACTGGTTAATGAGCCTGAAGAGAGATTGTCACGTTCCCATGTACCTGATGGATGATCCTGATAATGCAGATGAAGGCCTCCCTTATGTATCTGACTCGCAGCCCCTGATAGAGTAAACAGGTGGCTCAGGAGTGCAGAATGGTATGAGTGCCTGGCGGGTCAGCTGTCAGAAGACCCGCTTCAGGGTTCCTGATGCTGCAGGGATGAATACCAGCAAGGTGAAAGATCTGGACAGTGGACAGGCTGGAAACTGGATCAACCGATATCTGGACACCACACACCAGGATGCTGTGACTGGCAGACAGTGGATCAGCCCAGAGGGATATGGAGCACAGGCAGGTGCAGGCAGACTGGGCCATACACAGGCAGAAGATATTGGAACAGGTGTAGCAGACAAGACAGGTTGGGTCACAGGCCGGGTCGGTAACTGGAGGGGCAGCGTAGTACTTAAAGGAGCAGGCAGAATCAAGGTCAAAGACAAGCCAGGGTCAGGTTCAGGCAGAAGGCAGGGAGAGTACAAAGGCAAGCTGGTAACACAGGAATAGATCACAGAAGCAGATTACAGGGAGCAGGGGTCACGGGAATCTGCAGAGCAAACAGCACTGGTCCTGTTTGCACATCCTGTTTAAATAGCAAAAGCGCACACAGACGTGCACCAGCTCAGCCAGCATTATTGTTTCCTGACATTGCCCCCTCCTTAAGGGCAGCCTCCGAATGCCCAACTGGGCTAATTTCACAGCATGGGATTTCTTAAAAGATTGTATCAATTTCTTGGCATGGATATTGCTTTCATGCTCCCAAGAGTTATCTTCTGGCCCATAACCCTTCCATTTAATTAAACATTGAATCTGATTATACCCTTTTCTGCAGTTCAGAATTGCTTCAACCTCAAATTCCTCCTCACTGTCGATTATTACAGGCTCCAGTGGACCAGTACTTCACTCAGGGAAAGGATCAGGAATAGCAGGTTTCAACAAGGTCACATGAAAGACATGGTGGACTTTAAACGAGTCGGGTAATTCCAATCATTGATTCTCCTTTTTACTGGAAAGGGTCCCATGAATTTAGGGCCCAATTTCCTTAAAGGGCAGGCCAGCTTTAGATTTACAATGGATAACCATACCTGGTTGCCTGGTTCTAAGGTTAGTTCTCCTTGCTTCTTTTTATCGAAGATTCTATTATTGTATTCCTACGTCTTGGTCATGGTTTCTTGTAACAGTTTGATGTTTTTGCTGAAGAAGTCCATTGTTTCAGAGACCTCAGGAACTGAACATTTTGGTATGGTGCTGGTCAAAAAGGTGGAAGCCGTAATTGGCAAAAAATTGAGTTTGTTTGATGGCAGAATGAGAGGAGTTGTTATAGGTGAACTCGGCTATAAGCAAGCAGGGAGACGCAATCGTCCTGAGAGAAGGACGAGAATCAGCGTAGGTATTGTTCCAGGATCTGGTTGGTTCTGTTTGCCCATTTGTCTGGGGATGGTGTGCCGAGGAAAAGGACAGTTCAATCTCAGGGGATACACATAAGGCTTTCAAAAACCTGGAAGTGAACTGTACTCCCCGATCGGACACGATATTGGCTGGAACTTCATGGAGCCTTACTATTTCTTTAATGAAGATTTGTGCTGTTTCAACAGCCGAGGGTGTCCCTTTCATTGGTAGAAAATGGGCCATTTTTGACAGTCTATCCACCACCACAAAGATGGTAGTAAAGCCCTCTGCCGGAGGAAGTTCCAAGATAAAATCCATTGAGATCATCCTCCAAGGTCTCTCTAGAATGGGCAACGGCTTCAGCAAACCCCAAGCCCTGACTTTATTATTCTTACTTCGAGTACAGATGGTGCAGGATTCCACATACTTTTTACAGTCACCTACTAACAGTCTTCAAGGCGCCGAAGTGACCAGCCAGCTTGTGATCATGGCAGAGTTCCAATACCACAACCCTCAAGTCCCTAGGTAAAAAGATTTTGTCTTAATGCCATAGTAGGCCATCCTTTGCCTGTAAGCTGGTTTCTGGGGAAGAGGTAGTTTCGGAAGAGGCTTGTTTGATCCGTGACAGAAAAGTTTCCTGTAACATAAGAAAGTTTCCTGAGGGCAAGATACTGTCAGGAGGTGTGATCTTTTCAGAGTCATTGAACATGCGGGATAATGCGTCAGACTTTGTGTTCTTTGACCTAGGCCTATAATTTATGTGGAATGAAAATTTGGAGAAAAATAGTGCCCACCTGGCCTGCCGTGGCTTTAATCTCTTCGCCGTCCTCAGATATTCCAAATTGTTATGGTCCGTATAGACCAGAATTGGGTGTACCGCACCTTCCAGCAAGTATCACCATTCTTGCAGTGCAGCCTTGATAGCCAGGAGCTCACGGTCCCCTACATCGTAGTTCCTTTCTGCTGTCGACAATTTGCGGGAAAAGAACGTGACTGGATAGAGTAGAGCTTTGGATCCTTGCCGTTGAGAAAGTACTGCTCCGACTTCTATTTCAGATGCATCTACTTCAAGAACAAATGGCAGAGCAGGGTCAGGCTGCTTCAAGATGGATGCTGAAGTAAACATTTTTTTAAGGGTTTCAAAGGCAGTCCGAGCTTCAGAAGACCAGAGAAATCAGATGCCCTGCATGGTTTATTTTGTGATGGGGGGGATGATGGCAGAAAACCCCCTGATGAATTTCCGGTACAAATCGGCAAATCCGATGAAACGTTGGACTCCTTTTTTGTCTCCAGGTACTGGCCAGTCTAGGATAGCGGTGACTTTCTGGGGGTCCATCATAATGCCTTCAACTGAGATAATCAACCCTAGAAATTGAATGCTCTATAGTTCACATTTTTCTGGTTTGGCGTAAAGGCCATGCTGTCGGAGCCAGGTTAACACACTTCTGACATGCCTGCAGTGGTCGTCCCTTGAGGGAGAGAAAATCAGGATATCATCTAGGTATCTCAGATTGTCATCAATATATTCTTTCAGCGTGCCCAGTTCAAGTTCAGTTAAAGGGAAGATCCTCCCGAAGGGGACCTTGGCACCTGGTAGAATCTCAATCAGACAATCATAGGGTCTGTGGGGAGGAAGGGTCTCTGCACCCTCATTACTGAATACGTCTAGCAAATCATGATACACCACTGGAACTGATTGCGAAACTCAGAGTCAGAGTCCAGACAGAGTAAGGGTGAGGGGTTGCCTGTGGCTTCTTGTAGACAGTGTTGCTGGCACTAACTTGAGGGGAATTTAATTTCTCGGTGGCCCAGTCGATGTGAGGGTTGTGGGCCTGCAGCCAGGGCATGCCTAGGATGATGGGGAATAAGGGTGAAGAAATGGCATCCAGGCGAATTAATTCTTGGTGATGAGAGGCAATGGTAGCCAACAAGGCAACAGTCCCTTGTGTGACCGGACCTGATTTAATGGTGGACCCATCGGCCAGATATACAGATAGTCCCCGGGTCTTTGTTTGAAGTGGAATAAGGTGTCTTGCTGCAAAAGACAAGTCCATGAAGCAGCTGCAGGCTCCGGAGTCAATTATGGCGGACACCTGGATACTCCTTCCTGGGAGCTGTAACAGGATAGGAAGAGCAAGATGAGAAGATTGGTTGGGTAAAACAGGAACATGAGGAAAAGAGATTGATAGGCACTTACGCATTTTCGCTGGACAGGATCTCACGTAATGCCCAGTGTTCGATCGCTGGCGCAGGTGTTCTTCTGTGGTGAGAGAAGGACAGAGCAAGCCCAATTCCATGGGCTCAGACGTATGGGGAGCAGGAACTACTGGAGCTGGAGGAGCTTGACTGGGGAAGCTGGGAGCTTTGGGTAGCATCCGAGTTGGATTATATTGTCCTGAAGACCTCTCGGATCGACGTTCTCTTAGATGTCGGTCGATCTGTGTTGATAAGGGCATTCAAAGATTGGGGTATCCCTAACCGTGCCAGTTCATCCTTCAGAGGATCCAATAGGCCCATCCAGAATTAGTAACGGAGGGCCACATCGTTCCAATTGGTGTCAGAACTCCAATTGAATTGAATCTGGCCACATAGTCTTCAGCAGCTCTGCGGCCTTGCTGAAGGGAATGTAATGCTGCCTCAGCAGTGGTAGTTTGCTGGGGGTCCTCATAGAGTTGAGACATGACGTCAAAGAAAGTGGTGAGGTTCGTTAAGGATGCAGCTTTCTTTTCCAAGAGGTGGTGTGTCTAGGCTTGAGGCTCACCTACAGTACCAACAGTGAATTGACTGCACTCATTGCTCTATATCAGTGATATGCAATTAGCGGACCTCCAGCTGTTGCAGAACTACAAGTCCCATGGGGCATAGCAAGATTCTGACAGCCACAAGCATGACACCCAGAGGCAGAGGCATGATGGGACTTATAGTTTTGCAACAGCTGGAGGTCCGCTAATTACATATCCCTGCTCTATATGTCTCATCCCTTAGTAACCTTGAGGTCCACAGTCTCTGTGTAGTGAGAGCCTACCAGGTCATCTTACACACCATCTGCTATATGCATAGGACCAAAGCTGGAATTTATTTTCTTTAGGTTGGAGGCTATATACTGTCATCTGCTGCACACATCTTTGCTGCAGGATTGTGATGTATGGACTGAATGATCAAATATACAATTTCATCATTATCCATCATATAGGTCTCAGCTGTCTATGATTTGGCTTATTAACAATTACTAGCTAGAGAGGACTAATTCAAGTCCCACTCCATATGGGGTTGATTTTCCAGGCACTCTTCAATCCTTTAAAGGTACATGTGTAAATGCCTGCTCACACAGCCTTTTTTAAACCTCCACTCATTTCATAGTGGTAATATCTATCGGGTACACATTTTTTATTTTATTTGTTATCTTTTTGTTCTTTCCCTCCAGTTGCTCTGTTGGGTTCCAGTGCATATGACCTTGGCTCCTCGCATGGTCTCCAGAGATTTTTTTTTTCTTTTCTAATTCATCAGTCCAGTGTCTTACATGTGCATTGTACGGTGACCTCTGTCTATCACTCGTGTGTTTTTATGTGCTGACCTGTATAGAGCGATGGTTCAAAGGCACTGTGAGTATTTATTATTTCTGTATGTCCCGCTTTCTGCCACTTGGACAGCCAGTAGCTGTCAAACATGAGGAACATGTTTGTAATTTTTTGTTTTACTTTGTAGATTATACTTACATTGATTGCAAAAAGAACTCTTTCTGATAAAGGAGCCTTGATTACTCCAAAACACATTGGAAATGTTTTATGCATTCTTTATGTAAACCTTTTTCTTATTACATATATTTTTCCACTGTATGTCAATTTTAATACAATTAAAACTTTAATATTTTTATACTATTCTTGTACAGGTTTCCGTGCCTTTAAAGTCCCATCTTCTAAAGGGGGAAATATTGTTTTCATACAATTTTGGGATGTTGGCCTATGCAAGCAGATAACATCCCCTCCAATTATTATTATAAATCAACATAGTCATGGTTGAAGCAAAGAAAATTGCATAATCTATGGCCTGCCTTAAGCCTAGTACACACGGGCTGAATGTCAGGCAACATTCAGCCCATGTGTACTGCAGCCGGTCAGACAGGAGCCAGTCATTTGTCCGACTTCTGTCAATAGGGCATGACCATAAAAGGTTTGTCTGAGAGCGCTGACCGGAGTGTCCTGGGGGGGGGGGGGGGGTTGGTTGGCGTCCTCCTGTCAGAAAACAATAGTACAGCAGGGGATATCGCTGTACTAACATTGCATGGTTAGTACAGCGACTCCTCTGGAGCTGTCAGGTTTTCTTTTTCAGCCATGCTGGGTTGAATTAAAAAGACTACTAGTGTGTACTAGGCTATAGTGTAGAGCTCTACTGTAGCCAGCTGAACTGAAAGTTACTTTTAGATGTGACCAGGTTCATTCCTAAACCTGGTGGCTGATTGCTTCTGCCTGCCTCTGGAAGAACATTCCAAAAATAGTGTAGGAGGATCAGTCACTGGATTATGTATAAGTATCTAAACCTAGCCAATCCTTGAGAGGGAGTCCCAGAAGGTGTGGCTGGGGAGAAGATAAATGTTTGTGACGGTCTGATCAGAGGTCTCTCTACTACACTGGTGTCCCGGGTTTAATTTCCACCTAGGACCTTACCTCCATGGAGATCCAGTAGTGTCTGTGATATGTACGGGGGTTATAAGAATTTAAGCTAGTTAAGTGGCAGAGGTGGATAGTCCAATGTTTTTCAAAAAAACTGCGCAAAATGTTAATGTTAACAAAAAACAGAATAAATTAATTTTGTGCCTCAGTTCCTCTTTTAAGACACCCCAACCCAGCTCTGCACTTTGAACCCCTGATTCTCCAGAAGGCCTTGAGTTTGCAGTTGGCTCCATCAATAATAGGATATCTAAATAATCCACTCACCGGAACTGTACAGGGTCCCGACACAGCTCTACGTTAGGCCTGTAGGAGCGCTGATACAGACGCGTCTGAGCCACTTTCATAGGTGCCTCTTTATCTTGAATGGCTTGTTTGAGAGCCGCTATATTATTCTCTTGATCGCCGATCTCCTTCAGAGTCTGTGAAAAGACAAAGAAAATAAAAATGGCTTAGATAAAATCAACCTCAGCTCTTCAACTCATCCTATTTTATTTAAGCAATAACCATGCTCTGTAGCTCTTGTAGGTGCTCAAATATTTGCAAGGATATTAGTATTTATAGCCGTAAAGCTGTGCCGCATAAATCAAGGTCTATTTACATAGGAACTTGTCAGCTGGCTGCACACCAGCAGTAGAAATATTGATACACCCATCTTATTTAAATTGGTAACCCTGCCTGGAATGCATGCTATGTATTTAGTAAAAGGTCAAAATGCCTGGATACAGGAAATAAACACTGCAATGGATATAATGAATGAATCAGTGGGTCATTTGACCCAACAGCATCTATCCATACAAGGTTTTCCCACGGTAGTACTATAATGTTCCATAGCCTGGCCATACAACTCCAGTTGTGTGTTTGGATCTTTTTCTGGGTCTTGTCTTCTCCCACAAAGGCATTTGATACAAAACGTGTAAGGCCACACACTGGTCTTCCTCAAATCAGCTTTAGTAAAACAAAAAGAAAGGACATGCGTTCATGCCAGAAATTGTCAGTTAGGTTGGACTTAATTGGAACTGCATATGAAATTTATTTTATCCGGTTCTGGATGGAGTAGGGAAGGTTTTTATTGCTATCTGTGTCCTCACTGTGGAGATTCACTCTCACTTGTCTTTAAGAGACAGGAGAAAGAGAGAAAATTTTTTCCCAAAACGAGGGGAAATTTCTTTTTAGCAGCTATCACTGGAGCAGGTGTCTCCATTGGATGAAGGCAACATTTCGGAGCCATCGACAAACTCCTTTTTCAGACAGCAGTCACTACTGCTTTGGTGTCCTCTAGAAATAATTGGTGGCTCCAAACTGTCACTACCCCACATGTGACAAACAAAAACTTGTGCTAAGGAAGTCAAAGTGCTGGTGGCACTACTTTTATTTGAACAGTGCAAAGGCAACATTTGTTGTTCAGTCTTTTCAACAACCATCTCATAGCATCTATAGCCATACGGAGCATGTCTAGACATATACCCCCATTGGATCATAGCCCCCAATACTATTCTATTCACAAATCTAAACTCACAGATATTCCCTCATGTTCTGTCCTAGTAAAAACTGGCAAAAAGTGATATAAATCATGCCGCACTGGCACAAAGGTTCTAACTTTTCTCCTCTTTGTCCAAAAACCAGAAGAAATAGTTTTGGCATTTGGCTGGAGCTTCAATTTTAAACATCTTCATTTAAAATTGTTTCATTTTGCATGGCTGCCGAACTTCAATTATCAGAAAACCCTACCTGAATATACATGATTGAGGGACTTGCAGATTACATAAAGTGACTGTAAAACTAGTTGTAATTTTTTAAAATAACAAACATTTCATACTTACCTGCTCTGTGCTAAGGTTTTGCACAAAGCAGCCCCAATCCTCCTCTTCTTGGGTCCCTGCAGATGCTCCTAGCACCTCCCCCCAGCCGAATGCCCACCATCGTGCAAGCTCACTCTCAAGCCGACTCTGCGTGTCCATAGACACACAGAGTGTGGCTTGGCCCCACCCACTCGTCACTGGCTGTGCCTGACAGCAATAGGAGCTGATGGCCTCTGCTGCTGTCTCTGAGCCTATAAGGAGGCAGAGAGCAGACAGAATCACTGCTCTCGTGCATAGTGCTGGATCAAGATCAGGCTCAGGTAAGTATAGGTGTGGGGAGCTGCACTAAGAAGGTTTTTTACATTAATGCAGAGAATGCATCAAGGTTAAAAACCTTCAGCCTTGACAACCACTTTAACCTCTAACCCAGTAACACAAATAAAATCCTTGCCCCCATCCTAAATAACTAGCCAATAAATCTCTATTTTGGATTAAAATTTCCATAGCAACCCTTTTATTTTTAGTACGAATAAAAACACAACATTGGAAAATAATGCAATCAATGCATAAAATACAATGTATTAAGAGAACAGCAATTGATCCTAAGCAGGCCCAAAGTATTTGAAGGCACTGATAATCCCAACAAAACCCAGCTGTAGCTACTATTCTGTGCGAAGACCCTCAGCCCCTACTACACTGCCTCGGGGACAATAAACCACCTATGTACCAAAAAGACAATGTTACCAACTGTAACCTAATGTTGAGAAGGGATACCCATACCTAAGATGGGACCAACCCATAATCCTCAAAAATTTTAGGACAGCCTTTAAAGACCCAGAGACTCCTGCCCACTGCTATGACATGGGAACAGAAAGAACATGACCCCCAAGCATATTCCTCCCAACTTGAGATGGGAACAAGGAACACCTATCAGCAAAAGTATGTAGGCATAGGACACACCCCCGGAAAGGGGAATAATAAAAAAAAAGATGATTAGTTAAACCCACAAGTGCTTTTTTTTTACCACTACTATTCCTTTACACTGGCTTTTGAAATTTACAAATGCAGAAGTTTAGAAATTGGATGAAAGTTTTAGCACTGGAAAACACTTTTTGAAGGATAAAAAGTGGATTTTATATACAACTATATAGATCAGACATAAATGAGGAACAAATGAGGAGGAAGGAGGGGCAGAGGGACTTTGTTCTAAATGAGGGACAGTCCATCGAAATCAGGCACAGTTGGGAGCTATGCCCAAATGGGAACCAGAAATAAGAACAAAATAACCTACAAAAAAGGCAAAGAAAATACACAGCCGAAAGAAGATACAAAAAACAAATAATGTCCCAAAGAAACAATGTGTCAAGGGGAGGGGGGGCAGAAGAAACCTCACAAGTGCTGGCAAAAGCTCAGACTGAAGCACGACAATGTGTTGCCTCCTCTACTCATTTTAAGGGGCAACCCCCCCCCCCCCTCCGATCCCCAAACCTTCCAATCAGGAAAGTAAAATTTCTAATTTAAACATCCTGACCCACTGCTCCACTTCACCTCTTCTGCACACCTCAGACATGCTGATAGCTTCTTTCAGTTTCATAAACTTTTCTCCCCAACTTTATCAGACAAGACAAAGTCAAAAATTATTGTTTCACAGATCCAAAAGGTTCTCAAAGCATCTTTGAGATCTCAAAAGAAGGTAATAAAAAAATGTCCACAACAATAAAAAAAATCCCGTAGAAAAGGAGGGGTGGTTCTATTCCTCAAATTGGTGTTCCTAAGCTGCCATCACATTGACCTCTTCTAAGAAAAAAAAGTAGTGCTGAAACAGGGGACCTCCAAGAGTACCAGTAGATTCACAGGTCTGTTTGAAGAAAAGTACACTGTTCACCTTGGTGTGTTGCTGATAGGAAAAGGTTCAGTGGTGAAAGATTCTGCAGGTTATTCTTCAACAAAAGTTGACAATATTTCTTATAGAGAAGATAATATTCTTTGTAAGCGTATCAATTGTAATGGTGATTAAACGGCAACGTGAAGAGGCTCACATGAAGAAGTTTCTGAGTTAACACTCCACAGCAATAGCTTTCAATGAGCATGGTATCTACAGATGAATCATAAACCGTGAATCATAAACCGTGATCCTGTAAGGAGACTAAAATAAAAAACCTTTAATAAAACTCAATGCGTTTTGGTGCAAGCATTCCGTCTTCAAGAGTAATACAATAGCAAGCTGACACAGTTAAAATCACATATGGTCCAAAAATATCAAATGAATAACTAAAACTCGTATTACACATAATGTTTAACCCCATCATGGAAGGCAGTATAGGTATATGGATTTGCTGGAAAAGAGTAACATCAGATGTGCCAAAAATCTATTTTGGGCCACAAGGTCAAAACTAGGTAAAACATACTAAAAATTAAAAAATAACAAAAAATGCAGATTTTAATTTTAAAAATATTGATTAACATAAAATATAAATAACATTAGCTGTAAAAGTGAAAAGTACATAAAATCAATATAAATATTAATTTAAATAATGAAATCCAGGATGCAGGGGATTAGACGGCAGTATATAGCTGCAAGTTGCTATAATTACAGGTATTATATATAGAGATCTTGATTTTAAATCAGGGAATACAATAAATATACAGTATATACTGTGTGTATGTATGTGTATTGTATATATATCTGATTCAATAGGGATCAATACACTGTTGTTCATAATGGGATATAGTGTGGATAGTAGAAGTTACTATATTCATGTGTGGTGATTGGAGTGTGCGATAGTGATATCTATTTAACATTCATACTTACTATAAACATTTTTTTTTTATTTTACTGATTGAAAATGGTTTATGCATATATATTGTAACTTCATGTATACCCATAGTTCACACGCTCCAATCACTGCATGTAAATATAATACCTTGCACTTACAGTTTATTCACTCCACACTATATCTCATTATGATCAAAGTTAGATTTAATGCATACCATTATTAGCCAAACACCTACACAGATCCTATAAATATATATACTGTATATATAAAATTTCCTGTGTTCCTTGATTTAATTTGTGTTTAATCATAATAGCACCTTAGAATCACTAGAATATATATATATATATATATATATATACACTACCGTTCAAAAGTTTGGGGTCACCCAAACAATTTTGTGTTTTCCATGAAAAGTCACACTTATTCACCACCATACGTTGTGAAATGAATAGAAAATAGAGTCAAGACATTGACAAGGTTAGAAATAATGATTTGTATTTGAAATAACATTGTTTTTACATCAAACTTTGCTTTCATCAAAGAATCCTCCTTTTGCAGCAATTACAGCATTGCACACCTTTGGCATTCTAGCTGTTAATTTATTGAGGTAAGCTGGAGAAATTGCACCCCACGCTTCTAGAAGCAGCTCCCACAAGTTGGATTGGTTGGATGGGCACTTCTGGCGTACCATACGGTCAAGCTGCTCCCACAACAGCTCAATGGGGTTCAGATCTGGTGACTGTGCTGGCCACTCCATTACCGATAGAATACCAGCTGCCTGCTTCTGCTGTAAATAGTTCTTGCACAATTTGGAGGTGTGTTTAGGGTCATTGTCCTGTTGTAGGATGAAATTGGCTCCAATCAAGCGCTGTCCACTGGGTATGGCATGGCGTTGCAAAATGGAGTGATAGCCTTCCTTATTCAGAATCCCTTTTACCCTGTACAAAGCTCCCACCTTACCAGCACCAAAGCAACCCCAGACCATCACATTACCTCCACCATGCTTAACAGATGGCGTCAGGCATTCTTCCAGCATCTTTTCATTTGTTCTGCGTCTCACAAACGTTCTTCTTTGTGATCCAAACACCTCAAACTTGGATTCATCCGTCCACAACACTTTTTTCCAGTCTTCCTCTGTCCAATGTCTGTGTTCTTTTGCCAATCTTAATCTTTTTCTTTTATTGGCCAGTCTCAGATATGGCTTTTTCTTTGCCACTCTGCCCTGAAGCCCAAAATCCCGCAGCCGCCTCTTCACTGTAGATGTTGACACTGGTGTTTTGCGGGTACTATTTAATGAAGATGCCAGTTGGGGACCTGTGAGACGTCTGTTTCTCAAACTAGAGACTCTAATGTGCTTATCTTCTTGCTTAGTTGTGCAACGCGGCCTCCCACTTCTTTTTCTACTCTGGTTAGAGCCTGTTTGTGCTGTCCTCTGAAGGGAGTAGTACACACCGTTGTAGGAAATCTTCAATTTCTTTGCAATTTCTCGCATGGAATAGCCTTCATTTCTAAGAACAAGAATAGACTGTCGAGTTTCAGATGAAAGTTCTCTTTTTCTGGCCATTTTGAGCGTTTAATTGACCCCACAAATGTGATGCTCCAGAAACTCAATCTGCTCACAGGAAGGTCAGTTTTGTAGCTTCTGGAAGGAGCTAGACTGTTTTTAGATGTGTGAACATGATTGCACAAGGGTTTTCTAATCATCAATTAGCCTTCTGAGCCAATGAGCAAACACATTGTACCATTAGAACACTGGAGTGATAGTTGCTGGAAATGGGCCTCTATACACCTATGTAGATATTGCACCAAAAACTAGACATTTGCAGTTAGAATAGTCATTTACCACATTAGCAATGTATAGAGTATATTTGTTTAAAGTTAGGACTAGTTTAAAGTTAGCTTCATTTAAAAGTACAGTGCTTTTCCTTCAAAAATAAGGACATTTCAATGTGACCCCAAACTTTTGAACGGTAGTGTATATATATATATATATATATATATATATAAAATTATAGTAACTTGCAGGTATATACTGCCATCTGCTTTATGCTAGATATCATTATCAGTAAAACTACTCTGGTCTACACTAGATTTTATGATCGGGTTATTATTGACATAAATCGTATGTAATGTTTGCTTTTAGCGCTAACGCTGTATATATTTCCTTCGTTTATTAATTTTATTGAGGTTATTTGAATTTTTTATTTTAGTATGTTTTACTTATTTGTGAATGGATTTGTGAAGAATCTGATCTTCATCTCCTTTAGCAAGTTAGGGATTTGTAGATCTATATACTTATACTGCCGTCCATCATAGGGTTAATCATAATGTGTACCACTAGATTTAATTAGTAGTTGGGTGGTTTTGCCCTTATGTGAATATAGATGTGTTTTGACATGATATTGAATTACTACTGAAGAGAAGTGATAATTGCTCCAAAAGATGTCAAGTTTTTATTAAAGGTTTTAATCCAATTTGGAAGTTTTATATTTTTACGTCTCCTTATGGGATTGAGTTTTAACCTGACAATAACTTCAGGTGCTTTTTGTGCTGAGGTACAGTGGGTATAAAAATTCTACACACCCCTGTTAAAATATCAGGTTTCTGTGATGTAAAAAAATTAAACAAAGGTAAATAATTTAAAAACTTTTTCCACCTTTAATTTGACCTATAAACTGTACAACTCAGTTGAACAACAAACTGAAATCTTTTAGGTGGAGGGAAGTAAAAATAAAAACTAAAGTAATATGATTGCATTAGTGTGCACACCCTCATTGAAGCACCTTTTGATTTTTTTACAGCACTCAGTCTTTTTGGGTAGCAGTGTATCAGCATGGCACATCTTGACTTGGCAATATTTGCCCACTCTTCTTTGCAAAAACACTCAAAATCTGTCAGATTGCAGATCACCCCACAGATTTTCAATCTAATTCAGGCCTGGGCCATTCCAAAACTTTAATCTTCTTCTGGTGAAACCATGATTTGGATGTATGCTTTGGGTCGTTGTCATGCTGAAAGATGACGTCCTCTTCATGTTCAGCTTTCTAGTAGGGATGGGCGAACGGTTCGGCCCGAGAATAAATTGAGGCCGAACTTTTGCTGTTCGGACGTTCGACAAAAAGCCGAACAAACAGTCGAACGCCCCCGTGCCAACCACAATGCATTGCGGCACTAAACAGTGCATTGCAAGCCCTGATTGGCTGAAGCAGTGAAAGCTTCAGCCAATCAAGGCGCAGAGCACTGTCAGAGTCATGATTGGACACTGTCATCATGACTTTATCCAATCATGGCTCATTCCCGCCCTACAGTATAAAAGTATTCTTTCAAAATTCAGTGTGATTTTGTCATAGAGAGAGATAGAATAGGACTCTGTTCTGTGCTATTAGTTAGTTAGTGTGCTATACTGTGCTATTTTGCTTCAATTGTCAATGTAGAATATTAGTTTAGTGTCAGTCTATAGATAGTGTGAGTGTAGTGAGGAGGACCATCATTCAGCTTTGTATAGTGTGCAGTTAGAGTAGGGACAGCTCAGATAGTTTCACTGTAGTGTAGTTAGACCGTGTCATTCATACATACATTAGTGTAGAGTAGGGACAGCTCATATAGTTTCAGTGTAGTGTATTGAGACCATGTTAGTAATCTATACATTAGTGTATAGCTAGAGTAGGGACAGTTCAGATAGCGTCAGTGTAGTGACGGTTAAACACCGTCTATTTGATTGCATTACTGCCAGTTTAACGCCGTTTACTTTTGTGTGCGTTACTGACAGTTTAACGCCATATAGTTTTGTGTGCGTTACTGTCAGTTTAACGCCATATAGTTCTGTGTGCGTTACTGACAGCTTAACGTCATATAGTTTTGTGTGCGTTACTGCCAGTTTAACGCCATATAGTTCTGTGTACGTTACAGCCAGATTAACACCTCTAGTTCTGTGCATCACTGTACGTTTGGCGCATTATATTGCAGTATATTATAGTGTATCCGTGGAGTGTGTCTGTGTAGCGTGAGTATTACAAATTAAAGTGCACTGAACACCTCTTTACATTGATTAAAGTGCATCTACGTACAGATTTCAACTTCTTCTTTACATTTGCTTATAAGCACCGCCCCCTCCCTCCCAATAGTGTCTGGGAGGACAACAAGGAGAGGCAGAAGTTCCCTTGGCAATGTAAGGGGGCCAGCAACAAATGTGTCCACAGGCAAAGGTGGACGTGGTGGTCAGTCCTCAGGGAGGGCATCATTTCCTCTGTTTAGTGAGTTTGCCTGTGCTATCCAGCCACAGCATGCGGAGGAGGTGGTGGACTGGCTTACTAAACCTTTCTCATCCTTTGTCACGCAAGCAGAGACAAGTGTGCATTCCCCTGCAGTTGCCAGAGTGGATAAACCTGCCTCCTTGTCCACATCTAGTCCTGCGATAGCCCCAACATGAGCTATTGAGGAGTCAGCTATTTGACCACAGCATCAGCCACTTGATGACACATCAGCCAACACCTTGATGATGCCCAGCCATTACTGAATTCAGATGTTGGCTCTGAGGTTGAGGATGACAGAAAACATGAGAGAGGGAGGAACACTGGTAGACAAATTGGCATTCATGTTCCCTAAACCGCAGCGTATTGCCAAGTTGTCTCCAGTGGTAATGATGAAGATGGAGGAGATGGAGATGATGATGAGGTCACTGATGCGACTTGGGTGCCAGATAGAGCAGAGGAGGAAACTGAAGGTGAGGAGGCACAACCCCAAGGAGGGCGACATCAAGAAAGAGTAGAGAGCAGCCACCCGATTCCATCACATTCTGCAGCTGTTATCTCCCACTCCCCAAAGCTCAGCTGTCTGGGCTTTTTTCAGCACTTCTGCAGCAGATCGCACTGTTGCTATCTGCAAACTGTCTCAGGCACATCAAACGTG
The DNA here is from genome assembly GCA_037952835.1 of Lithobates septentrionalis. NCBI lineage: Eukaryota > Metazoa > Chordata > Amphibia > Anura > Ranidae > Lithobates > Lithobates septentrionalis. The sequence goes on from JBBDGP010001332.1 coordinate 3,003,916, forward strand.
GCAAAAACACCAACCATATGCATATCATTGCAATTTTTTTTTCCTTCATCAAGAGCGCCTCTATAGGGTTATGGTGGGAAGGCAACCCCGACACCCAAAGAGTAATTTTTCTGAACCTGTTTGACAGGTAAATATCATTGCAATTTTTTTACAGCAAGGCCAATTCTTGCTTTTATCAAGATTACCTCTATATTGTTACGGTGGGAAAGCGCACCGACACCCAAAGACCAATTTTTACGCACCTGTTACTTCTATACAAAGTCAAAGTGACACCAGAATGTGGCCTCATCATACACACTGGCTCCCCAGCTGTTGAAAATAAAGGCAGCTTGCAAGGAAAATGTAATTCTTTTGGCTTTATAAATGCAATTATTGCTGCACCTAGACATGGTACAGATACCCGAACCTCAAAATGGGCACTTTTGATTTTTTGACGTCCGGGTCCCATTGACTTTAATGAGGTTCGTTGTTTGGGTCCGAACGTTTGGGGTGTTCAGAAGTTCTGTTGCGAACCGAACAGGGCTCCGTTTGACCCATCCCTACTTTCTAGCAGAAGTCTGAAGGTTTTGTGCCAATATTGACTGGTATTTGGAACTGTTCATAATTCCCTCTACCTTGACTAAGGCCCCTGTTCCAGCTGAAGAAAAACAGTCCCAAAGCATGATGCTTCCACCACCAAGCTTCATTGTGGGTATGGTGTTCTTTTGGTGATGTGCAATTTTGTTTTTGCACAAAACATATCTTTTGGAATTATGGCCAAAAAGTTCAACCTTGGTTTCATCAGACCATTTTCCCACATGTTTTTGATAGACTTTAGGTGTGTTTTTGAAAATTTTTGCTGGGCTTAAATGTTTTTCTTCATAAGAAAAGGCTTCTGTCTGGACAGTCTACCCCATAGCCCAGACATATGAGGAATATGGGAGATTGTTGTCACATGTACCACACAACCAGTACTTTTCAGATATTCATGCAGCTCCTTTAATGTTGCTGTAGGCCTCTTGGCAGCCTCCCTGACCAGTTTTCTTCTCATCTTTTCATTGATTTTGGAGGGACGTCCAGTTCTTGGTAAGGTCACTGTTGTGTCATATTTTCTCCACTTGATGATGACTGTCCTCACTGTGTTCCATGGTATATGTAATGCCTTGGAAATTATTTTTTACCCTTCTCCTGACTGTTACCTTTTAACAACAAGATCCCTCTGATGCTTTTGTAGCTTTCTGCGGACCATGGCTTTTGCTGTAGGATGCAACTAAGAAAATGTCAGGAAAGACCTACTAGAACAACTGAACTTTATTTGGGGTTAATCAGAGGTAAATTATGGCAGGTCTGTACTGACTCCTATTTAACATGAGTTTGAATGTGATTGCTTCATTTTGAACACAGCTACATACTCAGTTGTAAGAACACTTATGCAACCACATTATTTTAGTTTATTATTTTTATTTTTATCTTTGTCTCATTTTTTTACATCACAGAAACCTGACATTTTAACAGAGGTGTGTAGACTTTTTATATCCCCTGTATGTCCCATGCAGTAGACACACTGATACATTGTATGATCATGCATATAGATATTACTTAAATGTTATTGCTTCTTCTTAGATGATTGCTGTCTTGTTTTCATGAGTCTTGATAAAGCTGATTCTGATGAAACGTGTCAACACATGAAAACCTGATTATCAGCGCTATAACTTGTCAAGCATACTAACATCTATTGGTGTATGAACAATACAGTGAATCTTACAAGCACTGATTTATAATTGTTTTTACCAGCAAGATACATATATCTTAAAAAATGCTATTTTGACTTTTGTTATATAATAAATGTCTATGATTTTACTGATAAACGTTGTACTCCATGTCCGGCCTATATAGTCCTAATCTCTTTTTTCTTTTTTGCTTTCCAGATGTATACATTACGCAAGATGGTCACGAGTGTCACAATAATATCTGTATACTTCAGGTGAACCTCTTCATGCTGGCGTTTCATCTTTATATTGATAGGCTTAGAAAGTGAATATTCTCTTTTATATCAAAAATATTGTCAACTTGTGTTGAAGAATAACTTGCAGATTGAGTCAACACCGAACCTCTTCCTATTAAAAGTGTTTATTTTCAGTTTGGACACCGCAATATAGACTTGTGTGAAATCCTGACCGCACATCAAGGTTAGCAGTGTACATTTACAAATACAGTATCTCACAAAAGTGAGTACACCCTTCACATTTTTGTAAATATTTTATTACATCTTTTCATGTGACAACACTGAAGAAATGAAACTTTGCTACAATGTAAAGTAGTGAGTGTACAGCTTGTATAACAGTGTAAATTTGCTGTCCCCTCAAAATAACTCAACACACAGCCAATAATGTCCAAATCGCTGGCAACAAAAGTGAGCACATCCGTAAGTGAAAATGTCCAAATTGGGCCCAAAGTGTCAATATTCTGTGTGGCCACCATTATTTTCCAGCACTGCCTTAACCCTCTTGGGCATGGAATTCACCAGAGCTTCACAGGTTGCCACTGGAGTCCTCTTCCACTCCTCCATGATGACATCATGAAGCTGCTGGATGTTAGAGACCTTGTGCTCCTCCACCTTCCATTTGAGGATGCCCCTCAGATACGCAATAGGGTTTAGATCTAGAGACATGCTTGGCCAGTCCATCACCTTTACCCTCAGCTTCTTTAGCAAGGCAGTGGTCATCTTGGAGGTGTGTTTGGGGTCGTTATCATGTTGGAATACTGCCCTGCAGGCCAGTCTCCCAAGGGAGGGGATCATGCTCTGCTTCAGTATGTCACAGTACATGTTGGCATTCATGGTTCCCTCAATGAACTGTAGCTCCCCAGTGCCGGCAGCACTCATGCAGCCCCAGACCATGACACTCCCACCACCTTGCTTGACTGTAGGCAAGACACACTTGTCTTTGTACCCCTCACCTGGTTGCCGCCACACATGCTTGACCATATGAACCAAATAAGTTTATCTTGGTCTCATCAGACCACAGGACATGGTTCCAGTAATTCATGTCCTTAGTCTACTTGTCTTCAGCAAACTGTTTGAGGGCTTTTTTGTGCATCATCATTATAAGAGGATTCCTTCTGGGATGACAGCAATGCAGAACAATTTGATGCATTCAGTATGAGAGTATGAGAGAGTAAGATAACACCAAATTTAACACACCTGCTCTCCATTCACACCTGAGACCTTGTAACACTAACAAGTCACATGACACCAGGGAGGGAAAATGGCTAATTTGGCCTAATTTGGACATTTTCACTTAGGGGTGTACTCACTTTTATTGCCAGCAGTTTAGACATTAATGGCAGTGTGTTGAGTTATTTTGAGGGGACAGCAAATTTACACTGTTATACAAGTTGTACACTCACTACTTTACATTGTAGCAAAGTGTCATTTCTTCAGTGTTGTCACATGAAAAGATAGAATAAAATATTTACAAAAATGTGGAGGGTTGTACTCACTTTTGTGAGATACTGTACATGTGAATATTGTCCAAATATGAATGGAGGCTCTCCCTGATGATGTCTGTTTAGAAGAAACGCATTGGCAAGAGCTTGGTCAGTGAAATCATCATGCCCACCAGGACCCGTGGTGGTGCTTTCTGTAATGCTGTGTATTGCCAGTCTTTCATCTTCACATGTGAGTGGCTTTTTATTCATAAATTGTGACAGGAAACAGAGAAGATTATATAAAAAGTATATAGTGGCTTAACAACCACTTTAATTCTCATTTAGTCTAGAGGTGCAGGGACAAGATGTAAAACTTACTCTATTCCTGGCTCTGGCAGGTATCCGCCATCCATGCGACTGGTCCAGCACTGCCACCTCTCTAAGACACTCTCAGCCACGGTTGCATGCTTGCCTACTACATGTAAAATGCAGGGTTAATAGCCTTGCATTGTACGTGATGAGGTATAGGAAATTCTCATACCAAAGAACTTCCCAAGAGAACAGTGTTGGAGCATGGGATAGGGCAAGTAATACAGCTAATCCCTACACCCCTAGAATAAACAAACATTTTACCTTTCCAGTGGGCGGGCCCACAGCAAGGGTAGATTTTGTTAACTTCTTTACTTCACTTTATATATATTTCCCATGCAGCACATATCTTTCCTTCGCTTGTCCACTGCTCCTTTTGACTGCCAAGAGATATGCACACTCAGATGCACGCGCCTGTGACAAATGCTGGTGCCAAATTGACTATTATACAGGACTGCTGCACTGGCTCACTGCTGTTTGATCTACAGTGTTCTGTGTACTCTGCTACCTGTTTCTGTGCTTGACTTCTGTTACCGACCCGGCTTGTATCTGACCATGCTTGAATGCTACTTGTTGTGACTTCAGCTTGTTTCTGAAATCTGCATTTAACTCCTGCTCTGCCTGATCTGCCTCACCGTTGCTGACTTCGGCCTGTGCCCTGACCATTCTTCTGCCTGCTGTTTGTCTGATATAACCATCTGCTATCAACCTGGCGTGCCTAACCTTGCATCTTGCTTATCCTGCCTGCCAAGCACTTCATCACCAGTTCACTACTTGCCTGGTTCCAGACAGCCCGCTTAGCATCAGCAACCAGTCATCAGCCTGCCAAGCATCTGCCAGTCTGCTGCCTGCCAATCCTGGATCTACTGCATTGGTCCACTGAAAGTTATCTCTAACTTCTGGCTCATCTCTGGTGAAGCACCGGCTACCTACCCGCACAGTCTGCTGGACTTACTACAGGCACTGATACCTCACCATGCTCTTGGGGCCACTGTTCCATTTCCAGTAGTCCATGAGCCAGAGCTGTAAGAGAGGCCTTCCTCTTTACGTCAGGCTCTACAACCAGGTACATGACACTTCCCAACCTATCATGTGAAAACACTGGTTCTTGGTGATTGGCCCAGCACTAACACCTAGGGTGGGGTAAGATTCTGGCTACAGAGACTCTGAATTTATACAGAGCTTCCCATGAGGATGCATTAAACTGAACGTGTTGCTTTATACTAAATGGGCAAACTATGAGTTAATTTTAAATTGGAGGCCACCATTTTACCTGCTGAAAATTTGGTTCCGTCTTTGAGATTGTTCATTTATGTAGAGATGTTACGTAAAGTATTACAGAAAAAGAAGACAAGCACCATTTAACTTTTCATGGCTTCACAAACATGTCCCTTAATAGGATGCCAAAAGGTCTGACTAATGAACAAGTGTCTTCCCGACAAGAGTCATATCACTGCCGCTCAGACAAGTGGGACTGATAGCATTCCAAGTCCCTTTTCTAATGATATGATGAGGAACTGGTACCCAGGAAGGTTGTTATGGAAACTGGCAGGAGAATTAATACCAGGGCAGAAGGGTCGGAGAAAATATGGGACTAAATTAATTGTGCTAATAATAGCTAGAGAGTCATACAAAAATGAAACGTATGATCATTTATGTTTCTTCATCTACATTCCACTTCTTAATATACTGCTATCGCAACCCAGAGGAGATACAAGGTATAGATGCACTGAAAGTGTCTGCCATATTATGCGTCACAGAAGGAGACTTCTTAGGTGATCATGAGGTATCATTTGGGACAATAAAGCTTCGTATACATGGGTGGCCATTGGGGAAGTAAAAACAGGCTGCTGTGGTTTTACTGACCCTTGAATGCTTACCTGCCACTTGGCGACTTGGCCTGTACACATGCCGTGCCTCTGTCACGTTTGGCAAGCAGTACTGCCGCCAAACACAACCCAATCAAGTGAATGGGGCCGCAGTGTAACTACCCTGCAACCGCATGTAGTGCATGTGGTTGCGGTATTCTGGTGCAAGCATGGCAGTGAGGAGGCAACACAGTTGTCAACTACCCTCTGAAGAGTGACTCACTACAGCTCGCAAGGACTACTGCTTGTGTGAGGGGTGGCAAGGGCTACTGCTTGTGTAAATGAGCCCTAAAAGTCTTACTTTTTTATTTTGTAGTTTTGGATAGTGTGGAAAAGTCTCAACCCCTATCTGGGTTTTATAGCCGTCTATGTTTCCAATGGAGATATCCACCCTCTAGTTTTCCCAGGGCCAATGTCAACAGGCTGAAAATGAGGGAAAGTCTAATGCCCCGTACACACGGTCGGACTTTGTTTGGACATTCCGACAACAAAATCCTAGGATTTTTTCCGACGGATGTTGGCTCAAACTTGTCTTGCATACACACGGTCACACAAAGTTGTCGGAAAATCCGATCGTTCTAAACGCGGTGACGTAAAACACGTACGTCGGGACTATAAATGGGGCAGTGGCCAATAGCTTTCATCCCTTTATTTATTCTGAGCATGCGTGGCACTTTGTCCCTCGGATTTGTGTACACACGATCGGAATTTCCGACAATGGATTTTGTTGTCGGAAAATTTTATATCCCTCTCTCAAACTTTGTGGGTCGGAAAATCCGATGGAAAATGTGTGATGGAGCGCACACACGGTCGGAATTTTCGACAACAAGGTACTATCACAAATTTTCCGTCGGAAAATCCGACCGTGTGTACGGGGCATAAGTTTTGAGATGACATTTCAACAGATAAGGTTGGGAAACAAGTTCCAATGACAGCTATCTAAGATGGTTGTCTAAGAGAAAATTAAGGGAAATGTCCCCAAATTAACTAAGATGACAAGAGGGGACAAGGTTTATTAATTTCCTAGTTAGAAAGGTCACAACCTCTATCTGGTTTTTATAGCTATCTATGTTCCAGCTGGAGATATGCGCCTTCTATTTCCTCCGGGGCCAAAGTCAAAAGCCCCATCATTCTCAACCTTTTTACCCTAGAGGAACCCTTGAAATAAATTTAGTTCTTAGGGAACCCCAGGTAAAACGAGTTTATTGGGGGTTATCGGAAAAATGCCACTTACATTGGTGGTGGCAAGTGGGAAGAATGCCACCCTTACAGGATTGGCAAGAATGAAAGCCTTGCAGTCATGCTGCTAGGTCCGCCAAGTGGTTTTTGACCATAAACTATGCAGGCACCATCAGATGGGTGGTCAGTTAGCCACAGCTCCAACCCTGAAAGAACCCCAGGGTTCAATAGAACCCTGGTTAAGAATGGCTGTTCTAAGCCCTGCTCACTCCCAAAAAAATGTTCCACCTACCCGAGGTTCTCCTATGCAGTTAAAAGGTTTATATTGGCCATGGATGGGCTCTCAATAGACAGAGGAACTAAGGGTGTTGGGCAGGGCTTTGTACCAGGAGATGCAAAGCATTTTCTGATTGAACGAGGTGGAGAGGCAGGGTGTTGGTGTTACACTCTTTACTTTGTCCAATCAGAGAATGCTTTGCATTCATTCAGAAAATACAAAGCATTCTATGAACATGCACTAGTCACCCCCATACTAAGGCTGGGTTCACACATGTGCGGTGTGAATTCCAGCCCTGTTTTCTCTGCGAAGAGAAAAAACAGCTGTTCAGCGGTTCCTCTCCATTGTAGCTACTGATCAGTGAGCAGGGAGAGGGGGGAGAGGGGGGAGGTGTAGTGAGGAGAAGGAGAGAATTTGTGTTCAGAGCGGAATGCATCTGCGAATCAGATGCGTTCCCATAGAAGATAATGTTCTTGTAATTCGCACCGCAATGCCCAGAAAACGCACACTTTTTTGGGCAATGCGCAGTGCGAATGCAACGCACATATGTGAACCAGATGCATTCAAATTAATGTATTTTTAAATGTCCTGCGAATTGGATGCGGTGTAAGCCACATCTAATTCGCATAGGTGTGAACGGGGCCATAAAAAGCCCTCACTTGACCCGACCAATCTTAACAACCTACACCCCATCTCCTTGCTCCTCTTTTCCTCCAAACCCCTTGAGCATCTAGTCTACAGTAACTAACTGAGCAATCTTCTCATTGAAAATAACCTTCTTGATCCCCTTCAGTCTGCATTTTGCTCTCAACACTCTGCAGACACTACTCTCCTAAAACTCACAAACAATCTACTAACAGCTAAAACCAATGCACACTATTCTGGACTCCTATTCCTGGACCTTTTGGCTGCCTTTGACACGGTGGACTACCCCCTTCTCCTCAAAAAGCTCCACTCCTTTGGTCTCCGTGACTGTACTTTTCACAGGTTCTTATCCTACATATCGCACTGCACTTTCAGCATCAATTACAATTTTACTTCCTCCTCTTCTCTTCTCCATCAGGGTCCCCCAAGGTTCTGTTCTTGGACCTCTCCTATTCTCAATCTACTAGCCTTCCATCATTACCATTTCTATGCTTATAACAACCAAATCTATCTCTCTAACCCTCAGCTCACTTCATCAGTCTCCTTACACATCACTAATTTACTAACAGACATATCAGCCTGAATGTCACACCACTGCCTTAAACTCAGTCTATCCAAAACCGAACTCATAATATTTTCTCCCCTCGTGCCTCTTCCACTGACTTCTCTGTCAAGATCGATAGCACAACTATCAACCTGTTCCCGAATGCCAAGGTGCTAGGTGTTAGCCTGGATTCTGATCTATCCTTTAGACCCAACATCCAATCACTGTCCAAAGCTTACTGCCTCAACCTACGCAACACCTCCAAAATACGGCCCTTTCTATCCAATGACACCACATCCAGCTTCTAGTTCATGCCCTGGTCACTCCCTCCTCATTGGCTTACCTCTACATAGGCTATCCCCTCTGTACTCCATCATGAATGTTGCTGCCAGACTCATCCACCTTACCACCCGTTCAATGTCTGGTACCCCTCTTTGCCAATCCCTTCACTGGGTTCCGCTTACCCAACAAATTAAATTCAAGACACTACAACAACTTACAAAACCATGCACAACTCTGCCCCCAGTTACATCACTAACCTAGTCTCAAAATGCCAACCAAATTGTTCTCTTCATTCCCCCCAAGACCTCCTGCTCTCTAGCCCCCTTGCCACCTTCTCCCGTGCTTGCCTCCAGGACTTTTCCCAAGCTTCTCCGATTCTATGGAATTTCCTACCTCAATCTATCCGACTATCTCCTACTCTGACTACTTTTAGATGATCCCTAAAAACCCATCTCTTCAGAGAAGCCTATCCTGCCCCCTCCTAACAACTGTACTTTTATTTTCTCCATTAGCTCATCCCCCACAGTTATTACCTTTTGTATCACTTGACCCTTCCTCTTAGATTGTAAGCTCTAATGAGCAGTGTCTTCTGATTCCTCCTGTATTCATGCACAAACTGTTGGCGCTATATAAATTCTGTATAATTATATTAATAATAATAATAATAAATGGTGCCCATGCTGAGTGGTTGACCTCCTGTGTTCACAATGCAGCTGGCCAACCGCAGAGTACAGGACCCGGAAGCAAGTGGAGAACATTGGAGTTGTGGTGTTCGCTTCAGTGATTTCAAGTTTCCAGCGGCACTGGCCAGGTATAATACATACAGTATATATGGTGAATGGGTACATTGGACCAAGCTGAACCTATGTAACTATGTATAGAAAAATCCATACCTGGAATTCATCTTTCCTGTTTATTAATTGTTCTGACCTATGCAGAGAGTAATTTTCATTTTTTGACAAACTTCTGTTTTAAAGTGTTATTACAGTAGAAAAGTATAAAGGTGTAAAAACAATTTTGTTAAAATCCATAGCAACAACCATGTATCTAGCTCAATCCTCTGTGGAACAATTTAGACTATACAGACATTACTGGTCTCTCCTGGTATTTGCTGCCTAGATACTTAATCTTCATGCTTACTTTACATTCGGTATTGATTCCTCTGGTGAATAATGTTTATATAGATATGTCGGGGAAGAGATGGTGGAGTGAGGCAATCAGCATTTTATCAGAAGCTTGTGACAGACCAATTAATTCTAGACTGGGTTTCCTTTAAGTTGTAAACTGATGATGTTAATTAAAAAACAATTTTGTCAGTCAACTGTGAGCTCTTTCCTGAGCAAGAGAAGATGGGGCCAAGTACAGCTTCAAGAACTCACCCTGTTGCAGCTCTTTAGTGTAATACTTTTGGAAAAATAATCCAAATTTAGGTAGACTGAGACCCCCCCTCCGAAAAAAAATTCTGTGACAGGGACAAACATAATTCCCTTTGTGTTTCACATCTATTTCTTTAAAAAAAAATGGACTTACCTTCTTTAAGTGATCCTCCATCTTTCTCTTGGCATCTTCCACTTCCTCACAGCGCTTGGCAAAGGCGCTGTTGACATTGTCGCACTGAGATCGTAGGTCCTCGGAGACATCTTGGAGGATATTGTCAATAAGAGAGCGAAGATTGATTGAAGCCATTCTCTCTCTTTCAGCACGGTATATGTTGTCGTGGCTGTACTGGGCCCAGGATTCAGGAGTGGAAGTGCTTTAATAAGAAAAAATTAATTACACAATGTCTCAGCAGGAGTGAATAAAACAAAACATTTATAAATCATGATAAAGCAAATAGCCGCCGATATGAAATACAAGAATAACACAGTGCAAACTCAACAATGTGCACTAAACCATGGCAACCAATGAGATTTCAGCTCCTGCTGACTGCAGTCAGAACAAAGAAAGATGTTATGGAGGAGGAGATGCCCACCTCCTGTGTATTTCCTCCTAAAAGGAGATGCAATGGTGATAGGGTGTTGAGGCTGTGTCAGTACCTGGTTCACCTGCTGGTGGCACTGCCCTCCCTCCCAGAGGGCAAGTTTGTAGTCCCAATGTCCACCAGCGTGTATCTCCCAGCATCCAGCAGATCCCAGTAATTAGCTCCACATGATGCAGGCTGCTGGGAGGGTATTTAGTCCCTCTTATGATGTTAAACCTTGCTCCAGTGTTTTGCTTGCTGCCAGATACTGCTAGTCATTATCTGGTTCCTGCTCTTTGATTGTGCTCTCTGCCTAGCACCTTTACCCGCAACCCTGCTGTCTTGTTCCTGATCCCAGTTTAAGTCGCCCCCCCGCCCCGCCTTCACACAACACATAGGGACAGAACAGGGGATGTCAACCAGCTGGAGCTCCCTCCCCTGTCACTATTTTTCTCCTATTGTCAGGAAAACTTGTCAGAAGTGCTTCATGCAGATAGCAGAGGAGTGAAGCAGAAGACAGAAATGACACTTAGTGCTCCTCATTGAGACAAGTACACAGTATAGAGGAATATGATTTGTTTATATTTCATGTCAGAGGTTTACAACCACTTTAAATGCTGGCACTGGCCAGACAGGAAGGAGCAAGGACAGCAGTTTGAGCAGTCATAAAAGAAATTAAAGCTAAACTCTGGGCAGATATAAAAGACAAAAATGAAAATAATCCGTAATTATAAAAAAATTATAATTATATAAAAAAATTGTTATTTTTGCATAATAAACATAATGCATGTTTTTAATGCAAGAAGTGCAGGGACCCAAACTTGACTTGGTATTGACCTCCTGCTCAGACTGGGACAGGGAGAAGCAGTATAAGGAACCTGTTAGTCCACCATGGATCCCCTTTTAGAGGTGTGTTTAGAGCCACCGCACGAACGAGGCCCTTTGACATTGTTTAAAATAAGACCTGCCCCAGATATTCTGTAATACCGGACAATGATCAATAAAACATGTGTAACACACTGCATTGTTAGTGATTGCAGATTATAAAATGGCCACAAGATGGCAGAGCTTTGCAGTTTAGTGAACACTAATACAGCCATGCTAAGAATGCTGGAAGTTGTATGCTGCTGGCAGGACCCTTCCATTCAGATCAGCTGGAAGGGAACTACAAATCCCATGTGAGTGAGCAACAGCCCGGGAACCTGAGGGGGAGGAGAGAAGAAGACCGGGAAAGAGACAGGACGTGTGAGAGAGTGAAGGCTGATCCAGGAGACTACATGCCAGAACGGATTGAGCCAGAGAGCGGAGAAGAGGATTTCCACATTGCTGCTCATACTGAGAGACAGGATAGTCAATCCTGCAAATAGACAGATTGGCCATTGGCACCACTACATCTGCGGGAGGATATCGAGAAAGGCCATCATTTCATACTGCTACCATAAAGGACTGGGCGAGAAGGTTCTTAGCCCATAGCACACTGCTACATGCTACAAGCACACTGGTTATGATTGCCAGTTACTCGAGTACAAGATTTTCACAACAGGCTGCCACATAGAGACACGGGCTCTGTAGCCCAATCATTGCTGCGGTCTAGCTCTGTTTCCTAATCATTGTTGCGGCCTATCCACACTAGCCATCCATTGAAGTACTGCATGCAGGATATCATTCATAATGCCTTCTGTTGTCTGATTAGGCTGGGACTATGAATGTACTGTATATTTTCTCAGGCCTATTCCATCCAAAGAAGTTCCACAAGTCAAGTTCTACACTAAAAGGGGCACCTTACTGCTAAATTCTGCCCTTACCTTTCTTCAGTTTGAACCACTTTTTGCAACTTCCTGACATCTGTAAAGTGACTTTCCAACTTACCACCTTTATTAACCACTTGACCTCTGGAAGATTTACCCCCTTCATGACCAAGCCATTTTTTGTGATACAGCACTGCGTTATTTTAACTGATAATTGCACAGTCATGCAACACCGTACCTAAATAAACTTTGTTATTTTATTCCCCACAAACAGAGCTTTCTTTTGGTGGTATTTGATCACCTCTGCATTTTTTATTTTTTGCACAATAAACAAAAAGAAAAGGACTATTTAAAAAAAAATGTAAAAAATCTAATTTTTTCATCCATTTAGGCCAATATGTATTCTGCTACATATTTTTGGTTAAAAAAAATCCCAATAAGCGTATATTAATTGATTTGCACAAAAATTATAGCGTCTACAAAGTATGGGATATATACTGAAAATTGTATTTCTTTTTTATCTTATACTAGCAAATTCATGGTGATCGGTGACTTATAATGGGACTGCGATATTGCAAGGAACAATCTGACATTGACACTTTGTGGAAACCAGGGACACTAATAGAGTGATCAGTGCTAAAAATATACAGTTACTGTACTAATGACACTGGTTGGGAAGGAGGTTAAACATCTAAGACAATCAAAGGGTTAAACGTGTGCCTAAACAACAACAAGAGAGAGAGAGAGGGACCACGGACCTAGCATATTACCTTAATAAGATTTATTGAAAAGTAACAAGCAACAAATGTTATACTCACAAAAAATAACATAAATAGGCATGTCATAAAAAGCAAGACTTCCAGGTCTACTGAGATGAACCAGTGTGGGAGGAATGGATAGCGTCCATAGTGGCTGACGCATTTCAAGGCAGAACCCTCTTCATCAGAGCCTATTAATGTCATTTGTTTGTGAGTATAACATTTGTTGCTTGTAAAATTTCAATACATTTTATTAAGGTAATGCGCTAGGTGGGTGCGCCCTCTCTCTCTCTTGTTGTTATTTTCTTATTCATACATCATGGGACACAGAGTTAGGCTAATATTCATTACCTGCTGGGTTATATTTCATCTCCAGGTGAATTGACACTGGTAGACCAAAGGTCTTTAGACAGGAAGTGATCCCCTATATAACCCCTCCCATACAGGAAGTACTTCAGTTTTTTTTTAACCAGTGTCTGCAAGGTGGATGGCACGGTTGTTTGAACTCTCTGAGCTCCGGGTTTCTAGTCCCACAAATGGTTCTTAAATGAATCAAGGGATTGACCGATCGGATCCATTTGACACAGGTTTTATATGCTTAGATAAATGGTATCCGAGCCTCGCAAAGAAGACTCAAGATCCTGCAAGGTTTTGCCTGTAGTGCGACCTTTGAGCTCTGGACCCTGTGACGTGGAATCCTGGACACCACAGCGCTAAGGCATTCCTGCACGGTTCTTTACAGGTCCAAGGGAGTGGACCCTAAACATGAAAAGGGTACCTAGTCCCTGAAGGTCCTCGAATGACAGGAACCTGCTGTGATGGGTGAAGTTTGGGCTCTTAGTTTCTAAGCTGCCTTGTGGCTGGACGGGTAAGCGAAGCCCCTTCATTTACTTATTGTGGGGTGTCCCAGTGATTGTACCAGTAAGTCAAGCTAGCAAGAGGCTGAACACCTGTGTGCGGAGTTTTGGGCTAGCTGTGGGTGTTTGCAAAGTGTACCTTTTTTGCTTGTGCCTCGCTGCTTTTTACCTTTATGATGGTGCATGAAGGTACGCTATTTCGCCTTGGTTCGCCATGGCGCACGTGCGCTCACAAGAGCGCCGCTGGGCTCAGTAGTTTGTTTGTTTGGCGGCCATGGCGCATGCGGTTTCACCACACAGGTGCCATACATTTACCTGGGCATGAAGATTTGCGTCATACACGAATACAGCCACGCCCAGACACCAGGACCGCGCATGTGCGTACGCATGCACGCATAGAACATTCCAGCGCACAGCCAACTTATTTAAGCTCTTTATGCCAAGCATGCAGTGCTTCTAGAAGGCAGCTGTGGGACATAGAGCAGGCTCTGAACCAGGCATTTGCAGCGGTTCATTTCTCCTTACCCGGGTCATGTGAGTCACCAGGTGTTGCTTGGTGGGCTAAAGATGCTTAGCAGGATTGTTGCATAGGGGCTTGGTGAGCCCTATTAAAGGGTCTCCCTTCTGAGGTGTTTAAGTACTACACCCAGGCACTCTCTTTTTTGTGGCTAGTAAATGTCTTTAAAAAAAAGGAGTGACTAACACTACAGTGAAGGGCACACCTATGTCGTCAGCAGTTCCTGATGAACCTAGTCATATCCCTAGTGTTGTATCCCCTGAAGGACCAGAGGCTTCCAGGCAATCTGAGCCGCTGCGCCTATCTGGTATTGTGCCTACAGTCAACGCTGCTGCTTCAGCCTTTATCACCAAGGATGAACTGTCCTCAGCCCTAGCCGGATTAGAGCACAGGACTGCTGGCATGATTGCCTCCATTCCGCAGGGTGGCAAGAAGCGTGACAGATCCCCCTACCCGGAGTCTTCTAGTTTGGAGCAGGAATGGGTTGAGGATGGGGAAGTGCTAAAAGCCCAGGATTCTGTGGATGCCTGGCAGATGAATCTGCTTCCGAGCAACCTGGACAAGAGGATATCCAGTTGGTATTTGCCTCTCAATCACAGAGGCTTTTGATCCTGACTCTTGCTGAAATGGTTCGTTCTGCCTTTAAGTTGCCTCTTGCAGAGATTACTGATCCCCCCTGATCCCCTTTGGGATCCCTGAGGCCTCTTCAGGCCACACAGGCATTCCCCTTACACCCTCTGTTGGAACAGGCAGTGTATGCTGATTGGTAACATCCTGACAGGATTTTTGTTCCTCCCAATGCCTCGTACACACGGTCAGATTATCCAACAAGATTTGTGTGACCGTGTGTATGCAAGACAAGTTTGAGCTAACATCCGTCAGAAAAAATCCATGGATTTTGTTGTCAGAATGTCTGATCGTGTGTACGGGACATAAGAGGTTTTCCCTTTTGAACCCATGGATGAAAAGTTCCTTCAAAAGTGGAGCATGCCAGCCGTAGATGCATCGCTCTGTTCCTTGAACAAGAACTTTACTTGTCCGGTGGATAATGCACAGGGCTTGAAAGACCCTGTTGACAAGAAATTTGAGTCATTATTAAAAGCTTCCTTTTCTTTGGCCAGTTCAGCTTTTAAGCCAGCTGTTGCAGCAATTGGTATCTGCCAGTCCGTAAAGGATCAGATCAGACGGCCCGACAGGCCTAACCGGGAGGATTATCTGCCTGAAAATAAGGGAGATATTCCTTGAGCGCTGCGTTTTGCTGTTGACGCCTTAAAGGATTCAATACAGCAGGATTCTCATTTGGCTCTCTTGTCTGTACATTTGCACAGACTTTTGTGGCTTAAGAACTGGTCAGCCGAGCATCCTTGTAAAAAGCTATTGGCAGGTTTCCCCTTTCATGGGGAACGCTTATTTGATGATCACTTGGACAAATATATCCAAAAGATTTCTGGAGGGAAGAATTCTCTACTTCCTGTGAAGAAAAGCACCAGGTGTCCCTCGTTTTAAAACCTCAGGGACTGCTTCCTCAAATGTCTCAGCGCCAAGGCAGTTCCGCCGCCTACAGGGTGCTAGGGCCAGGGGCAAGCCACAAGGCCAAGGACAGAAAAAGCCCTGGGTCCAAAATTCTTCTAAACCCAGCACCAAGCCCTCCTTTTGAGGAGATGCCTCCACTCTATCGGGTGGGAGGGAAGGCTGCTGCACTTTGCGGACATTTGGAGACAAATAAATCAGGACGAGTGGGTCACCTCAACTATATCCCGCGGTTACAAGATGGAGTTGCGGGGGTTTTCCCCTCAGAAGTTTTTAAAATCCAGTGTTCCCTCGGATCCTCCAAAAAGAGACTTATTGCTTCAGGCACTACATCATTTAGTGCATCAAGGAGTGATTGTAGAGGTTCCTGTATCCGAAAAAGGCATTGGGTTTTACTCGAACCTGTTTACGGTTCGAAAACCAAACAAGGACACAAGGCCCATTTTGGACCTAAGATCCCTGAACGAGTATCTACTGATCCAGTCATTCTGTCCGCTCAGCAGTAGCCTCACTCCAGATAGTAGACTTTCTAGCCTCCATCGATATAAAGGACGTGTATTTACATGTACCTATCTTTCAGCCTCATCAGAGGTTCCTGCGATTTGCAGTAGAGGAACGGCATTTTCAGTTTGTGGCTCTACCCTTCAGGCTTGCTACAGCTCCCCAGGTGTTCACAAAGGTCCTAGCACCAGTACTGGGTCTTTTAAGGGCCCATGGGATCTTGGTGCTCGGGTATCTGAACGACCTCCTGCTCAGAAATCACTCACTACAGGCTCAAGAGAGCATAACGTGCACAGTGCGGTATTTGGAAAGCTTAGGCTGGATCATAAATACCAAAATATAAAATTGTCCTTCGCGCTGGCGGATTTTCAATGGTAAAGTGATCAGGTGAAATATAGTGCTGTGTAAAATAATTAATAAATATTGCCGCAAAATATGGGTGTCCACACCAAACACTTAATGACTGAATAGAAAAAAATAAATTTCGCGCAATATTAAAAATATGTGAAATATGGTGTATATAAATGTATTGTGGAACACTGTTAGTCTGTTAGGTGGTAGTATTAAAATCTCTCTTGTGTACTATAATAATCGCTGCTTTTACTGAAAAAGTGAGGCTTAAATAATAATAAATAATAAATAATGAAATAATCCTCATACCACCCTATAACTAGCATGCATAAATAAATGATGACATATAGCATACAAATATGTGCATAAACATATGTGCATAAAAATATTTCCAGTGAATCGTGTATGATCTTCTAAAAACCACAATCAAAAAACTGTGCAATAAAACATATGTGCTCCCTTTAAAAATTATATACAATCCAATTTGTGTGAAAGAAGTCCGTTTTGTTGCTACAATATTTGTAGATCTTCTAATGCCAAAGTGATTTAAAAAATGAAATAGATGAATAAACAAGTACGTGAATAAAAATAAAAATAAAAATAAAAAATATAAAGTATATAGCTGTGAATAGTTCTTCTGATATTTAGAAAAAAAATATATGGTGAAAGTCTATCTTTCTGCTGCTGGTGTTTCTCAGTATGGTCTCTCAGAACTCTCACCTTGCATTAGTAGTAATCAGGCATTCAATAATGTGTCTTTAAGGTGTGGGGATAGTTTCTGGTAGTTTTCTCTTTCAGTTTCTCTCCTCCAACGTTCCCTCTCTGCTACTCCGCTCTAATGAACTCAGTGTGGGGGAATAAAAATGGGGAGGGGGGGGGAAGAAAGAGGCTCCACTAGTGCATTAAACTTTTAAAATCAAAGGGGGAATATTTATTTGCTGTTACTCTTACATTTCTCATAATAAAAATAGGCAATGTAAATGAAAAAACGATCTGGCGTTCTCAGCGCCCTCTCACTTGTGCTTCAGATTCAGTGTATTGCTCCAGCCAATCCCTACGCGTTACGACACCGTCACGTGTCTTCATCTGGGGTACCTGATTGGCTGTCTTATGTCTGCTTATATATAATAGAGCCGGAAGTTACGGAGCCGCCATTTTACTTATGGTCAGTAAGGTTTTCGTTCGGCGGCCATTTTTCGTTGGTTTTAGGAGGATTCTTTCTCTATAGTTTGAACTTTACTGTGTGCGGCCATGTTTTTGGTGGTGTTCCTCTATATTCGAATAAATTGCCGCTGTTTAATATTACAAACATGGTTGCATTGTAGGATTTTTGGAAAGGGTGACCATTTTTGTTACCAAGGCATATACTGTTATCATTAAGTAGGAGTTGTACATCTTGGATGGTAAATTAATGCAATCACCCTCTCAAATATATTTGATTAATATAACCTTTTTTTGAATGTATAAAGCAGGTGCGAGAGTGCTCTGCTAACTGTACCAGTTAGTGTGATATATAAAAAATACAAATAGGTACATTTTGATTTAAACAATTATTACATATCCATCACCACTACACTCATTTATAATATATTTTCTCATTACCCTGTGATACTAGCTAGTTGTGTATAGATGAGAATATTAATGTTTAAAATATGTGATTCCGCATAATAAATATAATCTTTTATTAATAAAAAATTAAAAAATTAAAAAATTAAAAATTAAAAAATTTTTTAAAAAATCCTTCAAAAAATTCTCTAAAAAAATTTTTTTTCAAAAAATTTTTTTGGTTCTCATATAAAATTGGTCTTATATTTATATAGAAATATTAAAAGTTATTTAAGAAACAATTAAGATCGAACTCAACGTTCAGTCCCCCTGGCACCAAAGTACGTAAGGAGTGTATCCATTTAGATTCTTTGCGACTAATATCTCGGACTAAGTGACTACCTCTCCAGGATGGTTTGTATTTTTCTATACCCCAGAATTGGAGGTGTGCAGGATCTTTATTGTGTACTAGTGCGAAATGCTTTGACACATTGTGTTTTGGGAAGCCCGATTTTATATTCTGTACGTGTTCCTTTATACGTGTTTTTAATGCTCTTTTTGTTCGGCCCACGTATTGTAGGTTACAGCTACATTGTAACACATAGACTACTCCTTCTGTGTGACATCCTATAAAATCTTTAATATTAAAATTATGTCCTGTACTGGTGGCTGTAAAATCTTTACGCTTTCCTTGAAATTTTTTTGCATGACGGCAGGCATAACAGTTGCGACAGGGATAAAAGCCTTTTCCGGAAAAAAATGTGTATTCAGGTTTTGAGGGAGGATCAATTACTGACTTAACTATTAGATCTCTTATAGTGGGTGCTCTTTTGTACACTATATTTGGTTTCTCTGGTAGTATTTCTTTGAGGTCTTTGTCATTCTTTAAGATGTGCCAATGCTTTTGAATTACTTTTGCCACATCTTTATGCTGTGTATTGAAGTCTAATATTATACTAGGCACTTCTTGTTGGAGTCTTTTTCTGGGGCAGTCTTCAAGCATTTTCTTTCTTTCAATGAGATTTACATGTTCTATTTGGTTTTGTATCCAATGGCTGTCATATCCTTTCACTTTGAACCTCTCTCCCATCATTTGTGCTTGGTTCTGATAGTCCTCTTCTTTAGTACAATTTCTTCTAAGTCTTGTGAACTGACCTTTAGGGATATTATAAAGCCACGGTTTGTAGTGGCAACTGTCTATTGATAGATAGCTGTTGGCATCCACATTTTTAAAGTGCGTTTTGGTTATTATTTTCTGTCCCTCCAGGCTTATATTTAGATCTAGGAAGTTAATTTCTTTGTCATCAATATTCCATACCAGGTTTATGTTTCTGTCATTATCGTTTAGTTTATTTAGAAACATTTCTAAGTCGTGTTTGTCTCCATTCCACACTATTACGACGTCATCTATGAATCTTTTATATAATGTCAGCTCTGGAGGGGTATCTGTATATACAGCCGTTTCCTCCCACTGTGCCATAAATGCGTTTGCGACTCCTGGCGCAAATTTGGCCCCCATAGCTATGCCTACTTTCTGTTTGAAGTAGGTTTGATCGTGCCAAAAATAATTGCATTTGAGGCAAAAATCTAGACATTTCATTAAATACTTTCTCTGTTTACAAATTAAGGTGCTATGTTTTCTCAAAAGCCATTTGGTTGCCGAAATCGCATCGTGGTGTTGCACTATAGTATAAAGTGATGTGACATCTGCGGTAGCCAGTAGAGTTCTCCCTTCTAATACTGGTACTGTGTCTAGGAGTTGCAATGTATGCTTTGTATCTTTTAGATATGCTTGAGTTTGCTGGACCGCTGGTTGTATAAAATAGTCAATGTACTGTCCCATTCTTGCTGTTAAGGAATCTATACTATTGACTATGGGTCTCCCTGGTGGATTTTCTTTATTCTTGTGGATCTTGGGGACTGTGTAGATTATGGGTATTCTACACGCTTCTGGTACTAAATATTTCATTTCTTTTGGATTCAGTATATTTTTCTTCACTCCTAGATCTACTATTGCTTCTAGTTGTTTTTTATATTTTGAAGTTGGATTCCCGAATAGTCTAGTATATGTTGTTTCGTCTTGCAACTGTCTATTCAATTCTGAAAGGTATTGCTCTTTTGACTGTAAAACTATTGCACCTCCCTTATCTGCTGGCCTAATTATAATGTCCTTCCTCTCTGTCAAGCGTTTTATGCCTTTTTTGATATGTAAAGGATCTGCTGCTTTTTTAATTTTTAAAGAGTCTATGTCTTGTAGGACTAGGTTTTTGAAGACTTCTATATTCTGGTTGTTTGACATTTGTGGGTTGAATGTTGAAGCATTTCGCAGTGTACTGTGTACTTCTAATTGTGCAGTATCAGTACTTGGAGTGCTTGGTCTCCATGGATTGTTCATCACATATTTCTTAATATTAATTTTCCTGATGTATTTCTGTATCCCTATGTAGGTGTTAAATTTGTTTAGGTTGTTGGTTGGTGCATGTTTGAGGCCCTTATCAAGTACTGCCAACTCTTCTGCCGTTATTTCTTTTCCACTTATATTCACTACGTTCTCTCCAATTGGTCTCTTTTTCTTTTGGAGTCTCTTCCCTGATCTTCGTCCTCTCTTCGTTCTGGTGTATTTCTTCTTGGTTCTTCTTGGGGTCTTCTCCTGGGTGAGTAATGTGTTTCTTGTGGTAGTCTCCGAGGGGAATACTCTCTCCTGTCCCTCTCTAAAAAAGGCCTTTGTGTATTGTAATTTTGCTGGTTTCCATAATAATATGGATTTTCATAATACTGTTCTTGATGGTCCCTGATGGGGTCAAATCTGTTGTATGTGGGAATCGGGGGTCGTCCATATCCGTCTCTATAGTCATGGTGTGGTGGTGTTCTATTTTCTCTTGGATTTCTTTCATTTTGTTGCCAATTTCTATTTCTAAATGGTTTCTTAAATGGTTTCTTCCCTCCTCTTTTGGGAGTGTATTGTCCATATCCATAATTGTTTCTTTGATTATAGTTATTTCTTGGCGTACCTCCATATGTGTCTCTTTCATCTCTTCTCATAAGGTTTGGGCCGTTCGGGTTAGGTGCATCTCGATATGATCGTGGCGTTTCAATGCGTCTTTCTCTTTCTTCCCATCTTGGTGGGTTGAGTGCATGAGATGTTGTTGGATCCTGTATTCTGACTTCCCTTTCAGGTGTAGAATATGTGGATGTTGGAGGGGCCGGCTCTACTTTGCTTTGCCATTTAAAAACTTGGTCTGTTTTGTAATCTGTTGAATCCCTTTGATATTTTTTCTTTTTTCGGTTTTGCACTTCTAAGTCTTTGGCAATTAAATCTTTGTTCAATTGGGTTGCCAATCTTTTGAATTCTGTGGTTTCTTTATGTGGTTCCATTTTCTGTTTGATTTCTTCTATTTGTTGTTCTATTAACACAGTTTTCCTCAATTTGCGTTCTAATAGGAATTTTAAACCCTCTATACTTTTATTATTAAAAAACGCAAACCATTCTGCCATCGATTCTTTGTCGGTTAATCCATCATTTGGTGGTACTTCCCACCTTAATCTCCTGGGGACTATATTTTCTCTATTTCATCTATTTCATTTTTTAAATCACTTTGGCATTAGAAGATCTACAAATATTGTAGCAACAAAACGGACTTCTTTCACACAAATTGGATTGTATATAATTTTTAAAGGGAGCACATATGTTTTATTGCACAGTTTTTTGATTGTGGTTTTTAGAAGATCATACACGATTCACTGGAAATATTTTTATGCACATATGTTTATGCACATATTTGTATGCTATATGTCATCATTTATTTATGCATGCTAGTTATAGGGTGGTATGAGGATTATTTCATTATTTATTATTTATTATTATTTAAGCCTCACTTTTTCAGTAAAAGCAGCGATTATTATAGTACACAAGAGAGATTTTAATACTACCACCTAACAGACTAACAGTGTTCCACAATACATTTATATACACCATATTTCACATATTTTTAATATTGCGCGAAATTTATTTTTTTCTATTCAGTCATTAAGTGTTTGGTGTGGACACCCATATTTTGCGGCAATATTTATTAATTATTTTACACAGCACTATATTTCACCTGATCACTTTACCATTGAAAATCCGCCAGCGCGAAGGACAATTTTATATTTTTATATCTAAGAGTGCACGCACAATACCTTTGCTGCTAAAATGGATGTATTTACATATATTGAAACAAGAAAGGTGAACTTAGATGAGGTATTCAACTCACAAAATAAAACAAGGAACACAGATTTAGAAAGCATGACTAGGAAATTAGGCCATTATATGGAGAAAAAAATCAACCTGTGGTGGGACACTAATACATTTGAAAGGTACATTAGAGAAAATATAGTCCCCAGGAGATTAAGGTGGGAAGTACCACCAAATGATGGATTAACCGACAAAGAATCGATGGCAGAATGGTTTGCGTTTTTTAATAATAAAAGTATAGAGGGTTTAAAATTCCTATTAGAACGCAAATTGAGGAAAACTGTGTTAATAGAACAACAAATAGAAGAAATCAAACAGAAAATGGAACCACATAAAGAAACCACAGAATTCAAAAGATTGGCAACCCAATTGAACAAAGATTTAATTGCCAAAGACTTAGAAGTGCAAAACCGAAAAAAGAAAAAATATCAAAGGGATTCAACAGATTACAAAACAGACCAAGTTTTTAAATGGCAAAGCAAAGTAGAGCCGGCCCCTCCAACATCCACATATTCTACACCTGAAAGGGAAGTCAGAATACAGGATCCAACAACATCTCATGCACTCAACCCACCAAGATGGGAAGAAAGAGAAAGACGCATTGAAACGCCACGATCATATCGAGATGCACCTAACCCGAACGGCCCGAACCTTATGAGAAGAGATGAAAGAGACACATATGGAGGTACGCCAAGAAATAACTATAATCAAAGAAACAATTATGGATATGGACAATACACTCCCAAAAGAGGAGGGAAGAAACCATTTAAGAAACCATTTAGAAATAGAAATTGGCAACAAAATGAAAGAAATC
Organism: Lithobates septentrionalis; assembly: GCA_037952835.1. Classification (NCBI taxonomy): domain Eukaryota; kingdom Metazoa; phylum Chordata; class Amphibia; order Anura; family Ranidae; genus Lithobates; species Lithobates septentrionalis. The sequence continues at coordinate 3,027,303 of JBBDGP010001332.1, forward strand.
CAAGAGAAAATAGAACACCACCACACCATGACTATAGAGACGGATATGGACGACCCCCGATTCCCACATACAACAGATTTGACCCCATCAGGGACCATCAAGAACAGTATTATGAAAATCCATATTATTATGGAAACCAGCAAAATTACAATACACAAAGGCCTTTTTTAGAGAGGGACAGGAGAGAGTATTCCCCTCGGAGACTACCACAAGAAACACATTACTCACCCAGGAGAAGACCCCAAGAAGAACCAAGAAGAAATACACCAGAACGAAGAGAGGACGAAGATCAGGGAAGAGACTCCAAAAGAAAAAGAGACCAATTGGAGAGAACGTAGTGAATATAAGTGGAAAAGAAATAACGGCAGAAGAGTTGGCAGTACTTGATAAGGGCCTCAAACATGCACCAACCAACAACCTAAACAAATTTAACACCTACATAGGGATACAGAAATACATCAGGAAAATTAATATTAAGAAATATGTGATGAACAATCCATGGAGACCAAGCACTCCAAGTACTGATACTGCACAATTAGAAGTACACAGTACACTGCGAAATGCTTCAACATTCAACCCACAAATGTCAAACAACCAGAATATAGAAGTCTTCAAAAACCTAGTCCTACAAGACATAGACTCTTTAAAAATTAAAAAAGCAGCAGATCCTTTACATATCAAAAAAGGCATAAAACGCTTGACAGAGAGGAAGGACATTATAATTAGGCCAGCAGATAAGGGAGGTGCAATAGTTTTACAGTCAAAAGAGCAATACCTTTCAGAATTGAATAGACAGTTGCAAGACGAAACAACATATACTAGACTATTCGGGAATCCAACTTCAAAATATAAAAAACAACTAGAAGCAATAGTAGATCTAGGAGTGAAGAAAAATATACTGAATCCAAAAGAAATGAAATATTTAGTACCAGAAGCGTGTAGAATACCCATAATCTACACAGTCCCCAAGATCCACAAGAATAAAGAAAATCCACCAGGGAGACCCATAGTCAATAGTATAGATTCCTTAACAGCAAGAATGGGACAGTACATTGACTATTTTATACAACCAGCGGTCCAGCAAACTCAAGCATATCTAAAAGATACAAAGCATACATTGCAACTCCTAGACACAGTACCAGTATTAGAAGGGAGAACTCTACTGGCTACCGCAGATGTCACATCACTTTATACTATAGTGCAACACCACGATGCGATTTCGGCAACCAAATGGCTTTTGAGAAAACATAGCACCTTAATTTGTAAACAGAGAAAGTATTTAATGAAATGTCTAGATTTTTGCCTCAAATGCAATTATTTTTGGCACGATCAAACCTACTTCAAACAGAAAGTAGGCATAGCTATGGGGGCCAAATTTGCGCCAGGAGTCGCAAACGCATTTATGGCACAGTGGGAGGAAACGGCTGTATATACAGATACCCCTCCAGAGCTGACATTATATAAAAGATTCATAGATGACGTCGTAATAGTGTGGAATGGAGACAAACACGACTTAGAAATGTTTCTAAATAAACTAAACGATAATGACAGAAACATAAACCTGGTATGGAATATTGATGACAAAGAAATTAACTTCCTAGATCTAAATATAAGCCTGGAGGGACAGAAAATAATAACCAAAACGCACTTTAAAAATGTGGATGCCAACAGCTATCTATCAATAGACAGTTGCCACTACAAACCGTGGCTTTATAATATCCCTAAAGGTCAGTTCACAAGACTTAGAAGAAATTGTACTAAAGAAGAGGACTATCAGAACCAAGCACAAATGATGGGAGAGAGGTTCAAAGTGAAAGGATATCACAGCCATTGGATACAAAACCAAATAGAACATGTAAATCTCATTGAAAGAAAGAAAATGCCTAAAGACTGCCCCAGAAAAAGACTCCAACAAGAAGTGCCTAGTATAATATTAGACTTCAATACACAGCATAAAGATGTGGCAAAAGTAATTCAAAAGCATTGGCACATCTTAAAGAATGACAAAGACCTCAAAGAAATACTACCAGAGAAACCAAATATAGTGTACAAAAGAGCACCCACTATAAGAGATCTAATAGTTAAGTCAGTAATTGATCCTCCCTCAAAACCTGAATACACATTTTTTTCCGGAAAAGGCTTTTATCCCTGTCGCAACTGTTATGCCTGCCGTCATGCAAAAAAATTTCAAGGAAAGCGTAAAGATTTTACAGCCACCAGTACAGGACATAATTTTAATATTAAAGATTTTATAGGATGTCACACAGAAGGAGTAGTCTATGTGTTACAATGTAGCTGTAACCTACAATACGTGGGCCGAACAAAAAGAGCATTAAAAACACGTATAAAGGAACACGTACAGAATATAAAATCGGGCTTCCCAAAACACAATGTGTCAAAGCATTTCGCACTAGTACACAATAAAGATCCTGCACACCTCCAATTCTGGGGTATAGAAAAATACAAACCATCCTGGAGAGGTAGTCACTTAGTCCGAGATATTAGTCGCAAAGAATCTAAATGGATACACTCCTTACGTACTTTGGTGCCAGGGGGACTGAACGTTGAGTTCGATCTTAATTGTTTCTTAAATAACTTTTAATATTTCTATATAAATATAAGACCAATTTTATATGAGAACCAAAAAAATTTTTTGAAAAAAAATTTTTTTAGAGAATTTTTTGAAGGATTTTTTAAAAAAATTTTTAATTTTTAATTTTTTAATTTTTTATTAATAAAAGATTATATTTATTATGCGGAATCACATATTTTAAACATTAATATTCTCATCTATACACAACTAGCTAGTATCACAGGGTAATGAGAAAATATATTATAAATGAGTGTAGTGGTGATGGATATGTAATAATCAAAATGTACCTATTTGTATTTTTTATATATCACACTAACTGGTACAGTTAGCAGAGCACTCTCGCACCTGCTTTATACATTCAAAAAAAAGGTTATATTAATCAAATATATTTGAGAGGGTGATTGCATTAATTTACCATCCAAGATGTACAACTCCTACTTAATGATAACAGTATATGCCTTGGTAACAAAAATGGTCACCCTTTCCAAAAATCCTACAATGCAACCATGTTTGTAATATTAAACAGCGGCAATTTATTCGAATATAGAGGAACACCACCAAAAACATGGCCGCACACAGTAAAGTTCAAACTATAGAGAAAGAATCCTCCTAAAACCAACGAAAAATGGCCGCCGAACGAAAACCTTACTGACCATAAGTAAAATGGCGGCTCCGTAACTTCCGGCTCTATTATATATAAGCAGACATAAGACAGCCAATCAGGTACCCCAGATGAAGACATGTGACGGTGTCGTAACGCGTAGGGATTGGCTGGAGCAATACACTGAATCTGAAGCACAAGTGAGAGGGCGCTGAGAACGCCAGATCGTTTTTTCATTTACATTGCCTATTTTTATTATGAGAAATGTAAGAGTAACAGCAAATAAATATTCCCCCTTTGATTTTAAAAGTTTAATGCACTAGTGGAGCCTCTTTCTTCCCCCCCCCTCCCCATTTTTATTCCCCCACACTGAGTTCATTAGAGCGGAGTAGCAGAGAGGGAACGTTGGAGGAGAGAAACTGAAAGAGAAAACTACCAGAAACTATCCCCACACCTTAAAGACACATTATTGAATGCCTGATTACTACTAATGCAAGGTGAGAGTTCTGAGAGACCATACTGAGAAACACCAGCAGCAGAAAGATAGACTTTCACCATATATTTTTTTTCTAAATATCAGAAGAACTATTCACAGCTATATACTTTATATTTTTTATTTTTATTTTTATTTTTATTCACGTACTTGTTTATTCATCTATTTCATTTTTTAAATCACTTTGGCATTAGAAGATCTACAAATATTGTAGCAACAAAACGGACTTCTTTCACACAAATTGGATTGTATATAATTTTTAAAGGGAGCACATATGTTTTATTGCACAGTTTTTTGATTGTGGTTTTTAGAAGATCATACACGATTCACTGGAAATATTTTTATGCACATATGTTTATGCACATATTTGTATGCTATATGTCATCATTTATTTATGCATGCTAGTTATAGGGTGGTATGAGGATTATTTCATTATTTATTATTTATTATTATTTAAGCCTCACTTTTTCAGTAAAAGCAGCGATTATTATAGTACACAAGAGAGATTTTAATACTACCACCTAACAGACTAACAGTGTTCCACAATACATTTATATACACCATATTTCACATATTTTTAATATTGCGCGAAATTTATTTTTTTCTATTCAATAAATACCAAAATGTTACCCTTGAGACCAGCTCAAAGTCTAAAGTATTTAGGTCTGATCCTGGATACGGTCCAAGCAAGAGTATTCTTGCCACCGGCAAAGATCTGTGCCCTGAAGAATCAGGTGCGTCAGATAAGGGGCACCAGACAACCCTCCATTCGGCTCAGTATGAGTCTTATAGGGAGGATGGTATCCTCCTTCAAGGCAGTGCCCTATGCCCAGTTCCATTTCAGGCCTCTACAACAAGACATCTTGTTGGCTTGGAACAGGAGAGGACAAGCCCTGGATTATCCAATGTTCTTATCTCCTCGGGCACGCTTAAGCCTAAACTGGTGGTTGCAGGATCAGAACCTGCGAAAGGGAAGAGCCTTCCTCCCTGTAACTTGGAGAGTTACTGACTACAGATGCCAGTCTCTCAGGCTGGGGAGCGACCCTAGAAAGGCTCACATCTATGGGGAAATGGTCAAGGACAGAACAGATCCTGCCCATCAACGTCCTGGAATTAGAGGCAGTCCTGGATGGTGGAGCTTCAGGACTACCCTATCAGGGTTCAATCCGACAATGCCACTGCAGTGGCCTATATAAACCACCAAGGCGGTACCAGGAGTCGTTCAGCTCTGAAGGAGGTAAACCACAAACTAGTCTGGGCAGAGGGACATGTGCCATTTCTATCGGCAGTCCATATCCCGGGACTAGAGACCTGGAAGGCAGATTATCTTAGCCACCAGCAAATCTGCCCGTAAGAATAGTCCCTATACCCATGGGTGTTCTAGGAAATTTGCCAACGTTGGGGATGGCCAGAGATCGACCTACTGGCATCCAGGTTCAACAAAAAGCTGCAGCAGTTTGTGTTCCAAACAAGAGATCCTCTGGTAAACGGAGCAAATGCCCTGGTAGTTCCATGGAGCCAGTACTCCCTGGTTTATGCTTTCCCTCCGATCCCTCTCCTTCCACATTTGTTGCGCAGGATTCGGAGAGAGGGAGTTCCAGTCATTCTAGTGGCACCAGCCTGGCCCAGAAGGCCCTGGTTCCCGGAGATTGTGAGACTGACAATAGATGGGCCTTGGACGCTTCCACGGCGCCCTGATCTACTGTCTCAAACTCCTATATTCCACCCCAATTTATAGTCTCTAAATTTGACGGCATTGCTATTGAAGCCAGGTTGTTAAAGGACCGTGGCATCTCGGGATTAGTGGTGTCTACCCTAGTGAATGGTAGAAAAGCTGTCACTAGGAAGATCTATCATAAGGTTTGGGAGACTTATATTGTTTGGTGTGAAGCCAAAAAATGGCATCCTCGGAAATATGTGATTGGGAGAATTCTCTCTTTTCTACAGTCAGCTGTGGAAATCAAATTGGCTTTGAGTACAATCAGAGGTCAAGTTTCGGCCCTATCAGTATTCTTCCAAAGGCCTTTAGCCTCTCTTTCACTGGTCCGAACCTTTATGCAGGGGGCAACTCGCTTGCTTCCCCCCATTAGGTCACCTATGTGTCCTTGGGACTTGAACTTGGTGCTGTCTGTGTTACAGAAACAACCATTTGAACCTATCAACGAAATTCCATTAAACTTGTTGTCACGCAAGCTAGCCTTCCTGATGGCTATCACCTCGGCTAGAAGGGTATCGGAGTTGGCGGCCCTTTCATGCAGGGAACAGTACTTGATCCTCCACCACGACAGGGTCGTGTTATGACCTGTTGCAACCTTTTTGCCAAAAGTGGTGTTGACCTTTCATTTAAATCAGGACATTATTTTGTCTTCTTTTTTCTCTCAGCCTCGTTCAGCAGAAGAGACGCAACTGCATTCTTTGGACGTTGTCCGGGCAGTCAAGGTTTATTTGTCTAGATCTGTGGAGATCCGATGATCAGACTCTTTTTTTTGCTTTACCAAAAGGACCCAAGAAGGGGCAGGCAGCTTCCAAAACTTCCATTGCCAATTGGGTCCGTCAATTGGTCATTCAGGCCTATGGTCTGAAACGTAAGGCTCCTCCCTTTAGGGTGAGAGCTCATTCTACCAGGGGTGTAGGAAACTCGTGGGTTTTTCGCAATCAGGTATCTGTGGCTCAGATTTGTAAGGCTGCTACCTGGTCTTCAGTGCATACGTTCACAAAATGTTATCAAGCGGATGTTCGTGCAGCCGAGGATTCGGGTTTCGGCCGCAGTGTACTGCGGGCTGCCGTATAAGGTCTGATGGCTATTGTTTGGCAGGGTGTCTCCCTCCCCTCAAGGCTATTGCTCTGGGACGTCCCAGCAGGTTATGGATATTAGCCTATCTCTGTGTCCCATGATGTATGAAAAAGAAAATAGGATTTTTTCGTCATACTTACCTGTAAAATCCCTTTCTTTGAGTACATCATGGGACACACAGGTCCCTCCCCTCTTTTTGAGGATTCAGTGCTTGCTACAAAGCTAAAATACTTCCTGTATGGGAGGGGTTAAAAAGGGGATCACTTCCTGTCTAAAGACCTTTGGTCTACCAGTGTCCATTCAACTGGACATGAAGTATAACCCAGCAGGTAATGAATATTAGCCTAACTCTGTGTCCCATGATGTACTCAAAGAAAAGGATTTTACAGGTAAGTATGACGAAAAAAATCCTATTTTTTGCAGCATATACAGTATCTCACAAAAGTGAGTACACCCCTCACATTTTGTAAATATTTTATTATATCTTTTCATGTGACAACACTGAAGAAATTACACTTTGCTACAATGTAAAGTAGTGAGTGTACAACTTGTATAGCAGTGTAAATTTGCTGTCCCCTCAAAATAACTCAACACAGAGCCATTAATGTCTAAACAGCTGGCAACAAAAGTGAGTACACCCCTAAGTGAAAATGTCCAAATTGGGCCCAATTAGCCATGTTCTCTCCCTGGTGTCATGCGACACGTTAGTGTTACAAGGTCTCAGGTGTGAATGGGGAGCAGGTGTGTTACATTTGGTGTTATCGCTCTCACTCTCTCATACTGGTCACTGGAAATTCAACATGGCACCTCATGGCAAAGAACTCTCTATGGGTCTGAAAAAAGAATTATTGCTCTACATAACGATGGCGTAGGCTATAAGAAGATTGCCAAGACCCTGAATCCAAGACCATACAGCGGTTTACAGGTTCCACTCAGAACAGGCCTCGCCATGGTCAACCAAAGATGTTGAGTGCACATGCTCAGCGTCATATCCAGAGGTTGTCTTTGGGAAATAGGTGTATGAGTGCTGCCAGCATTGCTGCAGAGGTTGAAGGGGTGGGGGGTCAGCCTGTGAGTGCTCAGACCATACGCCGCACACTGCATCAAAATGGTCTGCATGGCTGTCTTCCCAGAAGGAAGCCTCTTCCAAAGATGATGCACAAGAAAGCCTGCAAACTGTTTGCTGAAGACAAGCAGACTAAGGACATGGATTACTGGAATCATGTCCTGTGGTCTGATGAGACCAAGATAAACTTATTTGGTTCAGATGGTGTCAAGTGTATGTGGCGGCAACCAGGTGAGGAGTACAAAGACAAGTGTGTCTTGCCTACAGTCAAGCATGGTGGTGGGAGTGTCATGGTCTGGGGCTGCATAAGTGCTGCAGTCACTGGGGAGCTACAGTTCATTGAGGGAACCATGAATGCCAACATGAACTGTGACATACTGAAGCAGAGCATGATCCCCTTGCTTCGGAGACTGGGCTGCAGGGCAGTATTCCAACATGATAACGACCCCAAACACACCTCCAAGAAGACCACTGCCTTGCTAAAGAAGCTGAGGGTAAAGGTGCTGGACTGGCCAATCATGTATCCAGACCTAAACCCTATTGGCGGCGGAGCGCAAGGTCTCTAACATCCACCAGCTCAGTGATCTCGTCATAGAGAAGTGGCAGAGGACTCCAATGGCAACCTGTGAAGCTCCGGTGAACTCCATGCCCAAGAGGGTTAAGGCAGTGCTGAAAAATAATGACGGCCACACAAAATATTAAAACCTTGGGCCCAATTTGGACATTTACACTTAGGGGTGTACTCACTTTTGTTGCCAGCAGTTTAGACATTAATTGCTGTGTGTTGAGTTATTTTGAGGGGACAGCAAATTTACACTGTTATACAAGCTGTACATTCACTACATTACATTGTAGCAAAGTGTCATTTCTTCAGTGTTGTCACATGAAAAGATATAATAATTTACAACAATGTGAGGGGTGTACTCACTTTTGTGAGATACTGTATAAGGATACCCATTGTCCTGAGAAGGCAACAAGGCCTATTGGCGCTGGTGAAGAGCCTTAAAGCATACCACTTAAGTGCAGGGGAGCATCTTTTGGAATGTATTGACTTTTAATGTGTGCCTAGCCAGTGTTTTTGTGTACTGTGTGTGATGTTTTTATTAAGGAATGTGCTTTGCAGGGAAAGAAAATCCATCACATTCCTGCTGTCAGGATGGAGCTCTGCCGACAAAGAGTCAGCAGTACAGAATGTTCTGTCCAATATTCTCTAATGATAATGGATATCCTCCATTCTTAGTATCAATATTTACAACTACATGCAGTATATTTTCGTTAAACGGATAGTAGTTCATATTTTTGAGTATGACCACATTTTAAGTTATTAGTGCAAGGCTTACCTTAACCACTTGACTTCCTGAAGATATACCTCACTTTATAACCATGCCATTTTTTGCCATATGGCACTGCCTTACTTTAACTGACAATTGCACGGTCATACTAGTAATGGCGGTGATTAGCGACTTATAGCAGGACTGCAATATTGCGGCGGACAATCGGACACTAACCAACACTTTTGACACTTTGCGGGAACCATTGACACTAATACAGTCACCAGTGCTAAAAATATGCACTGTCACAGTACTAATGACACTGGCTGGGAAGGGGTTAAACATCTAGGGCGATCATAGAGTTAAACATGTGCCTAGCCAGTGTTTTTGTGTACTTTGTGTGGTGCTTTCACTAAGGGATGTGCTGGATTTTATTAAAATATTATATTAAAACCCATCCGTTCCCTCCTGTTAGAATGGAGCTCTGCTTTGTTTACACAGGCAGAGCTCCGTCCAGCCTCTCTCCTTGATAACTGGCGGGTGCTGGTGGACATCCATTGGCTGGCACCCGCTGATTGGCTTCTGCTGTGACAAATCACAGCAGAAGTGTCACGCCGGTGCGTGCCCCCTACACGGAAGTGCAGAATCACGGTTATATACGTGATTCTGCACAGAACGGCCGCCCTGTAGCAGTAAATGTGCTATAGGGCGGTCGGTAAATGTTTAAAGGGGAACTCTGCTTGCTGTGTTATCATCTCTGGGGAAGTGTCATCTTTTTATCAAACAAAGGGACTACACCTCCAATGTACACCAATGTAAAGAGCTCCATCAAGCTGGCAGAAGAGTTTGCCCACATTTAGTGATCGGTTCTACATGGGACAGAGTGGATCCTGGTTCTAATTACTGAGAGCCCACTAGTGAGCTAGCCTAACATCCTTTGTGCTCTCCTTTTTTTGCTGGCTTGGGGAAAAATATCTCTCAGTAGGAGGGCTAGGTTTAAACTCTGAGTCCAGCAGGACAGTTGGGTCTCTTTAGCGTGGCACTGTTATATGCTTTATTGCTTACTTTGTTACTTGTGACTCTTTGTGTACAATCATATGTTGATTTTGTGCTGATATTACTGCCTTAATCTTACATAAACCAAATATTTTCTTCATGTGTGTTTATCCTTTGTGTGATATCCCAGGTGACATTTGGTTACAGTTTTACGGTGGTGTCAGGAGGGGTCGTGCCTCGCTCAAGGCTCAAGAAGTGAACTGGGGTCCCATTATACTCTGCGACTCCTGATGGTTTAGCGTTACACATGCAACTCTACGTTGTAGTTTGAACCAGGTCTGTTGCTATGAGACAAGCCTGATTATGTGCTACCAAGGCTCAAGGTCCTAAAATGTTTTACGTACCCTGACCTGTCACTATACAAATTAGAGAAACCGACTGGCTCGTGAATGGAGGATATATGATGGAAACTCAGGAGAAGTTTGGTTGCCATGGTAACGGTGATGTCTGCCCGGAGCTGTCCAGTCAAGGCTGCATCATTCCTATGCTGGGAATCCATTTTCTAAGGAAAAGTAAGTTTTATCAAAACTAAATTACATTTTGTTTTATAGCAAAAGTCTTTTTGCTGTCCTTGTAAGTATTTATGAGAACGTGATCCGCCTAAACAGCAGATGTTACCAGGCATATGGCAGATTTGGAATAATTTGTTTTGTAATAACATAACTGTGTGCAATGACTTAAAAAAAGATTTACAGTATATTTTCCCCTTTTTGACTTACTTACTTTGTCTGAGTTTTACTCTTCAGTACGAAAGATGCTGCCCTGCCATCCATTATAGGGGACACAGGGGCCCTTTTACACCGATAACTAATATAAGGAGGCAACTCTGCTTTGAACACCGATCTAAGGGGCCCTTCTCCACTGATCACCAATGTAAGGGGGCCCTTCTCTGATGATAACCAATATAAGGGGGCAACTCTCCTTTTAGCACCAATGTAAGGAGGCCTTTCTCCACTGACTACCAATGTAAAAAGGGCCATTTTCCACTGACTTTCAATGTACAGTGCCTTGCAAAAGTATTCGGCCCCCTTGAACTTTTCAACCTTTTGCCACATTTCAGGCTTCAAACATAAAGATATAAAATTTTAATTTTTTGTGAAGAATCACCAACAAGTGGGACACAATTGTGAAGTGGAACGAAATCTATTGGATATTTTAAACTTTTTAAGCAAATAAAAAACTGAAAAGTGCGTGCAAAATTATTCAGCCCCTTTACTTTCAGTGCAGAAAACTCACTCCAGAAGTTCAGCGAGGATCTCTGAATGATCCAATGTTGTCCTAAATGACTGATGGTGATAAATAGAATCCACCTGTGTGTAATCAAGTCTCTGTATAAATGCACCTGCTCTGTGATAGTCTCAGGGTTCTGTTGAAAGCGCAGAGAGCATCATGAAGACCAAGGAACACACCAGGCAGGTCCGTAATACTGTTGTGGAGAAGTTTAAAGCCGGATTTGGATACAAAAAGATTTCCCAAGCTTTAAACATCCCAAGGAGCACTGTGCAAGCGATCATTTTGAAATGGAAGGAGTATCAGACCACTGCAAATCTACCAAGACCTGGCTGTCCCTCTAAACTTTCAGCTCAGACAAGGAGAAGACTGATCAGAGATGCAGCCAAGAGGCCCATGATCACTCTGGATGAACTGCAGAGAACTACAGCTGAGGTGGGAGAGTCTGTCCATAGGACAACAATCAGTCGTACACTGCACAAATCTGCCCTTTATGGAAGAGTGGCAAGAAGAAAGCCATTTCTCAAAGATATCCATAAAAAGTCTCGTCTAAAGTTTGCCACAAGCCACCTGGGAGACACACCAAACATGTGGAAGAAGGTGCTCTGGTCCGATGAAACCAAAATCGAACTTTTTGGCCACAATGCAAAACGATATGTTTGGCGTAAAAGCAACACAGCTCATCACCCTCAACACACCATCCCCACTGTCAAACATGGTGGTGGCAGCATCATGGTTTGGGCCTGCTTTTCTTCAGCAGGGACAGGGAAGATGGTTAAAATTGAGGGGAAGATGGATGCAGCCAAATACAGGACCATTCTGGATGAAAACCTGTTGGAGTCTGCAAAAGACCTGAAACTGGGATGGAGATTTATCTTTCAACAAGACAATGATCCCAAACATACAGCAAAATCTACAAAGGAATGGTTCACAAATAAACGTATCCAGGTGTTAGAATGGCCAAGTCAAAGTCCAGACCTGAATCCAATCGAGAATCTGAGGAAAGAGCTGAAAACTGCTGTTCACAAACGCTCTCCATCCAACCTCACTGAGCTTGAGCTGTTTTGCAAGGAAGAATGGGCAAGAATTTCAGTCTCTCGATGTGCAAAACTGAGAGAGACATACCCCAAGTGACTTGCAGCTGTAATCACAGCAAAAGGTGGCTCTACAAAGTATTAACGCAAGGGGGCTGAATAATTTTGCACGCCCCACTTTTCATTTTTTTATTAGTTAAAAAAGTTTCAACAATCCAAAAGATTTCGTTCCACTTCACAATTGTGTCCCACTTGTTGGTGATTCTTCACAAAAAATAAAATTTTTATATCTTTATGTTTGAAGCCTGAAATGTGGCAAAAGGTTGAAAAGTTCAAGGGGGCCGAATACTTTCGCAAGGCACTGTAAATGGGCCATTGTAACAGGGGTTCTTTTCCTCTGACCACCAATGTAAGGGGCCTTTTCTATTAACCACAAATGTAAGAGGGCTTTTCTCCATCAATAACTAATATAAGGGGGCAATTATCATTTGACCACCAATATAAGGGGGCCCTTCTTGACTGACCACCAATGTAAGGGGGCTTTTATAAACTGACCTCCAATGTAGGGGGGCCCTTCCCCACTGACCACTAATGTAAGGGGGGCCTTCTCCATTGATAACCAAAATAGGCGGGCAACTTTCCTTTGAGCACCAACGTAAGGGGGGGCCTTCTCCTCTGACCCCCAATGTAAGGTGCCCTTCTCCATTGACCACCAATGTAAAAAGGGCCCTTTTCCATTGACTTTCACTGTAAAGAGGCCATTTTAACAGGGGTTCTTTGCCTCTGACCACCAATGTAAGGAGGCCTTTCTCCACTGACTACCAATGTAAAAAGGGCCATTTTCCACTGTCTTTCAATGTAAATGGGCCATTGTAACAGGGGTTCTTTTCCTCTGACCACCAATGTAAGGGGCCTTTTCCACTCACCAAAAATGTAAGAGGGATTTTCTCCATCAATAACAAATATAAGGGGGCAATTATCATTTGACCACCAATATAAGGGGGCCCTTTTTGACTGACCACCAATGTAAGGGGGCTCTTCTCTACTGACCTCCAATGTAGAGAGGCCTTCCCCACTGACCACTAATGTAAGGGGGGCCTTCTCCATTGCTAACCAAAATAATGTGGGCAACTTTCATTTGAGCACCAAGTGGCCCCCTGTAAGAGGGGCCTTCTCCTCTGACCACCAATGTAAGGTGCGCTTCTCTATTGACCACAAATGTAAAAAGGGCCCTTCCTCACTGACAACCAATGTAAGGAGGCCCTTCTCCACTGTCCACCCAGGTAAGGGGGTCCTTTTCCAATGACCACCAATGTAGAGCAGCACTTCTCCACTGACCCCCAATATAAAGGGTCCTTCTTCCTGATCACTAATGAATTGTACTAGTAGAGTGTCTCTAAAATAGATCAAAAGAAAACTTGCTAAAAACTGCATGTTAAAATAGAAGAGTCTAAATGATACCTCTTTTTTTTTTAATCTTATCTACTTACAGTATATGGCACCAGCACACGTTGACAATTGCTTGATGAGTAATTTCACTCAAAAACAAACTTTTGTTTCAAAAAAAGTAATAATGAAAACTAATTTGTTTCTGAAGACTTGTTATGCAAATACTTTCTATTAATTACATTGGGTTTGAATGAAAAAAAGATTACATGGCTAGTCGAATGCAGCAAAGAAAAAAATACTTCTCATTTATCTACTTTGGTGATTTAGTCAAGTGTAACAAAAGTGTATCCAAATAGACCATCAAAAAATAATTAGGAAGACTACAGAAAAGAAAGCACCTGTGAGAATAATGATTTTCAGATGGGAAATGCAAAACACAATTAAAAAACTCAGGTATGAAAGAAGCTAATCTTTGGAAGGTCATGGAGGTTTTTTTTTTATGATACATTTCTTAAAGGGTCAGTCCACACAAAATAGTATATGCCATGTTTGGGTAGAAAACACTGAATTATATGAAGTAATGGCCTTTCTTTGGCTCTCAAAGCATCCTGCGGGCAGATAGCTCCTTTGATATAACTGCCCATTAGATTTCAAATTGCCATAGAAGTCTAAATGTGATTTGTGATACAGGGAGTAGAGAGAATGGAGAGTCACACAGTCCGGGCTTCAAGAATACATTTAATGACCCTACAAGGTGTTCGCTGTATCTTACTAAAAAGCATTACACAAAATGCAGATTATCCCTTTTATGGCCAGAGGTCCTAGATGCCTAGATGTTCAGGCCAAATATAGTGCTCAATATGTTACATCTGGTGTGAATCGCTTTCTTGAGGTCATGCCACAGCATTTCAATTGGATTGAGGTCAGGACTCTGACTGGGCCACTCCAGAAAGCGTATTTTCTTCTGTTTAAGCCATTCTGTTGTTGATTTACTTCTATGCTTTGGGTCGTTGTCCTGTTGCAACACCCATCTTCTGTTGAGCTTCAGCTGGTGGACAGATGTCCTTAAGTTCTGCTGCAAAATGTCTTGATAAACTTGGTAATTCATTTTTCCTTCGATGATAGCAATCCGTCCAGGCCCTGACGCAGCAAAGCAGCCCCAAACCATGATGCCCACACCACCATACTTCACAGTTGGGATGAGGTTTTGATGTTGGTGTGCTGTGCCTCTTTTTCTCCACACATAGTGTTGTGTGTTTCTTCCAAACAACTCAACTTTGGTTTCATCTGTCCACAGAATATTTTGCCAGTACTGCTGTGAAACATCCAGGTGCTCTTGTGCAGACTGTAAACGTGCAGCAATGTTTTTTTTTGGACAGCAGTGGCTTCCTCTGTGGTATCCTCCCATGAAATCCATTCTTGTTTAGTGTTTTACGTATCATAGATTCGCTAACAGGGATGTTAGCATATGCCAGAGACTTTTTTAAGTCTTTAGCTGACACTCTAGAATTCTTCTTCACCTCATTGAGCAGTCTGCGCTGTGCTCTTGCAGTCATCTTTACAGGACGCCCACTCCTAGAGAGAATAGCAGCAGTGCTGAACTTGCTCCATTTATAGACAATTTGTCTTACCGTAGAAAGATGAACAGCAAGGCTTTTGGAGATACTTTTATAACCCTTTCCAGCTTTATGCAAGTCAACAATTTTTAATCGTAGGTCTTCTGATAGCTCTTTTGTGCGAGGCATCATTCACATCAGGCAATGCTTCTTGTGAAAAGCAAACCCAGAACTGGTGTGTGTTTTTTATAGGGCAGGGCAGCTGTAACCAACACCTCCAATCTCATCTCATTGACTGGACACAGTTGGCTGACACCTCACTCCAATTAGCTTTTGGAGATCTCATTAGTCTAGGGGTTCACATGCTTTTTCCACCTGCACTGTGAATGTTTACATGGTGTGTTCAATAAAAAACATGGTAAAATTTAATTCTTTGTGTGCTATTAGTTTAAGCAGACTGTGATGCCGCGTACACACGGTCGGACTTTCTATCCTACTTGGTCCGGCACACTTTCCGACGGACTTTGTCCGCCAGGTGCGCCGGACTTTAAAACGGACGGACTTGCCCACACACGCCGGGACTTTCCGGCGGGCTAAGTCCGCCCGTCTGTCCGACGGACTTTCGCCGGAGTTCCGGCGGACTTTCAGAATGAACGGACTTGCCCACGCACGGACAAGTCCGTTCATTTTGAACGTGACTCAGGTGCGACGGGACTAGCAAAGGATGTCAATCTTGCCGCTTTTATCGGCGAGATTGACACCCTGCGAGCCCCGTTGCGGGGCATACCAGGCCCTTAGGTCTGGTATGGATTATAAAGGGAAGCCCCTACGCTGAAAAAACGGCGTGGGGTCCCCCCTAAAATCCATACCAGACCCCGATCCGAGCACGCAGCCTGGCCGGTCAGGAAAGGGGGTGGGGACGAGCGAGCGCCCCCCCCCCCCCTCCTGAACCGTACCAGGCCGCATGCCCTCAACATGGGGGGTGGGTGCTTTGGGGGAGGGGGGGCGCCCTGCGGGCCCCCCCCACCCCAAAGCACCTTGAGGGCATGCGGCCTGGTACGGTTCCCCTTATGGGAAGATTGCTGTTGAAAATCAATTCTCTGTATGGTGACTTCTTATTCGCTGCCCCACCACTGCACTTACTTCCTAAATTAGTTAAAGCTTTATCAGTGAATGTATGGTGAATTCTGGATGAATCAGACACTCCGTTCTTAGTCGGAAGACCAGCGGAGCTCTTATTAATTACATCCCGGTGACTTTCACTTCACCCTTTTATTTAGGTCGGCTTTTACAATGACACTTTTCTCCTGCGAGCTCTTTCTTCACGTTAATTAAAAATGTGATTCATATTATGTCGTATAAGCTTACTGAAATTCATACAGTCAATTAACAAATTAAACTCAGCCATGAATGTAAAGTAAATACAATTTTCAATCCACGTTTAAAGAAAGGAACCTGTCCTGTCTATCAGCGGAGGGATGCCGCGATCGGTCTCCTATATCTGCGTTAAGGCTGATGGCGTATTGATCATTTGGCCAGAGTTACGAGTTTGCTATGTGATCATGGATGCCGACCGCTGTTCTGCTTATCATTTAATAGGAGAACGCAACATTCCCTAAAGAAAGATGCACCTGGATGCTTTATAAATACTAATGTGTCTTAAAGTGTGATAAAGAGACAACTATTAATAATGCATTAGGGAGATAGAATCAGGGAAGGGTGAGTCTATAGCAGCTCATTATTAGCCTGTTATTGCCAGGGACTCGATCATTGTCAAATGCATGGAATGAGATGAGATGCACATGATAAACACAATCTACCACTCAGGGGTTTTACATCTAGGCAGACAGTGTTATGCCGCGTACACACGATCGGACATTCCGACAACAAAATCCATGGATTCTTTCCTACAGATAGCAGTTAGCTCAAACTTGTCTTGCATACACACGATCACACAAATCTTGTCGTAAATTCCGAACGTCAAGAACGCGGTGACGTACAACACGAACGACGAGCCGAGAAAAATGAAGTTCAATAGCCAGTGCGGCTCTTCTGCTTGATTCCGAGCATGCGTGGAACTTTGTGCGTCGGAATTGTGTACACACGATCGGAATTTACGACAACGGATTTTGTTGTCGGAAAAATTTGAGATCCAGATCTCAAATTTTGTGTGACGGAAATTCCGATGGAAAATGTCTGATGGAGCCCACACGCGGTCGGAATTTCTGACAAAAAGCTCCCATCGAACATTTTCCATCGGAAAATCCGACCGTGTGTACGGGGCATTACAAGCAACCTAACACCAAAATCCACTGGCTTGCCAGTAACCTGAAATTTTGGTTATGCAAATCTTGCATAGCCTCTTGAAGACCAGGCCTTTTCTGGCACATTTGTTTACAAGTTTAGATCAGTATTTTTTGCTAGAAAATTACTTAGAACCCCTAACCATTGTGTCTTGTCTAAATTCTAGGTGCAAAACTAAAGGTGTTTTTTTATTTTTTTCAGGAAGCAGTCACAGCCGGAGTAGAAAATCCTACCACCTACCAGAATAGTGCAGAGAAGGACCCTCGCTCTCTGTGTGGAAGCAGTGGTCTCTCTGCAGTGGTCCGACATGCCTTCTGCTGGGTAAGAGTCAGAGCTCCCCAATCAGCTTGGATATAGCTCAGACAGGGGATATGGCTAAAAAATCTGAACAAATGATATTCAGTGAGCCTGTAAAAGGGTAAGGTGACATCTTATATTGGTCATATATCTAAAGCAGTGATCTCCAAACTGCATACTGTGACCCGGATGTAGCCCTTTGCTTGCCTTTATCCGGCCCTTGGGGCACTAATCCCTCCACTGACTTCCAATGGGGCATAATTCCTTCCACTGACACCAACGGTGGAGCATAATTCCTCCCACTGATAATAGAGATGGGGCACGATTCCTCCCACTGATATCAATGATGGGGCTCTATTCCTCCCACTAATACCAATGATGGGGCACTATTCCTCCCACTGATACCAATGATGGGGCTCTATTCCTCCCACTAATACCAATGATGGGGCACTATTCCTCTCACTGGTACCAATGATGGGGCATTATTCCTTCTACTGACACCATTCATGGGACACTATTCCTCCCACTGACACCAATAATAGGGCACTCTTCCTCCCACTGACACCAATAATAGGGCACTCTTCCTCCCACTGACACCAATGATAGGGCTCTCTTCCTCCCACTGACACCAATGATGGGGAATTATTTCTCTCACTGGTACCAATGATGGGGCAATATTCCTCCCACTGACATCAGAGATGGGGCATTATTCCTCCCACTAATATCAATGATGGGGCACTAATGCTTCCACTGACACCATTCGTAGGGCACTAATCCTCCCACTGATACCAATGATGGGGCACTATTTCCCCCACTGACACCATTAATAGGGCACTATACCTCCCATTAACACCATTGATGGAACACTATTCCTTCCACTGACACCAATGATGGGGCATAGTTACCAGCCTCAGGATATTTTCTACTTCCACTGGTCACAGTCCAACCCCTCTGAAGTCTGAAGGACAGTAAAGAGGCCCTTTGCTTGGAAAGTTGGAAGACCCCTGATCTATAGGAATGTTAGGGAAGCAACGATAGGCAGACTCCACCACTCAAGGTGAAAGTTACTGTGAGGACCTATCTTAATATCTAGAGGACAGAACAAGGTGAGAATCTGCAGTTAAGTAATGCTTGTAATGTATATAAATGACCTGAAGGGGATTAACTTTTTTATTTTTCATCTTTATGCTACTTTTGGGTGTCTGACATTTTAATATGATTTTTAAAAATGGTCCATAAAAAAAAAAAAAAAAGAAAGATTCCTTCTTATAGGGAAAAATGGTTCCAGTATAATATCAGTAGCTATAATAGAAGAAAATACCTTTCTACGCCAACATTTACTGAGAACATAATTTAAGTTTCTAACGATCTCATTTAGCACGACCTTGTGAACCTCCCCTGGAATCCTGAAAAGCAATGAGTTTTATCTCCAACTAAATGGGAAAGTGCCTGAAAATGCATAACATGGAGTAGGCACATGCAGTGAGGCTCTGCTGACATCAAGTGGCCATTTTTGAAATAGGTGAAAACAGTCCACTATAAGGAAATTCACATACAGCAGACACAGTGAATCCAGTCTATTGTACCACAAACATTTAGAAATAGTCACATTTGTTTCTTGCACACCACAGGTAAATGTGATTGTCACTAATACAGTGCTTTCATTTTCCACTGTTCAAAGAATTTTCTTCCTGCCTCTTACCTTATTTGTTGGTTTATACTCAAAAACATTTTGACCCACCCAGAAGATCCAGGGTTGTTTCTTAGCAATCTGCTGCTGCACACCTGAGCCTACCGCCATCATCATCCTTCCTTATGTCATCAGGAGCTGGCTGACTCTTCCGGATTCTTGCAGCCAGCCCTCTGATGGTGCAGTTTCAGTAGACTACCCAAAGGCCTCCTGAGATGTAAGGCATCCCTTGAGGCTGCGGGCGTTTGGGGTGTAAGCCATCCTCGCCTAGGCAAGAAATTCATGAAGTAATGGGCCCTTATATTAAAAAACAAAAACAAATTATGAATGCTTTTTTTTTTTTTGTAATTGTGTGAAAGGAGGGAGGATGGTTAAAGTATATGTAAACCCTCACCTTGTAAAACAACCCATTCAGTTGAAAATAGAAATGAAAGGCACAACATTTGTTTATAGCTATATAAAAAAAATCATACATAATTTTTTTTCCCTTTTCTTATAGATGATCAAATTTCCTCTGTTTTAAGCTACAAAAAGAGGTTAAGGAGCGCTGGAGGAGAAGAAACAGCAGTAGACTGATCTTCCCAGTGAATAGCTGTGCAGAGTGGGGGGAGGGGGGCATGTCAGGACAAGTCTGATCTCTGGAGGAGAGCAGGCTAAGTTCCCAGCACTGCCAGAAAACCGACCACGGTGTGTTCTCCTGCTTAGTGTGGTCAGTCCATGGTACAGCAGGCACATATCAGGAATATGAAATGTTGGGTTTACATATTCTTTAATATTATGAAAAGTGGTTAGTAGAATCCTCCCTCTCCTGTTCTTTCCTCTGGCAGTAGGTGGGTCATAAATCAATATCAATGAAAATCACTCCTTGAGCATTCTCCTGTGAGCTCAAGGTGAGTTGATATCATGTCCATAGAGTGCAGTACTGAGGCATATTACTTGGTCACTTTTTTATTTGGGGGTGAAATCTAATACTTTAAAGCAGTTGTAAACCCTTACATACAGTGCCTTGAAAAAGTATTCATACTCCTTGAGATTTTCCACATTTTGTCATGTTACAACCAAAAACATAAATGTATTTTATTGGGATTTTATGTGATAGACCAACACAAAATGCCACATAATTGTGAAGTGGAACGAAAATGATAAATGGTTTTCAACTATTTTTAGAACTAAATATGTGAAAAGTGTGGCGTGCCTTTGTATTCAGCCAAAGTCAATACTTTGTAGAACTGCCTTTCACTGCAATTACAGCTGCAAGTCTTTTTGGGGATGTCTCTACCAGCTTTGCACATCTAGAGAGTGATATTTTTGCCCATTCTTCTTTGCAAAATAGCTCAAGATCTGTCAGATTGGATGGAGAGCGTCTGTGAACAGCAATTTTCAAATCTTGCCACAGATTCTAAATTGGATTTAGGTCTGGACTTTGACTGGGCCATTCTAATGCCCCGTACACACGATCGGACATTCCGACAACAAAATCCTAGGATTTTTTCCGAGGGATGTTGGCTCAAACTTGTCTTGCATACACACGGTCACACAAAGTTGTCGGAAAATCTGATCATTCTGAACGCGGTGACGTAAAACACGTACGTCAGGTCTATAAACGGGGCAGTGGCCAATAGCTTTCATCTCTTTATTTATTCTGAGCATGCGTGGCACTTTGTGCGTCGGATTTGTGTACACACGATCAGAAATTCCGACAACGGATTTTGTTGTCGTAAAATTTTATAGCAAGCTCTCAAACTTTGTGTGTCGGAAAATCTGATGAAAATGTGTGATGGAGCCTACACACGGTCGGAATTTCCAACAACAAGGTCCTATCACACATTTTCCGTCGGAAAATCCGACCGTGTGTACGGGGCATAACACATGAATATGCTTTGATCTAAACCATTCCATGGTAGCTCTGGCTGTATGTTTAGGGTCATTGTCCTGCTGGAAGGTGAACCTCCGCCCCAGTCTCAAGTTTTTTGCAGACTCTAAAAGATTTGCTTCTAAGATTGCCCTGTATTTGGCTCCATCCATCTTTTCATCAATTCTGACCAGCTTCCCTGTCCCTGCTGAAGAAAAGCATCCCCAAAACATAATGCTGCCACCACCATGTTTCACGGTGGGGATGGTGTGTTCAGGGTGATGTGCAGTGTTAGTTTGCTGCCACACATAACATTTTGCTCTTAGGCCAAAAAAGTTCAATTTTGATCTCATCTGACCAGAGCACCTTCTTCCACATGTTTGCTGTGTCCCCCACATGGCTTCTCACAAACTGCAAACAGGAATTCTTATGGCTTTCTTTCAACAATGGCTTTCTTCTTGCCACTCTTCCATAAAGGTCAGATTTGTGGAGAACACGACTAATAGTTGTCCTGTGGACAGATTCTCCCACCTGAGCTGTGGATCTGTGCAGCTCCTCCAGAGTTACCATGGGCCTCTTGGTTGCTTCTCTGATGAATGCTCTCCTTGCCTGGCCTGTCAGTTTAGGTGGACGGCCATGT
Source organism: Lithobates septentrionalis (assembly GCA_037952835.1). NCBI lineage: Eukaryota > Metazoa > Chordata > Amphibia > Anura > Ranidae > Lithobates > Lithobates septentrionalis. The sequence continues at coordinate 3,049,169 of JBBDGP010001332.1, forward strand.
CTTGGTAGGTTTGCAGTTGTGCCACACGCTTTCCATTTTTGGATGATGAGGGCTTCACAGAACAGCTGTATTTATACTGAGATTACATTACACAGAGGTGGACTCTATTTACTAATTAGGTGACTTCTGAAGGCAATTGGTTCCACTAGATTTTAGTTAGGCCCCTTTCACACTGAGGCGCTTCTAAACTGCCAGTAAAACACTGAGTGCTTTTGAAGAGCTTTTCAGGTGCATTTGAAGAGCTTTGCATTCATTTCAATGAAGAGGGGCGTTTTTTTACCGCCCTGCCAGCGCACTGCCCCAGTGTGAAAGCATTCATTGATTTTAATTGAAATAGTTTTTCGTCAGCTTTTCAGGCGCTTTTTTAGCGTGAAAGCGCCTGAAAAGCACCTCAGTGTGAAAGGGGTCTTAGGGGTATCAGAGTAAAGTGGGGTTAATACAAATGCACTCCACACTTTTCACATATTTATTTGCAAAAAAATGAGAAAACCACTTTTTCATTTTCCTTCCATTTCACAATTATGTGCCACTTTGTGTTGGTCTATCACATAAAATCCCAATAAAATACATTTACGTTTTTGGTTGTAACATGACAAAATGTGGAAAATGTCAAGGGGTATGAATACTTTTTCAAGGCACTGTATACCCAGTGAAGGGACTGGCCTTAGGTGACACACCGAGATGAAACAAATCCTCCTACATAAGTTGTACCTGTTTACCTACAGTCTTCTCTTTCCTACAGCTGTTAAAAGTCCAGAATTTATACAGCTTGTCTGAACTTTTAGAAAGCAGGGGGCAGAGAGCTGAAGTTACACTCTGCAGAGCTCAATGAGGAGAACTCCTGAGAGCTGATTGGAGGGAAGGGACACACCCCCCTTCACACAGCACACAAGAACAGAGCTGAGGCTGTCAATCACAGGCTGTGTGCTAGAGGTCCCTCCCCTGTCACCCTTTTACCTCTTGGTGTCAGGAAAACTTGTCAGAAGTGACTCATGCAGAGAGCAGAAGAACGACACTTAGTGCTCTTGATTGAGACAAGTACACACTATAGAGAGATATACTTTGTTTATATTCATGTCTGAGGTTTACAACCACTTTAAGGTAAGCCTTGCACTAATAACTCAAAATAACTACTATCCATTCAACGAAAATATACTTTGTGTATTTGAAATGTTGCTACTAAGAATGGAGGATATCCATTATCGTTTGAGAATATTGGAGAGAACGTTCTGTTCCGCTGACTCTTTGTAGTTTTGAATCCAAACAGTTTTTGCATTTCATACAAGAAGAGCCCCATATATATTAGGGCAGAAAATGCCGCCATCCCTCCTCTCATGTATGACCACTATGTGTGGAGCCTTCTTATACATCACGTGTGGACCCTTCTTGTACACCACGTGTAGACCCTTCTTGTACACCACGTGTAGACCCTTCTTATACACCCCGTGTGGACCCTTCTTATACACCACGTGTGGACCTTTCTTATACACCACGTGTGGACCTTTCTTATACACCACGTGTGGACCCTTCTTATACACCACCTGTGGACCCTTCTTATACACCACCTGTGGACCCTTCTTATACATCACGTGTGGACCCTTCTTATACACCACGTGTAGACCCTTCTTATACACCACCTGTGGATCCTTCTTATACACCACCTGTGGATCCTTCTTATACACCACCTGTGGATCCTTCTTCTATACCACCTGTGGATCCTTCTTCTATACCACCCGTGGATCCTTCTTATACACCACATGTGGACCCTTCTTATACACCCCGTGTAGACCCTTCTTATACAGAACACACAACTTCTTACTTGTCTTCAAATTTTGAGGAATTGTGATGAAACTGGATATCAGTAGTTTGGTTGTTGTGTCTTCCACACTTGTCATCGATGTCATACGCCTCCACCTTGTCGGACCAATCCATCTCCAGCTTCTCCTTGGCATCTCTGTTCATCCTGAGGAGGAACAAATATGGACATAACTAAAGATTCCATGGCAGCTGACTGCAGGTTCATTCTGAGATAACATAACTTACTGAGCCCTGCCCTAAAAAGAGGCAGCTAACCTTCCACAGCTTTCTCCATGTTTGTGAATGAAGACATTTACCACCTCCACTAGAAATGTGCAATTCGTTACGGTCCAAATTTAAATTTTTGCTTTTTCAGAGATTCGGATGTATCTGAATTTCTGAATAACAACAGTAAAGAATTTTGTTAAAATTAGTTTTGTTTATTCGTTTTCCAACTAATTTCAAATTTTCTGACCCAGCATGTCCTGACCGATGAAGTTACCAGGGGCGGGATCACTCAGCGATGTCATCGGGTGGGCCCGCCCCTTGGTTATTTAGGAACCTCGCAGTGCATTATGGGGCATTCCGCGGCACTCGAATTTTCCACAAAATCCCCATATTTTCGGTTCGTTTTAGAACAAACGAACACCCGATGTCCTGTGGGCTCATGCCTAAAAATTTATAATGCAATTTGGCTTTTTACATTTTTTTATCGCATATGTTTTATAGCAGAAATTAAGAAATATTGTATTTTTTTTCAAAATCGTCAGCCTTTTTTTGTTTATCTAATAAAAATAAAAAACCCCAAAGAAAGCTCTATTTGTGTAAAAAAATTATATACATTTCAGTAATTGCGCAGTCATGCAACTCTGTACCCAAACGACATTTATTCTGGGGACAGCTCTAACAGTAGGAATTTCCTCTCACTTTCTGTTCATCAGTACCAATACAGGAGAGTCAGTGAATCTTCCCAATGGGGATAGAGACCATAATAAAAACGTTATAGAGGGTTCAACCCTTTCCTACTCTATCCAAAACTACAAAAAAAGGGTTTTGCTTAGAGATACACTTTAACAAGTTGTGGACACTGGGTGTGCATCCTTCTCCCTCACCCTTTCCCTCCGCTGACTCTTCCCCCCAACAAATGTTGCCCATAATTTCTCTAATGGAATATTTCCTATAATTGTCACCCCCCATATAGTAGGTAAAATGCAGTTTAGTTTTCTGAAATGCCTCAATGAGAAAATATAAAAATTTTGGCCACTAGATGGTGCTCATAGAGATTAGTCTATAATCCCTGGTTCAGACTGATGCGTTTTTAGGTACGACTTGGGTCGCATGACAATAGAAATAACATTGCGTCCAATAGTTGCGGGTCACATTAATGCAGCACAGCTGCAATGCGACTTTGGGAAAGGGTGGGATGAGAAGATGTTGCAGAGGGTGTGTCTATCAACACTGGCCCTGCTGATTCACAAACCTACAGCTTGTCAATCATCACCTGGCCACACCCAGTCCTGCCCACTGCTTTATGGATGGACAGCACTGCCTTTGCTGCTGAACCCCTCCCACTGTGAGCTGCAGTGTCTGGGAAGGGGGAGCGCATGAGACATAAAACATAGTGAATTTGGCTCAGCCAAGAAAGGTAAAGGAAATTTCAGAAGATGGTTATATTCTTTCTATATAATTCTATTCTATTTTTTGTTTTTTCTTGTTCTATGCTCTTATTTTCTAATCAAATCTATTCTAATTAAAATGTATTCTATTCAAAATTTGATGGTTATATTCTTTCTATTTTATTCTATTCTATTGGGGTTTTTTTTGTATTTTATTCTATTCTACTCTCTTATTTTCTACTCTATTCTTTTCTATTAATTTCTATTCTATTCAAATGGTTATATTCTTTCTATTTTATTCTATTATATTGAATTATATTCTATTCTATCCAAATCTATTCTATTCGGATTTGAATTTATTCTATTTGAAATTTGAAAGACAGTTATATTCTATTTTACTCTATTCTATTGTTCTTCATATTCTATTCTATTCTTTTTTTATTCTTTTGTTTTATATTCTATTCTAATATATTTAAATGTATTCTATTTTAAAATTCAAATTTCAGAAGACAGTTATATTCTATTTTATTCTATTGAATTCTATTCTATTGTTTTCTATTATATTCTTTTCTAGTCTATTCTATTCTATTAGAATGTATTCTATTCTAAATTAGAATTTTGGAAGATGGATATATTCTATTTTAATCTATTCTATTGTTTTTTTCCTATTTTATTATTTTCTATTCTTTTATTCTCTATTCTAATCGATTCTATTTAGATTCAAATTCATTTTATTCGAAATTTGAATTTTGGTTCTATTTTATCCTATTCTATTGTTTATTCTATTCTGATCTTTTCTTTTGTATTCCTTTATTTTCTATTCTATTTTATTCCATTCTTGTTTTTTAACTCAAATTTGATTTAGAATTCAATTAAAATTTTGGCCGAATTTAATTTCGTTATTTCGGGTTCGTTTAAAGCGGGCCTTCAGTCATTTTTCCAACTTTCCATCTAATAAATCTTCTGCCCTTGTTGTTTTAACTTTGGATAGCAAAACATTTTTTTTCTGCCAGTAAATACCTTATACAGCCCACTTCCTGTTTCTTGTCTGGTCATTAGACTAGACTTATGATATTATGCACAGCTCTCTCTCTCACTCACATGAGAGTTTGCCAGGAAGGGAGGGGGGGTGAGTCATAAGAGGGCCAATGAGAGCTGCAGGGCTGCATAGCTGGAGGTGTTGCTCTGCGTGTCTGTGTAAATCCAGGAAGTGAACAGGCAGTAGCTTCAGCTGCCCACAGTTAAAATGGCTGCAGCCAGACTCAGCAGAGGGAGATTTCTGCAGCATATTTGGCAAGTACAGAATCACAGTATATATAAAATAATATGCAAAGTGGTTGGAGGGAATCTTCAGAATGGCAATGATGTTTTATTACAAATTATATGAGCAGAGTGCAGTTCCTCTTTAAAGTCGTTACTATTGTAATTCCAATATTCGCATATATCCGAATTTCCGAATTTGGATGCAACATGTCTAATTTAGACTGTCATACAGGAGCCCTTAGATGTAGTTTAACTAATGTAATAAATATAGATCAGTATTCCTTGATATTTATACACCAAGCTCTCCCTCTATATTAATATGAACTACGACTGTAAAATGCCTATTTTCCCTCATTAGTGTGACCCCCATTCACATCCCCTCTTATGTGCTCCTTCTCTTCTCCCTGTACTGTCTTCCTGGATGACTTAGAATAGAATTCAAACATTTGCCGAGAAGTTGAAAGCTCTCTTAGATGATGTCTATTCTAACGGTCCTTTGCTGGCGCTCTCAATTGCCAAGCCGCCAATCATCCGTCTGGTCACCTCTGACCTCTCCTGTATGGGAAGCTGCTCATCACACAACATCAGACCGCCGTCTTCCTCCCAGCTTCACAACCACTGACAGCTGTCTGAGGCCGCCATCGCCGTAAACAAAACCACAAACGTGTGAACGTGTGGCCAAGGCCGGGGTTATAAAGGTGAACTATCTTTACGTTTCTCGGCCCAATAACAGGCAACAAAGTCTTTACAGCTCTATTGATTTACTAAAATATCTTCTCAAAACAGATGGTATGTAAAGTTGAACTCTTTTCTATTCTTTTTTTATTCTTTTGTTTTCTATTCTAATCTATTTAAATGTATTCTATTTTGAATTCAAATTTCAGAAGACAGTTATATTCTTTCTATTTTATTATTAATATTATAATTATTACACAGGATTTATAAAGCGCCAACAGTTTGGGCAGGGCTTTACAACATGAGTGCAGACAGTACACTTACAATACAAATCAATACAGGAGGGATTAGAGGGCCCTGCTCGTTAGAGCTTACAATCTAGGAGGGAGGGTCAAGTGGAAACAAAAAGGTAATAACTGTGGGGGGTGAGCTGAAGAGAAGGGTTTACGGGGATCGCCTAAAAGCTAATAGAGTAGGAGATAAGCAGACAGATTGGGGTAGGGCATTCCATAGGATTGGAGAGGCTTTGGAAAAGTCCTGGAGGCGAGCATGGGAGGAGGTGACGAGGGAGCTTTAATTCTATTCTATTGAATTTTATTCTATTGTTTTCTATTGTTTTCTATTTTATTCAATTATTGTCTCTTCTATTCTTATCTATTCTATTAGAATGTATTCTATTCGAAATTAGAATTTTGGAAGATGGATATATTCTGTTTTATTCTATTCTATTGTTTTTTTTCTATTCTATTCTTTTATTCTCTATTCCAGGGGTCTCCAAACTATGGCCCTCCAGTTGTTCAGGAACTACAATTCCCATCATGCCTAGTCATTTCTATGAATGTTAGACTTTTACAATGCCTCATGGGACCTGTAGTTCCGAAACAGCTGGAGGGCCGTAGTTTGGAGATATTATAACCGATTCTATTTAAATTCAAATTCATTCTATTCGAAATTTGAACTTGGAAGACAGTTGTATTCTATTTTATCCAAGTCTATAGTTTATTCTATTCTATTCTTTTCTATTCTATTCCTTTATTTTCTATTCTATTTTATTCTAGTCTTGTTTTTTTAAATCAAATTTCCATCTAATAAATCTTCTGCCCCTGTTGTTTTAAAGGGTTTGTAAAGGTTCACGTTTTTTCACCTTAATGCATCCTATGCATTAAGATGAAAAAACATCCGACAATACCCGCCCCCCCAGCCCCCCCATTTTACTTACCTGAGCCCATTCACCTGCTGCGCTCGCCCCCGATTTCCTCTTCCCCGCTCAGCCTGGCCGTTGATTGGCTAGAGTGGATGGATTGAAAGCAGCGCAGCCATTGGCTCGCTTTGCTGTCAATCACATCCAATGATGCGTCGCGCCGGGGGCGGGCCGAGTGATACAGTCGGCGGCTATAGCCGCCGGCTGTATCATGGGAGCGCGCCCGCAAGAACTAAACACCATGCGAGAGAGCTCGCATGAAGGGGTTTAGTTCTTGCGGGGAGGAGCTGAGACAGCCGCCGAGGGACCCCAGAAGACCAGGTTCGGGGCCACTCTGTGCAAAACGAGCTGCACGGTGGAGGTAAGTATAACATGTTTGTTATTTAAAAAAAAAAAAAATACCTTTACAACCCCTTTAACTGTGGATAGTAAAACATTTTTTTTTCTGCCAGTAAATACCTTATACAGCCCACTTCCTGTTTCTTGTCTGGTCATTAGCCTAGGCCAGTGATGGTGAACCTTGGCACCCCAGATGTTTTGGAACTACATTTCCCATAATGCTCATGAACTCTGCAGTGTAGTTGAGAATCATGGGAAATGTAGTTCCAAAACATCTGGGGTGCCAAGGTTTGCCATCACTGGCCTAGGCTTATGACATCATGTACATCATGCACACATTTCTCAAAACAGACGGTATTTAAAGTTGAACTCCAGGCACAAAATAATTTTATTTATATATATTCCTCAGTAGCCACAAAGGATATAAATCCACTTTCTGTGTGCTCCAAATGCCTTTGCAAACCCAGATATCACTGTGTAAAAGTAGCAGTGACATCATCACTGTGCTGTGTATAGCCTGTGCACAGAGCAGAGCTGTGGGAGGGGGCTGGCAGACTCCTCCCACTACAGAAGGCGGCAGAGACAAGACCAGTTACTCTGTACAAAGAGGGAGAGAGTAGCAGTGGTTGGTCTTTATCACAGAGGAATAGTGCCATTCCAGATTACTGCTCAGATCTAGAAGAAATGCAGATTCAAGGAAGAAGACACATCTTTAGACAATATTTACTTATCTTTGAGTTCAGCTTTAACCACTTCAGCTTAGGAAGATTTACCCCCCTTCCTGACCAAGCCATTTTTTGCTGCCTCTGAACACACAGCCAGCGGCTTGGACATCCAGCAGTCCGATCCTTGTGCCAAAGGCACCCTCTAACAGGATCATTAATTCTATTAGCAGCTCTGATGAAGGGGGAGTCCTCAGTCCCCGAAATGCGTTAGACTTTTTTTACTGCTGAAACCTCAAATAATATACAAATATATTTACCTTATTGGATACCGGGCGCTCCCTTACCTTCTTTTTGTCCTCATTTTTTGCGATAAGGCAATGCGTTATGTTAACTGACAACTGCGCAGTTATGCACGGGCAACGATGAACCCAAATAAAATTTATGTTATTTTTACTAATACTTACCTGAGCTCCCGCTCGATCCAGCGATGTCCACTCCCGCCAACCAGTGAGCCAATCAGGAGACTGAGGGGGTGGGACCGAGCGGCAGCTCTGTGTGTGAATGGGCACACGAGCCACAGCTCGGGAGCATGCCTGCTTGGGTGCCCTCCATTACAAGCTGCTTGCTCTGGGGGGCGCTTGGCAGGAGGGAGGGGCCTGGACCACCAGCAGGGGACCCGAGAAGAGGAGAAACCAGGCTGCTCTGTGCAAAACCATTACACAGAGCAGGTAAGTATAACATGTTTGTTATTATTATTTTTTAAGCAAGGCTTTAAG